>OZ018301.1:16193115-17393115 GCA_963969485.1 Nomada goodeniana
AATGCCTCACGAAAAGGCAACAAAATTGCAAACAAGGCCGCAAACTTTGTCGTGTTTGCAACTTTGTTGCATTTCTTAGAGCTCAATTTGCAACTTTGTTGCAAATTTTTGTCAAGAATTTTTGCAACTTTTTGCGTTTTCGCGAGGCCTTGTTTGCAACTTTCTTGCCTTTCGCGAGGCGATCTTTGCATCTTTGTTGCCTTTTCGCAAGGCGTTGTCGCCAACTTTGTTGTGTTTTCTTAGGGCTTGGTTAGCAACCTTTGTGCGTTTACTTGGGGCTCTAAATTTAAAAAATGTTATGAAAACATTTGTAAGCAAATATTAAGCATTGTCTTATAGTTAGGAATAAAAAAGAAGGTAATTCACGGAAAAAGAAAATGAAGCTGAGGGGAAATCGAACTTACAAAAAGTTTGTGGCGGTTTATTAGTCCGACACCGTACCGCGGAACCATCGACAACGTTGCAAATGTTGTGAATATTTTAGGATTTAGACCGACTAACGCGACTTCTATCGCCTCGTTTCATTTACATTCCTCGATTCCTATGTTGGTCTGCTGAATGTGAAAACATTAAACACTGCATAAAACACTTATTTCGCAAAGAATAGACGAAAATTCGCCGTATAAGTTACTTTGCACGCAAAAAACGACGAGAAAATCGGTTTTTAATTGTTTTAACTACCGCGCACCCAATTTAAAAATCTGAAAAAAAATTGAGAATAGTAGTATAAATAATCTGTACCCACAAAAAAGATATAATTGTGGTTAAAAGATTCCTTCAATTCAAAATCGGCATTTTTCAGCATTTTTTGAGGTTTTTTAGTTTTTTGCAGCACGAATTTCCCATTTAAAAATCTGCAAAACTTATAAAATATGTGCCTCCATAATCGCACTGTCTCAGATTATTTTCAAAATTTTCTATGCGCTGTGACAGAAAATACCAAGCAAAAACTATAACTTTGCTTTTTCGCTGGAATATCCTCCCAGTCGAACTACAGGGTTGAAACTTGGCACGAATTGGTTATTCTTGATAAGCTATCGAATGATACCTCACAAGTCGGGTTTGGTTCAGGGGCACATTTGACCCTCTTATCCGACTGTAGCCTTGAAATTAAAATAGATTAAAATTAATTTTCGGTCAACTTCATGGTACTAGTGTTTAGCGTTAATGTATCATTTATCAAAAATTTGTATTCACTATCTGTATACATGAGGTTCATGAAAACTTTTATTGAATGAACTTTGCATCAACGGACATTTATTGAAAAATATGTAAGGATAAAAAAGCTCTGTTTTTCTATACAGTCCAATTTTGCGATGTGACATTCTGCAAACGCACAAGCCCCGGCATGTTTCGATCAACCATTGATCCCACGCAAAACCGAAATATTTCTGCTTATTGATATAGCACCTTAAAGGGACGGGACTGATCAAAGTTAGTTGCACGGATTACTCTGTAATATCTAAGAGAATGTCGAACTTGTTCGAGCCATTCAACTTTGTGCACTCTGTTCCAGGAGTCTTTAGAACTTGAGAGCTTATAATCACAGTTATTAGGTGGATACAGTTAATTAACGAAGCACTTCTTCGCTTCAGTTCCTCCATAGAGAAGCTTCGTAGCTTCGTGAAACGTTGTCGCGTCTTGCCAGACAGTAGTAAGCACGACGGACGGGAAATATTTATCGACGACATCGCTAACGAAACCGGCCAAAGTGGAATCGCGGCAAGACAGTTCCTTTTTTTCTTTCTTCCCCCGTGGGCAGGAAACGGATTTCTCGTCTGCCAGTTACGCGTTCAAGCAACCGGACGGCGTAAGTCAACGGAAGTTGGACAAACGACGGGGAAGTTTCCGAATCTCTCTTAATAAACGGAAAGTTCCCGGGCGGAAAGTGGCTGAAAGCGACGCCGCGGCCACGCTTTCGACTTAACGACACTTCCGCCTCATCCGACGCTGTATGAAATCTTGCAGGCTCATCGCCTAATATTTGCCCCCCGCCCCTCCCGCGAATATTCCTGTTCCGTCACATGTCTCTTGTCAGCGTCCTCTCAGCTCTATTGGTATTTGCTCGACAGAGAGCGCGTCGCGCGCTGTATTTATTCCGTACGAAAATTTCCTTCCCCAGCGTTCTTTCCGGAATGGATTCACGAAGTTCGGGACAACTTCGCCGAGAAAACGCGTAAGAGGTCGGCTAAGTTATTAGGAGAAACTTCCACGGTGTACGGTGTTAAGCCTTCGAGAACTGTTACGGTTCATGGTTGAAACGTATCCCAGTCGCTACTTTCGACTGCAGGGGAGTTCGGCGTGCAGTTAACGAGGGTTACGTATCAGAAAGTTCGAATTCCAATCAGGTCTGAAAGATCTCTGGTATCCATCCTGTCGTTTGGCGGAGATTGACGTATCGTAAACTCATCTGAAAATACGGGCACGAACTTTGAACGATTTCCGTGGGAGTGTTCGTTCCCTGTTTTCTGCGCTAAACTTGGATATTTTTGCAATGCACCGTTCGCGTTCCAGTTTTGAACAGGCAATTTCCTAGCAGCTTCTAGATTTTCGTGCGAATTAAATGCGATTATTTTACATTTCAACGTAAAGTCGTAAAGTCGTATATGTATATCCGAGGATAAATGTTGAAAGTGCGACAAGCAGACAGAATGAGACAAGGGAAAATTCTCTTAACTTCGAGAAAGCATACTTCAGTCTTTATGACGGCTTACAGCAGTGCTATCCAAGTTAAGCTCGAAAGCTTAAGATCTTTCCTTGCCCTGCCCTCGTTAATATAGCACGGAGGCACTGGCCAGCTACCGACCTGTACACGAGAAACGCGTTGTCCTTTATACGCGCGAAAAGCGGAGAATTTTTTCCATCTATTCGTAATCGTAACCGGTGTTCCGCACTACGTCGACCAACGTACGAACAAACAATGTTTCAGATTGACCCACGCGGCAATGTTTTAAGTCGAAAACGCTGGAGGATCGTTATCAACGAGCGTGTGATTCGCAAAAGGGTATCAAAACGATGGCTTGAATACGATTGCCCTTTTAATGCAAACGATACGATAGACGTAACATCCCTTTTTCTTTTTTTTTTTTTCTGTCCACCGCTTCGTCGTCTTTTTTTTGTTCGTGGGCGACGTGTTTTTTTCCCACCGAATGGAAGCCAAAAATGCTCGCACTCGTCGCAATAAATCTACCGTCGAAACATGGATCGCCGACGGGGGGAAACAGAGCATTGACATCGCTTTGCCGTGGCCGGTGAAACCGAAACAGGATGTTTTAAATTTGAAACACTCTGGAAAGCAGCGCACGTCGGACAAAGAACGAACAATAACGACGGTTTTATGTTGAACGTCGTTGTAGCAGGTCGCTATGTTGACTCTGGACATTAACACGTTTTTTTCGATGAAATGTATGCATAGTTTCTTCTTCGCTCGCAACGCTCATCGAGCTGCACATTTTTCGCATGGAACGTCCTGATTGCTTCAGCCAAGTGGAGAATAATCTACACTATTCTAAAATATGAACCGAATGAGATTCTAGGGTCGCACGTGAAATGATTAAGCTTTCAATCATAAATGGCATCAAGATTTTAACAATACTGTTCGCGATTGAAAGTATTCAATTGACTCGGATTTCTGCAATTTTAGAGAGCTCCAGGAACTTTTGTATGCAAAGTATTCCGTTTAATATACTCTTCTGAGCGTAGCATTATTTCCCTAGATCGCGAGGCGAAATTGTCGGACCACCGTTTGGCTTAATTAAGCATTCAAAAAAAGGTACGGACACTTTGTGCAAGACAGCAATCGGCTACAATACGTTCGGCAATAGGTTCTAATAGTATTTTGTACAAAGAAGCCAATCGAACCACACGATTTTAATCAAACATCCCTTAAGGCCAGCTATATAGGAAATAGAAAATCCGGAAGCTCGATAGAGACGTGCAGCATTGTTCAATGGTCAATCAAGTTGCTCGAGCGAAGCTTTTCAGCCACAAAGTGCTCGGGAGATGAGACAAATTTCTAATCCGCCCGTTACCGGATTTCGATAGCGCGTCGTGAACCAATAAATGATGATTTCCAGTTGCGTGGTCCGACTTTGAAGAACGTCGGTCAAAGAGACTGAAGCGATAGCACGTCACAAAGAGTGCACGAATTACTGCGTGCACAGTAAGAATTTCAATTATAGTTTAAACGCACTGCGCGACGAAATTGAACACTATCCATGCGTTAGGCATTGCCAGCTACGATATCACGACAACTGCAATGTGAATTCCTCGAGTTCCGGCTATCGAAACGCTCCGAGTTGTGTCGATGCGATTGATTAAGGGCTGTGGAAGGAATTGCGTTCCCCAAAAATCTAAGCCTTATCGTTATTATTCAATTTAGCGAAATTAAAGTCCGTTTGAATTTTCAGCATAAATATAAACTTTTATATTATTGTTGAGGGTCCAACTTTGGCCACTTTCTTCTATATCATTCAATTTTACGTTACCATACTGTATTTTATTATTATCGCCAAATCTCGAGTAATCTCGAATTCGAATAGTGAGATATTCTCCACTGCGCACAGTGCAGCAGCAGATATTCGTAACGGTGCCCTTTGAAAATGCATCCAGTATTGTCCGACTGTCACTTTGACGCGCGTACATTCCTAAAATTCTCGAGTTTCGCGAACTCCAATGTCGCGTGCAACAGACATTCGAGAATCTTCCACGCTTTCGCGAAGAAAAGTGTACACAGGAGGAATGTACTGTCTGTTTTCCCTAATAACTCTCGCATAATTAAACATTAACAAGTGCACGCGACGAGATAGGATGTTATTTTTTCATCTGCTGCCTGAGATATTCTGGCCGGATTGTCGCGAGAAAAATCGTGAAAAAGCACGAAGACGGAACGGGAATAGAAAAAGTGTTTGAACTCGGTCAGAGTTGGTACGAGTGTGTAATAATTGATTAAATCTGAGTGAATATTTGGAAAGTTGGTCGCGACGAAAGGTGGAGCTGAGTCATTTCCAGGAGTCCATCAATTTATTATGATCAACCTTTCAGGATACCACACAAGTATATTTGTTTAAGCGGAAACGAAATTTTCATCAGGTCGTAGCGTTTGCCGCGTTCCATCGAACCGAAACGCTGTTCACTCGAAGCTTAACCATCTTCGTGTCCGACCTCTCAACCGTTCCGAAAAATCCGTCTTTCCTGCCGAAATACTCGAGACACAAATTCCGTCGCCACGACGCGGAGAGAAATTCAACTCCCGCGAAGCTGCCCCGTCGGCCATTTATGAAAATCGTACCCGCGGAAGCGCTGTCCTCGCTTCTCGCTGGGGTGACACGATTTCCCTCGACTCGGGGCAAGAAACAGTGGGCACCACGCGAGCAGAGTTTCCACGGAAAGAGTGGAGAGGCCGTATCGTAGAGTTTATTTGTAGCCGGTCCTCGAAAGACTTTTCGCGTTTTGGTCGACGGCTCGTAAGCTTGCCGGGGCGAAGAGTGAAGTGGCTCGCAGGGCGTCGACTCTTTTCAGGTCTTGAACCAAGGCGATTCCTTTGACTGCCTCCACTCGGTCGATGTTTTCTTCCCGGTCCTGGCAGCCGTATTTGCAACGGAAATACAAAATTCCACGGGAGGAAGCGGAGCCCGTGATTACGTGGAAGCGTCGAGGCGGAACGGGGTCTCGTTCGGCCACCGTGGCAGGAAATGTTTTCCAACGCACTCCGAAATGGAAATGATCGATGGTAACGTGGTATTCGCGCGGAAGACGCTGCGAGCATTTGCGGATGTTATCCTTAACTCGAAGGGACCCGAGATCGAAGCGATTTCAATGGGGTTTCTTTTCCCTCAGACACATGGATGAAGAAGTTGGCTGAGACGCGTTGAAAGAGCGTTGTTAATGGGAAATGGAATGGGGAGGAGTCTCCAGTTCGGTTGATAATGTCACTTCGACAGTGATTTTGTAGAGTAGTTTGGAAAAATCACAGAATAATACGTTACCGTATTGTTAGAGGAATAGGGATGGGGAATGAACCTTATATGAAAGTTTCTTAAAAAAGAAACAACAGAGGAACGAGAACTACAGTTTTCCATTTTTCGCCAAATAAAGCTCGCTTACTGTGCAACGATAGGCGCAAGATAAAGCTGCTGTTTAATAAAATTTCCATATACAGTAATGTCTTGATCGAAGCGAAAGCCTCGGGTCTGAACATTCGCTTCCATCGTGCAGTTCCTACATTGTATGAAATTTGCCGACAGCGTCGAACGTAGAAAAGGACAGCGAGTAAAGAAAGAGAACCGAGCAGCCAAGCCAAAAAAACAATATCCAGCGTATCGCTGAAATAACACTAATGCAAAGATAAAACTTTTTTATTTCTCATCCTTTTCTTATGAAACTTTTACATAGCATAGCTGACATTTACCTGATTAAAATGACACCAAACACGATATAATTTGGACTATATTTAGTGTCTTAATTAACGGTAATAAGTTTCGACCGCAGAAAAGGATAGCTAGTGAAAAGAAAGGAGAAGCTGCGGTCGTGGCAATCGGCAAAGATCAAAGGCCCAGTACACGGTTTAACATACCAACTTATTACCGTTAATTAAGGCAGTAAATATAGTCCAAATTATATCGTGTTTGGTGCCATTTTAATCAGAAAATTGTCAGCTATGCTTTGTAAAAGTTTGATAAGAAAAGGATGAGAAATAGCAAAGTTTCATCGTTCAATTAGTATTAGCTCACCGATATACCCGAGCCCGGATCGCGTAACACTGATCGCCAAGTAAACTTGTCGACGCCTGAAGGGGTATACCCCGCAGTGGTGGGGATAAACTTTTCGCTTGCATGGTGTAGAAATCTTTCGCTTGGTTCAAGACATTACTATATTACCGCATCTTTCCCTGCAGTGGAACAAGCTCGTATCGCGACAGACTTCGCGAATCGTTTACAAGATAACATCTATCTCTCACATTTCTAGCCGCGCGATCCCCCTTATTTCCCTGTACAAAATATCATCCCCCTAAGACGCTTCCTTCTAATTGTCGCTATTCTACGTGTCGTAATTCACCGCGCGACGCACGCGGAACTTCACCGCGACCCAGATGTTCCTAGGATCAAGCCGAGGCTCCACGGATTATATGTACAATGGGCGGCCGTCGACGTCGCCATTAAGATATCATCCTGGCCACGACGACAGCGCAGTGTCGTCCGAAAATCTCGGCCGGGACTTGTTTGCCGCAGGCAAAGCTATTTGCGTTTCGGACACGCGGCTTATTGGACTTCCGCTTTGCCGTGGACGTAATGCCAGCCGGGCGGCGTTCCTCGCGGACGGCAATCAGTTTTGCAATGGCACGATCGAGGGACCGCTCGCAAAAGATTTTCGATCGGGGAAAACTCCTTTGACGCGGCCCGCCCATTATCCCCGAGGATTACACGGCTCCGTGCATTGTGTTTACAGACGCGACCATCTGGCCACGGTGATCACGTGGTTCACGTGCGGATTCGCCGGAAGCACGACGGTATACTAACGAGCCATTTTAAATTCTATGCCGAAATTTCATCTCCACGGGAATTTCTCGACGACGTCGTCCGAACCGCTTTGACCTCCCCCGACGAAATTCACCACGGTCCTGCGACTACGGCCCGGATTACGGAGTAGAAGCCTCTGCCCGTTCTGCGGCAACGTGGAATAATTGGAAATAGCTCGTTCGAATGGAGGGCATAGTTATCATTGGTTCGCTATCGGCCTTGTCACTTTCACGATTACACCATGGATTAATGGTTTAAGGTTTGATCAACGTTCGATCCATGCCGTACTTCGTTTCGCGATAAGCGACCGGAGTTAAAAGAGCTGAAGCATTGCGTGCGCAGTTGTTCGTGTTTAGAATTAATTTGCTTGGAGCGGTCTGTGTATTTTCAATTTGGTGTAATCGGTACGTCCTCAATTTCATATGTATTGGTAGTACCTTGAAATGCTTATCCTTCCGCCGGATACCTGGTGATTCTCGATTTTTTCGCGACAGCGATAGCACACGTATCCTTCCGTCCCCGATATTACTCGCGATATTGATACATTGGATACAGATATTGTCCATTCGAACGCCGCTTACTAATAACTCACGTGCCAATTCCAAATGGTCGCGCGCTAAATCGAACCCGATCACGATCGCCGGCAAATGCCAGGAAATTTCTTGGCGCGAAAGGGGAAGAAACGGTCCCGGATCAAGTCAGCCGGGTGAAAGTAGGAAAGCTTCCTGCACCTCGATATTACGGTAATCTGATTGCCGCGTGAACGTCGCCCACCGTGCCGTCATGGTCGGCAACGAACCACCTTTGGTTACCTGGAGCAATATAATATCCACGTGGCTCTAATGAACCGCGAGAACCGGAATTGCCCGGTTCTGTGCCAATGATTTAACGATCCCTCCTTCTGACCGATAATGGACGGCCTCCTTTCCTCCAGAATGCCGGCTGGACCCATCGTTGCTCGATCGCTCGAATCAGCCCGCACGTTACCGTCGAAATTCAATTTGTACCGTTTCGCAGTCGAGCCTTTGCTCGTTACGGTTTACCCCGGTACACATCCGCAACGCCTGCAGCATCCCCGGTGTACACGTACACGGACACGTTTCCTTGTATACCGCGTTGGTCCTGGCGATAAGCGCTTTCAGGTCGATTCGGTTACTTCTACACGACGGGGGAAGGTGGTTGCAACCCTCGACAGAGTACATCGTAGCCTTTCACTCTCCTTTCCTCGTCTCATTCGTTCCTCCACCGTGGCGCGAACTCGTTCCCTTCCGTTGTCGTCGGCTTTCTGTTACCCCCTTTCTTCTTCCCCCGTGGAAGGAAGTGCCGACACACATGGACGAGCACACGGCCACCCTCGTTTATTTCCGAAAGTAGTTACTAATCAACGCCATTGAAGGAACGTGTTGTCGAGTACGAACCACGTAGTCCTCGGCACGATTGAAAGCCGATTGGCCTGGCTGCCCCTCGGGGATGTTTCGCGAGCTAATCATTCGCCGCAGCTTATTCGACTGCCGTCTATTTCGACGCTTCTTTTCTGTCTGTTTTCGACGTGCTTTTCTTCGTTCCCGGGTCCAGGTAATTTGTTGATCGTGCATCGTTCTGGAGGAGTGGTTTTTTTGGTATCGATTTATCCATTTTTTTTCTGCAATTGATATTCTGAGAAACATATGTAACGCGCGTTTAAACGATACAAAGGATTTTGTTATTTGTTGCGCGACCAAGCATCTGTAATTTTTAGAAATTATATATTCTTTCATTCTTGGAATATTATTCCGGCGTCTCTGTAATATGTATTTTCAATATTTAGAAATACTGTTAAATGGTAGTGCACGATTCAGTATAATGTGAACAACTGCAACGAGTGCGTGGTAATCGATTGCGGAGCATAAATAGAATCGCGCGGCGCAGTAGAAACGGTGCCTTCATGGCCAGACATCAACGCGGACCATTAATGATACACATTACCTAAATCCACGGACTCGTATTTATTCCACCTGAAGTCCTGTTACTATCTCCGTGCAGCTATTTTGCTCACCGAATCTAAGATTCTAATTTGGTTATTGTTCAGCCTGTTTCGTGCCGGACTAAAAGTTAATTAATAGCCCTGCTAGGAAAGTAACACGATACATCACTCCCAGTTCCCCAGGCTATTTTGCAAACGCTTTCGCGTTAATCTTTTATCGGGAAAGTCACGCGATCGTGGACCACGGGGAAATATAAGGGTAATACATACCGCGTGTCGCAACTATACGAGTTCCCGTGATACCATAAAACGATTTTACTTCCTGGCAAAGTGAATAACTTTATCGTAAAAGCGGCCGACGTTACGTCAGACCTCACAGCCCATCGAAATGGGCCGTGTGCAATATAGACAGCGATGAAACAGGCACGGTTGCAATCAAAGCGTCGTAGCCAGATACGGAGGATAATCTGGCGTGTATGCGATAAACCATTCTGCCGATTGTTTCAGCGGCTTATAGTCGCCCGTAGCCGACGTAACGTTTTCGCATTCCTTCTCGTGCATCGAGGTGCAACCGTGTTTCTCACGGTTGCACCTCGATGCAGCGCTATGCGCTTTAAAAAGGACAACAACCGACCGGGCAGCAGATCGAATGCGTAATTTACGATCGCGTTGGCCGAGAGAATCGCAATTGTGTCCGGAATGGAATTAAAAACGACCGTTCCTCCGTCCATTTTTCTCACCTTAGTCTCCGACCGCATTTCGTGAAGATTCGCAGCTTCGTCGTTCGCGGCGGGGACGAAAAGAATCGCGCAGAGTCGTTTCGCAGCGGGGCAGAGGGAAATGGAAGGAAAAGGTAAACGCGAGGAGTACGCGAAAAAGTTGAACAATCCATTGCGAACGGAAACGCGGGGCGTATTTCTCCCGCGGCGGAATTAGGGCGTACGAATAAAAAGACATTACTTCGAGGGCATTGTTTCAGAATACGACTTTTGCATCGGACGGCAGTAAAGGATTTGATTTACGCCGAATTACTTCTGAACTGTGTGGGCGCGCGCGCCCGTTCAACGGCTGCGCACTTTCTCCAATAAATTTGAATTAATGCGATGAACTCCGCGAGCCGTGAACTGGCCGCTACGAGCGGAAGCTCCTTTTTCTTGAAAAATAAATTATCCGCGTAACGCGAAATAAATTCGGGCAGTTTTTACGCCGCCCCCGGGCGGCCCCGCTTTCCCGCGGACAACCGTGAATGAAATTAACGATGGTATTTCTTTTTACGAGGCGGATTTTAAACGACGCGGAAGTTGAAAAGATGAAGCTGTATATGTCGTATCAGCCTGGTCTTGAGGGTATAAAAATATCGGTGAAGAATGTATTTTTTTGTATACCTTCTATAATGTCAGTTTTATAACCTTTATGACTACTTTAATTTTAAGTTTCGGGAAAATTCATTTGGTTGTGGTAATCTTGTCATATCGGTGTTTATTGATTTAAGCTGAATTTTCTTATCTCCGTATGCTTTCAACTGTAATAATAATATACGCGTGCAGCCCTTTACGTTTCCTACCCGCGATTTTAAATGTACTCCAGGCATAAAATGGTCAACGCTTAAAGGGGCGGTGAATTATTTCGAATCGGGGTAACAGAATTGTAATCGACAATGCCTGGAAACTCTATGAAACTCAGAGAAACATCCACCTGTATAATAGGAGATGATAAAAGCCTCGAACTATCCGCGTTGCAGCGGCCATCAACTTCAACGCTGTGCGCAACTCTGTTTGTTCGGGAAACTTCGATTTCAGCGTAGAGTACAGCGGCCAGCGAATTTCCCTTTGTCCAGCCGAAAAATATTAACAGCCATTGACTTTTCAATTAACCAATGAACAGCACAACTTTCAATACATATCTTGAATAAAACTTGCTTAGTATATTCGACCGGGCGAGTTGTTACAATTTTACATTTTACATTTCTCCTGTTATCCAGTTTCATTGAAAATATTTGATACGTGACAATAAAACATTCCAACTGATCTTGCCCTCCTTTTCTTTTACTCCTTTAAAGCTAACCGATATCAAACATTCTGCATCGAGAAACGAGATGTTCATTTTGCAAGAAACGTCCGCAACGCGTTAGAAATTCTACGTAATTACAGCGCAAGTTGAATCGCGGTGCCAAATGCGAGCAGTGCGTTTGCGGATTTCACGTGATATCTCGAGAGCGGCGGCGTTAACACGTGATATCCTCGTTGCGAACCGGGCCGAAAAATACGCACACCTTGTCGAAGTAACTTTACACCCGGTGTGTAATGCGCGTGCTGCGAAGCGGATCGCGCCCGTTAATCTTAATCCCGTAACACGGGGGACGTACTGTGCATCAAAATTCCCGTTTCACGATGCAACGCTATGTACTACGTACATACGTGTGCGGCAAAGAAACGAATGTGCCTTTCTCGTTGGAATTCAGGGGACGCGGAACGAAAGTCGAAATAGTAAGTCGGGTGCAAACGTGCTTTCGGAACTCCTACAATTTCATTCTTCCCCGTAATTTTCTTCCGCCAATACGTACTTCACGTGCGAAATGATTTATTTATTTCAAATGTCCCCGCGAGCAATAGTTTATAGCAATACGAATCAATATCCTATGGCAATTTTTCTTTTCTTTTCATTAAGAGAACTGAGTTTCTCGAGTCGTGTAATTTTCAGCTGTATCTTGCTTCACCAGTTTAATTACATGTACATGCTGTCAGCCATAATAACGACGCAACAATTGAACGCGAAGAAACGCTTCGATTTGACCCGAAATTTTACAATGTCTCGTATCGCCTAAGAGAACAGTCAGAGAAGCCAACGGAGGCGGTCTTTCGTCAGAATGAACGAAACAACTGAACAACTAACCTTGTTGGCGCTCAGTCAGACTAAACGCGCCGTTTGCCCGTGTATACGTGGCAAGCAAAATTGTCCCCCGGTGGTACTGTCTCTACTTGGAACGAATCCGGGAGTAGAACCCGGGGCGGTATTACGTGCCGAATGAAAACTGGATGTCAGGAGTGGAAACGTGCGTCGGTCACGAATAATGTAACACGTAGCTATAGACTTGGCAGACGCTGGTGGAACGTAGGTGGCTGTACATTCGCGGAAAGTGGTTGTATCTTAATGCGAAGTGAACGGGAGAGCTGGGCTGGTCCCCGAACGGAACACCGTTCGGTTCGTTATCCTGTCGTCTGCAATTCCGCCTCGTAAACTGCCTTTCGTGCCGCGTCAGCCGCGTGCAATATTATTTCTTGCATTGTTCGTTCCCGACGTACCGATTCGTCCGTGTAACTTATCACCCTGGCATCGTCGGGCTTGTCTAAGGCGAATCTGGGCAGCTTGCTGGACGGATTGCTGCTCGACCGTGCGCGAACGACGATTTTTATTTCAGTATACGGGAACTGTGGATATTTCTCTCGATTTGATTATTATTTAAGCCTACACGGGAGAAGGGTTACCGGTTTCAGTGTAGATCTTGTTCGTGATATATTTTCTGGGAATGCAGTTCAGTTCATTTATGGATTCGTGTACACTGTGGATCAAGTGCGTCGCTCGGATTCGTAGCACCGACCGTGCATTTCGTTGTCGAATAATCTGCTCGTCGAGCGTGACACTTCCAAGGAACGATACGTACGCGATCATTGGACAAAATTACGGGACAAATAAAAGGGTTACGAGCATACGGACGGGGCGTGCGGACAGGGAAATCGTACGAGCCGCGAGCAAACGAGCGCTTTCTTTTTGCAGCCCTCGTGACGAGCACCTTGCCAAGGGGTTCGTTAGCAGAGGGCCACGACGATGTGCCCTGCGCTGTTACATACGTTTTATGCATGAGCGTGAGAGCATAATGCAGCAGTCCATTCTGACGAGAACGTTTCGCCAACGGAACGTCCGAGGAAACGTCCGAGAAATCAAATCTCTAAACTGGTTTCTTCTATCGGTTACAGAAGCGGGTCGATAATATCCACTCCTCGAATCTTCCATTTATTTAAGTAATCGTAACAATTTCGCGTTTGTCGGAGCACTTCAACGCCGCGTGAGACTCACGAAATTTATATATTTGTAGAGGCGAATGGGGAATGGTGGAGAGGTTGTATCGCGCCGTTAAACAATGATCAAATAAAGGATACAGATAGGAAAGATTAAGAAAGGAAAGACGCGCATAATGAAACGGTGTCTTGCCGGCGAGCAATGGTCGCTGATCAAGTTGAAATTTTAACTGCTAATTCGCTGGAAAGAAAGTTCCCGTTCGACTTTTCGACTCGCGGTTCTGGATTGTAGTTTTTAACTTCAACAGAGGGAACCGAACGGTGGGGTGGGACTTGTCAAGAAAAGGGGGGGAAAAAATACTAAGAACAAAGGGGAAAATGTATAAAAGCCCTCCGCGAAATGAGAAATCTCTTTCAATCCTTTTAACGAGCTGACACACTTTCAGAACTGAACGTTTTCGCACCCCCTTGCGGCGACGTCGGCTGCATTGAGCGGAGCTGTTAAGACGGGACAAATCGTGAATCGGGAGGCAAATTCTTCGCGGGACCCGATGCATTTTAACGAACCCGTTCCTCCGCGACGATCCTCGAAATTTCCCATCGACTAAATCATAATTTACCCTTCGTTACGCCACCGCGTCGCGCTTCTACCTCGAAGTGTGATTAAAGTCAACACAGTTCGCTGGTAACGCCGGCGTTTTCCTCCGTAAAACTTCCACCGTTGCCAAGTTAAACAAACGTGGTTCGGTCGGTCAATTTTCCACCGGCCGTAATTGAAACAGCCGGCGCTGGGACAAAGCAGCGGAGGATTGTTGGAGCTCGGCGATATTTATTCAGATTTCTGTAAAATGTTCGCTGGAAATTATCCGAAACATGTTCGGTTTGGTGGGTGAAATTGTCGCGATCGTCATTGTCCGTAGGATGTTGCACGAAAAACAAAGGATTGTCGCCGGTGCGAACCTCTTCCGTGGCTTTTTCATTCGTACTTTTAGAAACTGAATTCCGCCCGCCATTCTGCGCCCACGGAGCCGCGAAAGTCTTTACCAAAATGGTTTTGTATTCTTTAGGGAAACCGTGAACCTTTGTTCGCATTGTTCGCCACGTTTCGACGGACGTTCGTTCCTACGATATACAACGGACAGCCGCGGCTATGACATTAAACAAAATTCCATTCCGTTTACATACGGTCAATTTTCCGAGTACCTTACTTGCTCGAAGCGTTTTATATCGTCGCGCGGGATTTACCCTATCATTGCCGGACGCGGTTACCGAAATCCCCGCCAGCCAATGGTGGACGCGTACTCGAATTACTTTCGTCAGACGGTATCACAAATTCAACGTAGAAATTCCAGAACGAAGGTGAGACGAAAAGAAATGAATAAACAGGGACTTTCGTTATGAACCGTCTTCGACGGATCGCAGCGATGAACAAGAGCATGCACATTTCTTCGCGAGAAACTCCGCAGTATCTCTGGTATGCACACGTATAGACGTATCCGGACGCGTAATCGTGTTTCAAAGTATAAGCTACTCGGTCGCAAACATGCTTCAAATGGTAACGCAATGGCCGATGATAAATTTTCTTCTTCCTCCCGAATTCTCTCGTTCAACCGCGGCCCCCGCACCCGCATTTCACCGATATATCGTGATAAAGTTAACGCACGAGCCGCAACTTCGTCGCCACGAGCAACGCTGAAATATCTCCGCCCATTTTATGTACGTGCATCGTCCGCGAGGTCCGCGGCTCTCTTGCAGCGTCCGCGGGCCACGCGGGGAATACGTAATGTCCGAGTGGTGGCGCACTTCCACCCTTCTATTTTACAAATTACCCGCCGATCGTATCGCGAATCTCGGTAACCGGCGACTTTCGCCTGCCTGGAAGTTGGGGCAACGGGACCCAACCGTATCGGGGAAACCGCTTTTCGACTCCGGACGAATCTCGCGAGATGTGTATCGCGGATCGGGAAACGTCGGTTCACGTTGAACAAATTATAGGACGGTGTCCCTCGGGGTAGTACAAATCTGTCGGGTGGGTGGGATCGAAGATGAAGATGGAACGGTTCCATGGAAACTTGGAAATTCGACTGATTTGGACGGTTCACCTTTTGTGGTGGTACGATTCGGGATTTTTCGCAGTGAGATCACGCGGCGAAGTATATTGGTCGTGCGGTGAAACGGAGGTGTCCCGGATCCGATTATGGCAACATTGTTTTTAACGATGGAATTCATCGAGGACAACGTTTGCATGGGTTGACAATTGAAACATTTGTTTACCTGGCTGTTTAATTACAGCGGGATGTAATTTTCGTATCACTGCTATATTCATCGTTTATAAATAGCAACGTGTTGCAAGAAGTGAGCATTTGTAATTGGGCGCTGGAACTTCACGTTTTGACCTAATTCGCATAAATAATTCGCATAAACAGCGAAAATGTTTGTTTCGGATCGTGAATGGGTCAAATCGCAATGTCCAATTATAACGAAACGAACTCCCATCACCTGTACACCGCTTTGTCTTTGATGATTAGTCGACCTATCGAAACCCGGTAGTGAACGTATCGAACGCGGCGTTACTTTCAAACCGATAAACCAAGAGCTCGCAATTAAATCGCGTAATAGCTCGCGCCACTAAAATCAGATACTTCACCCCTTTAAAATCGCTTTTGCTTCGTGACGATGGGGCAATTTAGCAGCAACTATATCGTCGTTTAAACAGAACGAAGGTTTACGAACGAATCGATATCGTTATCCTCCTGGGGCAACCCCGTCACGTCGCTCCCGCGCTCCGTATAACTAACCTGGGGCAAGAGCGACTCCGGTACGGTGATCAGTGACCAACCATGAGTCAGCGGGCTTCCGTTGCTACTACGGCCGCCACTACACCCGACGAAAAAACTGGGTAACGACGAGACGGATCGGGTCGCGACGTCTCGAGGAATTTCAGACGCCGTTCAGCTTCTCGGTGCATTTTGAACGTGCAACTTTTTCCGAGCTCGTACATCTGGGACCAATTGAAATATCGAAGCGAAACGTCTTTCTTCATTTTCAATGTTGAGACATGTTCACGTCAATCGCAAAAGTTAAATATCTACGTAGCTTACATTCCACTCTCGAATATAACTTCTTCGCGGGGCGAAGCAAATGTAATTTCGATTCGAAACGAAGCTCTCAATTCAACGACGCGAGATCGGCGTAACGCGGAGCGGAAGCATCGAGCTGCAACGATACTTACGAATCGGACCACTCTCGTTTCGCTGCACGCGCGCCTTAATTGCTTGCCCCCCTTTTCCTTTTGCGATAAAATAGTGGCCGGCGATTTATCTGCCGTTTAAACGCGTCTCCAGTTGTTACCGCGAGCGGCGCAAGTTTCAGCGTGATTGTAAACGCGGTGGGATCCGCAAGATTAGCGGTTAGCGTGGAAACGACCGCGTTGAAACGCCGTCTCAATTTTGAAACTCGATAGTCCCTTAAGCGGAATCGGTCTCGGGGCGATAATTTATCGGCGGAATTAAACGGACTGGCGACCGTACGAGTTGGCGGTGTATTTTTCTCGTTTTCTCTCTTTTTTTTGGGGGGGGGGGGGGGTGAGAGAATGGCTTGAAGTGGAAATATAGAAACGGAATGAGAATGGGTGTTACAGGGATTGGCGAGATTGCGGGGCGAAAGGATTTCGCCAGATTAGCCGGTGAAATATTCGAAAGAAAAGATTTGCTCACGGACGCCCACCGCCCAGATTTATGAACCTAACAATTAACCCAACCGACGCGTGCTTCGCAGAGACTGACGGCATCGAATGAATTGCCCGTGCGATATGTCGCCGGGAGTGCCAGGGTGCTTAACCGTCAGGAGAGATAGGAGGATTTTTCGAATCATTTGGCTGCATTGACAACGTCCGGATGGAGCTTATGAAAATCGAGCAAAATAGGACACGCGAACAGAACATCGCGGTGTATAAAAAAGAGTGGGCAGGATACTCGTGGAATAAATGGGAGAAGACTGTGTGATAAATACAAAATAAAATCCATCCACGTCCGCGGCACTTAAACCCCTTCAGTACACGCGCATACGTTTCTCATTAATATTCGGGTGCCATACGCGTTTACGTTTTGCGTAAATAATTCGAAAAAATGATGCGTTATTGCGGGCATCGTTTGTGCATACTTTCAGCGAACCGATAATTCTGTGTCTTGCGACCCAAAGAATTACGCAGCGGCATCGCTAATTAACGGATGACCATATTTCTGACGAAAACTGTAAAAACGAAACGCAATATGGGATCGCTCAACAAGATATCCATAGATCGAACGATATTCGTGCATCAGCTATTATTGGTTCCCCGATATCCTCTTGAACCCCGCCGAAACTTCCGACAGTAAGTTAAATTCAATAACCCCGCACTTGATCCCCGTGGGCATAAAACCACCGAAAAGAAGAAAAAGAAATTTACCGGACCGCCGACCGATATACACCGGAGCATCACAGGTGAACCACAACGAAGCTATCGAGAGGATCGGTCCGTTACGACCGCATTAACAAGCCCCCGTGCAAATAATTTCTGGCCCATCGTACGATCTATCGAGAACGATCGCGTTTAAAGCAGCGAAAGGTAAATTAACCGTCGGCGTCGATATCGGTCTACCAAGTTACCACGGCGGAAATACAACATGTATCGGGAGCGTGAAACGTGACCGCAGAGGCTCACGATTTGCACATACTGGCCGGTCGCGAAGCGTGAAAGCTGAACGGTCGAGCGGAAATGCCGGGCACGGCCGTCGCGGTCAGATTTACAGCGCGTTTTCTACGATTATGGAAGACGCATGGTGTGCATGCCCTTGGTGCGATCCCGGTGCTCGCCGATTTATTCCGCCCACGGTCCCCCACATACTTTTTTCCCCGTCCACCCACCCTCCCCTTCACCCTTTTTGATACACGAACCCTCCGTCGCGTTATTTGCATACACGTTTTCGAGCCGCGCGACGCTCGCGTTTGTCATTCCGTATCGCGGTCGCGCACGATCTTCGTGTCGTATACAATATTAATCCTCCGTGCTTATGTCGGGGAAATCTGGGTAAGATCCGCGTTGAGACCTCGAAACCCTGTCACCAGGTGGTCCGTGCGTTCACCGGGTTGCGTGAGGTTTCGAAGTGCTGGTCGGGGTTGCTGAACGGTGCAGCAAATGCTTTGGTTAAGACGTTATTTTATGTACGCGATATTATTTTTGAGCTTGCCATTTATTGAGACTCGTCAATGATATTATCAGATATATATATATATATATATATATATATATATATATATATATGTATATATTTAATTAGAACTGGTTGGTGCATTATAGATAAAATGATTAATTTCACGTGTCTGTTATATTTGATATTATATAATAATTATAATATTATCTACTATTGGCATTATCAAACATTGGATCATATTCGGACATTTCGGAAGGTGTTTAATAATCAGTGCAAATAAATATTATGGAAAGGTGGGTGGATCGTGAAATATTAATTCCGTCGCGAACAGTGATTTTACTCTACGGTGTCGTTCGGTGAACAATTCTATGGTATTATTCTGCTATAGGAAATGAAGGAAACAAGGTTCCCGTATATGTGAAATGCGTTTTTCGGCCAATCTACGCACGTATACGCTAATGAAAAAAATTCTCGTCGCTCAATACCCTGTCTCATATTTATAGTTTTCAATCCTATTGTACCTTCGGTGGTTGTTCCCATTTACCTGACTGCGCGAGCCGCACAGAAATGACGCAAAACTTTCCGTGGGTCTCTCGCGAATTCAATTTCAACCGGCACCGCGATCTCGTATAGTTTATCGTCTGAACATTTTCGCCATCCTTTAGTGCCGGTTTCAAATATCGGTTTCTAACAGTAGTTTGATAGTGCGCGCAGGCCTTTCCAGCGATGGGAACGGGCGGTCTCTCGTTCCTTGCTAATTTAATAACGGCGATAGTTCTAATTGTATCGCGCCAATTCACTTTTCCGTCATTGCCCCCGGAATAATTATAATTCACCCAAATGAACCAGATAGACACAGGGGAGTTCAATACGCATCCCGATGCCGGCTATCTTGTTCATTAAATGATCGGATTTACGATATGCCTCCTTTGTCCTGCATTTACTGGCGCGCGCCCTTCGATGGAAAAACGGTGCAGCCGAATTTCCGTTCCGCCTCGAAATTACAGATTCCTGCTTTTACGATTTCATTGCGTTATGTTGCTGTGCGATTATCGATTTCTATTAAATTGCTTATATTCGCAGCGAACCTGGTAACGTGGATGAATTATCTTCTCACAACAATTCTGCTCGTACGTCGAACCTTACGCGTACAAGTCGGCATAACTGTTCATCCGCAGACAATGGACAATTCAGGGATATTTAATTATCCGAATGTAAATCTGTATATTAATATATTAATATATTATTATACTCGTCCTATATATCAGGTTATTTCTTCGAAGGACAATGACAGAAATAGGTTGCAGAATGTTTGTGAATTTTCCACAAATTATCCCCCCCCCCCGTCCGTGCTTCTGTTCTCTCAACGAGGAAATCGCGAATATTTATTCGCCAGCACGAAGTTGTACGTCCAACAATTATCACTCCGCATTCTTTAATAACGAGTGCCCGCTGACGCGAGTACAACAAACGTCCTATCTTTCTCGAGAGCTCTACACTCGAACGGTCTCCTTTAGACACTGCGCGGCGATAAAAGGGAGAGCCCTTGGCCATTTGAATGGGGGCCAATCAAGAGGAACGAGTATGATCCAGAACGCTCGTCGCGGCTCTCCCGACAATAAAATATCGTTGCAGAGATTGACGCGGCTTCGAGCGGCGGCAATCGATGCTTCGGCCCGCGGAACAGCTTCCGCTCACCTTTGAACGGGCAGGCCGGTCGAACGGAAGACGTTGACTCGAACCGAACGTCGGAGACGAAATCTGAAAACGAGCTTGCGCCGTAGATCGTGTAAAAACCTGAAGAGCATAACCTCTGGGGAATGGTATCGAAGAAGGGCGAATCGGGAGGAGGGGCGGGCGACGGATGGCGGAGGGTGGAGTATGGAGAAAGTTACTCGCCGGAAAATATACAGCGGCGCTTTTAGGAAGTTCGGATTATCGGAAAAACGGCTTCGAAGCGCGAGTTACCGCCAAGGCGGGCCCTCGTGAAAACTCAGCCGCGAAGTTGCTTCCGAGGCTCAATTCGGCCATTCGAGAGAGCGGCCGGTTGTAATAGTCGTTTTCCACGTAAAAGCTTCTGCTGCCCCCCATCACGCCACCCCACACCCCCCACCACTCATCCGCCTCCTCCATAGAAAAGCTGCAGCCGCGTCTAAACACGCCCCAGCCGTATGCTCTTGCTAACTTTCGGAATATCAGCGGCACAGTTGGCCGGGATAGCGCCGTGGTTAAAACTTCCTTTAACTTCCGATCAATAACGTTGACGAGACCTTTTCTATTTGCTGATGGAATTTGATGTTGGTTTTCCTTTTTACGCGAAGGGTGCGCAGAGGTGTGTACTTAGGTACTGGTTAAACAAAACAAAAGGAAGAGAAAATGGATAGTTGATGACGGAGACGGTGAAGTTTTTGTACCGTACCGTTGCGCTCGAGGGGGAAGTTCGATGTTGAACGTTGAACGTATATTTTCAAATGGAGAATACAATGGAGGTTGTAACTCTTCGTAGGTGTAAAAGACGTTTCAACGATTCTAATTCGAAAGATTTCCGCCATTACGCACGCTCTTCGCTCGTAGACCAAAGAGATTGAGAAATATTTCCGGTCCTTATCGTGCTTATCAGCGACCATGTAATGGAGAGAAAGGAGCGCACGTGGAAATATGACTAAATATATCACTAATACAGGGTTAGAACGTATGCCGGTAATATTTTATGGGATTTCATGGGCTCGATAATGGCGCCCATAGAACTTTCTTTGGCGATTTCGATTTATACGTTACGGCCCCGATATTTCATCGGAACAGATCGTAATCTAGAATTCTAATAGAATCTAAAGTAAAAGTTATAAAGGGGCAGCTACTATCTGTTCGCTCTGTGCTATAGAATTCAATTTGTGATGATATAAGTTTTGTATGCAATGGCACCGAGAAGCTTAAGTATATATTATACTATTTTGTCTACCTCTTCTTTACACTTTTTCGTCAGCATAATACACAATATAATTTCGTTCGCATAATATAATAAGCGCGAAACAAATTTATGGGATATACATATTTAAATGTATATTTACGCTTTCAAACAAACAAACCTTCTATTATATTTAATCTCAAATAGAATCTTTACGGTACACTAGTTTGTAATGCGTCCCAGAATCAAATCGAAAAACAAATATTCAATGTATTAAATATAAAAGAATTAAGAGCTTACATTTATAGATCAAGAAACTTGTATTGATGTAAGAACGATCGTGTTTCTGGTGATTATCGTTAATAAGAGTGCCTTCTGTGTTTCAGGCGTATGTTGATTTGGTGAAAGCCTGGGCCTGGAAGAGCTTTACTATCATCTACGAGAACAATGAAGGATTGGTGCGGTTGCAGGAACTCCTGAAGGCACATGGACCCAGCGAATTTCCCATTACAGTCAGGCAGCTCAGCGAGGGTTCTGAATATCGGTGAGTGTTCTGATACAGCAAATACATATATCTTGATACAAAGAACTGCATGGTGGTTTGTTTTATTGCTGGATAAGCGTACGACTTCGTCGATAAATAATACGTTTGACTGTGAGGAATGAGAGGAATAGAAGGAACGAATGGCTATTTTTGATATTATATCACAAAAAATATTCTGACGCTGTTTCAAAAACACTTGTCACCTTAAGACAGGAATAACTCTTGATTCAGTGTCAATATTATACTAATTACACTTCGAACTTCTTAATGCTATTTCCTCGAAGTCTCGAAAATACTATAGAAAAATGAACCAATGTTATACACAAAGACTTTCGTTTGGAGTTTAAATACCACGTAGAATTACAGGATTTCTGCTGCTTCGTCTACTAAAATCAGGTGTTTCTTCGTCACGAGTAATCTCCTTAATCCACAAATTAGTTCCTTATTCGAGCACAATTTGGAGTAGGGTGGACACGGAACTCTAGTTATAATAGTTAAATTGCTCGCTAATACGGCGATTCATTCGACTATTGGTTAACCACCGCCAGTGAATTCAAACTTTCCAAGTCGACTATTTGAGCATAAAAGGATTTCGTAGAACGCTCGTGGCGAAAGGCAAGCTTCAGCTAAATCTCATTATGTCGGCACCTTAATAAACTTTCTTCCCCTCGAGTCAGAGATTTGCTTGTTTGCTTCCAAACATCAGCCCTTTATGCTTCCATTATTGCCGATTACATCCACCACTTAAAGCATCGTAGCAGATGAATCGAGTGCGATTCTTCTATGAATTCTTCTTTCGAAGATTTTTCATATAATTTTTCGATGTAATTCACCGAACTGACTAGTCTGAATAACTCTTGAAAACAGTTTGGATTTCTTACGTGTTGCTGGAGATTTGGTAGCATTCGGTACTGAAACAAATCAAGTCGTTGGAAGATTTTCCACGTGAGAAGAAAATATTAATATTAGCGTCATTATCTCTCTAATTACATTCGGAGCCCAGCGAGTTACGTTTGAAGATATTCCTTAAAGTTATAATGAAGAAACTTATACTGATTATACCTAACGAATTCATCAGCACGTTTTTGAGGTAGCAAAGAAAGGAACAGAGGTATCTCCCAACTGATTAGACGGCGTTCATTTCCGTCAGTTGCAAGCCACCGCGTCAGCAACTGAATTCCTCTAAATCTGATTTTATCTATTATGCACGCCGTAAAGTTCCAAGAACTCCTATTAACTTAACCAGCCCCGAGTAAGGGTCGCTGTTAGGTTTAAAGGTGGGATTCCAAGCGGCAGAACATCTTCGTTTCTGGTTACTTAAACGAAGAATCTTCGGATGAAACTTCGGTGTGGCCGATCCGACGGTGAAACAGTCTAGCAGCGGGACGATTCATCGAGATCCATCAAATGTCGGGCAGCTTAACAGCCACCGCAAATGTGGATCCTAACGGGCCAGTTTTTACAATAGGACGTTTCGTTTTTCATACATATTAATTTTTCCCTACAATATGCTCGCCTCGTACACCATTGTCTAATTAAAAGAACCCGGTATATGGTAGAATTTTATTTGAGTAAAACGTGCGTTACGGGAACTGTGACCGATGTTCAATTCAAAGCGTCCAACATTTATCATTATCATGAAGAGAATTGTAATTGAAGTTATCTCTGCACAAAAAAAAAAAAGAATTAATCAATACTGACATTAGAATTATCTGTAATCCTATCTTTAAAAAACGTCACCAAAGAAAATGGCAAAAATACGCCGTCAGAACGCACTATACTATCGCAAATTGAGCAATTCCACTAACGTACGACCACTCGCAATTACATCCTAAGCTAACAGGCCCATAATAGTGGAGACGCTCGTCGCGTTGAAAATTCAGCGGTTTCGATGATCGACATTGTCGTTGCATTAACGCGGCAACGTGCAAAAGCGGCCACGTCGCGATCGATATCCGTGCGGGGAATATACCATTACGAATTAAACGGCTCTGTCCGCTTCTCTATCGATCGTCCACAAACCGCAATGATCTTCTTATGCATCCGTGATGCGAGTGACGCGCTTATTGCGCCCGGGTATATGTGTCGATCGTGCGTCGCGCAGCAAATGTGCCGAATCTTCCGTCCCCCTATCAAATGGTTTAGTCGTTGATAAGAACGTCCACGCTTCTCGAGTGCGCGCACGCCTATGCTTCGGGGCGCTTCTCTTCTCGCCGATCGTTTCGCATCCACGGCGCAGACGAAGAACTATTCTCTGTCGTTGCATTATTCATAGTACCGCGGGGCAACGTTGACTTATTGTAGCTGAGCCGTGGGACGAAACCCAGAACGATGGGGATTTGAATAAATTCGGTTAGATGTTCGGCCAGCAGCGTGTATACATTTCGCTGGAAAATTCATCGCTCGCCGCGTGCGTCTCCGCGACACACGACGTCGCTAATATCGGATGCATTGTGAGGAAATTGTTTGCCCCGTTCGTTCCGTACATCGTTCTAAGGGTCGACGTTGACTCTTGGATCCCGAGGGATCCCCAGCGATCTCTATGCATGGCTTCTTTTCATTTTTTTTTTTTGTTTCTTTCTTTTTTTCCCTTCCGAATGTACGGTTACACGACCCCGACTCGAACGTTCGTCTTCTGCCGCAATTATTCGTTCCTCCGGAGAGGTGGGAATAATTTATGCGACAAATACCGCTGTTTCGAATGGCGTTTCTTTGTCGGTGTATCGGGAAATGGGATTCCAGTGGTATGAATATATATGGACGTGATATGGCATCGCGGAATGCACGCGCGTCGGGTATCATTGTTGAAACAGTAATTTATTTTCTCAGTACTATTTATGTTTGATATTTTTCGGTTCACCTCGGTTCTTGGTGGTTAGGTTTGTTGAGGTATTTACAGGCCCCACCCGTTGTCTTAAACGGCTTGTTAAAACTAGAGAGGGGATTTTCGTGAAAGTTTCGATACCTCGCAATGCGCTCGATGGACTCAGTAAAAATAAGTCTTCTTTTCTCGACGGTTATCACTACGCCGCGCTTCCATTCGATCCCTGTGCAACTTCGAAAATTAGGTGGCTCCCGATTCTGCTGTGGGTTACTTTACGAACGACTTTCACGAGGAATCAAAGGAAAGATTATCCTTTTGAAGAATAACAAAGACGCTCGGGAAATATGGTGCTCTTGAGCATCCGACATTTGTATTGCTAAACTTGCGTGGATACCGAATGAAAGTTTAATAAGTTCCTCGGTATACGGGGTCGAAAGAAATCCGCCGGATTTGCAACTTACTTTTGGACTTTCTCAAATTTGCCATTTGTTTCGATTTCGCAGTGCACGCGGTTTCCCAGCGACAACAGGAGCGGAACATGTCTCCTCTAGATAACGGAAAAGAAAGCTCGGAAAATAATGGAAATTGTTGTTTAACGTAACGCATACTTGCCGTACAAGAAATAAAGAACAAAGAGAAACGAAACATTACCACCGCGTAGCACATTCGAAATAATTTCCATCCCCTCCCAATCCATGGAGTCGTACATCTTCCCCATAGTTCCAATAATATCAATTTACCGCCGCGTTTCAATGACGAGTATTTGCCGAGCGCACAGAACTCGATCCGTTTCTTAACTTCTGCCGCAACGTGTACGTAACTCATTTCACAACTGACAATAGCAGAATTTCTATCACCATGCTGACAGAAAACACAATGCCGGAGGACGCGATGTCCAAAACAGCAAGCTTCCCCCGGGAACACAGGGGTTCATGTGAGTTTACCGTGGCGATGGCACGTGTGAATTCGTGGTCGCCGGTCGCACTAGAAAATAGCACAGCTAGACCGGAAAGGGTAATCCCGGGAACGCTTGCGGTTTCAAGGTGAATAGACAATCGAAAGTGCTCTAACCGTGCGACGGGGACCGCATTCGGGGAGCAATTGCTGTCGTTGAATGGGCGTCGTCGTCCATCAAATGGGAAGCACCCCGACCCGGCCGGGTCGAGACATGCTGGATAATACCGAAGGGTATTTTAGCCGGTGTACGATAGGTAGTCGCAGCTGACAACGGGCAGGCGTGAAGGTTGATTTCGAAGATGGCTCCCGCGAGAGTTGAACGAAGCAGTTTCGGACGACGGTCGATCCGTTTCAGGGGAACAGATTCGGTTCAGCGTTGTGCTGAAAGTTCTGGGAGGTTTACATTCTTGGTATAATTTTGGGAAGATAACGGCGTTGCAGGTTGCGCGTGGTTTTATCGAGTACCCGCTACCTTGTCGGTTGGATTTTCGTTGAACAGAATCATCGAGAGCGAAGCTATCTTTCGCTCGAAACTTTCATTTCCAACGCTTCGCAGATATCTGTATTCGTAAATACTATTGAATTCTATGAAATATAGAATATCCGCTGTCTGCCCAGTTCCAAAGGGACCGTGCCGACCCTTAAACAAAACGAACCGCGCCTATCGATACCGATATACACGCGGCTCAGCGGTAATCTCCACAAAAACACGCTCTCCGGGCCGGATCGTTTCGAACCGCGTTGCGGCAGGAATGGAAAATCCAATTTATCGGTGTCTTTGCACACAAAGGCGCGGTCACGAGTTTCTCAAAGAAGAAACTTCACCGCGGACTGCCTTCATTTCGTACCGTCGATGAGCGTAATCGACGCCGGAAGAGGAATAAAAATCGCTCGAATAATCGTGCGAAGAGGAATAAAAAAAAGAAGAAAAAAGGAAAGGCATCGCAGGTCGGTAACTCATCGGAAGCGAATTCCCTTTGATCAATCAGACCCCCGTTTCACGGACGTGACGTAACATTTGCGGTGGACCAGGCGAAACATCCTTGCCTGCCAGCCACGACTCGCAACGGCCATTTCGCTCGTTTCGAAGTTCAGGACATCGAAGTTACGGGAAATACGTCGTTTGAAGTCTCTGCCTTCGACTCCTTATCGCGCTCCCCGGAATGCCTGAATTCCGCCGGGGTGGATCGGAATCGAACGGCTCTTCTTTACCCCTTTCGGTTCACCTCTCGAAACATTTCAATTACTTATTCCTCTCCGGCTCCCAGCACCGTCTTCGTACCTTTCGTTTCCCTCCATTAACGACCACCTTGCTACCCATTTACGCAGCCGTTGTACCGTGAAATCCCGGCGTTGATTCTGCTTTCCCTCTCCTCCCCGCCGGCCTGGTGAATCATTGAAAGATCACGTTAAAAGCTTTTCGTTCGGATGGGACATACATATGTCTTGCGATTGTGACGTCGAATAGTAAACGACTAAATGCTTCTATATCGTGATTACGATCGTTCGACGTTGCACATCGATGCGGGCATTGTTGGATCTTTCATTCGTATTCGATGGCTCGTGATTTGATTGGCCCGACCGGTCCGGTTTAGGAGTTGTGTTAAAAAGCTGTACCATCGGGGGTATAATTTTTGTACTGGACAGGACTCGAAGAGTGTTTCTCCTTCTTGTTTAAGTCGTTCGGTTGGGGGGATTCGATTGTATTGCGACAGAAAATCGATGAACGGTCGGGGAAGGGATTCTTTTTTCCTCGTAAAAATCACAAGAGACGCGGAACGTCGACCTCGATTGTGGTAGTATCCACCGTGCGGCAAACCCGAAGTAGCAAATGATAGTTCTTCATGGTATTTTACGATCGGGGATCGGATTCCGGTAATTTCTCCCCACGGTAATAAAAGTACCATCGAAGAAAGCAAAAGTATTTATGCCTGTGCGCGGACCTGTCTTCGGGAGGGTGCGTGTTAAAATTCAGCCGGCACCGAAAAGCGACTTGGGAGTTGAACATTCCCGTTTTCTCTCCGCAAACTTTGGCAATGCGTGTTTTTATCAAGCACGCCGGGGGTATCGAGAGTGGGAGATTTACTAATATCCCCGCTCATCGTTATCGAAGTTTCGCGGACGGAAATTCTGATATAAAGGGCCGCGATTGATCTTTCGAGCGCCTCGACGACGTTCGTCCTGTGTTTACTTAAACGGGACTAATATTTACCGTGAGATGGGATTACGATTGATTGTCTTATTAGAGAACTGCGTGTCGAAATTCGTACATCTCGGTATTTAAATTGGGTATCGCTGGGCAGCGAATAAATATGAAACTTGTTGAACAGAGCAGAATAACAGTGATCGAGGTCAACAATTGGTATGCACAATTATTGAGTACGAAGAAAAAGTACGAAGACAAAGCCATGCATGTTGCGAACATCAATTCGCAAGTCGCCGAATCGAAAAGTAGCACTGGCAACGAAAGAAACCGAAAACTCGTGATTTCAGACGCAAAGCGGGATTGAAACTGAGAAGCTCAGATGTAAACGAGTACCGATCGCGGTCCCGCCAGCTCTACGGTATCCGACATCAATCGAGAGTCCTGTGTGGATTCAGATGAGAGCCTCCTCAAACAGGATGCATAAATGGGAATGTCGTTGACGGCGGCGTGAATAATCGCGCGGCTCGGCGATTATTAACTTAAACAGAATCGAGCGAATCGTGTCTTTTCGTTTAGCAGTAAAACGAAAGGGGCGATCGTCGTCAAATATACTCGTTAACTCGGGCGTGATAATGAGGTCGATTAATCTTTCGGTTTTATCGTCGCGACCCCCTATCCCCCCGTGCCCCCTTGATTTTCCTTTTCTTCCCCTCGCCGGCGAGCTCGTTCGCGTAACACGCCACTCGTATCGGGATTCCTGGGGGGCGAAGGGGGTGCTTGAAATTTTTTCACGCTTGAATATCCACAAGATCTAAGTCGCGATTTCCATAAAAAAGATTTAGACTCGCCTTCAGCGCCGCTCGACCGCTTCATACCTATTCATAGCATGCAAATGCAGGTAGCGTCGTTCTTTTCAGCTTGTGACCAAGTAAAAAGCGCGCGCGGAGGAGTCTCATCAGCGTTGAAAGCGATGTTCACCGGCGCTGCATGTACAAATAAATTTTTAACCTCTGAATATGATCACGCGCTATCGCGCACCGTCCACGGAGGATCGACAATAGGAGAAGCAGAGGAGAATCGCGGACCGAAGGGTGGCGGCAGAGATAAAAACGGACCATGATTTCGCCGTAATTTCATTAGCCCTCTCGCGGTTTACCCTCGATGCGCTCTTACCTGTGCCGGGTTTGCACAGCAATATAACTGTCCCGGTGTCTCGTCCCGTTCCACCCGCCGCCCCAAGCCCCGTCGTCGTTACCTCGTCGGAGGGCGGAGGGCGCGTCTGCTCCGTCACGAGCGAAACAAAAGGGCGACTATACGGAACAGTGAATCCGTCAGGGGGTGCCCTGTTTCCGTCCCATTTCTTGTCGCTGCCTCCCCTTTATTTGTATTAGTCGCTCCGTCATTTGGTGCTCTAGTCACGGAACAAGGTCGGGGACCCCCCTCACGGCTAGTAATTTTGTAGCTGGCTTACGTTCCGTGGAAGTCACTGTTTCTCGTGGGCGGTGGGATTTACTTAGATGCTGCGGGCGGTTGGGGGGCGATAAGCAGCGAGATGTCCTTCCGCTCGGGTGGAAAGGGGAAGGAACAGAATGCACCGACGGTGCATGCTTGCAATACGCCTGTTCGAGAAAACTCGCGGTTGCATGTTTCCGTTTTCGGGAACGCAGTTATTTCAAAGGATTTGGGACGGCGTCTCTCTTGCGCTCCGCGTGGAAAGGTGATCGGATTAAGATGACTAGAGGTGGCTCAGTGATACTGTCAGGCGGTACACTATTGTTGCCGCAAGCTGTTTCAACGAGGTGGAAACTTTTTTTGTTAATTATGCACGCTATTTGTTCGGTGCCTCGCTTTTTCATTAGTATGCTGAACGCGGGATATTTATGTCCAATAAGGAACATCGATTGTCTTGTACGTAACTTATATAAGAGGGAATTAAAAGCGGATACCGTTTGGAAGGAGTAAATAATATTCGGTTGAATATTAATTTTGTATGAAATATGAAATATAGGGTGCAAAAGGATGAGAGAGATATTAATTACTGATATATTTCCAGCCTTGCCCTATGAGCATCACTACGTGGAAGAATAAGACCGTCCTTGTGTTAACGATATTTTGTCGTTTATCAAGTTTTATTACTATTAGACTTAACCGTAACTGTAATACTTATACACGTTTCAGGAACCATTCTGAGATGTCGCATAAGATATATGTGCGCGAGAGTTTCCCCTCCGGATGGGTGAAAATCCTTTGATTCCAGTAATGAGAATTTATCGTTTCATGATTCCTTTTTCACGTAGAGTCGAAACGACAGCAGAGTCGGAAGTCTTTTCTCCAATTTTACCAACGAGAAGTCGAACCACGGTGGAAGCATTACATGTTATCGAACCTCGACTACGATTCCCTTTTGTCTCGTACAAAAAAAAAAAAAAAAAATGGGGTCGAGTGATCGGCGATAGTAAATTAGGAGGGGAATTCCTGAAAGTTATATCCTCGTCAGTCGTATCAGCGAAAATCCGAAGAAATTCTTCTTCCGTGTACGTACACACGTATAAAAAATAGCGTTCGACCCGTTGTATTCGTAGTTGGACGCGCCTATAATCATCCGCGATAGAATCGTCGATGGTGGAACAACGTGGGCGAGGAAACGAGCCGACTTCAATTAACTCGAGATGGGAATTAGCAGGGGTGAGGGAGGCGCCCCATTTGTATAATTAAATTTGATTTCGATGAATTAGTCGTTCGAGGGACGAAAAACTATTCTTCGTCGTGGAAAACGACGGAGAGTCTGCCGGTGTCGAAGTTTCGAGCTAATTATCTCGTAGCAAACAAGCCACCGGGTGTGCTTCCTTTCTTCTTCAGAGTTGAACAGTGCGATGAAGTTTCGTTGACTGCAATCGGGATGAGAGATTAAGAGTAATATTGACAGTGACTAACACATTTGCATCGTGCGTAAGGATGTCTGTAAGGGCAATTCATTCGCGAACGAATACTAATGATTTATTTAACGAAGCCGTAGGTAAATTCTCTGAATACGTATCTATTAAATAAATATTAAGAAAAAGCATTCCAATGTATCAGTTTTAAAATTATAATGAAATTAGCGACGCCTATATTTTTAGTGTTCTACATACACTGTTATAGAATAAATTGGGAACCCCCCCTTTGCCTACCGCCTAATGCTGATTTCCACTTGTCACAAATCACCAGTCTCACCTGCGTCATCCATAAATCAATTACCCCTGCGATATCCGTCGCCACGAAACCCTTACCACGGCCATTGAGCGTCATCGAATAGACGAAACTCGAGATTGATTTACCCCATTGGGCGCACATTATACCCCCGAAGATCGCAGTTAGCCGTCACGTGCTCATCATCTCCAGTGAACTTTGGCCGCAGTTTAACATCGGTGAACCGTAGACGTTAGGTTACGTGCTGCAAACACGCCGCTTGTCTCAACAACCTGTCCGGCGTGGAACAGCAGCCAGCAACCCCTTCGCGGATCATTTCTCATTTCAAGGGTGTAACGGCGCGTGGGGAAGATGCTGTGGACGTCCGGAAGGATGGGTGGCGAAGTAACGCTATGCTGGATAGGACGTCGTGACGGTGGCCAGAGGAATTCACTCGACGTAGGTAACGGATGGGCCGAGAAAGTTTGCACGGCAATAACTCATCGTTCACACCTTATTTACCTAGCCGCCCCCACTTCCCGTTTTAGCGTACCTGCACCTCGTCGAATTCTGCCTGGATTGAATTTTAACGAGCCGTGTGGTTGGAAAGGGAGACGTTGGATAGTGTACGTCGGATACACACGAGGTGTTTCAAATATCTCAGTGGTGGTTGCGCAGAACGTTGTGGGATTCGTTGGGGAGAAGCAGAAATATAGAATGTGTAATATCGTAATTGGGATACGATTGTTTTACGCCTGCGCACCTTTTATCTGCTCTTTTGAAAAAGGATTAACAGAAACGCGTTAGATTAAATTTGCAACTAAGCCTTGCCCCGCTATATTATCATATATTTCGCACTGTATCCGTTGCGAAGATCATCACGATTCATCACAGAGGCTCCTATTAAGTTAGAAAAATTTGCCCCCCCTTTACCTGGTACCAATTCTTCTCTAACTATCGTTCTAAACCCCTGCTCCCCGCCGCGGGCAATTTTGTTCGAGCCCGTCGCCTGTAAGTAACCGTCGGAAAACTATCGATTCGAGGGGCAGCGTTCGGAACGGCGCGGCGGCACGAAAATTAATAATTGAAGAAACCACTGACTCGTGCGCCATAATTCTATCGTCGGGCGATAGGTAACATAGATCAAATTGCGCGACGAGGAACCCCAGTCACCTGATAAAGCAGCTGCCGCCGACAGATAGACTCTTTCCCCATTCCGACGTCCACACCTCCCCTCATCTAATTCTCATTTCTCCCCAGGAAAGTCCAAGGAAGGATTCTGTTTTCATCCTCCACGTATAGTCGTCTTAATTTATATGGAGCCTTTCTTTGCTCCCCGTGGTACCCGTCGACCCCTCATACCCAGGCAGCCACGAACTTCCAAGATTCTAGCCGTATCGATTACGGGGCAATTTCTTTTTAACGAGCACCCGATAGCGTCTCGGCAGGGTGCTACCCGGGGGAGGACGACGCAGAGTGGCGGAGGGGCGCTGATTTAGCACGAAGACCTTACGATTTAGAGGGAAACGACGGCCCCCTCCACACCTATTCGCCCATATAGCCAGTAATCTCCTATCGACTGGTAATCGCGAGCAACATCTTTGGATTTTACCTGGCCACTACGGAGACGCGATAGAATTTTTCATCGGGGCTCTCGTTATCCGGCGGCCCGGCTCGTTCGATTAATTAGAAAACTTTTCTTCGACTGATCCGCTGGACTCTTTCTGTCGGTGCAACTTTCAATTACCCACGGACAATCGTTTCGACGCCGATTTCGTACGTATGTTACTTTTCTTTTTTCGTATGCATTCTGAGGGGTTAATTTTGTTGATGAGCGTCAATAAACTGTATTTAACTGAATGACTGTATAGATATTTGATAGTAATGTAATAGTGAATGTTTCCTGGCAACCATATCGAAAATGTTAGATTGGTTGTCTTATTCAATATTGTTAAGTATTATTCACGTTGACATTATAACGGGACGATCAAATTTAATGAATATCTATTTAAACTTTACAACGAGGATTGTTTTGCGTTAGGCAACTGTGCAAGACAAAACGGTACCACCTCCATTGCAAATGTGGTCTGTTTCCAAGAGTGCCAGGACTCCTAAGTACTAGCTTTCGTTTGTATATTTTTAAATAAAGTATGGTTTTCTTCTAATTACAAATTGTAGATAGCAGGATTATATCCATCTGCAAAAAAGTGAATAAAATGTCTACCGTCGTCACTAGTTTCTTTCCAAAGGACTAAAAAAGACCCTGAAATTCAGCCAACAAGCAATTTTCTCTCTCTTGTGAGTAAGCGTGTTAATGAGCTAGTTTTTCAAACGTTCAGCCGGCTGTGACTACGCTCTACAGCCGCACTTGCTGGTATAGCTGACGCTTTTTTTTCTTCATATCTCTATTCCTTTGTAGTTTACTTCTATTTGGTTGCACGTCGCCCTTTAGAAAAGAAATAAAGTACATGCCGCGTCTTTTCCATGAAAACTGGCGTTCGTCAAACGCTTCTCTACGCTGTCATCTAGCCCTGTGTCTCCATTATCCCCTTCCTCGGAGCCCTTATTCAATAATGTTATAGTTCAATATTCGATAACAAATTGAATTGAAACTTAATCGGGGAACTGAAATGAAATTAATATTGCTTTCTATGAATTAGTCTTTCGACTGTGCTTCGAGTTTTTCACTCCGTTATTTAGTGTTCAATTTATGCCTTCAAGTTCTTGCTAATGGGATCGTCTTAATAATTATGTTAGCAATCTGTAACAATCTACACTATTTTGAAGGCTGTTTCAGTTTGTCAACAATACAGCGGCATATCGTACAAATTAAAATATTTATATTTTAATAATGATTTACTTTTTTTTACTGTAAGTTACAGCAACGTAGATTCGTCCCAGAAAAATTTGCTTCATTTTTTAAGACATTTCTGTCACCATCAGTTTCACCGTAAACATATTATACCGGTCTCATATTTAGACAATAATATATGCTAGGGTATGTAAACCATCGTTCTACACACCGGCTGTTCGCCTTTCTCTTTGAAAGGCCCCAAGGAAGTGTCAACCGCGATAATAAATCATCGTTGTGCGGTATGCAACGGGTGTGCGTTGATGTACGCCGATGACTTCCAACGTTATCATTATATTCTGTACCATCTGTATCACACTGCACATTTTACACACATCCTCCATGCATACATGACTTGATTTGATATGTATTATCGATTTCCATAAGACAACTTTAATATTATTTTAGCTCACAGAATATGATCAGGATTGTAATATGCTGAAACTTAATCTCGGCAGAACAATTCTGAATACATCTTATGTTTCTCGATTTTTATTAGACGATTGGATTGTTAATACATTTTATTCTAAAAAAGATGTTAGACAAATTTGTCGATAGAGCAGGCAATTGTGAGATACTGAAGTTCGAATACTTCCCAGTAGTATATGTCGGTCATTTACAGACCTGCCTTCTATGCCCTTTCCTTTTTATTCCTTCTCTACATTTGCCTTCCCTGTTCAACCCTTCCCTTCTCTTGCCACGTCGAAGTACATACATCCTCGCTGAACGCCAAGGATGCACCGGAAGTGTCGTAAGACGATGCATCATCGGCTGACACGCGTACGGGCTGTACGTCAACTTGCAAATGTCTGAGAGCGCAGTTGAAATGGTCGTTTGTCTTCACTGCGAAAATTTCAGATTAGCTCCGTAAAAATGTCTCGAAAGCATACTTCCTTTTTATTGGTTCAGCCGTATCTCCATACAAACCAGAAATAGCATACAATTTAAGACGGGCGAGGAATATTGGAATAATGAAATATCATACTCGTGCTTCAATATTGATGTGACATAAATAATATTATAATATGAATAGAAATTCAGTGTGCTTGAACCTTTTGCCGCGAGCCAAAATTACGAAGGAGCGAACCGTGAAACATTTAAAGACGTTCCCGTCGCCATTTCAGCTGAAGCGAATGAATGCATTGACAGTGAAAACAGTCGGAGGTTCATAAACAATATCGCCATGAAAGACTTGCAACTGCGAGAGAACGTAGAAGTATGCTACGCTGTGTTATTCATCGTGTGTCGAGCATGGCTGAACGATCGACATTCCAGCAATAATTCTCAACCTCGATTTGAACGTTTCGCGATGCGTATCGTATGAAAACCTTCCGTCGTGTAAAATTGCAGAGGGCGTTTATATTTGTTCTGCTGCGTTGTTTGGAATTAATGGCGCTGTTCATAGTTTACGACGTGCACTAACTTAATTCAAATTGCTGTTATTTTAAGTTACGGCTCCCATGAAACGGAGTCTGTAATATTTGGCAAAGGATACTTGATAACGACAGTTTACGACGTAGCAATATTTGATTAAAAATAAGTATTAATAATAAAAAGGTTGCCGAAATATTTTTTTTATTTACGTATTTTTAGTTCGAACGAAGACAGGATTAAAATAATGCAGAGGCTTTACTACATTCTTCATTGCATCAAGAGTTGCACAATCGGTCGACGTTTTTAATTACAGTAATGCTTCACTTTCCACAAATCTTCGTATACGCAAATGGCAGCCAAGGCAACAAATTTATTCCTAATCCGTACTAAATCCAGGGTTTGTTCGCGCATTACCGAGCCATTGCAATGCGGCTAGTGCATGACTTATCGGAAAAAGCTTTCTACGTGACGTTTGCATCGAACACGTGGATCCCTGAATAAAATACCGTGGACACGATATTCCTGACCCCGCTTGAATCCGCGAAATACCGCGACAACGGTCCGTTAGCTATCTGCATATTACCTACCTCTATCTGGAGAAATTCTCTCAATTAATCCACAATTTTCAACTATGTAAATATGCTGTCGTTTATATACGTACTTTGTTTTTCTATTCTTATTTTTTTATTCTCCATTCGGATAATCAAATTTTGCGCGAGAGAAGCACAGGTAGATATTGGATGATGATATTGGCGATATTGGAATTTTATTTTTCCAACGGGCATTCTATGCCCTACAATAAATATCTAGAATATCCATGGAGCATATTTTTAGGAATTGACCATTCCTATTAATTATACCATATTCAATAGCTTATGGAACAGCCTTCAATCACGCGCGTTTAATTCAAAGAAACTATTCCGTCACACGAGAATAGGGATCAAAACTTAGGGACAGTAAGGCAAATGATCAACTCGTATCAAGGATCGCTGGATCTGGAACGCAGAGGACAATATAGGGGACGGCCGGTGCACTGGGAGACAGTGCCAAGAACGTATGCAGTTGCCTGCAATGGCGGTACACGTGCTCGTTCGCTGGGCAATGCGATCAAGGAAGAATGCCTTTCAGCCGTCTCCACGAAGGAATGTCTTTGCCGTGGCAGTTCGAAGATGAGGGGCAACTACGTTGGAAAAGTTTACTTTGCGACCGGGCTCGATCGCGTTAATGCGAGTTTGAACACAGGCCTGGCTGCCATCCGGCTGGGCCGAAACTCGGCCGGAAGTTTTGGAAATTTGCAAACTAACTGATGGAAACCTCATTTCAAGCGAGTCATCTTGAAACGCGGCGTTTCCGTTGGAACGTTGTCCGTGCAGGTGCTACAATAGCGGGCGAAATTCGGAAACAGAATTCAGAAGCGGAGGAAAGGAGGGTACAATGTAGGATGATTTATTCTTTGCGGCGCGGGGGTTGGGTGTGGTGGTTGGACGTGACGTTTCTAGCGTTATGTCGCCGTAGATATTAATGAACGAAGATTAACGCGGGAAATATAATTTTTCGACTAGTCGAAGTTATTTTATGATTATTATGAAGTTATCAGTTGACGAACTTCATCCGGAGAGGCTAGAAGAATGAATGTTTGATAGGATGCTTGAATTGTTTAAGGATATTATAAACAAATGGCATTATTTCGACTTTCCGGCAAGCTGGAACAACGATCGAGAGCTTAAATTAAAGCTAGAAGTATAAGGTACCATCTTCGATAGATTTAACAATATTCCGTGCGCGGTTGATTTGTTATATATAATTAAACAATTAACATAATAATTACGCGAAAGTGAAGAAAGTTACAGCAACGAGATAATTGCAGGTGAGTAGTGCATTCATTTCTCTTTAATTTGATACCTCGTAGATTAAAAAACAACCACCAGGAGCCGAAATAAAAGAAATTTAATTTTATTCAAAGAGAAAAAACATGTGGCGCCAGCTCGCGCTTGATTCGGGTGCTTAAAATGAAGGTAAATGATGCTGGCAAATTAGTATAAACGATTTATGAATGATACCTACGCTATTCATTTTTTATATACAATTGAAATATTCCTTTGAGAATTTCACCGTAATTATACAAGCGAGCTGCTTTAAAATGAAACGAGATTGTTCCTTGGATCAAGAGTTTTAATTTAAGACGTCGTTGATTAAAGTCGGCCCGGTAGAAGCCGAGATAATTGTATTTGTTTAAGGTTTTTGTTATATTATAAATAAATTGCAATTAGTTCGACTTCAACTTCTGAAAGGTCTGGTCTATTGCATATTATAGTTAGATTTACCGTAGACCCTTAGTTTTTAATATAAATTGAAGGCGTGATTTTCACTTTGGTCATTATTTAAAAATATTTAAATGTTTATAATCTAATAACTAGTTATACCATTTTATTCGTACATCTCTACACAATCATTTCGTATCAAGAGCAACTGAATAACTATTACCGTAAAAACCCGAGACACTTCAACAAAGTTGAAAAGTTGCGACTTTTTTCAAACTCATTTGTTCAAATACCGTACGTTCTGGAGAAGAACGGTTCGCAGATTCGCATTCAGCGCATAAAAATCTATAAGATACGCCCTATTGAAATGTACACGTTTCGAAAAAAGTTCAAGTTTGTCGAACGGAGAAACTGATAGTTACGCCAATGGAAAAGTTGCGAATTTATGAGGGAATCGAGATTAATTTGGCGTTACGACAATGCATCTGCGCAGCCTTGCAAGACCATTCCCACGCGTGACGCTTGCACCGCAGTAGTAACGGCGTACGCATTTCTAGGAATTTATATGGGTCAATGGGACGTTCTTCATTCATTTTTCGGCGAAACTTCGAACGGCTGTAACTCGGCTCAGAATTGTCGGGTCGAGCTCGTAAAAAAAGCAATTTAATCAACGCGATCTCCTCTGTGCGACACGAGTACGTGGAGACAATTCTCGTGAAGTATTTGTAATATGGATTCAATGGGAAACATTCGAGTCCTGCATTTTTAGAAACAATATTAACGCTTTCGTCGGGAGGGCCAATGATTTACGTGTTGTGCCATAGCCAGGTAGCCAGCGCGTACGATATATTCGACGAAACGCTCGGTAGACTGCAACCAGTTATCCTCTCTGGTAGCCTCGGCACTCATTGCCCATTGGGAGCACTACGCTTATTCCAATCTAGACTCTGCTGTGGCGTGCACAGAGCAAGAATAATGTCGGCCCGGACTACGGAGGGTGCAACTTCGGGGAGCATCGAACGTGTAATCGCGATTTATTCGAGAACGATGTTCAGGTTCTGCTTCCACCACTGTGCTACGATTTTTCGGCGAATTTTAATTCGAAGCATATCACTTGTACGTGCTTTGAAATTACGTACCGTTGACGCAGAAGGCGCGACAGTAGAAAGTATAAAATATCCAAAGTAACCTGAGATTGTTGTAAGGGGATACTTGTGTACAAAAATGCTCGAGAGCTCTGGGTTCTTTCTTCTTTTATGGTGTTTTAATTCTTTCTATATATGTACAAAGTAAGAATGATAAAATTATGTAAGAGTACTATTTCTCTTTATTCCAAAACAATACAATATAATACGTTCTAGAAGGTAGCTGCGCATAAATAGATAGGGCTACTCTATCTAAGACGCTTAAACCAGCTATTCTTTATTAACCGTTCCGCTAAACTGTTGTCAGGACTTTTCCGAACGGCGATCGATGCAAGAATGCCCTGCTGCATCGTGATCGCCAAAACGGACGCGCTGTATGTGTTTTTCCCGGCGCCATGGCTTCAAGGACCTCGGTCGCGTATTTCCCTTCGGTCGCAGCCGAAATCTCTTACATTTAGTCAACAATAGGATTGTCAATCATAAAAATAATCAGCGACAGTTCTGTCGAACCGTCGACGAAAATTTCTTAATTAATATTATTCAAATCATCTCTTCGTATATGTATTGTAAGAGAAAATATACACTAATACTCGAATCGAAGTCTCGATTAGGTATTAGAATAATTGCGTAGGCGTGTATATATTAACAAGGTATTCCGTTTATTAATACTGTGCTCTCTCGACCGTAGTCTATACAAGAATGCCTTCCTTTGGCAAAAGCATCGGTCGTGAGGACGCCTACGTCACCATGGCCCTTTTTAACCATTTTAGGGTTCGCCCCAAAAGAAAGCTACGCTAGACAAAGACAGCGTGCATCGGCGAAATGCACATGGCCCGCCTCGGCCGTTCCTGTACCTCGAATATTCTAACAGTATATAATGATATCATACAAGTTAATTCGGTTGTCTAACTTTTTCACAATACTTCGACCATTATTAGTAATATCGAACGACGAACTGCTCTTAAATCACGTCTGGCAAAGTGGATGAAACAGGGCACGGAGAACGACCGAGAGTTCAGCACATAAATCACAGGTGAAGGAAAAACGAGGAATATCAAGATATAACAGGAACGATCAACGAATATACGATGCGCGGAACTTGGTCGGGGAAGTTGTGCTCTTTTTCCTTCCTAACTATTGTCGAAACTTGCAGAAAGATAACCAGCCGCCACGGCGGGCAAAGTAGACAAGCACAATAAATTGCTTTCCTCATTCTGAAACGCGGTTTCCGCTGTAATTTCAACAACTTTTCGTTCGCTCACCTGTTACGTGTCCCGTTCACCTGTCCGGCGACTCGAAATACCTTTGCACGACACGCAACCGTTTGAAATGCGTTTCAAGCGACGGGTTATTTGGCGGCACAAGCTCTAACGAGATATTTTCCCGGCCTGGATAGTACGAGTCTCTTGCGTCGAAGGGCGTTTTCTGCGGGTATTGGTTTCGATTAAGGAGACGCAAAGTATTCTACCTCTAAGTTCTTCGCGAGCCCAAATGTAATCGCGATGGAACATAAGGACGAATTGTTGTGCGGAGAGTGTAATGAAATTAAAACATATCTCGGTATTCTACAGATATTCAACGACATCAAAATATATCTTTAGTAACAATTCATCAATCAGCACCAGCCTGCAGCGATACCGTTTCATGCGACACAAACTACCATTGAAGAATTCGAACGACGATAGAATTCTTATTCATGCGAACACCCTCCACTACACGTCGCCCAACAAAGACATCGTATCCTCTGTTGAAAGATAAATGTGACTCACGTGTCGTTCGGTATCGGATAATCCCTTCCACATCGCGCAACACCCTAAAAAAAGCTGTGCTTCGTAGCGAGCTCCACCGTGTCGAGAACTTCGAGCCCAAACAAACCCATCGAGATTGGTCTTCGTTCCTTTCTTGTAGAAAACTGAATGAATAATCGTGCTAGGAGGACAATAAACAATATGTCGCGGTAATGTACAACTTGGCCACTTCGTACGCACGAATAACACCCGACCCGCAGAACCGCCACACCAAACGCCTTATCCGTTTAAAAAATAACAGGCGCGCGTTCGCGCGATGTATTTATGCGGTGCACTTTGTCATGCTCTCGCCGACCCAGTAGTTATGCCGTAGTTAAGCGCGGGCACGTGCACGGGCATAAAGACGACGCGACGCGTCGCGGCGTCGAGCACAGGCCCTCTCGTTTGTCACGTGGCCCGCCGGAAGAAGGAACTCCGACAAATATCAAATGCTGCGTGCCCGTGGGTCCACCGGCGATGCTTGAATCAATTTGCGGTGGAAATTATTGCGAGCGACGTTCGCAACTTGAAGTTTGGAGCAATTTATGGTCCCCGCTTGGTGCACGCTCTCGCAACGAACTTGCGAATACTCGTGTCGTGGGAATTGAACGCCCGGAACGGGGGCGGGGATAGTGTGCTCGGGGCAAATTGTTGTGGAAAATCTTGTTAGATAATGGACGCGGTAAAAAGCGAAGAAATTGTTGGAGAAGTTCTCTTCACTGATGAACGGGGATGTTGTTCATTCGGGAGATACTTGCGAAGTGTACTCTCCCGCGATAAAAATTAGAATGAACGAGCGGTAAGAACCGTGTGACGGGCGCGAGAACGTTAGTGCCGCACGGTACACCTGCGTAATACGAACACACACGTCAGGAACACTGTATAATATTTCAGGGCGAATAAGAGTAAGCGTTGCGGTTGTATCGCGCGCGATATTAAATTTCCAAATTAGCGCGAACTGCCCGCGTCACCGTCTGAATAGTAAATCTCTGTTGCACAGGCAACGCTCGGCCGCCCCTATTAATTCGAAGATTAAAATACTACTTCCACGTAGCACTCATTGGGAGAACAATTAGAAACTGCTGAGCATTTTACCAAACATTATTATAATCGTCCATTACACCCTTAATAATAGAAAATACTGTGCACCGAATAGCGGCAAGCAAATTTGGTCAATATCGAAATTCCTCGTGCATCGACCCGACAATTAATTCCACCTGTATGTATATAATAGAACAGCGTCAATGCTACCGATGTTCAGTAGCAGCCGCGTTGCGTCAGCATCAAAACGTGTCGCATCCAACCGAACAGAAAAACTCGTTCCCGTTTTTTTTCCATTCGCCTCACCTGACAAGTTATCCTGATTAGATTAAAGCGGTCCACGGCGCGCATAGCGATAGAAATTATTCACCCCGTTTTAGTCGACGTTCCAGTGTCGCGGTATGCGACCCAGGAAGAAAACGGAGATCCGGTTAACGCGGGCGCAAGTGCACAGTTGTCCTCGCCACGCTATCAGGAGTCACGGTTAACATCGTTCCTCTCCGCTCGGGAATACCGCGGGCACGTTCTTCTGAAGTCTGTCCCGCCGCGTAACCTCGAGATAACAAGTACCACCGAATAATACAATTACTCTCGCGTAAGTAAATCGCGCCCCACCCCCCCGGATCCCACCGTCACGTCGGTGGTTCATATTTTTCTTGGGCGATCGCGAATGGTAATCCGCGTCCGCTTGGGAGAGGCCACGGGGGGAAGGTTGTAATTTCTAACTCGTCGCGGCTCTTAGGAAAACAGCTTCCACCCGCTCACCGGGGCTGGCTTTAATTCGCGCGAACCCCTTTGAATGCCATTACCGGGGATTTAACTTACAAATCGCCCTCCCGCAACGGACATTTCTGCCCACTCGAAACTGTTTGGCGTCCCTTAGTCGTTTATTTTCGCTTGTTGTCGGTTTGGAGTTTTTGCCGGCACGCGAATGAGATCGATTCGAATCTGGCCTTTTATCATCGAAGTAGAATGTACGTTGAATTGCGTTGGAAGCAGTTGCACAGTTTTGTTTTTGTCGTTTCACGGTTTGCTCGACAACATTTCGAACTGCAACGTCGCGCCGGACATGCGGATAATATGATTTCGGATGCCGCGCTAACGAGAAAATTAAAGTTCCGTGCCGCGTGCAGCGAAGGCCGTGGGTCTAATCATTTTCCGAATTGCATTTGTAAACGTACGAATTGCTTCGTACACGTGGAACCGCCCGAGGAACTCGGAGAATATCGATCGGAACGAGTACTCGCGAACGCGACGTTTGAAACAGGCATCGAACAATGAGACTCGACATTATTTCTCGTTGATAATTCTCAATCACGAACTCCGATAATATCCGAATTAATATTTCGTAATATAATTACGTTTCGTTCGTTGGTCAAATTTTCCCGATGACACCAGTCTCCAAATTGACAAGAAGGATTCGACATCAAAGTAAAAAATACATTTCGAAAGTGCCACATATCAGAAAACTAGTGAACCCATAAATTATGTTAATTAAAACGAACCAGCCTTATCCATGAAATACCACACATCGCCAAATACCTTCATTTACTCGAGCACATATCAAAGTGCTTTCGAGTATCTCCGCGTCTCGCCCATACTTAAATCCCCGCGTAAATAAAAAGAATTTCTCAATTCTAAAGGAAGCAACGTACTCGTATTCGACCATGTGCATGCCCTCGCGGCACTTACACGTGGAACATTCGGGACGCCGCAACTTTTGCGCAGGCAGTGATCAAGTGGACAAGCACTTGTCTTGCCTTCGCTTAATACACGCCGCGCTTCGTGCTTCTCCGTGGAACTTGGAGTTCCTGCCGCGAATAAAAGCGCGCGATCCGAGCAAATAAAATCCCTCGGGCGGACGTTTCCACGGAGAGAAAAGGGATATTTATCTTGGTTTTCACGTGGTCTCGCCGCGAAAATTATGGGGACGCGTGAAAATTTGTTCGCCGCGTTCCTCCAGGTATTCCAAGCGGAGGGAAACTTTGAGTGGCCCGAATACGGTTTCTTTTATTACTGTCCGTGTTACGTCGACTTCAATTACCTCACCCTTGGCACGTCCTGCTCCTTTCTGCGTCTGAATTTCGTGCGTGGCGCCAAGTTTCCAAATCTTGCAACGAAGCTGCCCCCGCGCTTTATTATTACGTGCCACGATGATCGTGGAACATCGTTTCCGAGGGTGGCCGTCTCGCCGTTACCTTTGCATTTCGTGCAAAGAAAAAACTGTTTCAAGCAAAAGTTTACTTCCGTGGTGATATTTCATTCGGAGCGAAGTACTTGAAGACGTTGACCGGGACATTTTTCCAAATTGTTACAGGCGATCTAAGTTTAGAATTGCGTGAAACATCATCGACGAGTGTACTGTCAACTTTACTTTTCCAGCAGTTAAATAGAATTAGTTCGCGTTCATTCGTCACCATAACTGTTTAATGAGAAAGGAATTGATACGTACGATTTTAGCACTCAGGTAAATGTACACGGCCGGCAAGCTTCATCAGACTACTGGAATATTGTACTCGTAGCACGGAAGCTTGGCGAACGCTCAGATTGCTACACAGAAATGCTCGGTAAGCCAAAGAGCCCATCTCATATTCCAATTCAGCAGATCGAACGACCGATTCTCCACCAATTTACGAGGTCCACTTATCCAGCTCCTCAAACCACTCGCGCCACAAAATTCTGTCAGCAGTAAAATATTCAAACTAACGGATCGGGTACCGCGTAAAACTGTCCGCCCCGTTTACGTCGTTCTCCAGCGAATAATAGCTTATCCGATAACACCCGTTCCCCTAACCTCCGCGCGGCCATTCATCGTACACAGAAACCATCTCGAGAAAACCACATCATTCTTTGACCCGTGCAAACAGTCCACCGATTTACCTTGCCGAGGATCCTGTGGGTTTTGCAACAAAAAAAAGAAAGAAGCGTTCAGTGGTTACGTTTGACCGTTCAGGATGAATTTTCTATGCATAACAGATATATAATAATAATAATAATACTTTATTTCGCCGCCTGCCCTTCTGCTTTGCGGCCACTCCTTAACTACAATTGTCTGCTTACATCTGCCTCTTACTGTCTAACTTACATATTTACATACTAATATATATTTGATCTTTCTGCACCCTACAAACTCTTATCGGTACTACTGTATTTTCTCCACCCTCCATCTCTATCCTCCTCTTTTTCCTCCTGATCCCCAGCTGCTTTCCCCATTACATAACAGATATATATGTATAAGTGATTCACCTGGAAATATGTGGATTCGATACTTTATCAGATAACCATAAAAATAAAATAACATTAGCGGTGATAATATTATTTATGTTTAGTAATTATATTTCTCCGTTATCGAAATTGTTTCACGTCAAGAGCACAGCGACAGCGGAAATATGAGCAGCACTTCCTTTCGGATAATTAATTAAACGGCAAGTTCGAGGTGCAGCCAATCTCTGACGTAATTTAACTGGACCTACGGAGCGTCCTTCTTTCGACTGGTTCATTTCCGTGACAATTTTCGAGCGGCACAGCTTCCGGTCAGCGGAAATGCACTCGTTCCGCAGCATTTCAAACCGTTCAGCCCCGCTCAGTAATCTCGGTCTTAAGATTCAGCATCGAGTAAATCGGCTCTCATACGACCCACGTAACGTACGATGGCCATCTTTAGCCGATGTCAGAAAGCGGAAATTAAGTTTCTACCGACATGCATGCAAGATATTAGAGACACTCTTCTGTGGTCGTTGCTCCCTTGGCCAGTCGATAATTCCGCGTCGCACGCCTCATTTAGCTGCCACCGAGTTTTGCATAAATTGACTCGAAAGATAGAACGGTATCAAGTGGAGGCAAACGAATGTCCAAGCAAAAAGAATGATTGGAACGCCGGACATGTATCGTTGATAGGACGCGACGGCAATTCCTGGCAAACAAGTTAATTGAAAATAAATAATCCTCGAGGCCACATTTTTCTCACGACCAAACTACGCCACGAATCTTAGATACCAGCTGTCGCTTTGGTTATTACAACGAAACGAAAAGGAAAGTACTCGCCTCGGGTCGTACTCGGAATATTGCAAATATAAATGCTGTTACGAAGTGGTCGATTCTCTGAACTTTGTGTATGCTTTTCCTCATCCAGTTACATGTACCGTACGATTAATAAACAGTTTCGAGGAATTTTATTACTGTTTCGTGTATAATGCAGCCATCAATACCATCAGCCACCTTTCTATCGACTGTAACTTAGCACGCTGGTGGAAAGTTTAATAAAATCCACAGAAAATTATTATACCTAGAAAAACAATTAATGTACCTACACTCCGCTGTTAAACTTATATTTCTTGCATTAGAAGAACACGGGGGGGGGGGGGCTATAAATCCCACGGAAAACAGGTAAACTAGATGTTCGAGGGCGTACAAGAATACTTAATCCCGAAAATATTCAACGAGCCACGTTCCACCCATAAGAAACGAACTTCCCCGGGACGATCCCATAGTACCCATAGCCTTGTCAGGTAGATGTTCTCGGCGAAGTAACTCCGCAAATCGGTTTCCGAAGCCATTCGAGTCGCGTTCGACCCGCATTTCACATCGTTTCAAAGGCGGTCCTGTTTTTCCTAGAAATCCTCGGAGCTCTGTGAAGAAATTCGCTAAATATCGAAATGCTTTCGCCGCTTCTCCACGGTAAGCCCTCCTTCTGGTTATAATTAAGCTCGGCTGCACCACGCGCTTCCTCTCCCAGCCACTATCAAGCCCCCGTTCTTCGCGCAAAGCTCCAGAGAACGTCGGAACGCTCTAACGCTTCAGATCGATGCGAAACTGTTGGATGTTCGATCTGTTAGAATTAAACGGCTCGAGTGAAGAAATCGGCTCCGTTGCGCGCCATTAACTGTGCTACGTTTTATTCGCCTCTCGCTGCTGTCGCATCTCGTCCGAAGAATTCATTGCCTGATGCATTGTATTATTGCCTCGTCCGCGAGTTTTTCTTCCTGAAAGAAATAGAACACCAGTTCAAGGCTTTATTATTATTATTAATCCTATAAGATAATTATTATTATTATTATTATTAATGTACACGGGTTTAACCCTTTGGAATACAAAAGAAATTACAAAAGAGAGACAAAAACTAAGTAGAGAAATCGTAGGAGGCCAGAAAACGCATAGTGTTATATCTAAAAGAAGTGAGAGAAGAAGAAAAATTGAGCGAAAAGTAAAATCTATTGACATTGTTAAAGATTCTATTAAGACAATTAAAATGGCCGTAAACCGTCCTATGAGCTTCGGTACGTAATATTAAATGGTGTCTCAGAGATGACCGAGATGTAATTAGACAAAATTTGGATAAGATATCCGGACAGCACGAGAGACCATTCAATATTTTAAAAGCGAAGATAAGGTCAAATACTATTCTACGGCGTTCAAGGGACAGAAGGTTTAGCGAGGATAGAACAGGTGAAAAGTTGTGATCAAGGTGAGACATACTACAATTTAGCTTACGAGAAGCCAAACGCAAGAAATTATGTTGCACGCTTTCAAGTTTGGAGCAGAGATAGCGATGGTGGGGTGCCCAGACAATCGCACAATACTCCAAACGAGACCGAACTAAGGAGCAGTACAGATGTTTAACCGTGTTAACGCTTTTGAAATACTTAGAGACCCTGTGTATGAACCCGAGGGTACGGAAAGCTGCACTTGATGTGATTAAGATATGTTTGGAGAATGAAAGATCTGAGGAGAAAATTACACCAAGATCACGTATTTCAGATACAGGAATCAAAGGTATATCATTTATGGTGTAATTGGAATTTAGGAAATTTTTGGAACGTGAGAATCGGATCATAGAGCATTTTGATATGTTAAGGCAGAGTTTGTTATTATGACACCAAGCTATAAGATTGTCAAGATCGCGCTGAATAAGTGATATACTGGTGCGATCCTCAATAGCATGGAAGAACTTTAAGTCGTCAGCATATAGAAGAAAATAAGAGTAAAGAAAGCATTCATTAATGTCATTAATAAAGAGGTTAAAAAGTAGTGGACCAAGGTGAGGGCCTTGAGGAACTCCTGAAGTTACATTAATAGGGTAGGAGAGAAAGTTATTAAATTTTACAATCTGTACTCTAGACGATATAAAGCTACCTATCCAGGCAAGCAGATTACCTGAAATTCCATATGCATTAAGTTTCGCAAGAAGGATAGAATGATTGACAGAGTCAAAGGCCTTCTTAAAATCGGTATAAATTACGTCGACCTGCGTTCTTTGCTCTACAGCGTTGGAAAGGTAATGTTGGTACTGTAGGAGGTTTGTTACACTAGATTTTCCCGAAGTAAAACCATGCTGTTCGTTAATTAAAACACTTTTACACAGAAAAGAAAGTTTGTTAGTGATAATACCTTCAAAGATTTTGGAGAAAGTGTTCTGTAAGCTAATTGGTCTATAATCAGTGATATCGGATGGATCCCCACCTTTGAAGATCGGTCTAACCAGACAGGTTTTCCAAAGAGTCGGGAAGATACCTGTAGAGAGCGACGTATGAAAGATAATAAAGAGAATTCTCGAAAAAATGAAAATGCATGATTTAACCAAAGTTGGGTGGATACCATCATTACCTGGTCCAGAGTTCACATTTAGAGACATTATGCTGTTAAAAACTTCTTTGATATTTATGCTGAGGCCAGAGATAGCAAGGTCTGATTGGAACTTATAGGAACGGTTACAATCAGCATTGGAGCAGTAAACCGATTCAAAGAAATTAGCAAATCCATCGGCTATAGAGGCGTCGCCACTGAGATGGTGATTATTATGGTGCATAAAAGGGGGACAAGAGCTCGATTTGTTGATTGATCGTGTAAAGTTCCAAAAGACTTTGATGTTATTAGGAATATTATTTTCAATGCGCTTAATATAATTGGACCAGCAATGGTTAGATAGTGACTTACACTCAGATCTGAGCTTGGTAAACGCAAGATAGTCAGAAAAGGAGTTGCTGTGTTTATATCGCATGTGAGCACATTTCTTTGTTTTAATTAGGTGAATCAATTCGGAAGTAAACCAGGAAGGATAGGAAGATTTCCGAATGATTTTTAGTGGAACAAATTGCTCAATTAAATAGTTTAAATGTGAGTGAAGAAATTCAACAGATTCATTAACCGGACGATTAGTTAGAAAATTATCCCAATCGACGAGGCCGAGGTAATAGTTAATGGAGTCATAATCAGCGGAACTAAAGTCTCTAAAAGTAAGAGAGGATATGGAAGCTAAATAACAAGATAGAGGAAGATGAAATTGTAGAGGCGGGTGATACAAATCGGGAGGAATAAGGTAGTAGGTAGTAGGTAGTAGGTAGGATAATATTGAAAGTATCGTGATAATGATATTTACAGATAGGGCATATTTTAAACATTGACAAGATGGATCAACATGGTCCCAAAGACTCTGCTTCTTTCTCTATTCAGTTTCTCTCGGGCAGCACTGCAGAAGAGACAGGTGAAAACGAACCTGCGAAAAATAAAAGAATCGTATCGCGTTCGCAGGAGGAAAATGGCGAAAATACCTATAAAAGGAAATGTATATACAAAATTCTTATTCATTTATGACGGTGAGGGTAAAACTAAATCGTTCGAAATTTATTCCGCAGAGTTTAGTCGCTGGAAACGCGAACATACGAAAATTATTATACCGCCGGAAAAAGTTGAGTTCAAACAAAGTTATCGTACTTGCCTCCCAATTCGAGTGCCCCCCCCCCTTTTCTTTCCCGATATTACACATTCCGAAATTCCCGAGCGGTTCCACCGACACCCAATGTACATTAGAGGACGTTGGCTCGTTCCACATAAATTTCCTGGCCCCGTACGTACTTATGGCCGAGTTCCAGCGTCGTTGGGGGCGCATTAAAAAAAAAAAGAAAAGAAAAAAATAGGGGGAAAGAGAGGAAAGAAGTTTAAATGTGACCGCAACGAAACGTATATCACGCGTGCCCGACAATCGAAGGGGATTAAATGTTGCCCCGGTGCTTTCCATTACGTAAAATTGCGCTATCCATTATCCGGGGAAAATGCGAAGTTTTCGAGAAAGTTTTGCCTTCCATTAACGAGTATCGATCCCGTGAACGCTAACCATGGAAGAATTGGTAACGTAAGAACGCATTCGCCCCGAAGGAATCTTTTCTGCCTCTGTACACGGAGAGGCGGAAGGGCGGTGCGATTGTTTCGAACGACTGTTTTCGAACGAGAGGAATTTCTGGGACAACTTTTTCCAGCGAAATTTTACATCCACCCCGCGGAGGAGTGGGCGACCCCGCAGCCACTCTCGCAGCAACGACGAAACTTTTCCCGGGACTGCGAAATGAATTTGAAATTGTCGGACGAGTTGCGTGGCCGAGTTTCGTCGGCTAAAGCGTATCCTTAGTAGGTTTAATGCGGAGTGTATTTTAACGTCGGTCGTTTCGCGACAGGGTCGACAGGTGTAAATAATTGTTGGGTAGTAAGTAATCGTAAGGCGTAATGATATCGCAGATGATTGTCATCGGGATTGTAAAGCACGAGCGAATGTCCAGGTTTTCAATAACTGTCGGGTGGGGAATCGAGTTGGAAGGAGTTGGAACGAATTCATGCGAATTTCGTAGAGACGGAGAGCGAGTTTAAACCGTGCTAACACGTGTCGAACCAAGCTGTTGCAGTTTTGTGAAAATTTCGCGCATGGAAAAAGCGTCGCGTTAAATTAATTTAAATTGAAATAGGTTTGGGGATCGATGGAACTGAACGGATGGAATATTGTTCTTCGACTTTTATGCAACGAGGAAATTACTTGCAACACAATCTCGCACGCGTAACAGCCAATATAATTTCTTCAACAACTTTTACGTGAATTCTTAACAAGTGTACTATGTAGTTTTTCAATTTACCTCTGTACAGAGTTTCCGTACACCATTGTAACTCGTTTAAATTCTACTTTTAACAAGAGCGTATATCGTCCCCTTTCGTCCCTTCGTCAACTCTCTATTACATCCTCGATCAAACACTTCCAATTAAAACCAACCGACCCCTTGGATGTGAAAACCACATCCTTTATCGTTCCAATTTCACCGGGAAAGGGGACGACAAGTCTAATTCCTTTCCCCAAAGTTAATGGCCAGACGCGTGGACAATGTATCAAAGACGGGCCAAAAACAGAACCGATGGCCGGTATCATTCTCCCTCCATGTAGCCATCAATCTCAATAGATAATCGCGGATCTCATTAGTCACTTTGTAACAGACGCGTTGATTACCGTTGTAACCATTACCACCAAGCCCCCATCTATCTTCTACCATGTTCATTTTAGAACGACGGTGATAGGCCAATCGGATAGTTCATTGAGCCATCGGGGGATGCAGGCGTCGATCGACCATCCCTACGCTACTCTTCCTCCACTTTCGGATTAAAAAAATATTCCACGGGACCGGGCTTGTCGCCAACGATTCCACGGCGGTTCCGTTTGGTCGCAGCCGATCCTCCCACGAGTACGACTATCTGGAAAGGTATCTTGAAAGCCATCGTAGAATGGTGACGAGCCGAGTAAAGAGGCGAAGGAACGGCTTGGAAAGAGGAACGGACGCGACCGGAGAGAAGCGAGAGACGTTGCTCGGCTTACGTTCCAGTGCCGGACTGTTCAGAGCCTTTTGAGAATAGAGCTTCGACGACGGCATTAAGTTAAAGGGAATGAACGACGGATACGTGGAGATCTGGATCGAAACGGCGACAGAGGGAACGACGACGACGGACGGTGGAATAGAGGGGGACGCGGCGGTACGAGCGAACCGTCGAGTTCGTTCGTTCGTTCGTTCGTTCGTTCGTTCGTTCTTCCGTAAAGTCGTATCGATGCCTTATCATTCTCAATGCAAAACTTTATGCCCCTTGTTCCCGGGTATCGCGCGGAATAAGCCCGCTTGTCAGTGCTCGCGATGCTGGATTACCCCGACTGTATGTCTGACTAGTTCGTAAAAGTTCGCTACGCCACGGGAACGATCGGTTCCTCGCTGGAGAATCCGGGAGTCTCGTTTCATCGGAATGCTGCTTCGCGATGCGCTGTAAAGCGAACCGATCTGTGTCGCATTGTTTAGTCCGAATGAACACTTCGAGGCACGAGCTTGACGACGCTCTACGGTGCTCGCATTTCTTCTGGACACCGACGCGACCCTGCTCGGGAATTCCCGTGACCAGGAAGCGCGAAATCGTTTGGCGAATAAAGGAGTTGGAGTAATGTGCACGCTGAACGGTGTTCAAACGGGGGCCACGTCGCAGAGTCGCCATGCATTTTTCAAATTATTAATTCACGGTGTGGCATCGTGACGTGCACTGTCACGATGAGCTGGTCGAAATAAGAGACCGACTCGGCGACAATGTCAACCGATCTGTCGAACCGCACAGAATTCCAGTAATTGCTGAGCAATCGCGGTTGAACGTGGACGTGGAATTGTTTAGCGTTCGGTTACCGCCGCGGCAAGCATGTGATTAGAGGGCTGTTCGGTGGTTGTTGAACGTGGTGCGCTATGTCGGCCTTTTTTTTCATTAAAATTGGTTGCGCAGAGGGCCGAGTAGATTTACCCGTGGCTATCGATGGGGTCGCCGTGATCGGTTTATCTGCGACAGCTCTGACTGCGTATGGGTGACAGACTATTGGGGTAAGAGGCTGGCAAAAGTGGAGTCTCGACCCTCTATGTTTCTTGACGGTCTCTTTTAGTTGGGGTCTAGGATGATGCATAGGTGACGCGTAACGTCTGTCGACTTGGGAGAGTTTCAGCGCGATTTATCTCCCGGAGGGTCTTGAAAATTTAGGGCCGCGATTTGGTGAATAGTCCAGCCGTATAAAACATGATTCTTGAAGCCTACCTATGTGTCATAGGTGTGATGCAGAATGTGGTATGATTTTTCATGTATGAAAGAAACGTTCTTGTTTCGTATTAATTTGTTTTACTGGACGTACTCTGAAAGTTATATTGAGTATGCTAAATATGTTATTTATTATTTACGCCATTCGATTTCCAAACAATTGAAAATTACCATTTTTAATATCCACTGTAGTTCAGCAAGCGCGAAACACTTCCTTTTTAATTGAATTATCGCGAATATAATATCTCTACTTAGCTATTGAGGAGTCGTAGAATTGTGAATAAATATCCGCGGATAAGTTATGAAGTTGCCTTTGAAAGGATCTGTAAATTAATCTCACTACCGGCGACCCAATACGCCACTAACTGTTCCTCGCAACGCGCAACAGTAAATAACCAACAATCATTCTCCATGTACCAGGGTCGTTAAAAATAATTAAAAGCTAGGTAATACAAATTCCTCGGTCTTTAAAATCCTGCATCATAATGTCGCATTCCTCCACCAGTTACTCGGCTCTCACAGAATTACGCGTACCCGCGGCCAAAGAAATCTCGCCCGACTGATTTATCATTCCTATTCAAACTTCTTAATGTCCGCATTAATAGGTCGCGAATCGCACAAACGGGCGGTTCAGATCGTAAAACTCGGCCTCGCTGCATCTCAGCCTCGATAAATCTTGCTTACCGCTCGACATTGGCCGACATATATACGATACACTCTCATAAATCCAGCCAATCATGAACTATTCTTCCATCCAACGCTATCCACGCTATAAAAGACGCGGACTCGTTCAAACACGTAATATCGTAACTACCTCGCCATCCCGTTCGTTTTGCATCACGATCCTTCGGTTCGTCGCGCGTTGCATTGTTTCGCGACCTACTCGACGAAACTTGGCATTAGAATTGGGCCAATGGTGACCATTCTTTGGACCATTCGCCCATTCGCCCGCTGGAACGATGCGCGCAAAAGTGGCGACGCCCCCCCCCCCGTTAAATTATGCAGAGGTTCATGAAAGATTCCCGCAATGAGCAGCAGTTCAAGTTGCACCGGGCGCATAAGAAGATTCGGATTATCGTGCATGTTGGATGAGAAGGCGGGCGAGAGGCCCGGGAGATGCTCGCGGTATGAAATTTTGATTCGATGTGCACGAAACTGTGGGCCCGGAATCGGAAGTTGCCTTGGTCCCGCGGGAGCACCGCACCTGAGAAGGAATGCGTGAGAACTGCCTCGTGGAACGATCAGTTGCGCGATTCGCAATCAAGGAAGTCACGTCCGATTTTGTTTCTTTGGTTGCTTGGGGAATGGCTTGGATTAATGGAAGTTTCATCTATGCCGGCTCCGGACATTGCATTAAAAATATGACTTTAGAGGGGACTCACCGTTTTGCGAGACCGTTGTATAAGAAGTACAACTGTCTTGTTATGTAGTAGGTGCACCAATTGGTAGTCTGCTACCGTTTCGATAATTGTATCGCGTATCGCAATTGCAGCAACGAGACAATTTTAACATTTGTGAGGAGCATAGAGGAATTAGAATTTGCAATGAAACCCCGAAGTCGATCAAATTTTAGAGGGTTACTTATTGTTCCGTTTACTAAAATAATACATAATTGTTCGAGAAAGATTGAACACAGAAGGTACACAGAAACGTTTTCAATATTAATTGCTCTTCAGCGAAGCATAGCGTATCATTTCCAGCGCATCGCTGGCCTCCGATATTTAATTGGATGTCGGTGATGGTGGATTTGAGTCCTTTTGGTAAATAACAATAACAGAGATGTACTGAACGTGCAAAAAAAAAAATATATACACTATTATGGTTGAAATGTGTAGCTACACATGTCGCAGAGCGCGCATTTAATATTTATACAGCAGCGAGTATAACAACTTTATCGACGCCGCAAATTATTAACGCGTCCGCAATGCAAAAGTAATACACCTAAATAAATGGCGGGGAAATTTTCGAGCAACTTTCAGGCAGCAGTAATTTATTCATACGCAAAATATATATCTCTCGTCCCATGGTGCAGAATGTAACCTCAAGAACCCGGGAGCAGAATAGAATATTCTATCAGGCACATCCTCTGCCGTGAAACGACTATAATCTCATGACCTCCTCGGAAACATCATGTTCGCAAATTATACCGAACGACCGTGATATTTTCAAGTTCGTGAAAGATACTGCACCGGATCTTTGCCGGGGAACTTTTTTCCGCGGGGACATCGCGTTGCTTTTAATAGAGGATATCAGGGGCAATCCGTCCCCGCGCGAGATATACTTGGAGAAGAGGTTCGTACCGCGTTCACCGCTACATGCCTTTCCTTGCCTCTGTTTCAGGCCGCTGCTGAAGCAGATAAAGAACTCGGCTGAGTCGCACATTGTACTGGATTGCTCCACTGAGAGGATTTACGACGTGTTGAAGCAGGCGCAGCAAATAGGAATGATGAGCGACTATCACAGTTACCTTATCACCTCCCTGGTAAGTCTTTTCATTAAATGGGAATGCAATTAACGTTGGCCTCGCTGTCGCGTCCACTTTACACTCTCCCCTCCTCTGTTCAAACACTCCCTTTCATTTTATTAGGTTATTGCAAACGCAACGGCTGCTGGAGCGTATTTATGTTATCCAATTTTGTTTCTATAATTTCCTGGACCGCCTCGCGAAATGTATCCGATTTTTGTTTTACGCGTCGTATGTCTTTACCGAAGACTATTCACGTAAAATTGCATTTCAATTATTGTATCAGTGACAGTATATTTGTTTCGACGATTCGTTATTTTTTGGATCAGCAACGAGACTTATCTTCCAGGCTTATATACACCTAAACCATGGTAACTTCGCGATAACTGAGAATCATTGCGGAATTACAAAATCAGTCCCATCGCATGCAACGACTTAGCGCGAGCTTCGTAATTGGAACCGTCGTGCCTCGAACCAGGGTAGCTTGCATAAACTAATTTCCTTCAAGCTGCCTCGTTCGCCGTCGTCCGATCTTTCTCGCTCTTTTTCGTGGGCTTAGAGCCACGTTCGTGATCGAATTCGGTAAACGCTAGATGGTACAGGGAGGTGCAAATTATCGATAAGAGCGCGCGAAGAAATCGATAACGGGGGTTGTACCGTGACTAGCTGGCGAAGATTGTCTTTCATCGATATTCGAATCGACGTGGGAACGCCGGCTAACTGGTTTCTGATTTTATAGAAGTTTCAGCAAGCTGCCTTGTCACCATTCGACAACGGCGCTCGTGCCGCGAATGCGCGGCATATTGTTAAACCTGAATTACGTGGCTTATTCCTTCACGGTTGCTGGGGAAACGAGAGAAACGAGAAAACGGAGGGCACGGTAAAACGGTGAAAATTATTGTACCTTTCTGTCGAACGTAATTCCTTTGAGTCTGCCCATTCTATACGGGTAAGTGGTTCCATAACGATAATACCTATAAGGGTCTTTATTGAATGGCAAATTTCCGGGCAAACAGTAATTTTAATCTATCACTTAAATCAAAATTCGTGACAACTACTTTTGCGGTAGATCGAACAGGTAATGCAGCACAAGCTACACTCGCGCAATGAATTGTTACTTGAAAACAATTTTAATATCGACGTTGTAACAGAATTACGTTTCGGCTGCGAACTTTTGGCAGCCACTCTCCGTCCTTTTTCGTTGCTCCATTTTGGATAAGACTCGATGCCCTCTACGAGCACTAATTCCCCTTAGATCCCTCTTGGATCTCGTTAAGAAACGACCTATCACGATCATTAGAATAATCACGGACTTCCGATGTCCACTTTAACGGCGTTCACTCTCGTTTCAGCCGCTTCGCGCCTTGCACTGACAAAAATGTCGTAACGCCCCCGCTTTTCGCTGCGCTTCGCGTCGATCCGACGAAACAAAAGGAAATAACGAGGAACGCGCGAGGTGTAAGCAGGTCTTAAAAGCAATGTCGCTTCGTGGCTCTAAGATGCCAAGTATTCTTAGTAGGTGCGCGCATGTTTTCACGGAACACGGCCCCCTCGTTTCCTCGGGTCGATTCCCTGGATCACGTTCTTGCATTAATGCACGCAGGGGACTGGGTCTTTGTCGTTGCTCGCGCAAAGAGAATATCCCGATGTTTCGAACAGTCTGTGCGCATTTCAGTGATTCGAATTGCGAGGGATAGCAAGGGGGCGAGAAATCGTCGCACGTGTTGTCCCAGAATGGCCGGGGGGCGCGATCATTGAAATATTGTCGATCGTCCCTCGATATTCTTTCTTTCTTTCTTTCTCGAGTTTTCTATCGGTGGCACGTAACGCAGGGCCAGAGACAGGGGAATAAAGTTCGCCGGGGACGGATGCATCGAAACGACATATCGTGTCGCGAGATACGTATTTTTCCTGTTTCACGCCAGCCAGAGAGACTCTCTCTCTCTCTCTCCTCTGTACGGGAGGAAAAATTCGCGCCGCCCCTTCCCGACAGAACTTTTAGAAGAGGACTTGCTGCATGGAAAATTACATGTTTAGTAGGAGAATACCGGGTCTCCGCCGGGTTGTCGCTATTTTTACAGGAGGTTCACAACGGCGTGGCTAAACATTTCTCGCGGGTTTCGAGTTATTACGGTATTTTCTGGGCCATCTGCGCCGGATAACGGGGACAATCAAGGGAAAGGAAGAGATGCGCGTATCAGGGATGAGTTGTAACGTTCCCCGGCAAAGAACAATGTGTATAACTCGATCATCGTAATGTTGAATAAGTCTTTACCTTCGCTAATAAGATGATGCATCAAGGGGCCCATAACAAATGGAACATTGTACGGAAATGTTAAACGTACATCCCTCCGTCGTAGACGGGAAAACCTCCGACAAGATTACTAAATTACTTTATCTTCTGTAATTACCGGAGTTGTGCCTATGCAGCGCGCTCGACACGCGTAATCACCAGGCCGCATAAAGTATCGAAACTGTGGAAAAATGTGCTCAACGAGTTATCATGGAACATAACGAAACTCATCGATCCTTCGATATAATGCGTCCACGCATAATGTTGCGCGAACCCTATCGACCCGGGTTGCATTTCACGGTTTTCGCCCTATTTTCTCGTTACGGCAGTACCAGCATTACCGTCGTACCACTATTATCGCGTCCGAACGACTTGTTCTACTCCCCTAATTGCGTCTCTCAATTTTTTTTCATCCACGCAGAATTAACTCGTCCAGCGTTGAACGTCGTTAAATCAGAGATAACTGAACCGCGCGAGGAACACTATCGAATTCGACCGTCCGCATGATCTCCGGTGCGCATAATGTGTATGCGAGTACGTACACTGCCGGCCAAAAGTTCGGAACGGCTTTCTCAGTTGCGTCACTTTGTTTCGACGCAACCGTAAATTTGCGAATTTGACACGATCAATCGGTCACGAACTTGATTTACTCGAATGTTGTGCGTTTAATAAAGTTTCGTACCCAAGCTTCCGACCGACAAGTGCGCACCACTTTTTCTCTTGCGAATGGGAGGCTGTTGCAGGATGGCCGCAGTTAGTTTCAGCAACTATGCGTATCCTTGTCCGCGGCGTCCTAGGGGTGTTTAGTCGAGCACGGTATAACAGGTTGCCCGGCGAATAACAACGGCGCAGATTGTTCGCCGAGTCTCGTAATTATAAATTACTCGTAATACAGGTGCAATTTGTAGCTCCCCTTCGCCCACGGTGTGCCACGCAATTATTCGGTGGATGCGTCTGGAAAATGAGCCACGGCGCGATCAGAAGCGGAAGGATAAACGGGCCCGTGTTCCTTCGAGGAATTATTCCCGGGTATCTGCCTCGTGTGGCGGCGTTCGCCCTCTCGGATTGCCCGTTGTAATTGGAAAATTCATTCGCCCGGCGGCCGTGTTCCTCGTCTTCTTATTGGGCGTGGCATTTATCAGGTCGATCCATAAATAACGATGTTCTTTGCGTTACGGTAAATGAAGACGGATATCTTGTTTATGCGGCGCGCGTGTGAAATGTTCTCGACGCAGCACTGAAAGGCAACGCTCGTCCCCCTTCGGGGCGGTTCGCACTCGAGGAAAGTGTAACGGGCACCAATTTGTTCGAAATAAGGTCGAGTTAATGCGAACTGACGAACAGAAAGAATTTCACCACTTTATCAGAAACTAGCCGCTTATTTTCCTAAAATATCGTAACGAGGCGTTCGTTGTTTACGGACTTGTTGCGGCGAACCCTTCAAATTAACAGCCGACGCGAGGTAGAACGATTGTTTGGAATTATAAATTGCGCAGAATAATTTTCTGTAATATCATTGAATTAGAATTTAATGGTAATTATTAAGTGAAACTAGTGCGGCCTGAAAATTTGTTGAAAATTGCCCTCGAAACTTTTCAAGCGGTGAAAAATATGGTGCTCGTTTTTTCTTTATGCAGATCCGGTGAAAAATGTTCGGCTAGGCGAGGAGAGATTTTCTGTACTTTCGGCGTAGTTAACCGCGAGAATTGTCCCGGGGTAATTAGCAATTTATCGTTGTCCGCGGTCAGTCGGGCTTCTTCGTAGCATCGCTGACCCGGCAAAGTAGACGTTGCGTATACGTGCAAGTTGTGACGTCTCCTCGACGCACAGGAATTAGAAAATTACGTTCGCTCCGACTTGTCGCCAGTTTTTATGGCTTTAATTGCAATTAACGTCGCGCAAATATCCCGCTCGGTTAATTTCCCTTGTCGTCGTTAATTTTAAGAAGCGCTAATTGCCGGTAACATCGCTTCCGTGAAAAATCCAGGTGCTTCGAGGCTAATCTTTTTATGACCGGAACGGCGGTCCTGTATTGCCCGCTCTTAATTAGCATCCCTTTAATAGTCTTGATAAGATTTAGCATTTATTCTTTTCCCCCCGTTCTTTCTCATTCCATCGATATTTTTAATCGCTCGGACAGAAAATAATTGGCGACTCTAAGAGATGAGGAACGATGTCACGATCGATTTAAATACTGCCCGGCACCAAGCGTTTAAAGCGTATAAAAATTGCGCGGATAACTTCTATTAAGAACGTATAATCATTGAGTTCGCCAATTGTTTAAATTTATCGAAATACTTGCGAACTTGTCGAACATTTAACGCTTCTCGGAGCTTCGCGAAACTTATTGAACGCCGTGGCTCGGTAAACTGCCGGGACGTTGTCGAAACTTGGCGAATATTAATGCGCATCAAACTAGGTGATTCGTAAATCATGATTGCTCCCCGTTAAATAATAATCCGATACCGCAGTAGATCAGTGTTGCAAAAGGGAGGACCAGAAATATATGAAATAAAAATAATAATTTCGATCTAAAATCCAAGAATTATGAATATAAACCGTCCCGCGCAGAAATACTTTTCGCTGTAACGTAACAAACCGCAACATTTATCTTCTCCCATCGCGAAACGATCTCCGGATAATTAGTGAATTGCAATTTGCCCGGGCGTAAGCGGTTAACAGCGGACCGAACACGGCTCGCCAGTCAGCGATACGTGATAAAAACTAAATAGTCCGTGTAACCCGGCCACAATTTATCTCGGTACGTGTCTGGCAGATTTCAATTTAGATCCATTAAAATGTAAATTAGAGACGGTATTTGTTCAGACGCGCGGCCGAGGCAGCGTATTCTTATCCAGCACCGCGGTTCCACCGCTCGAGACTGTACGCCCCGAAGGGTTTGCGTTCGTCACCGTTAAGGGATTACGGATTTGTCGTGGCACGGAGCAACAACCCTTACGGCCATTGATTTTTAATCGTTCGGCTTCGCGATGCCGCTCGTTAACCAGCCGCGACGTGATCGCACGCTTATCCCCGGGATCTAAACGAAACAGGTCGATCTTGGCCGAGTGATAACACGGTCCGTTCGACGCGCCAGGGACAAGTGTTACCGCTGATAGTGATCGAATATAGTAATTTAGCGTATCCCGTGGTCGTGTTGTTATTTAACCGTGCACCTTGCAATTTGTATGTGGAGGCTGTTATTCCGTGCGTGGCGATTCTCGTTTTCATTTATTTTCCAACGCGCGCGGCGTTCAGTTTGATGGAAAGCACGGTGCTTAGAGAAATTGTAGTGTCAGTTGATTCAATGGTTCGATTTCTATGGTATTATCTAAGATCGAGGAACGGACGGAAAAGTGGCGTCTGGTTGTTCCATTGTCAGCTGTAAGTGTCGGCCATTGTGTACTGTGTTCAATAAATGGCTGATAGAAGGGATATAATTGCTCGGTGTATTGATTGGTCGAGCGGTGGCTTTCGACGGTGGAACGTGTGCCGGGTTTACGGAGTTCTGTAATTTTCTGTCTTGTGGATAATTGATTAATATCTTACGAACTTCGCGAGACACAAATATGCACCGCAGTCCGGGTATTAGAAATTATGCGTGCGTGATAGACGCTACCGTACGGGGATCTTAATTAAATCTATCGCGTGGATGTACTGGTCGTATAATTTTGGATATCAATCTTTACAACCAGCTTGAGCATATTGAAGTTTAATCTTCTTTTGAAACTTATCAAACAGACTATATTACTATATTGTTCGATACTAGCAGAGTAATCAATATTTTATGATACTGTCTCGATGGAAAGTTTTATCGATATAATATTGATATTTTTTCTTTTTGTTTTCTTTTTTTAGTGATTGTGGAATATTAAGGAAGGATGCATTTAAGACATGGAAATTCCAATCTCATTAATTTCAGGATCATTTTAATAGCGGTCGAATAAAATATAGCCTACACAGGAAAGACTACGTGTCTGGCAGCTATTTATTTTCATTTATCTCGCTTAACCAATCCCTTCAGGCAGATCCCGTTTCATCCATCAACTTGATCTATTTAAGAAACGATCAAGAGCGGATCATTGAAAATTTAAACAATGCTAAATTATCGTCTTATGGATAAATTACATTAATCAAATACAAATTGGGCATAGTCTTAATTGACGAAGCATGACTGTTTCAGGACAACGAAACTAAAAGGGACGACATTCCGTGCCTGTTGGCTATTCTTGATTGACAAATTGATAATGGGGGAGGGCACGGTTAACCGTGTAAAATTAAACAATACGCTACATAGCTTCCGTTCGACTAGCGAATGAAAAAAAAGAAAGTATCTAACGTTGCTGCCATTTTAAGATAAAACAAATGGAGACCGACGAACGCGAAAAACCAACTGGCCACAGCCCAGTGTCGATTCGCTGCTCTTCAATTAGAAAACACTTCGTTCGTCGAAATTTCGCTACCCCATTAGCGGGCCCGTTCAGTATCTCTTTCCTATTTAACCGAGCGTGTTTTATAGCGCACTGTCCGTCTCTGTATAAAACATCTCCCGACGGGGGAAAAAAACCCCCGGAAAAAAGAAAGTTAATTACCGTTCATTACCGTACGGTATCTTTATTATCATAGCGGCGCCATGCTTCTGCCCCACCAATAAAATCCACGGGGTTGATTTACGCGGTCGTTAATTCGGTCAGAAAATTCACGAGAGGAAACAAGGTCCAGCCCCGTTCGCCATTTACAAAATTTATGAAAACAGTGTCCTTTGTCCTTCCGTCGCGTCGTTGCAACATTCGTTCTCGTTTAACGAACATTTCGTGATCGCGAATCGATCCGGCGGCATTATTATTCGACGATTCGCGGACGTTCTTCCCGGGCGAAATCTACTCGTTTGTCCGCCGGGAAGCTCTTTAAACTGTTCACTCTTCGCGAAACGTACCCCGTTTTTACTACTGTGTCACGTCGCGACCCGCTGTACGTCTCGCCGGAGGGGTGAAGAACGAGAACGCGGCGTTCCCAATTCGAAGCGCGTACGCGGCATTTTTATCTAAGCCACGGGGATGCCCTGTCGCAAGACAAACGTGGATTACGTATGTGGAACGCGTTGCTCGGCGTAAATCACGGAGAACGATAGGTATCGATCGTCGGGTTGACTCGACAGTCACATCCTCGGCACCGGGTACTTTTCATATGCGTCGCGGGCTAAATTTTAGCGACGGTAACGCCCTGTTCGTTTGTCACAGTTTTCGCAGCAATCCGCCAACTGACGTTCCTCCGCCGCCAGAACGACGACCCACGACGTGAATTGAAAAGCAATTCGATCGATTCCGGCGTATATGAGTTCGCCAACCGATGGTGGATTATATGGGGGCTAATATTCCGGGTTTTCCAAATGCAATTAACAATAAAACAAGGAATTAAAAGGAATTACTTTGAATTATTATCTTTTTGTATTATTGCTGCTATTGGTATTGGTATCATTATATAGTTGTGCGCGTGATAGATAGTGGCAGTGTCTGTGCAGGAAAAAGAATGATACGTCGAAATATCGGGTAACGAAGAGCCGTTGTCAGTTATTAACTGCATTAAGCTGCCCGTATAATACGATATTAAAATCGTAATATTAAATTTCGCGCGATGATCGTTAAATTTCCGCGTTATTTCATATTTTGCCGCAATTACTTCGTGAAAACGTGAAATCGGAATCAAATTCTCCGCGTTATAACAGGTTTAAAAAAAGGGTAGAGAACGATAGGCAGGATCGGGAATATGAAATACAGCTGTCCGGCGAATCGGGAACACCTGCGATGGGGGGGGGGGGGATTATGCTAATTTGTTAATAGATAAATCAATCGAGTACTGTTTCCATTAGCAAGATTGATCTAATCGATATTTCAGGATAATGCACCGAAATTGAAAGCAATCACGCCGGCGGGACTCTCTCGTAATGTATGCGCGTTTAACCGACTGATTAATGAACAATTACGCGAAATCAGCTGTTCTAATACTAAAATAACCACGCAGACAGCGACGGAGAAGTCACTGCGTCCGCGTGTTTGTTTCGTCCCCGAAATCGCCACAATTTCCTCCCCTGTTACGCGTCAGTTTCTAATCGGCTTCCGATCGATGCGAAATTTGCTCCCCTGTTAGAAATCCGCTCGAGTTCGTCCGAAAATTATGAACACCACCGTCCGTCACGCATAACCGATCAATCGCACAAAACGGGGAACAGGCGCGATTTGTTAGGAGCAAAGCAAACACCGGAACACGGAACGAAACGGCGCACCAATGCCTACAATAAGAATGACAATGGATCAATAATCGAACTATTTGGCACGCGCGTAAATAAGTTTCGCGCAATGGGCTGTAATCGTATTTCAATAAAGCCTCATCCCCATTAAATGTGCGCGTACTATTACCTGCCGATAAAATTGGTGCGATTCAATTGCACCGATCTAACGAACGGAACGCCATACTGTAACAAAGGCGCAAAGAACAAACTGGACCGACGATTCGCCCCGTGAAATTGAACATGCACGGTCAATTTTGATCGAATCGACCTCGCTGTACCGATCCACTTCATCACATACCCCTTCGATCGAGGATCGGCCCTGTTAATCGATCACGGTGAGCTGCGATGGCGTGACTGAATCGAGCCCTTGAAATTCGAAAGGGGCGAAAAAATAAAGACATCGTGTAGACTGTTCCGAGACACGATGAAGCGGCGCATCGACTGGGTAACACGACGGTAATGAGTCCGGGGCTCGTTGCATGTCGTTACGCCTACTAAACGTTCGTAATAAGAAGCTTAATGGCAACGGGGACTATAACGATGATAACAATCATCATAACCGTAACAGGCATAATAACCGTAATGACCAGGCGGGTTGCGATAATACGTCGGGGTCGCAGAATTCGGGGGACACGTCGAAATTTGTGGCCTCGAAATGCGAGGCCGTCTGCAAGCGGCCGTAATTCCGCGTCCGGAATCAGTGTTTCACGGGAGCCGGCTTAATTCGACCGTGGTTGATCCGTCGACCCGTGAACGCTCGTTTCTTATGAGCGTCGGCTGCCTTTCGATCGTCGGGATCATCGGCGGGGAACGCGAATGAAATTACGCCATGAAAGTCGATGCGTCGTTGGTTGATCCGGTGATTCGTTGGATCGGGTCGTCGAATGGGAAACTGCGAAGCACTGGCGGATGGAGTTTGGGAAAATTTATCATTGGTGTCCGGCGTAGACCGTGTACTGTTATTAACCATCATTAGATGGTAGCGGTGGTCGTTATTCTAGCGTGGACGAGACAGGGGACGGAAATTTTGCACGTCCGGCGTGTGTTTGATGTAGGGGAGTATTCTTGCGTTAATGCGTGACAAAGATGTATAGGCGAATCGAGGCGAGGTGGATGAATTGATTTTCTGGTTTGTGGAATGTTTCGGGTGGACATACTATTATCCGAGAACTCATGACAATATTACTCGTATAAAATTTGTACGAAAAGTTGGTGGAATGCGAAATCGTCGACATCGACAAACGAACGTAAATACAGAATACTTTCAATATAGTGCCACCGTATGTCTATAATACAATCACAGTTCAATCGCGCAGTCCTCCTTAAAATGCGCGAATTTCCAATGACCTCCGGCGCGTGGTAAACGCTTTCCGAAAACTGGAAAATCCCGAATGGTCTCCTACCATCGACACGTCGAAAATTGTTTCGTTCCACCTAATTCGATCGAGTCGACTGAGGGGAAAGTCTGCGTCGCTCGGGGCAATATCGCGACGTCGCGTAAAGAACGAGGGAACGCAACGTCCCGAGGCGAGGCGATGATCGATTGGCCACGGTGTCGGTGTATCGCAGGTATGGTCGATCGAACGACTCGCGGGGACAGCGAATCCAGACCGACAAACTTATCTATCCCGGCTAGGACGCAGGACAAAGGATAATAAATGGCCGTGGCTGGTTGCTTGAGCATTCGAAAAGGTGGACGCAGCGGAGTCGCGCTTTGAGGCTGGCCGACTTTAAATCACGCCGGCTGCCACCGCGATGTAGATAGCTTGCTAGAGGAGATGCTCTCCCCATTCTGTCCCCGAGATATCTCTATTTCTGCTGATAGCCTGCCGCGTCCGGCCAAGTAATATCTGTCCTCGGAAGCGCGGCCGGAGACGCGTTTACGGATTGAACTATGCTAGGAAGCCGATTGAATTGAACAACGCCGTCTGGAGCAGAGATCATCGATGGATGGGAGTTCCGAGCTTCCATTTGGGGCTTTGTAGCTTGGGTGAAATTAGTTCGCCATGCTGGATGTACGATAATTGAATATACGCGACTGTATTTAGAAGATATCGGTGCAGCGAGAGTCGGATGGTGGAAGTTACAAATCTTACCGACGGCGTTAATCTTTGTACGGGAACTTGGATAATCCAACCCGAAATTGACACAGGAATAGTCGTTCCTCGTTTTTAATTCTACCATTCAAATTATTTCGTTCGGGGGAAAGTAATTGACGATTATCTCGAACATTTTTTAGATGAACCATATGTTTTAATTTTACTCGAACATACGATTTCTCGATTAGTTCTTATCTGCGGTACATTTGTTAGGACCGTATTTATTAGGAATACGGCAACGTTGAAGTAGTAGTTTCGACGCGTGTGTGAGTTTATTATTTTCGAATGGAACTGTATCGTGAATGAGATCGATTTAACTTTTTTTTTCTGCTTCGGGACATCCACCGATTTTCTGTTATCGTTTTAGCAACTTGTAGGGATTATTTGATGACAAATCGGGCTGTAGCGAAGGTTGGTCGGTTCTCAATTTCGAATGAGGGTAAGTCGCCGCATTGGAAATGTGACAATCTCCACCAGCCGTACGGGAGGGACGTTCTATAAATCTGACGATTCACAGTAAACGTCGGTGAACGCGATATTAAACGGTTATAGCGTGGAAGCAATAAAATTCTCGGCTGGACAGCATGCAAAAAGTCGTCTACCGCTTGGAGAAATTCATAAAGTGAACTGAATTCCTTGTGCAGGACCTGCACAGCGTCGATCTGGAGGAATTCAAGCACGGCGGGACCAATATCACTGCCTTTCGATTAGTGGACCCGGAGAAGCCAGAAATTCAGAAGGTCGTGCAGGATTGGATCTTCGGCGAGAAACGTTTTAATCGAGAACTCGACATGGGACAGAGCTCCAACAAGGTGTGGCAAAAAATATATATATATATACTTTTTAACATTACATTCTAATTAAATCGACTGTGTACTTTATCGAGTGGGTATTTTTCATTTTCACTGCCCGACGGCAACCGATTGAAATATTTTCAGATTAATTACAAGCGATTGCTAAAATTTTTGCATTTCAATTCTCGGCACGCACGTGCCGCCGATTTGTAACGTGCATCTCACCCGAATTCAATACCATACAAATATTCGTTTCTAAATGTTCGCGTGGACGTTAAATCAATTCCGCGAGGATTCGTTTGGACTTATACAATTCGGACACGAAATTCGAAGCGACCGTCTAGAGATCTGAAATGTGACTGCGAAATTGCCGTTCGTGCATTGCTATCTTCCCAACTGAAACGTATGATAACAGTGCATTATGGTGTCATATAATGCAACACCGTTGCGCTTCCGCAAAGAAGAGGTAAAACTGTGGTCGCATTAAGGCTAATTAAAAGACGTTCCGTGGTCGTTCACGAATCTAGCAACCGTTCTGAACAGCGTCACAGCACGCTGGATATCGCTTTCTCGGAAACGGTTGTTTGCTGTCGCGCGGAACGGAGCGCATTACGCCAACGGAACACGAGTGAAATTTTAACGTGCACGCGTGCCATGTTAATTAGCGAGCACTCGCGTCAGGACGCGTCGCGACGCAACGGATTTTAACAGTTACAGGGCTTGCGGTGTCGATGCAATTTTCCCCTTGAACAAACCTGCTTGAGCTCATCACGCACGCCCCGTATGCATGCAAATTGCGAAGATTGTACCCCCGACGTGCCGCGACGCCCGGAGGCCCGGCTTACATTTGACCCGACCACGGTAATAACACTTTAATTTTGCATTCTTCGTGCCCGAGCCCGCTTGACAGCCACCGTCATCGATCTTCCTCATATTCGTCGCGGGGAAAGCGCAACGGAACGCCGCCTGTGCGTTTGGTCCCTGCGAACCGGGGAACGTAATGCATAACTGAGTATGAGCTGTATAAAAGTGGAATGGAAACTTGCAGAAATTGAATTACTCGCAACGCGTTCAGGATCGTTGGGTGCGCAGACAGTTTGCAGCGGTGAAATGGCGATTAGTTTTGAAATTGCGTCGAATTCTGCATGCCGGAACGGTTAGGTTGGAAAAATAATAATAATGATAATAGTAAGCTCGGTTGACGCGGTGATTAGACTGGCAGGATGTATATTCAAGTGCACTTTTGTCATTTGCGTTTAATGCAAAAGAATTTCTGTCCAGTGGCTGTAGATTGCAAATACGGTACGCCACGTTGCCTCGAATCCTCCTAATTACAGAACTTCACGTAAGACAATCTGGAGGTTTCGTTTACCGCCATAGATATCGCCACAATAGGTTTTAAGCACTTCGTGGACCCCTTCTCCTTGGCTCTTGTTTGACTTCCTACCCAGCAACGGTCTTGATTTTCAAGTTCTGAAACACAGTCGCTTTCAACTTTCCGCCCCGCGGAAACCACATAAATAAAACGGTAGCCGTCTCCGTTTTTAGTGAAATGGCGGATCCGGAAGGATCCGGCACATAGGGGACTTTGTCTCGCAAATTGCGTAGCTCGAGTATACGCATCGGTAATTCTTGTACTGCTAACGAGCTCCGTGTAAACCTTTAAAATCGTTGCACAATTTTCATTCTTACTATTATCGTTGTTACTCTTCTCGTTACTATTGTTATTATTGCTTCACCACGTGATCCTGAAGCTTACAACTCAAGACTTGAACCCGTGTAACAGTGGCCCTCCAAAGTATTATTTCGATTCGTTCGGTGCCTGCTAAATAATTTATACCTCCGTTAACAATCGAAATTTATGCATGCGATTTACCAACGGTATATTTTATAATTCGTGCAATGAAAGCATCGAAAATATTCGTATTGTCTTGTTGCTTGTACAGATTGGCCAAATGCGCAGTGAATTTCACTGCGGTATTCGATTGATCGGGCAAATTTCGTGACGGAAATTGCTTATGCAATTTACCTACTTCGTCCGCGTGTTCCTCATTCTGCCGCGTATAAAACCGCCAACGAAATGCCATCGTATTACGTGACGCATGTGTGCACCTGCGTGTACGCATCCGTGTGGCCATACATACCGGCATCCGATGTGCACAGATGTACACGCACTTGTATTCCCATTAGGCGTCCGTATTTCCTCTGCTTGCCGCGGCACGTGAAATTCGATGTAGGAAATTACTGAAACGATCGACGATGCACAATTGTGTATCCAGAAAAAAAGCGATGAAAACTTTTATCCTGCTCAATTATGCATTTCATTCGTACTTCCGTTTCAGGGCATTTCGGTATAAAATTGTTAGGATTCGTAGTATCTGGCACATGTCCAACGCTTTTCACGGCAGAAGTGCTTTTAGAATTGACGTTTCGCTTCTTCGATGTGACAGAAATTAAATACGATCAAACAGAATTTTGAAGTCGGAAAATACGAAACGCAACAATTTTCTCGAATGTTTAAATACGCGAGTTTGCCAATACTATATTTTAATACAGCAGTCTTCGTTATCATCGCTGTCGTTATTAATGCGAACGGAGTGTAGCTATAAAGAAGGGCTGATATATACTGACGCGTAAACGCACAATTAAACAAGACAAGCTAATCTCAACGTTGCAATCATTATTAACAGATAGATAAAAAAAGACAGCAATCAAATTAAATACTGAAAAAGGAAGAATACTCTCTCCATAAATCACACGATTTTTCTTGCCTCGTCGCATTAAGATCGACCAGTCGACCAGTCGGCAAGAACAATTGCAACTCTCGACGATGAGATAATTCCAAAAGGTATCCCGGCTCGCGAGGGAGTTCCCTTTGGATAAGCCTTGGCCACGCGAGGAGCCGATAGAAACGCGGAAAATAACATCGCAGGTCCACCTATGAAATCGCAAACAATTGAACGAGATCAACGGCGCGGAGAGTGGGGCAAAGGGAGGGGGGTTAAATAATGGGGGCTCAAACCGGCAGAAGGTACCCGAGGGTATTCTAAGGTTGCCGAGCTTTATATCTTTTTACCTACAGCCTCTCTACCTTTCCTATACCATCCATTCATTTCTTCCCCCGAGGAAGCACGCTTGTTTGATCCCTGACCCGTTCATAACGCGAAGGAATCGACCCCAGCGGGAGTCTGCCATCGGTGGATGCACTTGAGGATGCACTTTTTGTCCGGGACTTCGTTAAATTCGGTTCTTCTCGGCGGTTTCGAGGAGACAACGTTTTGACGAGCGAATCGGCCAAACCCCTCCGCCGTTCCATCGTCGCGAAAATACATTTCCACTGTCGCGTGGATCACGGTGGAAAATCAATTCCTGGCACGCACAGGGGGGTCGAGATAAAATGCTCCGCCGCACGGTTACTTACAGAGACTCCTCGAACGGAAAAGTAATAGACGAAGGAATTTATCTTACTTCCCTTTGGACGAATTTACTGGATTTTTGCGCTTGTAAATACGAGGGATTGCAGCAAGACGGAACTACATGGTGCTGTAACAGTAAAGCGGATTAATCAACGTTCAGACTATTTTATAAATATCTGTACAAAGTTGACAATGGAGAATAAATTGTCATGCAACTTCCTGCGACCAACAATTCAGCTGTTTACACTAATACTATGGATAACAGAAGGAAGCCCGTATTATTCTACCTACCGAAATCGCCGGGCGTAAAAATAAAAAATGTACGAATGAAAGTCATCGGGAGCACTCACCCCGGCGGTCTGACAATTGAATGAATCCGTTCATTGGCCATTCGAAGTAATTGTTACGATACAGACGGCAGTTTCGACGACGACAATGAGACAGTGGGTCCAAAGGGAACAACAAAATTCGTATTCTCTATTCGTCCAATTAAGCTGGCTTATTTTACGAGTCCGCGTTGGCCCTCGGCGATTCTTCCCCTGACCGTTGTGTTCCGGGGTAGGATTGGGGAGGACATTTCGTTTCTCGAAAAAAGCGCACCGATTCCCGACAAGCGGGGTCGAACGCGACGAGGCTTCGGGGCGAATGCGGCGTACGGTTCGACGAATACGAAATCGCGTTTATTGTCCGCCGTAATTCAGCTCAATTACACGGCAACAGAAAGTCGTTAGCCGTGAAACAGAGACGGCACAGCGGCGGACGGGCGAGGGCAAGAGAAAGGAGGCGAAAGAGAAATGGGATGGAGGCAGGGATCGTGGATGGAAACGAGCGTCGAAGACTACCGCGAGCGCATTAGCAATCCCGCACGAGTCGCCGGCTAGGCGAGCAACGACGAGTATGTAAATACGCGTGCACATGGACTCGGGAAAATTGAGCGGATGTGAGTAAATGATGGTACGTGTTCGATCTTAGCGGCGACGAAAGTGGCGAGATGTTTTAATGCGACCGAAAGCAAAGGGTCTTGGCTTGGCAACCGGCTAGCAAGCTGGGAAAAGAGCTGCTTTCCTTTTTCTCTATTTTGTTTTTTGACGGCGAAGAATTTAGCCCGCGAACTGTTTCCAATTCAGAAGGGCTCGGGAACAGATTAATAGGAACGAGGAGCTACCCTCGTTCAGGCGCATTGGATTTAGAGCGCTGCAAACTGTTGCGAAACGCGTGGAGCAACAAACCTCAGGATGTTATAATAACAAATTATTTGTTTTGTCATTTGTGACGAATGTCTTGCAGCATGAGAGATCGCGGTTTGAAGCGTTTCGCCGGCAGTTTGTAATATAGAAAATTGATTAACTGAAGGGTATCCATTTATTTGGATTAATTAACGAAATTTGTTGTCGACAGAAATGAAGAAAGGAATGTAATTATATTTTATAATAAGTATCGTACGGGGAACACGAAAGTAGGAAGATGAGGATCGTGTTTTCCGTGATGGCATAACGGGGCGTTGGGTGATCGGACGATTCGAATTTAATTTGCCAATAAAAACAGATCGTCCGGAGTATGGTAAGAAAATTGGTGGAGTTAAAATTTTCGTTCCCCCATTTTACTGGGCGATTCGAAGGAGCTTTCCCGCCGGAAACAACCCTTCGGCCCCATTGCTATTCACCCTCCGCCGTCGGGCGCATTGTATCTCGCGGAATTCAATTTCCCTCGAACTGTTTCGTTAATTCCATTTACGACCACTGACGGGTGGTGTACACTTCCGAATGGTATCGATAGTATTACTGCAAAGAAGTTTCTATTATTATTATTATTTTAATAGTAACGCAATACGGTACTGTCACGTTAATTTCGTCCCGTATGCGAATTAAAACAATTTACAATTGTTGACAGACTTCTACAGTAGCTGGTATTGATTGTGATAGCGAAACGATCGCTTCTATAAAACTACGATCCCGAAATTTATAGGATTCCGAGCAATTAACAGAACGGCGTAGAGTTTAACAAAATCGCTCTAATTAATTGGGTTTGCGTGCACGTGATAAATGATCAATGAATTCACTGAATTATAGATAAATTGGTATGCGCGCGTTGTTACCGGCAACTCTAATCGTAAATACACGTACATAGAGGACGGTTGTTATTCGATGTCGATCGTGCTTACGCCTCGTTTGGTGTACGGTTTCCACCAGGGCATGCGAACGTTTCGATCCGATGTGTATAACCTATTTTCATCACGGCTATGCACATCGAGCGGCAATTAATTTTTGATCGGGTGTACATTAAACAAAAACAACAACCGTTCGTTTACGATGGTCGATACAGAACGATGAAGCCTCCTGCCTTTACTTTTCTCCCTTTTTAGTAAATCGTGTGAAACCTGCCGGCTAGTTTCCCGTGATAGATTTTTATCTAAGTATCTATTTGCTGGCGTTAACCGTACAATTTCGACGTAATTGCGAAATTAGAACGTGTGCAACGAAACGGCTTAACTACCATTACTTGTACGTGCTGCCGTTAAATTGTTCCATCGACCAAAATAGATTTATGTATATGAACGTTTTATGTTAAAAATGGAATGCGAGGAAACGATAGGGGGGGTTATTTTTAAAGCTGTTTCGATTTCTAAACTTAATCGAAGAAGAAGAACCCGTGTATTGTTGCAGTAAATGGAAATGAATTTTGATAACTTTTTGTTTCATGCACCTGTGCTGCAGAACAACCTCACCTGCATAAAGGTGAGATATCAAGAATTAATACCCCAATCCGCATGTTCTTTTAATTTCGCGAGATCTTTCCAATTGGACGAACTATCTTCCCCCCTGTAATTCGCCAATGAAAAGGAACAATGAAGAAATAGCTTGGCTCTCTACGAGTAAAGCTTAAACTGATTTGCGGAAGAACATTTATATATATTCTTTAACTTTCGCCTGTGACAGGTGTACCCCGTTACAATTAATTCGCATTATCGAAATTTAATTTGCACGGCATAACCAACGCTTTAATTTTGCAAGAAATTATTTCATAAATTTGCGGTCCACTATAAAACTGTAATATTCGGTTCCATATTGTAGACTGAAACATCGCTTATGTACGATGCCGTGCATCTGTTCGCCAAAGCGCTACACGATCTCGACACGTCCCAGCAGATCGACATCAAACCTCTGTCGTGCGAGTCCACAGACACGTGGCCGCATGGATATTCCCTCATAAACTACATGCGAATTGTGAGTACCACAGCTATAACGTCCTATTATTGATTATCGGTAGAGAATATTAATTGTATTCAATTATTCGTTAAGTTACATTTGGACGTGTGAATGTCTGTGAATGTCTATTTGATCGTGCCACAGACAACGAATGTTACAATATTCCCCGAAATAATAAATATGATCAAAATATGTGAAGCGTGTGAAACGTTTTAATAACAATACAGATTTCGTCGGAGTTTTCGCGATGCAAAGATTACCATCATAAGGGGGAGTTAAAATTGAACGCAATTGAAACGGCGGTTGCGAAAAAAAGACACGAATTGTACGATTTCCTCTTGCATTTCCTCTCAAGTTGCAACATTTATTGACCATTTGATTTCGTTGTCGAGTGCGGACCCTCTATAAATAAAAACTGTGTCCAATAAATTTACTTTGGCGCACAGAGTTCTTATTCGGTGTGATCCGTTTGTTCGTTCGAAACGAATCCACCGCGTCGTTCCACAATTCAAACGGGGAGACGATCAAACAGCGAGTGATCCACGAGGTGATGACAAAAGTGGAAAATTCCATTGGAGGTTTAATTCTATAGCGATATCGCTGGGAATGGTCCAATTGAAAACGAATCCAATGAACAGAAAACGATGCCCCCTTCAGGATGACGCATGACATCGCGATCTCGCAGCTCCAACGGGGACGAACAATCTAGCATGTAATTGGCAAAGGGAATAGAGAGAATACTATACCAGAACGTGGGAATAAAGTTAGCCGGTTAACTCGTTGCTTTCGGAACCGTGGCAATTTTTCTGCTTCCTCCTCTTGAGCTTTCGCGGGAACACTTTTCAAGCCGCTGTGACGCCTCGTGGGAATCGGTAAACTTCGTTTAACGTACGATTCTATTCGATTAGGTTGCAGTTTGTCGTCCGTGTGCCAATTTCCGGCAAATTGATCTTTTTCATTTAACAGTCGCCACGCGATATTTTGAATTGGATGTCGAACCCTTTGTGGGGAGCAGGATTAAATTTCCGCGGGTGAAATTTAGTTGACGATTTATGCTTTCTGAGGGGCCTCGGATCGTCAGTTCGACGCGCGCTTCAAGCGTAGCTTTTCGACGAACTTCGACTTCTTCGTTCCAACGTAACACGGAACTTTAACTGAAAAATTTGTACCTTTGCCTCGACTAACTCGCGTTTGCTGCACGACCTTTGCCACGACGCGTCGCGACGTCACGTCTGCTCGAAATTAATTAAAAATTCACTTAACCCGGACTACATGTCTCGTCCGTTTACGCAATTTTCACTGCTCCAAAAAATTAAATCCCTACACCCACCGCTGTCGTTCCCCGATTTAAAATCATCCAGCAAGAGTACAATTTGCGAAATCGTAATCTAAAAAAGAGACGCATATCTATAGGACCATGTTACCCGGGGGAAAATGCTGAACAAAGCCCAAACGATCGTGGTTCTTGAGCTCGTGAACAGGAATGGCAGGTTTCGGACGAAATATAGAAAGCAACGACGCGTGCAACCGGTCTAATTACACGATAACGTAATCGGTGGCATGTTGGCGGTGCAAACGGCACGAGAGCAAGCGTATCGCGACGAAAACGTTCTGCGTAACCGATGCGACGATGCTCCGTTATCGATGGGCATCTTGTAGAAATAGATTGCGGCGGTTCTCTCTCCTCCAGCGTAGACCGGGAACAGGTGAGAAAAGACGGGGGATGACGGCGAGGGATAGATCGGTTTATCGCGAAGGTACAACGCAGCGAGGGCGAGGGACGGCGGGTTAAAATTAATCCGACCGACGTTCAAGCGACGTAATAAGCCATTATAACGATACGCTTCGTCTGACCGTCTCCCCCCTGCTCCGGGTTCCATGCTTATTAACGAGCGTTACGATTGCCGCCACGTGCAAACGCAAATTACGCGGCGATCCACAGAAACTGTGACTGTTCAGCACAGACAGAGTTGTATATATACTTCTTCCCTCCGTGGACCGCGATTGTTCCATCGAACAATGGAAAGTTACCGGCCGGGTTAAACGAACCCGTCGTTTCCCGTTGACAAATTATGGCCCGCGGTTTTGCGACCGTGAATCCACTGGTGGCGGCTAGGCAAAGTCGGCCCGGGGACCGATAGTTTTGATTGCTGGATCCTCCTGGCGAACGGCGATGCAACGTTCGCGGATCCGATCGAATCAGTTTTGTATTTCAGCGTTACGATGGAAACAAGCGATTTGCATTTTGTTGGTTTCGTCCAAGCTGTTTTATATTTGTTTAATTATACTCGCCTGTACCGCAATCAAAATCGTTACAGTTATATTATCTGGAGTTTAGCGAGATTAAAACGTTACCTGATTAAATACTATGCAACAGTTGAGCGAACTGAACATGTCGAACGTCGTTCGATCTTACAGTCGAATCGTACGAACTACAAGTATCGTCGAGTTCTCCGTAGAACAGTTACGGATTCAAGCTCGAAGGAATCACGAGTACCTCGAAACGAACTGTTTCGATATAACGATGGTTTCCGATCCTTGGGTAACGAGCAGATTTTAATTGTGACGCGATAGAACGAAAATTGCGATGGAATATCGTTTTGCTCACATGTCGCCAATTAAATCTCCTTTGTGTAAAACTTAAATTGCACGAGGGCTTAATTCCCCCATGTCGATTGGGAATAATTTATATTCGTGATAAATCTACTACGCGCGATCATTTCGAACGACAACGCGAAAATAAATAAATCTATTATCCTTGCGACCAAACGGAGAGAACAAAAATCGTCCGCACAAAACAGCACAGCTGAAGCTCATGCAATATCAGAACGAACGGAAAACGGGATATCCGGTTACATAAAAAATCAGCTGTCCCAATAACGAGTTCCTTTAGTTATTTATTTGTTGTTTTAATATAAACGTTTTCATTCTCCAACTGTTCCACGCTCCGTTGATGTCGTCATTGATTAAACACAACCGCGGTGGAAAATATCGAACGATGGCGATATCGTCGCGTCTCGACTCGATGAATAAGTTTCACCCTGAATAGAAAGGAACGCTTTTCAGTGAAACGTGCCGCGCCGACGCGTAAGCGACGTCCAAGTGTCCACACTTCTACCAATTACGCGTCCGCGTAACCGAGAACAGGCGTCGTTTTTGTTCCGCGTAACACGGCCGACGTGGATTGCCGTCGAAAATTCGTATGAAAACTGAAACGTTAATTACGCAGCTAATTGCCACGCTTGCCAATTTTCCTATGGTCGCTTAATGCGACCCTCGAATTTATCGGGATCCGGTGTCGCGGCCCGTTCGACACACGGTTACGCGAGGATTCGCACGAAAGGCGAAGCGGGACGTGACATTTTTTCCGCTCGAACGTCGCGGAAAATTTCGTTTCGCGCCGATTGGCGAGGAAAAACGGCACGAGAGCAACCGGTGCAGGCGTGATTGTTCGACGAGCTGATTTCCGGCACTCGTTTAATCGCGCGACACATTCGCGACCCCTTGATTAGGACTAGTTATCGAGAATTTCGTGTTTAATTACATCGAGCATTCCGGTTTCGCAAACATGACGTTCATATTGCGCCGGTTTCGATTGCGATCAGCCAGCCGTGTACCTCAACGCTTGAAATTGCCTTTACCTGTAAATATCGGACGGTGGGTATATCCGCTCATCATTTATCGAATACCGCGGCTTCAAAGGGTTGAAAATGTTTAGTCGCGGGCGGTACCAAAATTGCCGGGGGTTTTGTAATCGAAGACGACACACGTTAGGTTCTTTGTGTACGGAGGAACGATTTGGTGATGAATGGAAATGTATGTATGGAAAATCGGAAATGTATCGAAATATATCCGAAGTGGTTAATAGAAATATAAACGGCCGAATTGAATGGATAGTAGATATTAATTAACACCTCCCGAATACTTTTCGTCGAACATTGTCATCGATGTTTCCAGGTGGAAATGACTGGGCTGACGGGGATTATCAAGTTCGATCACCAAGGATTCCGCTCAGACTTCATTCTGGATATTATTGAACTGAACAACAAGGAGGGTTTGAAGAAGATAGGAACTTGGAACAGCACTAAGGGTATAAATTTCACGAGGAGTTACAAAGAGGAGTACACTCAAATAGTCGAGAATCTTCAGAACAAAACTTTCATCGTGACTACCATACTGGTAAGTGGATGCGAATGGATCTGACAAAATTATTAAGCATCAAGGTTCCATATTATCATTATATTAATCGCACAACAGTGGTTACATTAGTGAGACATTTGAAGCGAGTTACATTAATTGTCGAAATAGACACCACATATTTCGAGATTCATAGTTCTGAGATGAAAAATCTGGAGAGTACATTAACAATTCCTCCCTCTGTTTCATTTACTTATTCGTTCACCAATTAAAGACAAACCCCCGACCTATACATCGTCAATCGTGCAGCAATTGACTTACAAAAACCGCGTCCCTTATCCACAAACGATACATTGTTTCGAGATCTCAGTCAAGTAGTTCAGAATGACCCAAAGCGTTTAAACCCCGTTTTAATATACTGAAGTGATCATCGCGAATCTCGATTCGACCTCTATCCCCCCGACACCACCACCGCCCCTTTTTCTCTTCGTCTTCGCCCGGGGCGACTACGTAAATCATTCGCGTGTCGTTAAAAATCCCGACTGTTTGTTTTTTGCGAAATGAAAAGGAAACAGAAACGGAGTTGAACGAACGCCACGCGGAAGCGAGAGGCGTCCGCTTTCTTTTTCCCTCGCCGCCCTCGCCGCCTCGTTAACTTTTTCCCCCCTTCTCTCCGTTCGTCCCGTTCTTCTCGCTCGTTCTTGCGAAGACGGGGGAAACCAAAGGAAACCGGCTCCCGGCAAGGGGAGCACGCGATTAAATTGAAGTTTTCGCGGCGAGTCCGGCCGACCGTGCCACTTATTCTCATCGCTAATTGCGACGACAAGTAATGCACTGCTCGCGAATGTATTAACTGCCTGGAAAGTTCGCTTGGTAGAAGTGTCAGGCGGACGTGGATATCGTGTATCGTGGCGCACAGCCACGAGATAAGGGTACTCGTCGCGGGACCGAGGAAACGACACCGCCGGAAGCTTAAGCGATCTAACGCCCGGCCTCTTTAACCGTTTAGGGGTTCTCTGTATTTACGGCGATATTAATCGGATTTACCGTCGGCTCGCTTGAATAACTGGCCCCCCGTTAGTTCGCCACGATCTCGAAAGTTTCCGCCGTGTTTCTGGTCGCGCTGGTAGGTGCGCAGGTATCGTACCCGTTGAATCTCGTGTTAGGTAGTCGGGATGTTTTAAAGATTCACGGCTTCTTTTTCGTTGCACAATGACGCCGGTGAGTGTACAAATTGCGCGCATGACACGGTATCCTTCCCCTGTAATTGATTTCGTTCAACAGTCCGCGAATTTGATCGGCGATTTTTTCCCTGCGTTTTAAACGGGAAAATGTCTGGTTCAGTTTTCGCCGAGTAATCCGCGCGTTTTCGTCACATCAATTAATGCAAAGTTTCGCCCAAAATTTCGTCATCCGTGGCGTCAGTTGGTCAACGATTTTTGCAAGGGAACCGTTACTATTTTGCGGTCGGTGTTCAGAACTCTGCACAGTTTGAAACATTGCGATTTTCTCAGGCTGAAAGCTAACGTCTGAGCCCGTGCTTTTCGTTCATCTGTATTAATCTCCCCTCCAACAGAGAAAGAAACCTTGTCGACGCGGTGGAAAAACCCTTTCAATCAAGACTACGCGCATGCATATTCAATCAGTCCCCGTCACAAATCACGGCGGCGTTAATTAAGCACCGTTGGCTGGTGAAAGGAGCCGCTGCGATTCTAGGATTTTCATATTCGCCAAAAAGTCGGCCAAATAGTGAATTCGAGTGAAGGGACTTCATTCCTTCGTCCAAACACCAACGTTTCCGACGTATTCCTCAAAGCATTCGAATTCAAACACGTTGCCTGTTGTAAATTCCCACACGTATCACCGTCTGTAAATTCTCAATTTCGCAAGTTCATCGTCTTATATCGCGCGACATTATTAATTTGCCATTATTCGTCGTTAGCTATTTGTCAAACGAGAAAATCGGAAAAATAACTTTGCGCATTCAAGTTGAATTATATATTAAGCTCTTAAGCTCTACTTAGAGTTCACCGTACTTACTTCCTAGACCATCAAAGGAGCTCCTCACTTCACAGACGATACTAAATGAATATATGCTTATATTGTTGCGCGGAATTTGTAATAGTATTTGTTAAATATTTATTTGAACATTAAACACGAATACCGTCGGGAAGTTCAGATTTAAATTCTATTTGGTTACAACTGCAGCTTTTAGTCCTCAAACTCCCAGCTCAAACAATTTTTCGTCTTTCAGGGTGTAATACACAGACGAACATTCACCATCCCGCTAATTATGTAACCACAACAGAATCCTCCCAGTGGCAATACATATTACGCACACGTGCATCGCTTGAACTTTAACGTCCACTTCGTACAAACGTACACACGTGGATACAGTAACGCGTTTGTGACATTAACCCATTGTCCCACAGAGTGCACCATACTGCATGAGAAAAGTGTCCAGCGAGCAGCTAACTGGCAACGCACAGTTCGAGGGCTACAGCGTCGACTTGATTTACGAAATATCAAGAATTCTCGGCTTCAATTACACGTTCCGAGTGGTGCCGGACGGCCGATATGGATCGTACAACAAGAATACGAAAGAGTGGGACGGTATGATGAAGGAACTGCTGGATCAGAAGGCGGATCTGGCCATCGCCGACCTGACCATCACGTACGATCGGGAGCAGGCCGTCGACTTCACTATGCCATTCATGAACCTGGGTGAGCGTTCTGTTTCGTCCACGACTTCACGATTCGCGTTCACCGTTTCGATTGATTTAACTATGGCTGGCATCTGTGCAGGGTTGCTCGTTTGAAACGTGGGACTTGTGTATATTTTATGATATTAGTTAAAAAATATGGCAGAAAATATTGACTTGTACTACTTAAAAAATATGTTGAAACCTCAGCTAGCCAAAATCTCGCAAAAAAGGGAGGGCATTGGTGTAACATTTTTTCCCTTGCAATGTTTATGTTAGTTCTTCGATGTAATCAGAATTGCGTACCAAATATTTTCTTGTGATTATGATTAAACTCGACATTTGAGTGGTCTATTTTACGCGGGGCACCATGTTCATAGAAGCTATTGTTTCGTTAGCCTCACGATTTTTCAAGCCTTCGTCATCAAAGGGATTCCGGGGGAAATATTCCAGGGAGAATCTGTCGAAGAATACGAAATTGATCGAGCCTTTTTAAAATGTACAAATCGAGCAGCATAAGAGCATCTGTGAATTAATGCCCTGCTACGAATTAGACGAATGAAACAGGAATTGAAGGAGAATTTCTTTTAAAACACAATACTTTTAGGGGAATCGATTTAATTCGAAATTGCTCGAATTTATAGAGATTATTTAAATTGTTTAAATTCATTCGAAGCCTGAAATTACCTCGAGCACGCCTGTTATAGTCATTTAATAATCGTTTTCTCTATATCCAAGACAAATTTTCATATCCAACTGTGGGATTTATACGTGCAATCTGAAATTTTCAGGGATCAGCATACTGTATCGTAAGCCTATAAAGCAGCCACCGAATCTGTTCTCGTTCCTCAGCCCGCTCAGCCTCGACGTTTGGATTTATATGGCGACAGCTTATCTGGGTGTCTCTGTGCTGCTCTTCATACTCGCCAGGCAAGTGAATCCATTTTTGCCAATACCCGATAAAAATATTGTACCAGCACCGACGAAATTTCGTATACGAACGATCCAATGGGAACGGGTCCTTGCACCTAATATACTCCGTCGTCCTATCACAATTCCCTTCCGTCAAAAATTCGACAAATTTTCCATGTAACCGATCGCATATCGAGACGAAAATGAAAGATAGTAAAATCCGACTCCGAAAACGGGTTCGATTGAACGAACGCCACACTCTACTACTAATCTGTTACATTTATTACCTTTCCGAACAGAACTGTAAGTACCGCACACTTTGCGCAGTCGAAAAGCTCAGTCTTTTCACTCTGAATGATCTCCACGGTATGGAAATATTTCATTCGACAATGATTCATGAATACCACGCAGAGGCGCGTCGTCAAATCTGACAACCCGTACGAGCACGGAATTCCCGATTGCTTAAGCAAGATCAAAACGCGACAATAAAATCGAAACAACCGACGCAAGAAACGTGCATGCGTACACGTCGACTTCTTGCATTCCCCTCGGCCTCTTTTTCTTACGATCGTCACGGTTAGTTCTTCATACGCGAATGGCGAACCGCCCGTTCGAAGACGGACCCGTTCATCTGAAAGGGATCAGACGTTGTCTAGAGTTGTACAGTTTAGATTCACCCCGTACGAGTGGTACAATCCTCATCCGTGCAACAAAAACCCGGACCACCTGGAGAATCGCTTCAAGCTGCTCAACTGCATGTGGTTCACCATTGGATCCTTGATGCGGCAGGGCTGTGACATTCTGCCCAAGTAAGCCATTAGATTGGCATCAAGGACGCTTGATCGTTTTTCTTTTCTCGTCTCTATTCTTTGTCTGTACACTCGTTTCATTCTTTAATTCCGTTTATCCGCCTCTACTCTATTCCCCTTTCGTTCTTTGCGTTGAACCCTAGCCGGCCTTCGTTGTGCAACCCGTCGTCGACCGAACGCATGTAAATTGAAACTTGACGACCGTGTAACCGACGAGCCACTTCTCGCAACGATTTACTTGCTCACGTCCCACGAACGCACAGCCGTAGAACCCACCTAGAATCTGCCTTGCGTGGTGGACGAAGAATGGATGAATTATTCAGCGGGCAACGAATTCGTGAAACCGTTTCTAACAGTCCAATCGATTTCGGTTATTTCGATCGTCGGACAGGCGGACGAGAAAGAACAATTAGCTGACCGGTGGAAATTGTATTATTTCAAAAATGTTCCCAGAGTCTTCAGGACTTTAGATTAATAGAAAATAAAAATAGAAGCTTAATATCTCTTCCACTTTATTCTCCGGAGCGCAATGGCAAAAGCAGGTGCCACTGTAATTTCTGGGAAATTATTGTGCTAGAAGAATGTGCAAGAAAATTTAATTATCCTTTAACCGAAAATTGTGGAATTGTAGATTGCAAGAAAAGTGCTCGCGAAACGTGCAATTTATTTTATAACGCATATGACGTCGGTGAAAAGAATGCAAGGTGTACAATTTGTCTGACAGTCTCTCCTTCACATGTGTAGAATTTACAGAACTTAAGCGAATCTCTGAATAACGAGTGGGCAACGATTCTCAGAGTCGTAGTAGCTACGTTCCAGCATACAGAAGATAGGATACATATTGAATAATCTCCAAACGAGAGTATATTTATATTTCACCATGTGCATACGATAATATTATTACGCCAGTACGTCCTCCATTTTCGTATAAAGCAAACTAATTGGGAAATGATATTACCACGCGGTACCGGTACTGCAGATAATATCGATTACAAAAATTAAACACCGTATTAATGTTCTTCCAACGCCCGACTGCTAATGGAACGGCCTCTCCGTTCCTCCGTTCTTGAAATCACAAACGAAGGACACAAAAATTGTACCTCCATCGCCTCTTGACATTCTCAATGACGGGCAAAAATTTCACCGCTCAATTATTCATCTTATCGCCGGGCAACTCGGATTCTCGAAAAAGCATTCTCAAGTACTAATAAAACAAAATAACAAAAAGAGAAATTTACGAAGAACTCATTCGGCGAAAATAAAACGGCCACGAAAGAAATCCGGGAGTGACCTTAATATCTCCTTAACGCCGGCCACCTAAATCGCCCAGAACCCCCGCAAAGCCGTCCAGGGTACGTTCCCTTGTAATTCCAACGAAACAGAGGAACCACTTCGAGCGATAAAGTACGCCAAGGATCGATCTCGACAGTGCATACCTAATCAGTCAGTAATCGGGGACCGCGTGTGTCATCGTCGAACGGCCACTGGTACGAAAACGCGTGCTGCGACTCTGAGGTCTAATCCTCTCCCTTCTCCTTTCACGTGTCCGCAGGTTCAGCCCCTACGAGTGGGAGAATCCCCATCCGTGCAACGGACAGTCCGAGGTCCTCGAGAACGAGTTCACCCTGATGAACTCGCTCTGGTTCACCATAGGCTCGCTCATGCAGCAAGGCTCTGATATAGCGCCGAAGTAAGTGAAACGAAGAAAACACAGCCAGCCAAGCAACGTAATAATATCTGTCTCTGTGTGACGTGTCGGTGTTATGTCCGCGATCCGTCCCGTTCGATTCCCCGCGAGAACGATTCACAAACCGGAAACGGGTGTACGAGGGAGACGGAGAAATGAATATTACGGAGAAAGAACAATTCTCGGGCGTTCAAGCGAGTAACCAGTTAAATGGTCGCGGTCGGCTCACCTCGGCTATGCAAGGTGACGGACGTTCAGTTTGGGAAATGACGAGATTCGGGGCCGTAGGTGTTCCAACCCAGTTTTAACGTAACGATAGCCTGGATATGCTATATCGCAGGCTTGCTGCAACCGATCACGATTCGCGCGTTGAAGCTTGACGGCGTGCTTTGCTATCGCTATCATTGTGTCTCGTTGCCAACGAGAAGGACGACAACGAAGACGACGACACAGACCACGACGTTTCGTTTAATGGACGTTGTTGCTGCTCCCCTGTGTCCCCGCAAGGGGCTGATAACGCACTCTGAGAAACCCCGACCGACGATCCGCCGTGTGAAACGTTTGATAAGTTTGGTTTGCCGGGCGAAAACTGAGACGGATAATTCGAAGGGCAATGGTTGCGCGATGGTTGTGCAGTGTGCATGCGAACTGCAACGTTCGAAAGCGGGGCCGTCGTGAAACTCTTGATTGGAGTGTAAAATAGCATTCAATAAAGTAACTTCGAACGGGGAACAGCAACGATTTCTTTGATCTCAGCATCCAAATACCGTCATCGTTCGTGAGATGAGAGTTCATCTTTCGTTCTCCGAAACTTCCTACGATATGGCCCCTATCCTCGAACGGTTATCGTAGTCTGTCTTTTATTCAAAGTATCGTTTAGTTGCTGTCGTGTGTGGTAGATTTGAGGAGATGAAGAAAGGAAGGAGGAGAGGAACGAAACGTTTGAGATGCATGAGACTGAATAAGATAGAGGCATGTTATGTTCGCTTCCCGTTGGTGAAGCCAGTTGAGCTATTATAGATGTTCGTTGAGGTAGTTTAACGTAGTACGAATCACTTTAACAAACGGGATCACAACGAAATTGAAATTTCAAATACGTTTCTCGAAAGATGCCCGCACGTCTGTTATATCTGAAGCGGTTCTACTTAATGAACAGCAATATATATTTGCGGAATTGAAAGTTCAATCTCGCGACAAAATCGAGGCGAGCTCGTTTGAAACTTGCACGCAACAAACGGCGTTTCTTTAACCAGCCTCGACTGTACCCACTGCACCCCTCGAATTCTATTTTTTTCCCAGAGCCGTGTCGACGCGGATAGTGGCGGGCATGTGGTGGTTCTTCACTTTGATCATGATTTCTTCGTACACTGCCAACTTGGCCGCGTTCCTTACCGTAGAGAGGATGGATTCACCGATCGAGAGCGCCGAGGATCTTGCAAAGCAGACGAAAATCAAATACGGTGCCCTCAAAGGAGGCAGCACCGCGGCCTTTTTCAGGGTAAGATCGCATGAATAACCTACAAGCGGTACGAAATAAGAAAAGCGCCATGTAATCGCCCAAAAAACCTCGCTCGCTGTTCCCGTATCCCGGCGAATCGCTGGCCAAATTGTGTATCAACCGACACACGTTACGAGACAGAAATTCTCTCCGTGGATACTCCAGGATCACACCGAAGTCAAGTTGCACGGTGAATGTTGATCGAGAAAGCGCAGCTCCGCCGCTTAACGTTAATTCTCGTGAAATTTGCACGCCGCGACGTGAAACCGTATTGCTGACGGTATTACAGTCGTCAAGGGACAAAGCGGCAGTATTTCCCGTTACTAAAGAACCGCACCCTTAATTCCACAACTCGTCCGGCCAATTTCACTTCGAACGCCTTAAACCCTTTCATCCCTCCTGTTTCTCAATCATGGCGCACATTCGACGAACCATAAGCCTCGCGCCGCGAAATGATTGATCTTCAAGCAAGAGATATAAATCAATGCGATTTCTTCGCTGCAAAAATTGTACGAATACTACGCTGCGCGCGTGTAATTACGCTTTACCATTACTCGCAATGACCGTTCCGTGATTTCGATGGAACCGCATGCACGTGGCGGCCGGCGTAATAGGCTTCCTTGAAGATTAACCAATTTCGAACGGCGTTCCATCGTTTAATAGCACGCGTGCTCGACCATGAAATTCCTGGCGTGATCTAGGATTCCAATTTCTCGACGTACCAGCGTATGTGGTCCTTCATGGATTCGGCAAAGCCCGGGGTATTTACAACAAGCAACGTCGAGGGTGTGGAACGGGTGATCAAGGGTAAAGGTAGCTACGCGTTCCTAATGGAATCCACTTCTATCGAATACGTGATCGAGAGAAACTGCGATCTCACCCAAGTTGGCGGCCTCTTGGACTCGAAGGGATACGGCATAGCTATGCCACCAAGTAAGTGCAACGTGTCACGCCTGGCCGGCACGAATCCGATAGGGAACGAGAGATGTACAAAGTCGTTAGATAGATCGATTGTTGGCCGATTAACACGTGGCCGAATAACACTACAGGAGACGTAGACGCGACCTATTTCGACCTATCGACGCGTACGTCTGTCGTTGATTTATGGTGTCCCGCTAAACGACGTCGAACGGGAGAGATCATTTTTCACGTTCTTCGTATGGTTTCATGGGGGGGGGGGGATTAGGTGAACGTTGGGTCGCGTTCGTTTAGGGGAAGTTATCGGCGCAATTTGTAGTAAACATTGGCCCGTGATGAAGATGATTGATTGTATTATCGGGGGTTGTCGCAGGCTGTTAATTGAGGTTGTGGAATGTTAGAAGTAGCACGGGAATGATACATTTTCTTCGAGTATTATGCGAGCCATATAAATTTGTAAATATACTCGGAGTTATTATTTCTTTTATTATTTTATAGCCTCACGTGTAACATTATAGGTAATTGGAATTGTGATGTTTGTATTATGAAATGATTAAACGGCACCGTGAAATTTGCTTGCCAATGTGTTCATTAGATAACTTGCCGTATATATTTTTGGATACGCGATTATCATAATAAAAGGGAGGTTGAATCTCCGGACTTCTTACAAGAATAAATTTTATCCCTATCCGTCACGACAGTACTCTATGCGCGTTTCGAACGTTTGTCAAAGAACATGAAAATACAATTCGTGAATAATTTACCGTTCCATTTTATGCCCGAACATTTCGTCGAACGATATCGTGACTGAACGCGACCACCGAGAATCGGCAAGGTCGATCGGTCTCGCGCGGATTCTAGCAAGTAAAAAGTCGTGTAACAGAAACGACGGGCACGACGACACTTTTCGTAAAGTTTCGCGCGCGCAATAAAAGCTGACCGGAAACGGGTGCCGTTCAAAAAACGACCTTCTGACTTTAGATTCGCCGTACAGAACTGCCATAAGCGGAGCAATCCTGAAGCTGCAGGAAGAGGGAAAGCTTCACTTGCTGAAAACTCGCTGGTGGAAGGAGAAACGCGGCGGAGGATCCTGCAGGGTGAGTATACAAACACACGATCGGAATTTCCTCTTCCTTCTTCCGAAGTTCGCAATGGTGCAATTGGTGCGAAGAACAGCGATTCTTTAAACGAAAGCGATTTGAATCCAAATAGGTTAAATTGGAGTGGTGTATTATCACGATCCATCAACTGGTCCTTTTATTGTATTTTATACAAGTGTCGACTTTATAGCGCACACAATCCGAGCTAGAAGATATGTTTTAAAACCACGGCCAATCACGCGATCCGACCCAAATATAGACCAACCGTTTCCGCGGCGCATATAATGACGAAAATCAATGGAATATTTCATACATATATCTCCTATTTTTTCTATTTAACACATATTTTCCCCGCGTCATGTCTAAAGATATTTCAACAATAGAGTTACGTGACGAGCATACTAACCAACGAAGACCATTACGCACCAACGTCGCGTTACCTGAACAGCAAAAGGGTTAACGTTCTCGGTTCCTTCCGAACGAAAATTATTTCCCGAAAACTGTCCACAGAGATTCGCCTCAATCAACCTACTTACCTACCTACCCACACTTCGAAACCATTTCAAATGCAATCTCCTCTATTTTCGAACAGGATGACACCTCGAAGAGCAGTTCCACGGCGAACGAGCTGGGCCTGGCGAACGTCGGCGGGGTGTTTGTGGTTCTAATGGGCGGAATGGGCATCGCTTGCGTGATCGCGGTATGCGAGTTTGTTTGGAAAAGCCGGAAGGTCGCCATCGAGGAACGGGTGAGTGAGGTCAGATAGCACGCCGATGAGGGCACAATATCGCCCGAAGTAACGTCGTCTAACACACACCTCGATCCTGACGCGATCTACCCCGACATACCACGCGAATACATCAGTTGATGATCGCGCGATGGTGGAGTTCCTCTTTAATGGTCACCATGCACCTACAAAACCACTCGGGTCTGATCGTTTTCCCCCTGTAGTCGGTAGAATCGCTGTAGACCACGAGGAGGAGGGATAGCCAAGCAGAAGAAACCGGGGTATCTTTGTTCTTGAAACGACTGAACATCGCGATCGTTTGCGGCTGCGGATAGTGTAATGGCTGATTGATATCGCAATGGTTTTTTTTCTTCTTTTTTTTCGTACTTCGCTGTCTTTCGGATTGAAAAGCATTTGGAACTCGAGGCGAATGGAAAGATATTGGGGCGTAAAGCGTTCTTTGTTCCTCGAGGATAATTATTCATGGTCTCGGGTAGATCGAGGCCGAGATGCTAATTGGGTGCTCATAGTTTTTCCTTCTCTTCCGCGTTGATCCCTTACCTCGTTTCTTTGCTTAGTTCGTAGAGGATTGGCGGGGAAAGTGGGTAACAGATGGAAGTATCGTTTAATCAGCCGAATTATGGCATTTGCGTTGCCATCGTTTCGAACAGATGGAAATTGAGAACTGGGACAACAGCGGAGTGCGTTCTGTTGCGGCTGTATGGAAATGTAATTTCGCGGCATAAATAAGAACGGAGAACCAGTTTCAAGTGAAGGCGTTGCTGCAATATTTCGCGGCAACTTCGCGTAACTAGGGGCTGGCCGAATTAATTGTCCCGAGTAGATATGTACGATAACGTGAAAATATACCGGTAGAGTCTAAAAAAAGAAAAACATCAAAATGTAAACCAGATCTACCGTTACTAATAGTATCTTGCTTCAAACGATCTATCACAAACAAATTTCGTATCCCAAATGTTCCTCAGATATTCGAATTAGATTTAAATTAAAAAAATGCACGCGAAAGAGAAACAGGAAATAATCCAATCCACTTAAAAAATGAAATATCGATTTAACAAAAATTTTAAGGGTACTGGGTGCATTTTAAGGAGTACGATAGAAACTCGACGTTTAGGAATAGAAAAAAAGGACAATCATTCTGTTTTTCCGTGAATGAGAACGATACCCGAATGTAAACAATCGATACCTTGCACTTTTCGACACGAATCCCGGAACGGAGGGTTTCCCTCTTCAACAAAAATTCCGCGGGGCACAGCAATGAAATTAAGGCGCGGCTCGCGCAGATGAACGCATATGGAAAGCTCATACAGGGCTCGCGTGTCTACAGTATGTATTCGAGCTGCCGTTTGCCTACATTGAAGCGGTAGGCAAACAGGCAAGTATTTGAGAAGGGCTCGTCCACAAATACGGATATGCAGCTTTGCACCGGCGACCTCGCGTAGTCGAGAGCAAACAATTCCGCGAGCCAACAAACGTCAGGTATTGCTGTTCCCCCCTTCGGACCGTGCTACTTCAGACCGCAACAGAGTAGCCACGATACTCGTTCGAATCTGAAACTGCTAATCGTTTTAACCGGACTCCGGGGGCATCCCCAAGATCGCGATATCATCGGGAACTAGTTGACTGCTTGACGAAAGATCAAATGGCGGAGATATTGAAACCGTTTTCCCCCCTGTATATTCGTTTCTGTTGGACACTACGGTGCAATATTATTTCGATTATTTTTAGAGCTAACGCCGAGAGTTTATTGGTATAACGTTCGTTGCTATTCTTTGTTCAACGTCGTTGGGTCGATACGTCAAATAGAATTGTTTTATCATCGCGTTATTAATTCTTTAATTATATTTCCTCGAGGTGGTTCACCCTCTATCATTTTATATTGTTTCGTCGCAATTGAGTTATTGTAGTTTCGTTGCGTACGCATTTGTATGTTCCATTTTGAACGGGGGAGAATATTGATTTGCGTAATTTCGATCGTAGAAGAGCGAAGAGCACCGTCGTGTTGGTGTCGATTCTGTAATCAAGAACCGAGATACTTCGCGTGTAGATCCAACTCATCGATTTGGTACCGTCTAACGCAATCTTACTCGAGTATTTTCGTGTTCTGTTTTAGAAGCAGAAATCCTCGGGGAAACCGATCTGCGAAGCTTTTACCGATCTGCACTAACGGGCGAGCTTGTAGGGATCCGCTTGTGAGCATAGAAAAAAAAAAGACAAAAAAGAACAGAAGGGAGAAAGAATTCATAGGGACAGACTCCCATGCCCGAGAAAAACGTATCTGACCCGACGGACCTAAGGAGGAACTCCACCACCAGTGATCGAGAATTGTGTGAAACACTGACAGACCCAAACTGTAGAAAGTTCAAACGAAACGTATAATCAAAAGAAGGAGCAACGATCCTCGACCTTTCCAGTTTTTTTTTCTCTTACCTCCTCGAGAACCGCAATCTCGACCGACAATCTATCCCCGAACGTTATCGACGGAACACTAGCCAATCAATTATTATCGAGTAACGTACGGTGTCGTCGGAATTTCATTAAACCGGGAGAGAGAGAGGTAACGACGGAAGTAACGAACGGAAGAAAGAAGAAACGGGCGGCTGATCGAAGGGACCGTTTGATTTATAAAAGAAAAGAGAGAAAAAAAACGAGTATCGCTTCCTTTTTGTCCGCGATCCTTCCTCGCATGGACGTACGAGACGGCGAAATCGAAATTGGAAAGGTCAACGCGTTTGCCATTTGCTCATATCAAACCTTTTTAGATTAATTCACGATCGACTTGAAGCCTCGCAGCGAGAAGAAACGATCTCTCGGGCGATTGTTCGAACACAATGTCCCAAAGGGAAAAACACAATTGACGCAGCGTTGCTATATCTGTCTTCTTTTCTGTTTATCTTACAAATAAACACGCCGCGATCGCGACCGAAACGCGCGCTGCGACGTAACGAACTGTTTACACGAACAATCACGATTTTATACCGAATAATAGATAATTAATGTGTAGCGTCGAATTACAGACGTTTTACTGTATGTATATATATATATTGCGTAGCCCGAGGAGTTATTCGTTCGTTTTACGTGGAATCTCCGCGATTCCTCGAAGTGTGGAAAGTTCACGGTGCTGCATAATCGAAAGAATAATCCAACGACTGCCGTGCAAGAAAATGTTTCGATCCGCGATAGGAAACCTGGGGGCTCCGCGTATTTGACGAACGAAGGCTGCTCTGTTAACCAATAGGTGATTCTGTATGTCCCGACTCGTATAAACTTGTATCATATAAAATTTAATACGGCAAAGAGAGAACAGTGATCGCGATCGTTACGTGGGCGTCAATCCCCCTACCAAAAGAAATTTAATTATGCGCGGTACGAACGGAGACGCGGACGATGTGTAACAGTTTAGTATGACATTGTTAGTTGTGTCGCACTGTTTCTTGCCTCTCTTTCTCTCCCGCCATGGATACGCAGGAGGTGAGCAACTTTTCTACTATGCCTGTGATACTCGTTGTCCCGTGCACTGATCGATTGACAGATCGTAGAGCATGAAATTCTTTTTTATCGATGGACCGTTTCGTATGTCGAGCCACATTTTGTTCGCGTTCGAGGATACGCCGATTTTGGGAATTGAATCGTTAAACAACCCCGGGGGACAAATGGAGAAGTTTTAATTGTTCATCGAAAATTCACTCGGAAATACAAAATTTATTCCCGCTTCCAGCATTGCTTTCTTTTATCATCACCCGAAAATGTAATATGGGAATAACTGTCCCACATATTATTGACAAAATTGTATCGATGTTTGTAGTTCTAGGTTGGACCGATTTGTTTAAACGAATTTTCTATCAACATTTCGTTTTGCCTGTTTCCAGCTTATACGTGTATTTTCTTGAATAGAAATCGGCGTAATATAATTTGAAGGTTTTCATTGACAGTTAATTAATCAATTTGTTGCTTGTGTAAAATGATATTCATACACGTCGCATGCACTTTTACAATATCTAATATTTTCTAACGTCAGCCAAATGCTACGACGCGAAACGCAAACCAATCATCGAAATATAATAATAATAGTAATAATGATACAGACATTTATCATACTTATTGATACACCCTTCGATGAAGCAAATACAAATACGAAAAAAAAGGTATGGCATAAGAGTGCAGAATAATAGCTTCATACAACGTCTGATCAAAAGGGCCTCATTCTACTGTGGAATGTCCCGGACGAATTCTTCGCCTTAACGCGATAACAATTTTAATCTTCCTCGCGTCACTAATTTAACAAATTGCACATTCAAAGATCGCAATGTTCCGAAACTGTATCAAACATTACCTAAATTAATTCAAGAAGCACAACCTATCGAAATCGAAGTGTAACCAATAACGAAATCTTTCCCTGCGGAGATTCCATCGAACCGCGTAACTTCCCAAAGAATTTCACCCGCCGCTTTCAGCAAATCCCCAGTATCCCGTTGCCGTTTCCTTGCCGCGTCTCACGCGCCAATAAAATGTTATCGACCCAATAAAATTTCATAACCAGGATGGAACCGCAGCGGTCTATCGCGAATCCTGTCCGGGACGATTACACCGCGGGCACGCGTCATCGCATTTGGCCGAGGAAGCTTTGCAAGCCGTAAATGTCGTTGTAGAATAAGGGGTTGCAGCGGGGGCTTTGCTGGAACATTTCAGAGATCCGTGTGCTCCGAAATGGCGGGCGAGCTGCGTTACGCGTTGGACGGCGGGAACGGTACGAGGAAACCGGCGAGGAAGACATTGTGCCACCGCGAGGGGCACCAATCGAATCTGTCGATAGTGTCCGAGGAGGGCGGGTACCCGGAGTGCAACAAGTACAGACACTTCGTGGGGAAGGTACCCTTAACCTGAGATTACGGAGCTGCCTCGTGGACGAGAGGACAGGCGTGCAAGGGGATGATCCTTCTGGCGATTCGATACGCTGCGTACGACGACGATCGATGTGCCGCAGAGCGTCGCGAGAAGCAACGAGTCGCGTACGAAAATCGATTTCTAACGCGTACGAACGTCGTCCACCTCCTCCTGCTGCACTTTATCTCTATGCGCGTACACGTTTGATTTCTCGATCTACCTTTGTCATTTTTCGTTTAAGGCGGTTCTTCAACTGGCACTTTGCAGGCCGTACAGTCGGTGTTCGGCCGTTGATCGGACTTGGTTGGAATATAACGTACAGGGCGGGACACGACGACGCGCGATATTTGAGCGGAAAGATTAACGTGCAGCCGCGAGATCCTTTGTCTTTCGATGCGACACTTGTGGCAAAGGGGTGTGTCTCCCTCGTGAAAGGACCGGGAACTGAATGAAACCGTCGCGTTGTCGCGAGGTTCGATCGTAGTTGTCGCTGCAGCTTTGAACGTTGCTGTTAAATTCAAGGGAGCGGCTGTTTTTTCTTTAGCCCGTGGGTAATACATTGCGCGCGAACGACAATTCGATTTATTCGAGGCTTGCGTGTAAGCAGAGCGGTCGGCGTCGCGGGAAATTTGATCATTTCATTTATTTACCGCTTGTTATCCGACTGTTAAATTAGCCGGCACTAGCGCGAGATATTCCTCTGATGACATTACCATATTCTCTATTGATTTTGCGAAACTCCACCGAGGCGTTAAATTTGAAATAGATTGATACCGAGGGCAGGCAGAGAGTGCGGGAAATTCTGAAACGACATTCGCCCGTGGATGTATCTGATAATTATTTTCCGCGTGCATCGGTACGCGAGTGCTTAATTAAGTAGGTACATACATAGCTCTGTCAAATGTTACTCGCTCGGACGTTCGTTCGGAATCTGATCTTCGTGTATTGGAATTCTCTGTAACCTTTGACCTTTCATCGATCTCAAGTGATTTCGAGATGAAGCGGGAACTTCGAACGGTATGGGAATACGATTTCCTGCTAAACAACGTCCTATATGCATCTGCATTATTTATTTCGTAAACGCAGAACACGAACGATCAATCGTGCGTCGATATCTTCCGCGCGGCAATTCGTGAACACATGGTCAACATGTGCTGCGACTCACGCGCGAGTGTAAGGAACGATCGAAAGTGATCGTCGACGATTTTAATCGATGCCGTCAAGGGTCTGTGCGAGCGGCGAACACAATTTTGTCGATGCATGCAAACGTTTTCATTATCACCGATCGTGTCGTTCATTTTTAAAGAAAGTACACCAAAATAAATCGTTTAGAAGAAAGAAGAATACAGACGAAGATAATTGATGCTGTATATACAAATATCTCTCTCTGTTCGATGGCGTACAGATAAATAAATTTAGTGTAAATAATCGTAATAATCGTTAAGATTGCGAGCTAAAGGATCGCGTCCATTCTATGGCATTGTAACATAGAATGTTCACAGAGAAGTCTGTTCATACGATTAAGGTAAAGTACGTTTCCGTTTAAGGATCTCTCCAATGCTGTAAAATAACGTATTCTTGCGTGCGAGTATCGTAGACATTTCATCGAATGTAGATAGTAAAAGTGTTTTTATATTTTCATTTCCCATACACACTCACGGTTTCGATGGGATTCGAATTTATCCATGTCATTATCGTGTATCGCGTAGTCCATTGCTCTATCTGTACAAGATTTCAAATTCTTTGGATAGAAAATTGTTGAAAGTCAAACATTGGCCAAGGTATTTTAACAAAACCATTAATTTTGCGTTTATATTTTGTATACTTGTTGCTTGAATGAATTATTATTACCAATATTCTCCTGTTTTATTTTTATCTTTCAATTGTATCGATAATAATCGTCTTTGCGAGTAAAACGTTTCACCGTTTTTAATATTATCTTCATATGAATATACATTAAGTTTGAACAAAATCCAGCTTTCGCGTTATGAAACTATACCAACTAAAAGTTAAATGAAATTTGTCCCACCTTGAAACGGATTTCACTGAGAGCGGTCCACGTAGCAATGTTCCTTTTTTACCTGTGGTTCGGTCCAAAGGACTAAGCCAGTCAACCGAGTTAAAGGAAGCCTGTTTGCAATCGGGCAGTATTAATTTCCGTCTTCCTTCTGTCCTAAGGTGTAAACATGTTGCGCATACATGTATCGTGCTTACATATACGCCTATCCAGTTTCGCTAAAGCGATCGATTTCCGGATACAGATAGATCAACGGAATGAAACTATCGTCGGGAATCACACGTTCGATACGATCATGATCTCTGAGTGACTGTCGCGCAGCATGTTCGAAACGCCGTGCGTATGAAATGACATTAACGGTTTCCTGTTTTTTCATTTTCCTTTCTCTTTTCCTTTTTCTTTCGCTATCGACTCGTTCGTACGACGATCCGTATACACTGTACACCGAACCGAATCGGTTTAACCGTAACAAAACTCGAGAAACCCGCATGAATGGCGCAATCATACGCACACGCACACACACCGACACACACACAGAGAGAGGAATCAAGTATTATATACGTACTTGTAAATATTGTCTGTACTGCGGCGTACACTGCGTTCACGTTATAACGAGTTTGTTAAGAGCCTATTGATTATACTTCTTACATAAAGTGTACTACGAGCATCATATTAAACGTGAATAAACTCATCGTCTGTAAATTCTCACTGAACGTGTTTTATTTTTACACCCTGGCTAATGAGACAGGCCTTAATGAGGAGAAGGTGAATCGTTCAATTTAAGCTGCATTGACGTATAAAATGCTACACGCTTAAAATTTATGGTGTTATTGGTATTAATTTTTTACTCGATATCCGGAGTTCGTTTTATGAACGGTCTGCGAGGTACACTTCGTAGAAATTTGATTTAACACGAAAACATTAAATTATGGAGAATTTAATGCACCGCAGCTTTCAATTGAATCCCCGTAAATTTCTTTTTCATGTATGCGGGTTCGTTTGAATTTCACCTTCAGATTATTAACGCGACACCGGCGTCAAACGAACATGAATATTTGGAACGACATAAAATATCACAGTACGAAAGGCTATACAAAAACTAAATACCGTGATTAAAAAACAACGACAATAATTCAAACACACGTATAGAATTCTGTTTGAATCTGAAAAGTCAAATTTCCTCGATAGCTTAATTTCGCAAATTTCCGACTGGCCGCGAAGATTCGGGCCGTCCACCGTCGCGTTTCTCAAAATGCTCGCTCCACGCAACCGATGATCGACCGCAAAATGTCAGGCTCCTCCGTTTCAGTCGGAAAATTGTTCCGCCCGTAATATACTTAAGCCGCGGCATAATCCCCTTGTTGATTACGACAGAGAAGTTCTGCCTTAACCACGGCCGCGTAATTGGCCCCCGGGAAGTTCTACTTTTACATCAATTGCCGCAGCCTTCACTCTTCGTTCCCTTGATTAGAGAACTAAATCCCAAACCGCTAACGTAACTAATTCACTAATGTATCCAACTTCCACGGCCCTTACCGTCTCTTTGACCCCAGTACGCCAACACGGCTATTTAATTTACTTCCCTGCCATGCCGTTCCGTGCGCTTTCCGCTCTTTCCCTACTTCACCGCCTCCGCGTCTTCCTGCTTCTGTTCGCTCATCTACACATCTTGATCGCGCACCCCCTTTAAACGTCGTCCTCTCACTCCGCTCCTATCGAACGTCTGACATTGAACTCGTCGTCGCGTAAATTGCCAGAACCTTTAATAGCTTCGAAAGGAAGCTAGAATTCTGAGACAACCGTGGGACGCAGGCGTGGAAAAGGAAAAGTTGACTGATCGCGAGTTTCCGTAGGCGAATGACGGGTCCGACGAAATTATTATTTGAAGTTGCCAGACGTAATGCCTCGAATGCTGACGGAAGAAAGTATGTGCTCGAGGCTGGATATATTAAAAGTCTGTGGATATATGCGACATTCTTCGTACGGATATAAAAATCCAATGTTCGCTCGCGTAAGACGTGGATCTTTGTGTCGAAAATCCTCTTTATTTCGTCGGGTCGTTTACGATAAAGAGCGGACGTTCTATGCTCCCGCATGAAGAATGCTCGTGATTTTTCATCGCAGTTAAGAGGTATCGCTGCAATTTCGATTCGCCGTCTATAACACGAGACGTGAATCCGATCCTCGATCATTCTCTGGGCGAGGAAGGGGAAGTTATGAAAAAAAAACGAGCTGCACCTGAAAATACGATTGCCCGAAAGAGGTTGAGCTGCCATCAAAAAAATAATAGCCGTTTGACCCAACTTTACGCGGTGTTCATGTCACGTATCGCTCTTTTACGGCGAATTTAACTACAGTTCGGAGCACGCTGTTGACAGCAACGTCGTTGACTGCAACGTCGTTCCCGGAACTTCCTAGGAACTTTAGCGCCTTAAACGACTGCGCCCGTTAGAACGGAAACGCCGATGCGATTTCAATCACGCGGAAATGGAGGCAGCTGTTTCGAGAATCAAACATTTCTACGATAGTCCCGTCGGTTCGAGAAGGCCATCTATAAAACGAGGGAGACAATACACAGCGGGACGAGATGAACGTGTAAAAATGTAACAAATAAACATTTCCAACGATCGGACACGGGGTCGCTTAAAATTATTCAATCAAACATCGCGCACCATTATTCTCTACGCTCCTCTGCTCAGAAAGATAATTACCGTCCCGTTCTCAGTGGTACCCCCGAAACCCGGAATCCCTCGACGCGAGTCGCACCACTTATTTTCATCGTGCAGGCCCGTAAACTTTCCGCCACTAAACGTAGCAAATCTCCTCCATAAAACGGCTGCTTCCTGTCTCACCGTTTCACGGGATAACGACCATTCAGTTCCGGTAGCGCCCCATCCCCCCGCAGGTGCCGACAAATCGCGAAGGTCCCCCCTCCCCCTGTCAGAGGTAGCGACATTTCCACCCAAACGATTCCCAGGCGAAAAAGTGGACGCGTCGCGTCGTGTCTAACAATAAGTTAAGTTCGAGCTAGACGCCGGCCATGCTACGGCGTACAAACGAATCCAAAGCGGCTTGGAAGGGAGGCCGCGTGTGCGCAGTGAAAAAGCACTCGAGAAGCGGCGTTCGGAATTAGAGTGGATGCCGCGAGGTTCGTTCTCAAAAGCACGTTTATCAAACTTCTGTTCCAGGTGACGAGCCGCGCGCGATCGTAACTTTAGGTAAGTTTCCTCTGCGTTTCACGCCCGTCGCATGGACAGCCGCTTCTCCACCCGTCCATTTCGATCCTCGTCCGATGCTGTTTTAACTTTCGTTCGTGCACGGGACGGGCAACGTGTCAGCTTCCCAACGCGCGCGCCATCGGGTCGACAATTTTTTAATTTCTTCTCCCTCGTGTCTCGCGTGAATTCACGACGAGCCACGCTCGTCCGTTAACGTCTAACGTATTCGCTCGACAGAGAACGGCCCGCCGCTTCGATTTCGTACGCGTTTTCTCGACTCGAGCACGGGGAAACTAAAGGTGGCCGTGGTTGGATCGCGGGAGGCACGCTTCCAGAAAAATCGACGTTCCACGGTGTAGGTATTAGGCCGAACGTTTTCTCCTGTACCTCGATACGGCGACGATGGAATATCTCGGGCGCGACCAGCACGTCGGAGAGGCGTTCATCGGTAAGTCGATGATATTAAGCGGGCTGGTTCGCGCCTGTAACCGTGGACGGTTGCAATTCGACGAAAACTATGTCACAGAGCTTAAACGACAGGCGCCGATGGCGGCGACGCTCCGCGTCTAAATTTAACGGGCTACGAAACGCGCACTCAACGATTTTCGTGTGTCTTTCGAGCGATTCCGACCGCCCGAATATGGCACGTTGACACCGGGCTGGCCGACGCGACGCGTCCATGAATTTTCGTCGGCTTTTCACGCGGGCGCCGATACACAGGGCAGGAGGGAAATAACAGGCGGGACGCCAGGGATGAATGAATGGAAAAGAATGCGTCGTGCCGCGTGCGTTTGGCAAGGTGACAATCGTGCGGGCCTCTGAATGTGCGCGGCTAAAAATCGCGTGCCGATGTTGCATGCCGACGGTTTCGTGTCGAGCAATACACAACGGGGCGTAAAAATCGTGCCCGCTAAAATTATCCCGTCGCGATGCGCCCACCGACGCTGCACGTGCCCATTTTTGTCGATGACAGCGAACGTTGAACGGGAATTAACGATTTTTTCTTGTTTTGTTTTATCAAAAGGAAAGATCGTTGTCCGGATGGCTTTAATGAAAATGTCCTTTCGGTTTTTAACTTTTAATTAGAGGAGAGGCGGATAAAGGGAGCGGCGGTGCACTCTAATTAGCGCAAAACGCTAACAAAATGCAACGTCTAAAGAAAACATTAAGTGCACGGTGTTTACTTTCGATAAGGGGATTCGGAATAAATATTGACCATCGCGTTATCTGCGTTACGGACAACGTTCGCTGCGCCGCACATTCTATGTACATCGACAAATATTTAACAACGTTGATAACAAATAACGAATGTCGGCGAACTCATTGAAAACCATTCCATAAATCTCATCTGGTCCATTAAGGAACTCTGTGCCTGCTTGCTTCGCATTGGGAATGCTATTTTTACACACATTTTCTCCTATTGGAGTCGACCGTGAGTGCCTTCAAACGTTCGCCAACCCCTTTTTCTTTTCGCCGGTGGAAAACAGATGAAAGTCCATCACGAAGTGTCGACCGGAATCTGACAGATTCGAAGCCTCCTTCGGTAGATTCAAATAAATAGCCGGACTCAATATTGGAGTATTGATTTTAGGCGGTCCTAAATATTTACGCGAGCACGAGAATTCGAGCGTGTAAATGCTTCCCCGCTGGTTTACACAACGTCGTGCGTTTAAGTACCCGTTCGGTACCCAGGAGTCTGCTCGAGCCTGTGAATCGCGTGTACACGATCTTATTGCAAATAAATTTCCGACCGTCTGTTCGTCTGGCTGTCTTTGAAGATAATCAAGGTTCCGCTGGACGGTCTTTATACAGACGGGCCCAGTTGAGCATGCTGTTTTCCTGAGAATGTTTAATGTCTAATTTCGTTCAGAATCGTGACAATATTGCCTTTGAAGAAACACAGCTGTGCGCCTTTTGTTTTTTTTGCATCTTATGATTACTTTATAAATAGAGAAATTTATTGACCATCAGGTCTGGCACCTTCTTAAATAAATAAGACATTAATACGCCAATCAACAATCGCTATCGATGAACTCATTCGCATCCATCCATTAAATCACACAGAGCTTACACGTCACCCTACGATCACTTTTTATTATATTATCATGATTATTTTCGAATCTTAGAATGACTATAAGATGCTGGCCAAGTGTCTTCCGTTGATCTTCCTCACCTGCGTGTTGGGATTCCCTAAGAAAGTTCATATAGGTGAGAAAACTTGGGTCAAAATATCTTTTCGGTGTCCAATTTGCACACGAGGAACATTCTAATACTAGCAAGCTCTTAGCACGAGCCTCAGAAATTAGTCATTTAAGGTTAAATTTATTTTGAACCGTCCTCAACTTGTGCCCCACTAGTATATTAATAGAACGTATCCAGAAACGCACGTGCTTTTACACGATTATTCCAGGTGGTTTGTTCGACGAAGACGACGGTATTCAGCGTACATTCGAAACGTCAATTAAAACGGTGAATAAAGAACGGCACGAGAACGTCGAGTTTGCAAATGTGTTCCTCGTGGCGGAATCCGTCGAAGTTGGAAATGACCCATTTGAAGTGTCGCAAAAAGGTATGATTTTTAATCGCACGAGGAATGAACGAACTGAATACTTTTTGTATATAATTGTCTCTGGATTGTTTTTCCTCATTCCTCTTATTTATTTTTTAAACACACAGTATGCGAGTTGATGGGCACAGGAGTGGCCGCCATCTTCGGTCCACAGAATAGGGTTACCTCTGAACACGTGCAGAGTATGTGCGACACCATGGAAATGCCGCATATTTATGGCAGATGGGAACCCTCGCAAGCACGGGGAAAAGGAATAAACTTGTTCCCACACGCTGAAACTCTCTCTGTGGTATGTAAAATGCTAGAAGGGCTTTCGTGTGTTCTAAGCTGCACTTCGAAATTGATATCGAACCGTTCCAGTTTAAGATCTCGCTATTCATTTTCTAATAAATATATTTTTTTTAAAGAATACATTTTTTTCGACGAATAATAAATATGTTAAATGTAAAACTATGTTAACTTCATAATCGTTTCGAGCGGGCCCTTGTTTTCTTGGAGTAGCGATTCTTAATTCGAAAATACGCTCGCGCACAACGACCTCGTCAAAAGAATATTTGATATGTCGCCAGATCTTTGATCAAATCATAACCGAGTTCGAATGGAAGACTTTTGCGATATTGTACGAAAGCACGGACAGTTTGATACGAATTCATCGTTTACTGGAACGTTGGGACGCAAAGAGGCACACTATATATTTGTATCCCTTGGGAATTGGGCCAAGTTACAGGTGAATAATTTCATAGAAATTCATAAATTGTCCAAATTTCCGAATCTTTTTAATTCGAAAGCAACATAATTGAAGTAACTAAAGTATCATAATTCAAAGGTAAGAATATAAAAATCAGCGAAAAATAATTACACTTTTCAGGAAAGTGATGCGAGAAATAAAGGACGCAGAATTCGAGAATATCCTTATCGATTGCTCGATTGATCTACTCTCGGAGGTATTAAAGCAGGCGCAACAAGTTGGAATTATGTCGGAGAAGAACCGAATTATCGTGACATCTTTGGTAAAATTATGGCTTCTTTATATACCTTGCATCGATTAAAATATCTCAACTCTTCTCTACAATAATATTCGTATATATTTTGGTTATTCAATAAATGCTGATTACTATTCGTAAAATCGTACGTGGCACCGTAAATTATTCGCATCGTCGAATTGATCACTGTTCCCAGGATCTTCAAACGATAGATCTGGAACCGTACCAATTTTCGGGCGTCAATTTCACCGGCGTGCGATTAATCGATCCGGAAAGTCCCTCCGTATCGAGTATCGTAGAAATGCACAAAAATGAATGGGGTTTGGACAGTGCGAGCCAATTGAGGGTGGAACCGGCACTCATGTACGACGCTGTGCAACTATTCGCGAGAGCGTTCAAACGTTTAAAGGACGCGATTAAAGGGGACGTGAAACAATTGCCCTGCAACGGTAGCATAAGTTGGGAGCACGGGTACAGTTTAAACAACTTCATGCGGCTGGTAAGTTCATTCTAAATGCTATCGGATGTAACATAGAATACGGACGGATTCCGATGATGATATTTTTCAAATGATTATCGTGAATTATTTCTAGGGCGAAATGGAAGGACTGACCGGTTTAATTAAATTCGACACGGCCGGATTTCGCAGTGATTTCCAGCTGGACGTTGTAAGAGTATCGGAGGATGGTTTAAAGAAGATTGGCGTGTGGAACAGCACGAACACTGTAGAGTGGTTCATGGAAACCCATCCCCCGAAGCCTGACGTTGAATTAAGCTTGCAGAATAAAACGTTCATCATTATGATTGCCATTGTGAGTGAAAATTCCAGGTCAAACAAATTTGTGTCTTTGCACAATTTCCTAATAATCTTGTACGAAAACAAAACGAATTTTCTCGAATTATTCGTCCTAGCTTTATCGTTCCCCAAAGTGACAGTAATAGAAATACACGTTACAGAAAATATTAAATATCATTTTTCCTCGTTACAGAACCACCCTTATGGTATGCTGAAGGAGTCGGCTGACATGATGACTGGAAACGATCGATACGAGGGTTTTGGCATCGACATCATTCAAGAGCTGAGCAAAATGCTCGGATTCAATTACACGTTCGAGGTGCAGTCGGACAACGTATACGGATCGTATTCGAAAAAGTTGAAAAGATGGACGGGGATGCTCGGGAAAATAATTGCCGGGGTTAGTAATGTTTACATGGGGAACCACAGACTAATGGGAGGAAGATAAACTGCAAATTTAATATCCCGCGGAACTATGTTACAGGACGCAGATCTGGCAATCACTGACTTAACTATTACATCCGAGAGGGAATCTGCGGTAGATTTTACGATGCCTTTTATGAATTTAGGTATGACTTCTAGAAATTGCAATTTATAATTCATAATTTTCTACCTTCACGATGTTATTATATAAAGCACGTATTTCCCTATTTCTACTGTCTTCCACCTCTAAACGTTGGACGCTAACAAACATCAAAATTATGTTATAATAATTAATTTACTAGTATTATTAGGTACCACTTAATTATTTCGAACTAACTTTAAAAAATGCTTTAGTAATTTATATTTGGAGCCATCATGAAATTGTACTTTTCCCCGTCGCGTGTAATTCGCATATTTCCTTTTGTTCCCGCAGGAATAAGTATTTTGTATCGAAAACCGACGAAAACGCCGCCCAGTTTATTCTCCTTCCTGTCGCCATTTTCGGCTGGAGTCTGGTGGTATTTGATCGGGTCTTACATATGCGTGTCTGTGGTGCTATTCATGATTGGCAGGATATGCCCGTCCGAATGGAACAATCCCTATCCTTGCATCGAGGAACCCGAAGTGCTAGAGAATCAATTTACGTTTAAAAATTCTCTCTGGTTCACCATCGGTAGCATTATGCAGCAAGGCTCAGAGATTGCCCCCATGTGAGTGACATTTCTGTAATTCTTCGTAATCTATTAGACAGAGTCTAGAATGTTTCAACGAAATGTTTTGTGCAATTAAATACATTGGTTGTAAATATTATTGTATTAAAAAATAATATTTTTAAACATTTCTCTTGAGCATTAATATTAATATTTCTTATATTAAATAAACTTAACTGAGCCATTCATTATTTGTATCTGTATGACGAATTTTACCGTTTAATCTCTTCGATTTCGCTAATCTTCTGAAATCTCGTTACATTTTACAGAGGACTGTCGACGAGAATGATGGCCGCTTCGTGGTGGTTCTTCTGCCTCATAATGGTCTCATCCTACACTGCTAATTTAGCCGCGTTCTTGACGGTCGAAACTCTGGTGTCGCCGTTTTCCACCGTCGAAGAATTGGCGAAAAAGAAGACCATCAAGTATGGTGCAAAATCGGGTGGATCTACGTACACGTTCTTCCAAGTAAGTGTTCCATCGAAACCGTCATGCTTTTCTTCTAATAATATGTGAAGTATTGATAAAGCAGTTGTGAGTAGCAACGAATTTTACAGAATGTTTACAGGCTCCCGATGCACTTGTTTCAAATGTAAGAGATGTTTACGTATTGACTAGCGTTGTTGTCTTTAAACGAATCGAGTAAAAATTAATACAATCGCTTCTTTTATCTTTCGATCATTATTAACTGTCCCTGCGAATTATTATTAACAAATCGTATCAGAGATTATATGGTTGTTCATCTTGCACCCTCTGTACCGAATTGAGACTTTAAACATAGATTTACAAAACATCTCTCAAACGATACCCCTTCAATCATGGTAATATATTAATATTCTTGTAAGAAATAGATAACAAAATCCTGGCCGTACTTTCATGAACATTTCAACTAGTTCCATACAATTGCTTCTGTAAGCTATATGTGCCTTAGTGACATTATTTTATATAGATTAGCAAACCACCCCCCACCCCCAACAATATTTTACAGTTAGATAATTGTTCATTCATACGCCTGCAATTAATACAATTATCAATGTACCTTTAGAAATGGTAAATTTTCACAACTAAAAACCTAAAGTGCCACTGCGTAAACCCGTAGTTACTCGCATACCTATTATCGTGTCACTATTTTCAAAGAAAATATGTATAACATAAAACGTCATTTGTGTCTACAATATCCCTTACTAACAGATCGAATTGGAAACGAATGTTAGGCAAACGAAATTTGGAGCCGTTCATTCTAATTCAGTTTTTTGAAAGACTTATGCCCATTCCAAGGACTCTAACTACACCACGTACAAAGACATGTACAACTACATGGTGGAGAATGCTGATGACGTATTGCCGCCGGACAACGACGCTGGTCTGAAAAAGGTGTTCAGAGATGATTACGCATTTCTCATGGAATCCAGCTCGATAGAGTACATCACCGAGAGGTACTGCAATGTGACGCAAATCGGCGGACTTCTCGATGCGAAGGGTTACGGAATTGCAATGAAAAAATGTAAGCCTCGACCGAATATCGATTTCACGAAAATATACCATTCTATCGCCCTGCACAGTTTGTCGAGGGCACGATACACACAATGAATAAAATTGATAATTAATAATATAATAGTAGGAAAATTAATTAATGTACCTCTGCGCAAACGTGAACGACAACCAAATTTTTGCAGACTCGCCCTATCGTCACCCATTGAACACTGCCGTGTTGAAGCTGCAGCAAAGCGGTTTAATCACAGAACTGAAGAAAAAATGGTGGACGCAGAAACGTGGCGGTGGACGGTGTCGGGTACGTGGAAATAAAGCTTACGATCGAGCGTGCAGTACCATCGAATGTTCGTTTCTTTAATGGTGAATAACGTTATGCAAATATTATGTAGGAAGATGGGGGTCAGAGTGCAGCGGAGGAACTTGATCTCGACAATGTGGGTGGCGTGTTTTTAGTGTTAACCGTGGGCGTTGCTATGTCCTCCTTCTACACTTTATTCGAGTTACTGTGGGAAATTGGATGCACATCCCTGAGCGAAAACGTACGAACATCCGGCTCGCCTCAAAATTGAATCGATTAAATAAAACGCTGGCCATTTGTATATTGAACCACGGATAAATATGTTGTAGATTTCCTTCAAAGACGAATTGCTGGCCGAAGTGAAGTTCATCGTGAAATGCAGCAATTCGCCAAAACCGGTGAGGAGAAGAAAAGGATCGTCGAATAGAAGCGGGGAAGGCAGCACCAGGGGCTGCACACCACCTTATGGTTTCATACCGACAATTCTAACTCCGGGTTCTGAGAACTAGTAAACTATATGATACGAAAAAAACTGCATAGCGTACGTTTCTAGTCAAATAAATCGATTTTCCTCAAGTTATGCTTCTTTGTATATTTTGGTACACCTTGTCTATGAACACGAATTTAATATTTAAAGAGCAAGTTAAAAGTTAAATATTCATTGACGTAATGCGTGTAAAGCGTGGAGTGTTAGAATAAATGTCTAGTTACGGAATTTTAATTAGTCTCGCGGAGAGATTGATTATGTTCGCTAAATATAAGAATGTTTATGTGCCAGGCATATTCTATTTTATCCTTAAAAAGAAAGAAGACAATCCTTGACGTTACAGAAAAATAGCAACTAACTGTATGTGTGAATGCTAGCCACGAAATTATCAACCACTATATACATATAGCAGCGACTATAATTGCGTTTAAAGTGAACCGTTTCTCGAATGCTTGTAAAATGGCTATCCAGAATGATTTTAAGTGAAACAGCTAGAAACTTCCAATTAATCGTGGAATTATCAAGATGAAATACGCGAATTGCTTTAAATAATAACACTTTATCGGAACGGTGTTTCAGGGCCAAAGAGGCGGACGCGATAAGGCAATGCAACGAAGCGCATAAAATCTAGTGGCGTTTCGAATTGAACTATAAAAACGTCGTTTTGTCCTTCCACCGGTGTAAAACACGATCGTAAAAGGAATTTCACGATAGCGTAGGCATTCTGGTTTTTCCGGTTTACGCCGTCCCCGTTGCTTATCATCAATACACGCCGATCTAAAAAAACAATATCGGCCCCTACAATAAGAATCAATTGCCACTGACTTCGTTGGCGGGGACGTTCCGCCGTGCTGTTGAAAAGTCGGACATATTCGAAACCGTGGAGTATTTCGTCCTCCACGCCCGGCCGATGCCTCTGTTGCTAATAAATCAAGCGACCTGCTCCAATTATTACAATACGTGCACAAGTAGAGTGCTGCTATCTCCTATGTGATGCCGAAGCGTCCAGTGACTTTCATCGGTAAGGTAGCGGCAGAATCTCGTACGGGATCGACGAAAAGATTGAAGTTTCTGCGAATTACCTTTGCGCTACTCGTACGATAATCATCTGGCTGCGTTGATAGTAGAATAATTCATTATGTAGGATACAGGTCTGGCCGTCATTGATTTAAAATCACCTGCTGCACGCAGTGGTTGCGAGTATACGTGACAAGTTTCATGTTACTTTTACTGATTTGAGTTAGACGGTCTCAACGTGGTGTCGACTACCCTGACGTGATATTCCGCCTAGTTCCATTGGGTTTTGGAAAGAATTATACTGTTGAAGAATTGCGCAATTAGAGGATGCACGCTCCGAGGGTAGTTCTGACCAGTAGGGGGTAGTTCTACAATCGAATCGTTCCCCTTTGTGGTCCACGATCTGGGGGTAGTCCGGGGGAAAGTAGTATTGTATTAAATAGAAATATATTAGAAATGGGAAAGGGAACTGTATTTACGTATGTCCAGTCGAGCAGGAATTTCAGTAGAAATGTACGTAAGTCTAGATTTTTAAAATTATATGGCATGCGGGAATATCGAACGAAATGGACATCGTGGCAAACTCAGTGATCTGTATATTCCCGTCGCAAGATTCCGCGTTCTTATGCGTCGTTATCGCGTTCTTCGCTGGAACGGGGATCTATAAAACAGCGTGGAGCACGTCCAAGGGACGCGCATGCGTTCGTCCTGAAACGTGATCGCGGAGAGGCGCATACTAAAATGATAAGTTGCACATCACGATCGATATAAACGCAGATGCCTACGCATCGTCCACCGGCGTAAAATATTTTTCATACGAATAGAAGTTGTCGCCACCCCTTTATATTTTAATTTCGACGGAATAAGTAATAGCAACAGAATCCTCTCTTGCCCCGCAAGAAACATTTCCCCCCCTGAAACATCATCGACACGAAGGAAAGAACAAGTAATAACAAAATAAAGAAATTGATCAAACCGTACAAGCGGTTGTTTTTTACACGCTCAATCCTGCAGGATTATCATGAAAATAGTCGCGCGACGACAAACCGCGAAGATTGTAACATTCGACGATTCTCCCACTTCCCTCGACCGTGCTTCCCTATCGTTCTACATTCCTGCTATCTCGTCCCCGTCGGTTCGCCGAAAGCTACACTTAAATGCTCGCAGTTTACGAGGTTGCAGACTCGAACCGATGACACAGACACTCAGGAATCCCAAGAGTTGCCGAGTGGTGGCGGCACGACTTTCTACGTCAACCGTGTCGGCCCACCTTTGTGGACGCACCTTCGAGACACCTATTCAAAGGCACCATCGAGCCACCTGGGGTTGATGGCGGGATGGCGGGGGGAGGGGCTATACGTGCCGCTCGCGAGGTAGTATTAAAAGGCTATTAAACGGCTCGACATGACATATGGCTTTGTGCGTATACGCGCGACCCTTGGCGATTCTACTTTGCCGGCAAACGAAACTGCTCCCCGCCTGTCTGCCCACTAATACCAATACTACTGGCAACTGCGCCAATAAAAGCAGACGAGACCGACCGGCCAGACCATCGTTCCTCCTCTCCATCTCTTTGTACCTATTTCTGTGCCTCTCTTTGTCAATCGCGGGATTATGGCGTCGTGAAATTCGCGGACCTTGCAGGGTCTCACCTGTTGACGAATGTGGAAGAAAAGGAAACAACGATCGGTGCCACTCCAAGTGTCTTTGATGAGTCATCGGGAGGCACTTGTTCGGATGGGTTAATGGCTCTGGTTCTTTAGATCCTATAGGTGAATCGATATCATGTATCTGGACTGTTGGTCTGCAGGTTGCTTCGTTTGGGAGTTTGTTTTTTGCTGGTCCAATTAGCGGACGCGTTAATGGTCGCATGAAGGTAATCAGAACCTTTTGTGACCGTTTCTCCCCCCCTCCTCTCTCTCTCTCTCGCTCTCCTCCCTTGAGGAAGAGACGACGGGAATATTTGGCGCTTAAGTGGTTTAACTGGTAACAGGTATTTTGATGAATAAGGCTCTTCCTGGGCATTGTAACGGCGTCGGGGAAAAAGCTGGAACGCAGGAAATGTAATTAGGTCTAATTAGCTTGGACCAGTTTTAGTAATGCGCCTTCGGTAGATCGTCTATATACTGAAAAGTTATTACGTCGGCTTGTTTTATATTAGCAAGTTTTACCGACGTCAAAGGAGAGACTTGTTATTTTTATCGCAACGAATTTTCGTTTTACTTTACCTCGGACATATTCAGTGCTGCGTTATCGAACTATAAATAAGGAACTTCCTTTTTTGCTTACACACAGATTGTCAAAATCGTCAACCCGTATGTTCGTACATCGGTACTTTCCAGCTATTCCATTATTTCGTGAACCATTTCTTTACTTTCGATCGTGTCTGATCGCGCTAATTTACATCGACCCTACACTCAAATATACTTTCACGCCCTTCAACGCGCCACGAATTTCACCGAATGTCCTTTAACTTCATCTGCAGCCAGTGCACAATACTTAACAACTGTAATTCCGTCGAACGACCGTTGTTCGTCGCGACTAAAATGGCCCGTCGCCACTGGGTTTACTACCATTGTTTAACAATAATTAGAACAATCCGTCCGTCGGTGCTGGATAACAAAGCGGGCAGGCGAGAAAACAGCGAAGCACCGCGGGGAAGTTGGCGAAAATTTATGCGTTCCCTTCCCTAAGAAACTCCACGGGCCCATGGACCTCGTGCACCGGCGAACTAAACCGTGGAATGTAGCACGAGGTGGCGAGATCCGAGCTGGTATCCGTGAAATGCGCCCGTCCGCCTTTACTCCAGCACGGCAGACTTCTCGTTTGCATCGGGGACGCCGTAGATATATCCAGATTATCCGGTTCTTTATTGTCCGCTTATTTTAGACCATTCCGACCAGTTTCTACGGAACGACGGTTGTTCGAGCTGCGTGTCACCGCCGCGGCTCCTCGAAAACTCATCGCGTTATGCGTTATGCGTCGACGTTTAATGAATCATACCGTCGGTTATCTCGGTTCGAGGGTGCGGGGAAATCGCGAAACTTCTTCCCGATAGCCGCTGGAAACGAAAGAAACGCGAGCTCGACGAGAGGGAAATGTATTTTCCGAGGAGAACGGAAGACTGTGTAATAAAAGGGGGCCGGGGGCGGGGGGGAGTTAACGCGGTCGTAAAGCTATTACTGCGACGGAATAGAATATTAAAGCTTTATTAGCCTAATGGCTCTCGACATGGCGAAGCGCGATAGCGGGGGCTACGTAGCGAGCTTTCCACTTTTACTGCGTTCGACATTTTTCTACCGCTCGGAATGGCCCGCGGTGGTGAGGGAGGGGTGCTAAAAACAGATGCGTTAAATACACAGAGAATCGTGAGGCTATGATATCCTGACGGCGAGTGGAAGAGAGGGTGGACGAGTGGGAGCGCAGTTAACTTACTCTGTCGCAGGAGATGCGGGACCGTCGCAAAACCACCGACTGTATTGCGCTCCCTGTGTCGTTACGTTCTATGATTTACGATACTTTCGCAGGGGCAAAGAATTCCGCGCCGCGTGTTCGCGCTCTAAGACGTCACGCGAATTTATTAGAGCCGGTACTAAAATCGGATCGTCGCGGCTTTTTTCGGATATACGCGCACATCGCGTACGGTATTCCTGATTGCCTCGTATTTCCTATCCTCTATGAGGATTAACGCCGAGGGATATGAATACAGATTTGCGTCGCGTAATAAGGGCTCTCGATGCTGCTGCGAGGAACGCGAAATAGAAGATCGCGAAGGGAGAATTGAAGACGTTGAAAAGAATTGAGGATTTCTGATGCTGTCCTGTTGGCATTATTAAAGAAGAATCGCGACAGGTATGACTAATAGCAAATAAAAAAAAAATGAAACGCTATTATCTAATGAAAAAGGACAGTCTAAGAATAGAACTTCCGGAAAATGTTCTCTTAGTATTGATATTAAATAAAAATAGAGGTGCGAGATATAGAACAGTTCTAAATGCTTAAACTGCGAACCGTGCGATGTCAAAAGGAAACGTAATGAATAATCGACGAGAGTCACGATCCTCCACCCCATTGTTACCGGAAGATTTGATACCACTCGTCTTGAACGCGCGCGATGCATTGAAATTTGATCCGGGTCGCGGCGATTTCGTTTTACCTGCGCGCGTAGAAAGTGGCACGCCGGGAGAACGGAACCAGTTTTTGTTCCTCTCTGTCCCCGTGTGCGTTAGGCGCGATATAAAAATTAATACCCGCGATATCTCACGGAATTAACAACGTCGCGTGTAACGCGACACTACAACCCTTCCCCGTCCCGATGAATGATTCGACGCGTTCCCCGGCGCCAGAATTAACTGGGAGCCCGACGTCTCGAGACTTCCAAGCGAATCCTGACGACGAAGTATCCATGAATATTGTGCCTTCCATTGTGCTATCCATGAATATTGGGTTGCTGCTTTGCATGGAATAGTCTCGGGAAACGATAAAGCAATTATCGTGATCTTTGTTCTCGTAACTCGTTCAGAGGCAAGAGGAAAAAAGGACTCGCGGAACAAGAAAAGGGAACAGTGTGAATAAACGTCGACGTTCGACATCCCGAGATGTTCAGGTGGCCAGTTATATAGGGTGTCGTGTAACTGATGGTCCAAACCGAACAGGTGCCGATTCCGCGCGGAAAAAGTAAGTCGAATTCGACTGGAAAAATCTGTTCGGTAGACGCGTGTGCACCAGATTAATTGTAAATCTCGGCTCGACGAATTTCACTGTGGAGCGTCTCCATCCTTGAAAACCACCGCCGTAATTGTGAACGTCGTCGGTGTTATCATTTCGTCTAATTACTCTTGCTTTACCGCTACACTCGTCGAATGGAGCTCTTAGTTTCTATCAGGCTACCGATATGGCCGCGTACAGTAATCGAGGGTATACGGATAGGATTCTTGCGTTAGGTGCATGTGGCGGTAATGCGTTCAGCTGCGCGCTAATTATTGTAAAAACTGATATCCAAATCGCCGACATCCCGATAGGAGGGTTATTCAGACAGCAGAACGTGCTGCTGCGGAGCACGGTTCATTTGAACCACCTCGTCGACATGGCGGTCGCAATCATTCAATTAATATCAGTTAAGACTTTATCACAGCAGTTTCAAGTGACGAAATTTCCTTTCACATTTTCGACTTCACTCGTTTCGCGTAAAATCAGCCCACCCCCGCCCCGGGTTCTACCGCCGATTACGTGACACCCTGTATATTTGGTCTCGGTACGCACGTACGTACCAACAATTTTGCCCCCCTCTGTAGTCCACTTTTAATGGCCGCGTTTACAAACACAAGTCGCCGGTTATTATCTCCAGCAGACTACTTTGTTCAGCAATTTTGATATGCAACAACTGTGCAATTTAAATAATATCAGTGATTACGCCGAAGGTCGCGTATTTGTTTATTTAATAATAAGAATGGAGCCGGTTCGCCACGCCCTCGTGCTCATTCGACTATAATCAGCTACGCGGCCAGAGTTTTGATAGCTGCAACTTTCGATGCTCGTTTCAAGGAAATCGCGGTACCAGGCAGCTTCGTTCGCCAGCGTGAACACCGTGGTGCCCACCTTTTTTTCATGAATCGTTTGCGGAACGCACGGGAGAGCAGATAAGACGTAGAGATTTTTACCCGTGCAACAACGAAGGATCGAACGCGCAAGGTAGCATGCGTCGTTAAATATTACAAGCGTTGAATTAATCGTGCAGTATTATCGTCGTTGCGGGAACAAGCTCGCAATCACGTCGATAAAATCGTACCTCGCTAAACGCGCAATCCATTTTCTTCCTACGTACGCGTACAAAACTATTGATAAGCTTTATTACGTCCCCGCAAATTATGCGATCCCCCCGTTCGTCGCGTCTATCGAGCCCCCATTAAAAACAAGTTTCGTATTTCCGATTGAACCGGGAAAGGCGATCAGATATGTCCGTCCCGTTTCGAAATTACGAAATCTGAACCGACCCGCGTGTAAAAATTGCTCGCGTACAACGTTAAATCCAGTTTAACGTTTTCTCCCAACGGGGTTGACTTTTCGTTCGGTAACCGCCGGACGTGAAGTTATCCGATTTCCCTAACAACGGGGCAAGCGAAAAATTGCACGGGACGCAGGGAGGTAACCCAGGTGTTCCTCTTGCGCGATCCCTCCGACAACCGTGACCGACGGCGGTCAACTGTCGTTTCGCGTCGCCGTTTCGCTGGCTCGAGGGATAAAACGGCACAACGGATAGCAAATTCGGGCGGCTTGTTTCGCGAATGAAGGGAGAAAGGACGATACGAGAGATAGGGGAACGATCTCGATGGCAGAGGGAAGATTAAGCGACGACGCGGCGTGGACAATACGACGCGTGTCGCGAGTAGACGCTGTCGCGTTGTCACGAATGTCGCGTTACGCTGCTGAACTGTATAAATCGAACCAGCGCGAAAAATAAGTCCTACGAGATTTCCACGGTATGTACTGTCGGTCGCAGCGGTACCCATCTATAACTCGCGCGTGACAGTCTACGTTGCACCGTGCATTCCGACCGTGATGCATCGACAGCATGGAAAACCGATCGCTCATTTTCCATATGCCCATCCGGTATATGTTCTAGCGGATCAAACGGTACACGTAATTCGGAACCTCTCTCTTTTTTTTGCATATATTTATACATCTGTACAGCTATATTTTTCGCGAGTTCGGCAACGTAATTTTTCCTTGACGTTTCACTTCTCACGGCAGGTCTTGCCGAGCTACCGTGTTCGTTTCACATTTATTCCTTGACGCGTTGCGCTGTACCGTAAATAACACGCAGATACGAATCGGGCGATGCAGTTCGATCTAGGATACGATAGAAACATCGGCGAACAACCGTCACTCCGTGGAATATGTATAATCCAGGTAACGGTGACACACCTGGGCGCGATTAATGCGAACGATTCGACGCGAGAACTCGCGTCAAACGTTCGGCGTATGACGGATCGCGCGAATCTGTTCACGGACGTTCGCGTTATTCGCCGCGTGGAACGCGAATGTAAATTCTGCCCTTTGGGGGATCGAGGCCTGACCGTGGTCGGTCCGCCAGGTAACAAGTTGCGAAAACTCGCGTTACTGCGGGCACTATTTCGCTCACGCTATTCTCGACGGTTCCGTGTTCCGCCGGGTAAATATATTGTTGCACTTCGCTGGATTCCCATTCCGTGGCTGGTGCGAGCACGCCGGGAAAGCGGGATTCCACGTCTGGACGTTGCTGGTAGCACGGGCGCCCGGGGCGTGCAACTGGAGAAGGCCGTAATGAAAAGGGAAGATGTTGCATCACGGTCGCGGAAGTAGCGAAAACGGTGGAAAATAGCTGCTGTGAGATTTTTTTTTCTATTTGTAGGACTGCAGCTATGTACTTTGGGACGGGAGTTGGATGTAAAGCTGCCGGAGGATCGCGTGGGGTTAAAAGGACCGTAATGGGATGAACAGAGAGTGTAGATTTATTGTTAGCTTTGTCATTGGCGAATCGGACGGTAGTTAGAGAACATGTTGCGACACATCTACTCGTTCGAATGAATTCGTATAATAAATAGTACAATTAAAGTTCCCGTCGACGATCAAGGTCGTTGCGGGGTCCGTTTGCGCTAATAGATATCCAGAAATAAATGATAATCGTGTGCCGTGAATCGATATAAAGTGCCGACCGCCGATGCAGCCAGCTGCAATGTTGCCGAAACGTCAGCGCAATGATGTACTACCGGTGATAAGTTCGAGATTTATCGGGAGGGGGGGGGGGCGTTTTATTGCCGTATCAATTCGTGACGAGGCACGAGGAACCCCGGTGCATCGAGTAATTTTACAGCGTGGTCTCCGCGTCGTTACTCCGTATCATCGTTTCCACTGTACACCTCATTCGAACTTCGTTCCCTTCTGTAAGGCGAGTCAAATTTTCGTGCAACTTTGTAACGCTGCTGCCGGAACGGTAAACCAACGCTAAACACACTGTTCCCCGCGTATACATACATTTGCACCGTTTGGGGGAAGAAATTCGCTTTAGATACGCTTCTCCTCGGGAACTAGCGGCACGCGTAATCCTTTCGATAAGAAAGTTTCTATCGAGTCAGCAAGACCTGGACAAGCGCGTCGTTTCGCTGGTCGAATAGGCGGGGTGCTCGGATTCGCCGGCCACGCGTCATTTCCGTAATGCAATTCCCAATAAACAAAGTTTCTCGAAGGAAAACCGGGCGCACGGCCGTTCATTACGCCTGGGCGACACGAACGCGAGCGTTTAAACGGCTGGCAGACACGAAAGCGCGCGGGACAAAGATCTCGATTAGCTCGAACGCCTCGAACGAAATTGAAGCTATCGCGGTTCGCGTTGCAATCTTGTTTAACCCCTTGACGATCGCGGAAGCGTGACGAAAAGTCGGTCGTTGGGCATGCAAGTGGATTAGAAAATGAATCGGAGACCGGCGACCGGTATTCAAGAATCATTCGCCTCGAACCGTTCCGTAATGGGATCGGATAGGATTGTGTGCAACCTTGGAACGAGATCTATAAAACGGTTTGAGTTACGTGATGTGGATACGTGGAAGATGAACGGTTCGAATGAAAGTAGAACGCTCTCCCTCAGCCGGTACGAAATGACGGGGCATAATTTATCACCTCGCCTCTTATCAACTGCTTCAAATGTATGGCGAAAAGTTATTTCATTCTTGCAAAATACAATTATGCAATATTTTTAACGAATCACAATATATAACTTGCTCCGGTGCTCGTTGCGCGACTAATATTGCTGTTCAACCAGCTGTACCACGCCGAAGTAAGACTATCGTAATTTTTAAATCGAGTCTCCGTTGCATGAAATTACCTAAGCTTCTTCTTGCGTGTCCGAATACGCCCATAATTCACCCAGCAATATTCCACCGGATACATTCATTCTATCCTTATACTTCAATTTCCTCGCAATATTAACGGGAACCATTAAGGAAAATCTCGTTTCGGCTATTCGTCACTACAAAAAATATATCTATAACAAATACGAAATTTCTCGCTTGAAACTTAAAACAGTAATAAAAATAAAGGTCTGTATTCACCTTCGACACGGTCGAACGAAACGAAGCAACCCCCGCGTTGGTAGAAGTTCTAACGCGCGAGAACAAACATATACATATACACAGAGAAAGGGGATCACTGTTCCAAAGCAAAAGCTGAACGTTTCCGCGGAATGGTACACGCCAGTAGATTATCCCCGTCCACGGCAGCCGAGGGACGGTAGTCGCGGAGCCAGGCCAGGCCAGGCAAGATAAGGCGGCTCGTAATTGACCATAACTCAAGGAAATGAAGCGGCGAACGGTACCGAGCATCTATATTCCGTCGTTGCCCGAACGTTAGGCGAGTTAACCTTCGGCCTGGATGCACATGGACGTCGTAGCAGTATGCGGTATGCCTACCGCGATACCTTTTGCTCCGAGTCCGTGCAAGCTTTTTCGAGAACAGAGCAGAGGAGACGAACGATCACGATTCCCCTTCGAGCGGATCCAAGCCACTCGAACAATGCCATGAAATCGTGCGGCGGCGCGAGTTTCGCGGACGGAATTATACGGCATTGCTCTTTTTTCGTCCGATAGACGGTTACTTATGGGCGACAGCGATCGCCTTGGATAATAGTTCCATGTCGGGGCCGCATGAGGAATGGCCGCGGGTTAATTGCGACCCGGATAATTGGGAGAAAAGGGGGTTTACCGTGTGACGGTTCGATAGGCGGATGTGGAATGTATATAGGTGTCTTCCGCGAGGAAAGTATAGGTGTCGTGTGGAGGGTTGCGGTTAGTTCGCGAGGTATGGTCGCTATTCGGTGTTTCGTTATTATTATTACTATTATTTATTAGTTATACTTGGTACACGTACGAACGGCGCGATCTTATTGGCAGCTCCGCAACGCTGCAGTTCCAACCTGTTCACCACTAACCCTTTTAAACTTCAAAATACAGCTGTAAATTCCGCAAGGGCAACTGGAGAATCAACTCCGTGAGTACAGGTTTCGCGTTCGGCCCGTAAGTTGACCGCGTTAAAAGGAGAAGTTGAGCAGACCGGCTGCATAATGACCCAGTCCCGTGCTGCAATAAAGTCACACATTCGAGCGTGAAATCTGGCAAAATTAATGTCGTGATAAATTACGCGGTTATCCGGGCTCCCGCTAAAGCCCTGTGCACGCTTCGTTCTGTTTCATTTTTCCGCGGCCGAATTCGCCGCGGCGTGGGACGAATTCTTTAAATTGCTAAAAGTCCGTACGATACGTCGAGAAGGCGAACGTGGACGGGGGATATACGGCAGAGGAGCAGGACGACCGTCGTGAAACTAGACGAATTCGTTCGACGGCGGTGCTGAATTAAATCGGGGACGATTAATGTCTCGCCACTGGACGCCGAACGTTCGCGATCAACGTCCACTGGATGTAATGCGCAGCCTGGAATCGCATAATAAATGTAGATATTTCCGATTACAAATTGAAACATTCGCCGACAGGTAGTCAGAAGTGGGTCCTGCCAGACGGCGTTCCCCTCGCCGTGGCGAGATTGATTTATCGAGTGCGCCGATCGAGGGAAAAGTAAACCGGTTAGGTTGACGAAACGTGCGTCGACGAGTCCGAAAAAATGCACCTTCGAAAGGATACTTGGCAATTAAAGCAGGGTAAAAAGCGTGCACCGGTCTTGGTATTAATATCGCGGTGGAGCGGGATGAATATCGCGAGTAGACTGCTCGTTAAAATTTATTGGAATTCGTTTAGAGTTTAGTGGACGCCGAGAGTATGAAAGTAACGTTGCACGGGCAAAAGTTTTTTTTACGGATAGTTTAACGCTTGCTTTGAAGAAATTCCAATAATCTATTTACTAGGCCGCTACTGTGCGCGCCTTTGTAAAAATTCCAAGTGATGTATGAGACGATGAATAGGATGCTGTAGAGTGGCTGCCAGGGGGACGGGAAAAAGTAAATTGAACGGGGTAAATTTTTTCACCCAATGAACCAGATAAACCTGAAAGGATTTTTCGCTACGCAGTATTACGGAATGAATGATACAGGTGCAACGCCCACTTAATACAGCTGTCCGGTGAATTGTTTACTTCTGTCTATTGATTATGACCGGGTCTCCTACGATATCTGTATACACAATTACAATAATTAAAGGTGGACAAAACGTCCAGGGAAGTTTTGCGTCCTTGTTCCAAACTGGACAATCCTAGAAATTCTATAGGAGGATTCAAAGTTATTATGTATTATGTAAAGTACCTGTGATTTACAGGTTTTCGTTTGTATGTAAAAATGGTTGCATATCGCATGCAGTCCTGCAAGACTACCTGTTGCATGCGCCATGCAAGCATGCAAGGAACGCTGCAATGGACTCTAATTTCAACGAAACCGGTTCGTGGATCCTAAGTTCGAGACGCTACTATCAATCAGCGTTACGATATACATATTCATTACTATCAATAATAGTACCGCAAATCGATTTTGCTGTGCAAAACAGGTGAATGGTAATTGAATTGACGGTTTCAAAAGCGTGTGCCAGTGGGGCATGTCATTTACGACGAATTAGCGGATACGTGTTTGATATTTGAATAGTTACACGGTACTAATGCTGTATAAAATGTATTAGAACAATAATAATGCAATAATAATAAAATATATTAAGCCTGAATAAAGGTAACTAAATAATCTAATCGAGTGAAAAAATAGAAACTATTAGGAAAAAGCCAGATTATTTATTACGAGCTATTATCTGTGTCAGAAAGATAAAAATAATTTCGTTAATAAAATATTAAACTAAACTTCGTTGGCAGTTACGCTAGGAATAGGAATACAAAGAATATGTTATCCACTGTCAAAATTTTGTAATCGAGGAACAATTAAAATTATTTATTCCCAGCCGTTCAAGCACAGCGAAAAGCACAACTACATATTATAAATCCATCGGGTCAATCGATGAATCGAAATTACTCATTACCTCATGACACCATTACCATTTTTGACGAAAACATGCTTAAAGGTTGGACTATTTGCCAATCAATTATCAATTGCAGTACAGGGCAAGTTTGGTTATATCACAGACGGGATACAAGGACAGACTAACCATGCAAAATCTCGTGTGTGATATAACCACACTTGCCCTGTACTGCAATTAATAATTAATTGGCAAATAGTCCAAGCTTGAATCATGTTTTCATCAAAAACGGTTCACCAATAGTATAATAGTTCACCGAAAACCGGAATCGAAACTACCCTTCGTTAACGACAGACTAATGCAATAATCAGGTAAATCCTTATCAATTGCCAATCGAGGAATATTCTAAATACACCCTGCTGCCCTATGCGGGTCCAAACTATCCTCCACTTTCCAACACACTTTTGGAGAGCCCTGTACATATCCAGCGAGCAATTAACTTCCAGCATCGTGGAGCACATGCTCGGTAATGGGCGACTGGGCTGATAGCGAGCACGATTAACGGGATAGCAAGAGAGCACTCGAAGACCAAATTGGGAATCGTCCGCGCGTAGGAGTTTCGAACAAGCTGGCGTCGTCTCGAGGCCTGTTCTTCTGCTCGCGTTTGCTGCCTCGTCTCGCGGTTTTACGACGTCGATCGTTTCTGCCCGTGTCGTCTGGTCCCCCGTCACCCTCGTTTCTCCCACCCCGTTGCACGTCGCATTCCACGCTAATTGCGAAATGTGACTGCGTTTCTGATGCTTGAAAAGCGAATTTACGTGGCTGACTCCGGCAGAAGGGACCAAAGGTAGACCCTGCAAGTGTAAACGTAGGAATTTCGAAAATAAATGTATTTTCGTACAAATTTACGTGGTTCGATCGCGTGAAAATACGGAACGCGTACACCAATGGAAAATGTTGCGATAAAAGATCTGAAGAAAGTCTTTCAACGCATTGTCCGTCTTTCTAAATCAACTGCATTTCTAAACTGAATACCTTACACCAATGCCTCTTGAGACGCGAATAAGGATAATATTATAAAATATTTTCCATTTCATCCATACGTTTTTTTCCCATTAAAAAAGAAAAATTCGTGTCAACAGTTTCTTTAAAAGAAAGCTACAGGGTTCATCTAAGTTCACTTGGAACAGAACTGAGCCGGACTCGTTTTCACGTGTGCTTCGTCTACTTCTGTAGGAGCATAGAATCTGGCCCGAGATTCACAGGGTCGTGGGAAACGTTCACCTCCGCTCGGACGATTCGTTCGCCTCGCAATCACCGCAAGAGTCCCGGCAGTCGATCTTATCTCGCTCGGATTATCAAGTCGTCCGCGCGCATGTCGCCCGGCAACAGAGATCAGCCGTGGAAAAATGTTAAATTGATTTCTAAGACGGTGGCCTGGCGCGTTGATGCGCCTGTGATGGGCGTTTTTCACGAACAAAACATCGCGTGTAACTACTGTTTGCTGGGGGAGTTTTTTTACAATAATGTACCACACTTAAGCCAAGGGAACGGCCGAAGAAACGTGTTCGCAGAGGTCTGATGGACTTTGCTGCTTACGCAGTCGAACGATTGTTAATTGTGTTGCTCCGTTTGGGCCGAACTGTGCAAACAGTAGACAGGAACACCAACAAACACTGTCGCACCAAAAAATATCGAACGATCGAGCTAAGGGACTATAAAACACATTATAACGTTGTTAGCCAACGCTGTGCAGCCTACAGTGCTCCGATCGCGTACCAACAAACTTATCTACGAGACAGTTAATTTCCCGACACGCCTACACCTTATTGGCTCCTTTTCCCATCTAGACTCTCGAACAGATTCTGTACACGCGTACCGCAGGAAGATTAATGAAAAAACGATCGGGCGCGATCTGCCCGGCATTCGACGTTACACCGAACGAAAACCAGGAAACGTTGTATCGTAACGCGGCGTTCAATTTGTCCGGCGAGTTTGATTGATGTTAATTCGCGCGACAAGTATCGAGCCGTTGATTTCGTTGGCGTCGTTTATTTTTCAATTATACCGGGTCGCGCAGCGCCGCGCGGCGAATCCGCCTGAGCGAAACGACACGGTCCGTTTTACGAAGCCCGGGGATGCTAGCGCGTTCCTGCGCCCGCCCGCGTCCGGCCCGCAAATTTCCGTGGATAGCGAGGCTCTCGTAATAACATACAATTAACCGAAATTAGGTACCGCGTTACAATAAGCTTGCCTTTTCATTTACGAACGCCGCTACCGCGCCGCTAGACAAGATCTCAGTGTGCGCCCGCTTCCTCTCAGGCCCGATTTTCGTTGGTACCGCGAATTCGTTCGTAGACCCGGCCCACAGGAAGCGTGAATATGGTCCGGCTATTCTGCTCTGCGAAGCTTGCCCCGGCGTTGTGTTGCTTCTAATTGCAAGGCGGGCAAGATGCAGAAAGAGGGAAGGAAAGGGTGGCGGTGCTTGCGCGGACTCCGGGGGATGGATAATAAATAAACGGGGCGGAAAAGGAAGTAATTATCGAGGATGGTCGTTTACGTTTCTGACGTCTGGAACAATTTTCATGAGAAGACTGGATTGAGTCGTGGCCGTTCCGTTTTCGCGTGAATTTTCAGACGACGGAAACGGGAATAAACGTGCGCGCGGCCTTCCGTAAATCATTGGAGCGCGGACTTCCGTGTAATTAGTTTGGTGTATTGACAATTTATTGGACGCTGGCCGGGTCCGCTAAGTATCGTAATTGTGGAATTCTGTAATTTCCACTGATAAATCAAGTGCGAAATTCTTGGGAATGTAACGGGACAAGTAATAGGTAGAAATATTCGAGGGAGAGAATGTAGGAGATAGGTCGATGTTTCCCATAAAATCATAGCGGGTTATGTAATAACTCGGTGCGCGCTTCGATAATGCAGGTGTACACGCCATCGGCCGTGTTATCGAAATTCTACTCGCACTGTTATTTGTACATGCGTGTACTTATTCGTTATTAATCGTCGTTCGACGGAAGTTTCACTGAAAAATAATCGTCCAGTATCGCAAAACACACAACGCGTCTCGCGGAGAACCCAATCGGAGATGCACGAATAGATTATTGAAATATTTCACCTCGCGTCTCGAAAAGTCCAGCGGCGCGATTAAACTTATTATCCAAGGACAAAACGATTCTACGTAATGGGAGTAAAGTTGAAATTCCAAAGACGAAATTACTGTCCCCACAATTACCAACGATCTCCGCTATCGATCTGCCTACCACCTCGCCGTCTCCTGTATTTCATTTTCGATCTCGCTCGCCCGTCAACGTTTCTTCGCCCGCGCGCCACAAAAAGGTACCAAGCGGATCGCGTCGAAAAATCGCTACGATTTTTTCCCATGATTTCGAGCCTGAAGGAACGAGCGCCATCAACGCAACAAGGGTGTCGGACAGCGGCACGCAACCCGTCAGCAGTACCGGGCGAAGCAACGAGATCCACCAGAGCGATACTGCCCGATGCGTTCGAAAGCGTGTCGATCCGGCCCGGCCGAATAAATTAACGGAAAGATCAAGATGCAAACAGGAGGAGAGTTTTAAGCGACAACACGCGAACGTAGGGGCAATGATTTTCTTGATGGAGCACGTCATCCCATCGGATTGCATTTCTTTCGCTCCCTCCACCCGCTTTGATTACCCTTATCGACGACAAGCAGCAGCTATCCGGAGAAGGATGTGCAATAATGTGTACAGAGCGAGAGAGAGAGAGAGAGAGAGCGAGCGAGAGGGCAATATCAATGTGTCCTTGCCCCTTCCATTACCATTCTGTCTCGTCCGTGGCACGAGAAAGAATCTTTCCCCGAGGACAACGACGACGACGACGACAACGATGAAGGGAAGAAGAGCTGCAAGAAGGTCCGAGCGTGTCGTCGAGCGATTCCACGCGATAACGTCGTTCCGGTTCTCGAAACCGGCGTCCCGGTTCGCGCGTGAAAGAACACGTTTGCGGGACGGCAATAAAATATTAGGCTGCGGCCCGCTCGTATACACGCCGCGGCAGCGATCTTTCCTAGAAAATTAAATGCGATGTTTTGCTCGAATCAGACTTCCAGCCGGGTTTTCTCACGAGTCACTCTGTTGCGCGGGCTTTAAATAGATGTTTGATGGGCATCCTCTTTGGGACAATGAGAAAACATGGTGGGGAGGATTAAACGAACGCGCGCCTTGTATGAATTTGCATGACGCTGTGACTGGGGCCGCGGGTATGCCCGAGTCATCGTGACAGTGATGATCGCGTCGAAGGGTGGTGACTGAAGGGACTTTAGTTGTCGAATGATTCTGTGGTATTCGTGGCTGGTGGGCGCAAGGTTTCATTTCTTGAACCAATTGATTTTCTCGATGAGAATTCTTAAAGAATTGCTGAAACACGCGACGAGGATGATGCGAAATCGCACACCGTTCGTTTTATTATTTGAAGCGCCATTTTCCTCGATTCGTGACAACTTCATTGAAACGAAACAGGCCCTGTCGAAGATGAGGCACTTCCTGCTGCGTCTTTTTCCCCCGCGAACGCACCCGTTATTTAAAGGGAACTGTATTTCCGTTATCTAGAGCCCATTAGCTCAGCCCGAGGTCGGCTAATGTAAATTAACGAAGATGAAGCGGGCTAAGCTCCAGTTGAATCGAGGTAGACTATCTTCTCACTGATCCCCGGCTGATACGCCGAAAGCTCGAGTGAAAGATGTTCGTTCGAAACTTCGAAACTCGAAGTACCAACCTACTTCTAATTAAGCACAGGGCTCAGACAATAGCTGTGTTTACTTTCAACTATGCTACAATCTTGCGTCGAATAAATACTTTTCCCCCGGAGATTCTATGAAAAGTACTCATCAACCCCGTTCGCTAAACTCGCCCTCTTGATGAGCAGCAGCGTGATTCCTTCTAAAAAGATTGTTAATCTAATTTACGATATTCTACGATCACCCGTGCACAATAATCTGCACGCAGAGTTCCACTTGCGATAATCGCAAGAAATTATACCGTTCCGTTTCTCCAATACCACTGCGAGCAAAATATTTTCCGGCTGAACAGCGAAATTATACCTCTACCTGCAAGCATCGCCCAGGACCTCTCGTTCCGTTCCGAATGAAAGCAAAAAGATTGGAAAGATTACGACCGGCGAAAAATTGTAAAGAAATATTCCTGCGTTTCACGATAATCGCCATACATGCGGACCATTCATGATAATGGCCTCGAATGTCTGATTCCCGTCCAAGGTGTGCGCTCAGAACCTGGTGTTCTTTCGTCGGTATGACCGCAGTATCATGTGCACTACTGACATTCGTACCAGTCTCGTTAGTGTTCGACAATGTAAATCAATCGGAGATTAAGCCGATTCACGCCGGCGCCGGGGATTAATAACCAATTAGACGCTGTTAAAAGCAACGAGCGGTGCTCGACGATTCACAGAGAGTCGTTGGCTCGACATATTCAATTACGCTTTTTTCTCCCTGTCCAGGCATTACTGGCGGCTGCTAATTACGCGAACAAACAGTAAAACAGAAACGGGAGTGAGAAAGCTGTGCCTGCGTGTCGTGGTCTTTCGCTGATCTATAATTGGTCAATAGCTGTACGCATCGCTTTGCCCTCAGTATTAAATAGCTGAACGTTTCTGCAACGAGATACACGCGCAACGTGATTCTACAATCTTGCGTTTAATTGAATGGTAAACGTATCTGTAGCACTCGCGTCGTGACTGTGTGTTAATTTTGCTTGTTTTTATCCGAATGCGAAAAGTGCTGCAGCATTTACAAGATTCTTCTTGTTAGTATTTTGGAAATTACTGCTTGCGATCCGGTATTTTTAATTTACAGGTAGGTCAACAAATTGTGTTCGAATATTTATGACGAGCATAAATTCTATCTATAACTGAAGCGGTTTGTCCATTTCCACGGTCGAACGTACAAAACTTATAAGAAAGTCTGTACCGCTTAAATCCGTCAGCATCAAAACGCTCGATATCCTTCAGTAAAAAGAATATAAAACAGGACATAATAATATTTCATTCCGCAACGATCATTCAATCGGACCCTTCAATTCTTACGGCTTCGTCAAATAAATTCCCCCATTACTCTGAAGCTATCGCTACGATAACGCCCGCTACAAAAGTAGCTACATTAATCGCCAACGTAATCGCGCAAGCAACGCAAGAGGTACTCGCCGCCCGCTAATTTTATGATCCGCGACTTCTGCGGAACATTCGAAGGAATTCACACGAAGATCCGTATCTCTCATCCGCGTTTGAATCCTGCACGGGCCAGTAAATCGTCGCGGCGCGACGTTTCGCGCCTCCGTCGCCAACAGAAACAACTGCTTATGTGCCGTTAAACGTCACCGAGGCCGAGCAAAATCTTCGTTGACGTCGGTTACACGCGGCGGACCGCGTACCACCGCGTGCTCGGAAGTCAACCGGGCACCGTGGACTTCTTATCCGGGATCTCGGACGATGGTAACTGTTCATTTGTCGAGGAGTCGGCAGCACGATAGAGAACGCGACCGGCAATCCATCGACCTACTCGCAAGAACGGCGATAGTAACGACTTCCGGTACGTGGAAGAGCAACTCCTGCCGTCTGTCCGCGAGAATTTTTCGCGGCTTCCTGTGATGCGGGACCGGTCCCTCGCTGACACGTGCTAGATGGATGCGCGACACGCACTTAGAGGTATGCACTTACCTGGACCCGATGGACGGAACGGAATTAATATATATTTTACGGCCCGGATCGCTCGACAAGTGTATCTTCGAGCGTTTCAGTTTCAAGTCGTCGGGACCGAACGTTTTCATCTGGCGAAGGATTTAGCCGGGACGGGATATTTAATCGCGACGATGTGCGTGAATTGCGACGAAGTACATATCTCGGATCATTCTTTTCTTGCGGCGTTCACGCGACAACGAGTTAACGAATATCGAAAAGTAAATCGGATTTAACTGTTGGGAATTCCTTTCACCGGCGCTGGGAGATTTGGAAAAATGTGGCACGTCGAATACGTCCGTTAGATAGATCGGCGTTGGCATTGCGGGGAAGTTCGAAAGGAATCTTAATTAAAGACCGACCTCGAAGAATTCTAATCTCGTTGGATGCTGTTGAACCCTGTTGTCCTTGAAAAATGCATCACCGTCTTGCCTGTTTCATTACAGTTTAAGCGACGTGAATTATTGAACCGCGGATGCTTTAAAAGTTCCACGTGAGTATGCTGCGCCGGCAATTCGTTCAGTTCAACGTCTTTTCCGAACTGGTAAAATAAACCATTGCAAAGTTTTGCCTACCTGTACGTACTATAGAAAGCCTTATCGTATCGCGATCAAACGACTAAGTTTATGCAGAGCGTTTCGCGAGACAGACATGCAAAATGTACATTTTTCGCATTCTTACCGTCGCTTCGCTCGTTGCTGTTTTATACGTTTCGACCTGCGACCGGAAATGTTAATACCAAGGATCATTTAAAGACAATGAAGCAGCAGAAATTCCAACGAGATAAGTGGCGCATTGATCGCGTAAGAAGCTCAATCCGTTAAGTTTACACGACTGTGGACTGGCGGTTCTTCCCTGTTTTCTAATGATGCGAGAAGTAACAGGCAAGCAAGTAGGAGAAGGAAGTCACCGCTTTAGAGCGTCCGTCTGATCCAAATGATACGGTTAACTTGGAAAATCAACAGAGAAAATAGTCTAATCGGCGATAACGGTGGCGCGTAACGGGGGGCGTAAAATTCAATTTTAAATTCCGAGCCCACGTTTAAGCGGTTTACAGCTAATAAGTTTTACGATTCGTACTGTGCAAGAGGAAGGAATACTAATAAAACCGCCGGGAGGAAAGTGTAAAAATAAGGTCCCGGGCGTCTTACAGGGTATATATAATACTTGGCAGCAGAATTCCAAGTTATCGCGCTCGTTAAATTGAATAGAACATTTTTCTTTTTAATAAACGCGGTCCAAGAATCGTTTCTCTTCGAATTGGAGAAATCTGAATGGTCCGTACCGAACAATTAAACACTATTGTATTGTCTTTACTACATCAATCGCAACCAAAGAGGAAACAGCGAAAATAAGAGAAACGATGAAAGCAACCATAAACCGTGTGCACCTCGTGCGTAAATATAACAAAATAATTATTATTCGAACGTGAATTATTAATTAACCAGTCCTTCCCGCCGTAAATATCTTCCCACTGCCACTATCTAAAGAATAGAAAAGAAACTACCCTTGCATCAAACATGGCTAGTTGTCGCTTAGGGGCAACGATGCGAAACGTGAGATCGCCGGAAGCGATACAGGGACGACAATGCACCGCTATCGTTTCGTCATCGAACCAGCGATTTCTCTGAGAGACAACCGTAGGCGTTGATTGAGTGCACGCGAGCGACCGTGGCCGCATCGTTTTTCTTTCGCGGCTCAGAATGCCGAGGGGCCGGCAACGTGGACAAGAAGTTCGTCAGATCGATCCCCCCGGCTAGTTGACACGGTGGCTACCACGGTGGTTCCATGGTGTTCACCTATTAACGATACAATCAAGATATCGTCGATCCCGGCAGTTCTTATCGTAATTAACGGCCGCTCGCTTAATTGACTTCTGCCGAACAATTAATGAGTTTCTCGTATTTTATTACCCAATAATCGCCCCGGCAGGAACGTCGACAATTTGAAGCGTACAGTCACGTCTAATCCCGCTCCATCTTCGGAACCAGTATTACACCGTGCGCCTTCGCGTATATTACAGTTGCACAACACGACGATACCTGGTCGAGTGATCACGAACGAAACGGCCGTAAATTACAAGCGGCTCCTGGCGACCGGCGACCGGCGAACGTCGATTTCGGACTGAACGAAGGCCTAATTGTGCGTGTGGCGAAATCATCCTAGTCGACGCTAATTGCCGACCGACGGAGGGAATTACGGTAGAAAGAATGTAAATCGCCGGGGTTTTCGTCGTCGGTGGTTGGATGTATCATCGTGTAGATAATGGTGTGCTTGGTTTTTTTTTTATTGCCCCACCAATTCGGCAGTCCTTTGCGTCTTTCGGCGATGCGTTCGATAATTATTTTTATTATCGCTACTGAATTACTGTTAGGCGTAATTGAGTGAAACGTATTAGCCCGGGAGCTTTTTAACCGCAGACGAGTTTCGGTGATTTCGCAGAATCTTTTTTTTAGTACAATGTATGTCGCGTCCGTCTGTTCTACGATACTAACTTTTATATGTGTATATTAAAACATCCCATCACAGAGAGGCCTATTAGTACGGGGCTATATTTAATAACTAACGTGTTGCGTGTCTAAAATAGTTTGCTGCTCGTTAAGATAATCAGGCCTGACGAATCATCACTGTTCGTATGCTTAAAAACCAAAAAAATAAAAAAAACAAAACAAAACTGTGCATTAATACCGCCATTTCATTTCTACAAAACACTTAATGTCCCCCATAAATTCATCCCGTTAACTTAGCCTTCGGACACCAATCACGCAGCGTGTAACGAGAAACCACAATCGAAACGTATTCTATACGCGCGTACAACACATCTCGTTCCTGGTAATTCTACCACGAGGTATTCACAGTTTCTTCGGCCTTCTGTGATTAAATTACAATCGATTCTCAAGGCTGTCGTTTTATAATAATTACAGCCGCGAGGAGGGAAGATCGGCTGATAACAGTCAGCTGTGAACGTCTAACTGTACCGACGGCTACGTCTGCATAGAGATTACCCCCTCGATTCCGTTCGTCGACGTTGAAATCGAGCATCGGTATCGCGGGATCACGTCGTGATCGCGGACAGCGAAAAAATCTCTGTACCGTTCCTTACGAGCGTCTCGCAGTGATTGACTCGAAAGTTAATGATGCAGTGAAGAGAAATTACTCTGCGCGGATGTGATTCACGATGCATTTAGAATGTTTGTTATTTATGTACCGTTCGGTGAATTAATATATTGGGAAATGACTTGTCTAATGTTTATAGTTTATAGTTTATATGCAATCCAGTTTTAGACAGAGGTTTATTTCGCTTTTGGCGTGGTCAATATATTTTGACGTAGATAAAATGACGAAGAATAAACAAAGTATTCAATTGCATAATAAAGACCGGAACGGAGGAAATGTAGCGCAATGGAAATGATCAAATATGAAATGTTCTTCCAGAGGTTTGAAACGTAATTAAAATTGTTGGAACGTGTACAATTTAATATTCTTAATGCGTACATTGAAAACCAAACATTGATAAACACCACGATGTTTCCTTTTTCGATCGAAAGCTGCCATAATGTGGTCATTAGAAACAAAATTCGACGAGAATTTCTTCGACATTCGCCTCTATAATTATGGCGACAAAAAAACGTGAAAATTTTAGATAAACAGTTCCACCATGATGACACGCATACGAAGAACGAACACGGATATGTGTCATTATTATCCATACGCGTTACATGCGGATGCGTGTCATTATCCACGGCAGGCGCCCAACATGACGCCGGATAACCAGGTGTCAATGATCATAGGAGAATGAAATTACGGTGCACAGTTACGTAGACGACGTTTCACCAGGAAACGAAACGGCAAATGGACGTCAGGGGCAACGAATCCTGGCGTTTATTGGTTTCTGGATTTTATCGCACTGCGATTCCGAACGAATCGATTTCGGCATGAACGGAATGTCGAACGAATACCGAACTTGAGGGACGCGAGAAGATTGCATTTCTGGGCCGGGGAGTAATTTTAGTCGAGAATCCAAATTGTCTCCACAGCTCTCCTACAGTTCAGTCCAGTAAAATATAGCTCGTAACGGAAGAAGAGGAACGTGATTCGCGCGTAGTGCGTATCGTTTTGAACAAATGAATTGATAATTGGATGTTCTAAATTATAATTCCACGAACGAATAATTTGCTACTTATTAATATTAATACGTTTGAATATCGACCGTGTACATTCGTACAGTGCTACGGCGCTTCAAAATCAATTGACTCGAACTGGCACGTATCCCCGCGGGAACGATGTAAGAACTTTCGAAGATAAACATGGATAACTATAGGAGTCCAATTTAAAGAGAATATTGGCTCTATCATCTTGTTCCCCTTCGCCGTCGATACTTTTATTGGCCGGACCTTATATCGATTGCGAGGTATTAAAAATGTATCGGTTAAAGCTTTATGAATTGACTGAACCCGTCGGGGAGGGGGAGAACAAAAATGTCTTAATGAATGCAGAGCATGTTAAAAAAGTTGCACGCATAAAATGCGCCGGTTAAACGGATTCATCGGGGAACGTAAAAATGTGTTAATATGTGCCAGGAACTAACCGGTTTACGAGGCACACCACTTTTTGACCCTCCAGCCAATCAGCTGTTGCGTACTCTGCTTTAATTCCATACGGTTTTTAGTACGCGCCATCAGCAACCAGTGCCCCGAAAATGGCAGTTTACCGGCAGAAAAACGCTTATAATCACTGTTACAGTATATTCGCAAAAAATTTATTCCTTGCCCCCCCCCCCCGGGCCATTTCTATGAACCTTTCTTAAACTGCGTGAATCACAGTGACGCGACAAACTGAACGATCGTACCGCTACCAGACTTGCGATTCCACTTCCCGGGTAGAGGCACAGAAAGTACCCCGTGTACGACGAAATACAGTCATTACCGTGCACGCGCGTAATGATCGCGCTCGAAGCGTCGCTGCCGGCTTCGAAAAGTATCTTAAGGAATCTTTAATTATGCCGCGATAAAAAAAAAATACAGTCGCGTCACAAATAACACGCGGTACCCGTCAATCCCTGTAACCAAGGCAATCCTCGGTAACATTTCACTCGCAGGTGTGTATTCCCGTTTCAGCTTAATCACTCCGAAGCTACACGCCACCGTGCGCTCATATTCTGTACTCCAACGACGATGCACAGACATATGTGTATTCCCCGCGACGAAAATGGTCAGAGGTCGATGTACCGTGGTTTCACGATACACGACCAACGACCAGTCGTCTTGTCTACGTTCGAGTTGATAGACTTGTCCCGAAGAGAGTTCGTACAATTCCGCTGACGCAGTCGGGGAAATTAATTATTGCTTGTTTAAGTGTTCGTGAAATCGTCGGATTTCTCAAGTGTTCAGCCTTGATCGCTGCACGAAAGGATACTGTCTAATTGGGGGGTGGGGGGGGGGATGTCTGCGGCTGAAATGTTAAGATGTGGGTTAATTTTCGATCTGATAATGGTGTATTAACTTTTAAATAGCGTTGCACGGTGACCTGTTTTTGCAGTAGCTCGATGCGTCTGATTATATGTACGGGCATGTGGTTTCTGCCTGGCTAACTAGTAATAAGTCTCCTGTGATTCGCGTGTTCTTATTGTTCGCGGCCTTCTCGCGGTGGCCTTCTTTCCGTTAAACGATATGCTATACCCGATACATCTGTTAATTATAAATAATATCTGTAATGTCTGTTAATTGTTGCCTCTTTTTTATATTTCTGCGCGCTTCTGTACATTAGACTAGCAGAATCGGTCTTCCATTTTTCTTTCAGGATCCTCGTGCCTTTTGATCTCTTTGATCCGCTCGAAATCGTCCATCATTTCTTTGAAGAAGACTTGAAAACATAGGAAACGCGTATTGCTCCACAAAATTCGTAAATCACATCGAAATTATTCTTTCGAATAGAACAAAATGAAGCCCCTGCACCTTTCTTTTAAATCTATTTCGAACACCATCCACCCATGGAACAGGGTTTCCGAACGAAACACAGGAAACAGACTGCGTGCCATCGCGGTCGCGTGTGCTTCTTCGCGATTTAACGATCCCACTAATGATTGTCCACCCCGCGTGCGTGTACACAAACCCTTTTCTGTCGTGCTCACAATCCGAACTAATCAAGTTGCTCGTTCTGGCGTGCAACGAATGTCTGTGTACGAAAAGCGTGGAAAATGTTTTCTCGATTCAGACGCGAGGCTTGCGCGAGCAACGTCGTTCCACTCGCCAGTACATTGCATTGATTTCACAATGGTGAGCAATTATGCGCGAACGCGCTTTGTCATCGGCTCCTCGGCTTGTTCGTGGATCCCCGAGCGTGCATGCGTGCAAATGTATTGCCGATGCCTCAATAAGAGCCATCGCGGCAACGATACGTCGCAGATAGTACAGACGCGATAATTTCGTTATTAATTGACGCTAAAGCTAATTGTTGTATCGCGAAAGGAGAAGCCAACAGACAGTCGCGTCTACGCTTCAATCGGCCCTATTCATTATTTCTAGACGTAGCACAGTTGTTCCAGGAATTCGTTCGACTCTCATAAAACAAGTTACCGCAAGCTGTACTGCACCTGTGCCGTACTCGCGAACTTATAAATCGCACGCGCGCGGCAATCCACGCTCGCTGCGAATTACTTTATAATATTGGCCGCGGTACAATTATTTGTCCTGTCGACGTCAAAAATTACGAGATCGACGGAAGAAGACCCTGCGTGAAAGAAAGGGCGACGATCCCGCGGACCGGTCGATTGTTTCTGCCTTTTTTTTAATCGTTTAACGGATCGTAGAAATTTATGGGAGGATTATAATATCGCCGGGCGAGGAGATAAATGTCCGCGTGCTATCGCGGCGTGACGAACGACTGGAAAAATCACCGAGACTGGAATAATAAAAGCGGCCGCATCGCTCTCTAACCGCAGCCTTTCGCTTTCGTTTGGATCCGTGGACGGATTGCAGAGGAGGCTGAATCGAGAATTGAGATTGCGGGTAGTTTGCGAGCGAATGTTTGATGCGGTCGTGTAGAGGAGAAGATTTATAAAATATATATATTTCTTTTTATTTGTATACATTGTTTGATACATATGTTTTGAATTGGAATTAAAAATGTGAAAGGGAGAAGGGTTCGGGATTTTAGCAAAACTTGATGTAATCGTTTTGACGAGACGCGAGGTATTCGCGATTCCGTTTCTATCTCCGGCCGAGAAATATGAAATCTGAATAAAGTAAGAAACACGAGACGCACAACGTGGAAATAAACGTGGCCAGTTACTGAACACTCCACGAGGATACAGTAGCGTCATAAATAACTCCCGTGGGCAGCGCTGGCGCTAATATTTTCTTACGAATATCTGTTTTTGCCGGTCGAAGTTCAAGGAGGGACGCTTCCAATTATATACGTGTACAGATGCCGTGTATATTGCGATACAAAATTTGATACGACGGAGCTAAAGTGCTTCTCCGCTATCTTCTAGCGAAGTAAAGAAATGTTGCCAGAAATATCAGAATGATATTTTTCTCAGCGAAAGGTATAATCTGACACAGCAATTGTGGGCAAAATCATGATAGAAAACAGTAAATTTGTATGTGACGCTGTAAAACAACGTAGTTAACACCGGCAATTAATGCTAAATTTTAAAGAATCGAAAAATCATGAATATTTATCTCAGAGATTTCCATTGGCAGCATAAATTTACTGTCGCGTAAAGAATGGAAGAAAGTGTGGCAACGTTAGCACCGAGACAGAAATCCACGGCCATAATAAATACCTTAACAGAAAATACGTATTCACGTCCCAGATGTTGCCTGGAATAACGTTGTCATTCTCCGCGCTCGTCCCAATTGACGTTCACGATTTAGCCAGGCATAATGCGTCACCCTACCCACAGGGCGGAACGATAGAATCTCGTGTGCTCTAGGCGGCGTAATACTGCTCGTAAACGGATATATGTAATTCGGTGAACGCGAATCCGCCCCCGCGTGAAAATCACCAGATAAGCCTTGTAATAGCCCCCAAGGTGAGGCTGGTTGCAGGGAAACGTGAGTCGCGGACACGAATGCCGATTGATGTTCACTAGAGGCGTCTGTGCAGAGGGGCGAACGATTTATAGGCTCGGCAATAAACTGCGATCGTGATTTCAGAGATTTGTTCGGCGATATTGCGCACAGGTATCAATTTTCACGCGTTCACCGATCACTCTACTCGATAGTGCCATTTCTCCTGGAGGGGGTGGAAAGTTCGGTTTCCAATGTGCTGCCCAACAGCGTACACGTGGTCGCGCCTAAAGGTGAAATCTTATTCGGGGGTGACTTATGAGTCCGCGAAAAATGCAACGTAATTTGTCAGCGTGGGGTGAGGGGTGAGATTGATTTGATACGATTCGAGGAGTTAACTTTGTACTCGTCCAATTGGGTAGCGATTGAATAATTCAAAAGCTTGTGCAATTCTTAATTGCAGACGAATTATCGGAAAAAGTGTATTTCATTTGGTTTAGACTTTTGTACAGGGTATCTTACTAAGACTCCGTAGTCTTTGAAATCGAGGTCGGGCAACGGATCGAGGTCACGACGAATTTTCTTTGATTGATGTCCCCTGTGGCTCATTTATCTCTGAACGAAAGTGGGTGTCACCTATTTCCGAAGGATGTGACGTTCAATGTGTTAAGGGGAAAAGTGGCTTTAAAGGATCGCGTCTGTTTCAGCCGCAGGCAATTTATCAGAAATATCTGCATTCTGGTTCAATTAATTTTTCCGCGAGTAGCGGTATTAAGCAAAGCACTTCGCCAATATCAAACACACATAATTGAATATAAAAATCTCTTGGATACCGTATCGCGAAAAATTTCAATATCTTCAACCTCCACTTAATCTTAATCCGTCAGCAGCCGCCCGACCTCTTCTTGGAGACTCGCCTACCTATTTAATAGATAAGTCCACGATTGAACATAGAGAAATATACTAAACATACACTATGCGATTTTACCTTTACAGTATTTATCCTAATTTAAATAAGCCGTATCTATGTCCAATCGGAAGTCAGCTAAAATGACGTACAAAATTTCAATTGAGTGCAAATAAAAAAAAACACCCAAAGCCATTAAACTATTATCTGAAAGTTCGTTCATATTATCACCAAACACGTCTATCTATCACTTCCAATAGAGAAGTTTCTTTCGTTCTTTGATACAACACTCTGTCCATCGAACTTCCCATAGTTCCCGCATAGATTCTTAACGAACCCGGAGACGAACGAGAGCACGATCGTCAGAAATATCGCGCACGCCTCCAGGTGTCGTATACAAGTCGCATTTGTACGTAGGGGGACGCTTTGAAACTATCAGCTGAAGTGGGAGTTGGAATGGAAGGGCGCAGGAACGCGGCCTGAATATAAATGGCATTGCTATTCAACGAATACGCATATCGAGCACCGAATGTCACGGTGTTCCCGTGGAACGCGACACGATCCATATACATATACGTGTGTACCATGTACGGATTCGCGTTATTGTTTCCCCGTGGTATGGTAGGCGGATCGTTGAACAGTGTATCAACATGCAGACGTACAAACGAGGACATCAGCTCTTCTTTGATCGAGTAAAAGAACTGAGGGTACAACGATGCCGTCGCCTGTTCCGTTTACCTGTTACTCTTACCTCCAGTCGCGGATCCACCAAACACGATAGCGCAATTGTATCGTGCAGCTTTATGGGACTGTTCGTTGCTGCGCCACGGTGTTGCAGATCTGCGGTTAGATACACCCTCTTCGCGCCTGTGTTTCTTCGGTGAAATTAACTCGACGGTGATAACGAAGATTGTAGATTGAACGATCGTTTCCTCGAATGGGAATGTGACAATGATAGTGGCGAATGGATTTCGATGAATGGATGTTTAGACATTTGTAATGGAGCTTGTATTAAAAAGACGGAACAGAGTGCAGGTAAACGATTGTACCTTAAATGTCTTTATTATAAAGATCTTTTTGTGATTGCGGTAACAAATTTGTTGTCCGCGGTCAATCAAATGGGAACAACCTCAATTGCTGTCTATTTTCTTATTGTAATCTATGCTCGCGACAATACCGTAACAACCGCGGTCACGAAGAATAAGGGAAGGAGAAATGATGTCCCGTCGAATGGGAGCGTCGTACAATTCGTGTGGCAATGGACAACGGGTTCGAAGCCGCACAAAACCGTGCAGAAAAGGGCATGGACAATTTCAATATTTGAATATCGCCGTGCCCACGGCTTGGAAAGTACACGAAACGATCGCCTCCCATCGAGAACGGATGGTCACGAAACCACCGGCATTATCGCAATTTCCTATCCACGACAAAAGACAATTGCCATCAGAATAAAATCAGCAAAACCCTTTCGAAATGCAAGACAAGGGGACTCCGCCTGAGAACGTTTCCCTCGGAACGATCATTCACAGGATAAGAGCTCCTATCCTGTTCGTACAAATCGTGGTTGCATTTACCATTGTTCGTTGAGCTACTATTCATCAAACGAGCGCACACATTCGTGCAGCGTATAACAAAATCGTTCGTGTCCCTGGGCTACCGATAATTACTTGACCGTCGCGCGAAATAATGACGACAATAAAACCTGCGGCCGGTAATAAACATGCGTTCAGAAACCAGTATTATTTATATATATTTATCAAACGGCCATGTTCCTTCCTCCGAAACGAATGTCCCACGGACGTCTCCAATCTGGAGAGGAATATTTCTACGCCAGTTTCACCGTTTCGCTAATCCGAATCGTTGACGCGAGAAAGTAACAAGAATCGGGGTAACGATCCCGTAAATAAAGCCACGGCGACATTGCTACTTTCGCGGATCGACCACGGGTACACGCTATAAATTGTTGCCGGTAACAATGGTCGAACGTACTGCAAGGGCGAACATAAATTGGTATCGTGTTCTCAGCGCTTAATTCAACGCAACATTCGTACGGTCCTCCCGTACCCTGGCAATCCAACGCGGTGTTCTCCCCGTACACGGTGTCCTTGAGACAGCGATATTGCCCCGAGTCGCCGGCCGAGACAGCGTTTAACGATAACGAAACACGAGCAAAAGGTGTCCGTACTCGCGGTGTCACCGTGCCCCTCTAAATCGTTGGAACAGGTACGCGGAGCGTGGCCACCCTACAGAACGACCGACCACCTATTTGTCGTTCGTTCCTAAACCGACCCGTCGAAAACGAAGAGATTCGTTAATGCCGTCGCGATACACTTCGAAGTCGGATGCGTTATTAGCGACGCAATCACTGGTTGCACGCGTATGATTCACGGTCGCCATTAGCGCCGCATTTCCTTTTTCACGACAGCTGCTCGTAGATATTTGCCTTTCTCATTATTATTCTTATTATCGTATTGCGGTAGCATATTAATAACCCATCGCGAATTAAAATACGTACGGATTCGTTTGCGAAAGAAACGAGATGGTGTAACGAATTGGAATCGAAGGAGGGGGGGATGATTAAGTGAATCCAAAAGCAGCATCGCGAACGATTCAGGGATGGTTGGAATTCGTTCGCAAGGGGCGTCAGTACACTAACGATTGAGCGGACTAGTTTTTTTTATTCGATCATCGGGAGCACGTATAATTAGGCTCGAATTACGTATGCGACGTATCGTCGTTTTTCTGCCCGTTATCGAGCACAGTCGACACCGTTCCCCGACGAGGAATATTAGCGATGCAAATTTTCCGCGTGGCCGCGCGAAATTATCGGGCCGCGGTGTCCGCTAGCTGGATGAAATCTAGACTAATGAAGACATCGTAATCGAAGGGACAACACGATCGACCGGTCGTTAGTGGGTAGCGAAACTATTCGAGGTGTCGCATCGAGGCTACATTGTCCTGCTCCTGTTGCGTGCATATGCAAGTACTGTTTGCTTTAATTGATGAGGGGCAGGTGAAATAGGTTAGCCACTACGTCTCGGGCAAGACGGATGATTATACGAAAATAGAAAATGATGCATTGAATATTGATTCTTTATAATGGAAATTATATTTAGTGTTTCGTGGAGTACGTGAACTGTGCCCTAACTGTATGATATATTGCTTTGATTATTTGTCAGTTCTCTTACATAATATTCTTGTATACTTTTATTTATTCGCGTGTGAACAATAATTTGTTCAACTTCTCGTGGTGTCTATGAAAATTCTATCTTTATTTCTTTTTTACACAGACACAATGAAACAGAGGATTTGTTTTTCAGTTGAAATTATATTGTCCGTCTCTTCAAAATAAACTGTTTGCGAACTACGATATTCCACGCTCGTTCCCGACAAGCGACCCACGATTGGATATAAGTGAAAAGTTTTCCCAAAGAGCAATTTCAACCCTCGCTGCCTCGGACAACTTATAACAAACTCAAAAGTGACTGATCAGCAACCATCGGATGGCCTAGAATTTCATCCCTCGTTGGAGCGCGAGAATTTCCATTTAACTGGAAACGAAAAGGAGGACAAGAATCCGGCCGTACGGTTTGCTGGACTGGAATTCAAAGCAATCGAAGAATCCGGGTCGACCGTGGATTCTTTCCCTGTAATCTCAATATCGGGATGCCTGCCATCTAAGACGCCCGCACCTCGAACAGATTTTCCGCGCGACACCGGCACGACGAATTTCGCGCGGTGACGAAGATCGTCCTTCGAGCGACACGTCCTAATTCCCCGTTGAAATATCCGCGAACACGCGAACGAAATTCGTCGGCCTGACGATGAAACTCGCTCGCCAGCCGCGCCGCTAAAGGCGATCCACGGTTGTTCGACAGCCGTGTAACCTGTGGCGCGATGTAACTCACGAACGTCGGCAATAACTTTCTTGCGGCGCGTAAATCCGGCCACGAACCACTTCGGAGATTTGTTAGCCGTCGCGGCTATTTTGTCAGCGACAGGGATTGTTTTGCGAACAGAAGCCGTGTTGGAATGTCTCCGTGGAGCACGGGGGGGCGTCCAATATCTTTGCTGCGACGTTTAGTGCGTCAATTTGTTTAAAGAGTAGCCGGCTTCGCTCGTGTAATACACTTTCACAGCGATATGATGGATCAAGTTTTTGTTCGCGGGCAGATCGCATTTACAGTTGTGCGACGAAACGATTCGAGACACCCGCGTGAAACAATTAATTTCATTTTATCAATTGTCTTTTATTTACAAACATTTGAAAAATTGTCCGATGTGAACACCATGACATTTGGGACTCTATTTCTACTGGCATAGACGAAACGTTGCGCGATCAAGTCAATTCATATAAAACCGAAACGAATTTGCCCAGGGGATTTAAACCCACGAGCAACGCTGTAAACTTTGCCCGCATAAAATTCCGCGCAACCACAATCGAAGCGCGAACTATCTAAACAGCGTTTATTCATCGCTTCACAAATCATGGAACGTCTGTCGCACGCGGCGACTTCGAACTGCCGACCCCTGTGTTACTCGCCGGCGTCAGTCTCAGACATGCAAACTATTCGTTTCGAAACTTGGCCAATCTATCACTGAACTTGTCCACGCTTCAAATAGTGCGTCCTACAAGGGGCGACGGAAAAAAAAAGAAAAAATATGAAAAGGGGAACGCAAAAGCGTTGCTCTCGAGCCAGTAAACTCGGCGAATTTCCGCCCGCCCTGCGAAGGTAGTCAAACTCCACCTTTCTCGATGGAAAATTTATTCAAGCACATCATTTACGCCGCCGCCGCTCGCCCCCAAAGTCGAATTCAACCGCCACGATTCCGCCGCAGCGGCTCGGGAGGCGACGTGTCAAGTCGAATCCACGATCCACGAAGTTATGCTACAAGCACGACGGAAAAGGTCGGAGAAGTTCACGTGCGTGTAGGCACGACGTTGCTCTCTATGGCGAATGTACATGGGACATGGAATACATTGTGTACATGGAACGCGGCGACATTTCAGTTCACTGAACACGTATGAAATCAGCCTGGCTCGCGGCGCAGCTCGGCCAAGTTAGGCTACTGTTGCTGCCCGAACAGTTACGCAAACGGTGAATCATGTCGTTGCGATGCCTCGGCATTTTGCAATGACGAAATGTTTATTAAATTCTCGCCGCGCGAGGGTATCGCGAGATCGCGGGCGGACGAGATCCCCAGGATAATGTACCCGTGAGTCGAATAGCTGTACGCGTTCGAGTCTAGCTGCTGTATATGTTAATTGAATCATTCGTTGACCGATCCGTGCGGTTTGTATTCCACGCGCGATATAAAAGATCTGGCAGGTAACAGCGAAATGTCCAACGTGGACTAATTTTTCATTGGTCCGGAGTGAAAGATGGAAGATAGCGAGTCTGGCTCGAATAAAACAAAATATTATCTCCTGGGGAATTTTATATCGCTGTAAAGCTTTCATGGATAAATGCACTTCAGAGTTATCGAGATGTTTAATATTTACTGTCGATACGAACGTACGGGGGACACATCGGTAGATTGATAATTCCGGAAATATTTACGAGCAGCGATAAGGATAGAAAAGAACTTTACAAGTCTACCTCTCGTCGTAAGTAAGCTGCGCGTAATGACAACGTGTAACGCGAAAACGTAACTAAATAAATTGTCCATAAATAGTGAGCGCCGCGTGACAGAGGGTACACACAAATTTGTAACAGCATCGACAATGCAAATTGATCGTACTATAAATTATGTAAGAGCAACGTTCTTCAATACCTGAAGAAGAAAATGCGCCTTCGCTTCCATCGCGATACCCACTGCGTCGCCCACTCGAAGGCGTGACGAAGGAAATTCCGGCGTCAGGAAATAATTGGAGAATGGAAAGAATGGCCAATAAAGCTCGCGCGTAACATCGAGCCCAAGGACCAATCGAAATTTCATGAGTTTCGTAGTTCCACTTACGATATTGAAAACAAAGTAGTCGGTCGCCGTTCAAGTGGAAGTGCAAAATCGATCGGCGCTCGTTAGAAGACGGGCAAGGGGCTTCGTTTCTGTGTCAAGGAGAGACCGTACATACAACCGCTGCCCCCATGCCAACCGGGAGAAAGACGAGTGTAAGTACGATAACCGGATATATTTCATCTCTCCTCTCGACATTCATTGCACGTAACTACGCGCTCTTTATAAGCGCACCGGCTACGGTATCCGCCGGTGGATATTATTCAGACTTGGCCACGTAACGACCACGATTCCGCAGTCGAGCATAAAATCGTGAAATTCCATTGAATCGTGCCACGCAGGCTGCTGTCTTTCAGGACGGCGATGATCGTGGTCCCAGGATTCGTGGCCGTGAGCAAAACAAGAAGGAACGTTTTTATTCGCGGCGAAAGAAACCGTGAAAGATTCCCTTTGTTTGGTGGAAATAAGTGTGCTGACTTACAGTCGATTCGATATCCTGCCTCGCGAATCATTCATTCTACGTTCTTAAGGATGGTCCGCACAGGATACGAGTGGAATTGCACTTGCTAAACACGATACCTTGCGTTTGTTCGAATGTTTATACTTTGTACGCGCAAGTCGTTGGATTAGTGTTTCTGTTTTTGGGGGTAAACTGCAATGCAACCTTTATTTTGTAATAAAGATGTGGATAATAATGATTCAGGGGTTGATGAGAAAATAAACAGTTAGAGGGATATCAATTTCTTATTTCGATGTTCGATAGGAATTTCAGCGAGAAGAATGGCAGGAAGGCGCCTCGTGTCGGAATGCATTACCGGTCTCGAATCGCGAAATTGAAAAGAAAATAGTGTCGATTACCACCCTGACGTGGGTTCAAAATTCATCCTCGTGCCCGGCGAAAAGTGTGTTCCCCGATGACTCCGCATAATATCTTCCCATCAGACGGTTCCATCTATGCACGCGATACGATTCCCATCTGGATGAACAGTGAGCATCGTTTCACGCAGAATTCCATTCCAACTTGCGATCCAATAGAATCTGCAACATCTGTATTCTTCGCGATAGTGAAAACTGTCCGCCGTTGCCGGCCGATCGTGTACAGAATATTCCCTTAAAAAAGGCACGAAATGTACAAGCATTCCTAAAACATCCGACTTCGCATTAGAACACTATAATTTCTATGTCTATTATAGGTGGTAACGCTTTGGAACTTTTGTTCCATGCTAGACTTAAGACCGTAGCCAGGACCAATGTTACTTACGCCAATAATTATTCGTGTAATACGAAAATTCTAGTATAGGCTTACACGATCTCTCCCATATCAGGGCTAGAGAAAGAAAAAAATCGAAACGGGTTCCACCGTAGTGAAAGTGTAAACCCGTAGAGATAGAGGAAGATCGGCGAAATGTGACACCGTGGAAAAGGGAAACGACAGTGCGATGCTGATAACAACTTTGTCTCAGACCTTTAACCCCTTCGAATGACGCCGTTGTGCTCCACGTAACGCGTATCGAACGTAGGCGATTCAGCCGGCGGATAATGAGTTCCTGGAGCGGGCTACAATATTGTGTACGACTTATAAGGATGCACCAATCAGTCTGGCACATACAGACGTATATGTATACAGGGTCGATGTATCGACGCGAATAGACGAGCCGTACTTGGCTATTATTCGTAAATCGTGATCCTGGGTCAGACTACAGGGGGTTCTCTATTACATGGATTCAATACGATTTAGAGAGATAGAAATAATTCATGGAGGATGGTTCACTTGAATACCTCGTGGGTCCTCGTTGCTTCGTCCAATGATCTACCGTGTCATTTGCTCTAATCGCGTAAGAATATCAATTACCCGTGGGGATTCCCATGGCTGATATTTGGTGCTTTCGTTTCGAAGGTAAGGCAAGCCGAGATTGTGCTGAAATTACAGGAAAATCTCTTTTGTCGTCATTTGATGATTCTTTATCGAATGTTAAGACTTATTCGCGTCCGTTATTTATATAATATTGACGTCGCAAAATGTTAGAAATTTATAGTCCTCCGTGACTCGTGTATTGTCATCTATGATAGACGTAATTATTTAAAATAAAATTTTCAATTTACTATTTTTTATGAAGAACGGTGTTCAACTTGAGCGTTGCAACTCGTAAGTGGTATAGGCTGTTACGACAGAAGCGACGTCACAATGGAAAAGAAGAACAAAAAAAGATGGCAGGTCAGGTCGACAACCCCTTCGTTATTACTCCATAAAATACGTCCATCGTATCCGAGTTCCCGCGGAAGACACTTTTCTTAGTTGAAATCGAAACAGGAATACACTGTTGCAAACCTTTGAAAAAACAGGCATTACCCATCAGTTTATATACTTTAACTACCGGCAATTAAAAACTTATTTATAGAGGAAGCAAACAGTTCGCGCCAACCGCGGATAGAAATTAAGCCACCGGTTCCTCCCTCCATATATTATAATGAATATCCATTGCGCCTTGAGACACGCCACATCGTAAACGGCAGAGAAACATTGAGAAAGGGAAAAACGAAAAGGAAACATGGAACAGCTAATCGAAGTCTTTGCAACTCAATTTAACTTGTGACACTTCCACGTGTGCACGTACGCGCGTGCACACATAGAGCGGTTCAACGTGCGTTCACGCAACTACATGCGCGCCGATAAAATTGCAACGTGAAAACGCACGGCAATTTTTACGACCGATCGACAGGTTTCGTGTTTTACTGCACACGCTTCGATATAACGTTCGCGGAAAGGACGGCGAAGTTGCGCCCAAGAGAGTGGCACAAAGCAATTCCAGGGTCCTGAACCCACCTATCCACCGACCTAGCTAGTTACCCACACAGCCAACTCCGTGAATATACAAGCTCCGCACGTGTCGTGTACCCACGCGTTATCTGGCTACCATCCTACGCATGCATACGTTAAACAGTGTTCCCATACTAACTACCACGTCTAACTTTCTATATGTAGGTGTGCCTGCAACGTCTATCGCTCGTTCCTTCCTCATCTTCATCTTCTTCTTCTTCTTCTTCTTCGTCTTCTTCTTCTTTCTTTTCTTCTTCTACTTCCTTCCCTTCTTCTCGTTCTCCTCCGGTTCACTATATCTTCGGTTATCTTTGTCGGGGAAGAATCGTAAATTCGTGCTCGCGGGCTAAGTTGTGCGTAAAACACTCGACACAGCTTCCTGCGATGATTTATTCGATCCCGTCCGTCGTGCCTTACGGACGGCGTAAATTGCACCAGCAAGTAAAGTGGCATTTTTTGGTGCAACTATCGCCCAGGGTGGCTGACCGCTGAACTGGCGAGATCGCTGATCGTGCAGTATTTGTTTGCACGTGGCGCGTACGTTTAGAAAGGTGTAATCGATTAGGTTGGCGAATTTAAAGAATTTCGGTATTTTTCGTAAACCTTGACCGGGAAGCAGAATATTTAATAGTATTAAATACCAGCTGGTATGATATTTCGTTTCGTATGCAGTGATATAAAAGATGTTTAATCGCGATTGTTAATAACGAATGGGAACTGGTTACGTGGACGATTAAATAAAAAGTATTACGACATCATAACTGACGGCGCAGCGGTTCGGAATGTTAACGCTTTACGGGTATATCGACAGAGAAGACATTCTTCTTCGCTGAAACTTAGTATGCAATAAAAGTTATATTTTAATGCATTTTACGCGCGCGTATATTAGTATACGCGGACAGTAACGGCGATGAAGTATATAATAATAATAATAAAACTACATCTTGGTATTTTGTAATAAGTCCACTGAATAATGCAATAAGCTGCTATTTACTACTATTTAAAAAATGTCTTACTAATTCCCCAAAAAGAGTGAGAATAAAAGATCAACTAAACAATTGTCAATCTATAAAACCAGCTCTGTTTAAATTTTAAAAAAATTCTGTCTACTATCGTTCTGACACAATCGTTCCAACCTATTCACTTTCTACTAGCCCGACACCAGAGCTACGTTTGTTTTCTAGCGTCGCAACGAGTCCCATCGACGCAATAAACAACGCCGAATCTCTCTGTGCAGCATTCATCCACAATCCTCGCGGCCTGGACGATCCAGCATCGCTTCGAATACTAGCAGATGTAAGTCACGTCCAGGTGTACCATCTTGGCAACCTTTCGCCGGCGCTTCAAGTTACTTTCATTAGGGTCAGAAAAGGCTGCGCTCGCGCAATAAAGCGTTCCAGATGTACGTGCATTCTGGCGATAGAAGATTATCTGAGTTGAACGTCAGAGGATTATAACGACCGATGGACCACCCGCGGTTTCACTAGCATGAGCCGTCACTCATTGAGATTTTTCGCCCGCCGGAGATTACAGCGTGGCGATGTTATCGTGCGCGACCCGATCGAGTACGCGAACGTTTAATTTCCGGCTGGATCGGCGGAACGTATGCAAAATCCTCGTGGAGAGATTGACGAACACGCGGAAGGGACGAACTATCGTTGAACGGAACGTTTAAATCGCAAGACGAACGAACGGAATGTAGACGGAGGAGAAAGTAGGAAATCGTTGAACGGTGTTCGTCGGATTTCGAGAGGAAGAAGAGGGCAATTTGGTGCAACTTCCTGTGAAAGGTATCATAATCAAAGTGGTCGCGTCCCTCCGTGGGAAGTCTGTACGGGGAAAAATCGTGTAATTAAAGCCGGCGATATCCGAAGTTCCAGTTAGTTCATGCATTCCTGAACGCACAAGCATCAACGAGAGGTTGTGACTCGGCGGTCTAGCGGACGGTAATTTTCTGGAAAATTGGAGTAACTGTTCCGCGATTCTCCCTCGGCAGCGATATAATATCGCGAGAACATGCTGTGAAATCCGTGCACACCGAAAGGGGCAATATTGCAAGGTGTGTTTGTTTATTTCTAGGTTCCGAGGGGATAATTAGGGATACCGTATAAATATAGGGAATGGATTTTACCGTGCTTCCGTAACGAGATACCTATTACACAATTTTAAAGGCTAGAAAAAAGATGAGACGGGTGAGTAAATTGAATGGTAATATTTATGTTCTATGTAGATTATGTATCGATTATGTATCTATGTAGAAGACCGAAGTATATAAAGTAATACTTCGTTTTTATCATTTCAAATGAGACTGACAATTAGTACCCCAATTAGTACGGTTCGGAAACGTACGGCACGGCAATTTCACAAAAATATTATCGATTCTCAATCTTTCGCTGAATCGGCATGAATATTGCTGGAAATAACCAGTCCCTTCTCGATCGTCTTGATTCTGTAAATCAATCTACGAGTTCGCGAAATCCACGAAAGAAAGGGTTTCAATTAATCAGCAATTAGGTCTGATGAAAGAAAATGTAGAGAAGAACCCGTCGAACGTGACCTGCCATCATTCGCGAAAAAAAATGAAACGAAGCAAAATAACCGACGAACGTAGAAACACGATTTGCGGAGATCTGCTTTGCAAATATCTCGAGTTTGTCGTTCCGCGTAAAATTCAACTCGCATCGAGCTTTTTTCCATTCGCCAGCCGCTCCTTTTCCTCGAAGAGAGGCCCGGGAATGCGATCGTTGCGAGTGCCAGTTTCGAGTTGACGCTGCTTCAGCTGACAAAAAGAAAAACCTCGCCGGTGAACGCTGTTTCACGCGTTGCTGTTAAAACATTTATTGGCGTGAGACCGCTTGGAACTTGGCGCTGTCGCGAGCAATATGTTGCTGCACAAGAATGCGCCTCGCCCATGTGACGTATCGCTTTTAATATTTTCGCGTGACTTTTCGTTGCTCAGATCGTGGTGTAATTTTTTGTTTGATTGCCTATAACCTGGAACGCTGTACAACGTGATACATATATGTGGAATCTATTAAAAGGTTTCTGGATGAAAGCTTGAAATGAGGGTGGAATAAAATTTCATTGGGGTGGTTGAAAATATATTTCTGCAAGATCTCCGAAGCAAAATATTTATATCCATGAATAATGGAAATCATAAAATTAATGTTAACCCTGTCATATAAAATAGAAGAAATTTAATCGACAAAAATGCAATAATTGAAAGCATGCCGTTGTTATTTTTACGGGTTACTCGAAAGTTATCGTAATTTCCATCAGCATAAAGTGACGCTAATGAGTATTAAAAACGTATTAAAAAAGATTGTATTACAGCCTCGAGTTCTTAAATATCTTTTTGCAATATTCCACACCTGCAACTATTAATCCTGAATTATCGATCCCTATATCACCGGTAAACGTAGTTTCATGCCGTAAAACTGTCACGAATCCAGCCAATAACAAGCCTGACTTCACTTCGGCCTCCTACATATGTTTATTAACGATGTACCATTTCTTCTTCGTTCTTGTCCATTTTGACGATGATTAATTACAACTTTGCCCGTGAGGTATAACGGGGGGCAGCGTGTAATCTGTTTCAAGCTCGTTAATACAGAGTTGCGTCCGATTAGGGGAATAAGTTGTTCACGATAAAACCGCGAGAGTAAAGACGAAACGAGTTTGTTTGGAAAGTGGTCGAGTTTTCTCCGGTTTTGATATCCGCTCGCGATAGCATCTACGCTTAAGCTACTTACGTTTGCGGCTCTTCGTTCGCCAACTTTTAAGATGCTTATCAATGATGGAACACGTATTATCTGCTAATGCTTCATCAGAGATAGGTACACGCATTACACGCGTGCAAGAAGAAAGTAATGTTCGAATGTAAATAACGAGCGGCGTTATTCGAGCCGAGCACGCGATCTGAACGCAGACATCGCGGATGGTCAGTGTCGAAATGAATTTGCTACGTGCCATATTATAATTGAGACCTGTACAAGTTGAACGAAATTTTGCTACCACGTAAACGTTCTATTCTTCGTTTTCATTGATGCGCGAGCGGGGATACTTGTTTGATCGGTATGAAAAATTTCTCTTCCATCATACCACGCGTGCTGGCAGCGTTTGCCACCGAGTAACGATAAATACGTCCAACCGAAATAACAAATAATCCAATCTCTGGATAACCGGTATCGCGTCCATATAATGAAAACCTGTTCAATCTAGGTGGTACGCACACCATTTAATTCCAGCTCTTCGAGTTACAGAAAATATCGAAAGAACTCGTCGTTCTACATCGATCGGAGAAGTAATTTCCATAGAACATGATCTTCCATAATTATCACTTAATCAGTCACGGAAATGATCGATCCGGGCGAGCTACGCGGCCGTCGCGTTGATGCAAACCGATACACGCTAAACGTTCTAACGCAATTCCCTGAACGACGTTAAAGCGCCCTATCCCATCGCGTTTGCAATTAAATTTAGATTCGACGAACGTTGCGTCTGGGCCCGGCCACGCAATCGTATTCAGTTCCTGTTGATACGGCTGAACGTGGGTTTGATACAGCGATAGATACACGCGAGCGAGTCCTAGGTGCACGTACACCGGCGCACTAAATCATTTTCTCCACCGGGGGATAAACGTCCCGGCTACGAAGAAATCCAAAGTATCCGTAGGGTGATTTCTCGGAGCACCTTGCAACGTCCTCACCGGCTAATATTGCATGGCCGCTCGATAGGCACTCGCGTGCGATCGGCTGCCCTCGAGAGAGAGAGACCGCTGGAACTCGCAGATTACAGCGATCGTGCTACCCATATTAATAAACTAGTTTTTGCCGAGGTCGTGTGCTTGCTGATTCGCTTGTTTCGCCATTGAAACGATAGGCTACCGGGATACATAACTGTTTCGCCAGACGTCGTTGACGTGGCCGACGGCGTCATTTTGGCCAATGATTGTGTCAAATATGTCACGCAACAGGGTAGTGGAATGTTAACCGTACTCCTTGGCCCATTAGTACAGGCTGAAGCGTTCGAGCTCATTTAATCGTTAGTTTTATAGAATATTAAAAGCGTTTGAGAATATCGGCACGAGTATGTATAAGACTTTTGTTCGCCCTACATCAGAAGCATTAATTTTATATTTCGCGGAATAAGTAGGTTTCTAACCACCTGGATTGGAATTTAATCGGCCTCCGCGTCGGCCGTAATCGTCTATCTCATTTTTCAGTAGTATTAGCCGCCGAGTGAAAAGGTCAGACCGCGAGTGGAACACGTGCGATTCTCTCTTAACCCAAGGCAGTTATCGCACACGAGAAACGTTACTCCAACCCAAGTTAACATCCTACTTTACAGAATTATATTCTCGAATCCAGAAAAAGGATATTCACGTAATTGCATACAGGGTGTGCGCACTGTTTCATACGGCAGTAAACGTGCGAAATTCTTTCTCACGCATCTCGTGTCACCGATGCGGTCACAAGTGCATCGATTACTATGAACAACGTCGATTAAACTATATTCTGCGACGTGTTGACCGCGGCTGGAAAGCTGCCAGACGAAGGAGGATTACCGGGCGCGATGCTTGCCGGGTGAATCGTGACCCACGGTTGGTTTTCCTAGGCGGGCTGCGATTACCGATTATATCGTGGATGCTGGATCTTCGTGTGCAAACATACGAACGGACGAGGGGGGTCGTTGCGGGTGTAGCTACACGATGTTGCAGCGCAACGGTAAATTCGTTGGAACGACTGAACATGAGCAGTCAAGAACCACTGGGAACGCCGGTTATTTATGACTGGAAGGTAACGTTGGGTCACGAATGGTGCGGAACCGTTTTGGAATTGATGCGAATGGGACCCGATTATGGGAATGGCGGCAGCTTGTAACAAGCAAGGGTGACTGTTTTGATTCGCGCGTGGGATTCGATCGGAGGATGCCAGGTGGGTTCGTTAATTGCGGTTGTAGAAAATTCTTGGTCGATCAGAGGCATCTTTTTTTTTTAATAAACGAGTCATCCACGCCGCAAGTCCGCATTTGTACAATATACGATCAGCATAATTCATGCAGAAGTAGCTAAGTTACCCAGCGCAGTCTCACCGGGGTGTCCTTTCTAGAATAGCTCATCAAAAGTCTCCGCATTCAGGTGACCTCCTTCGATATTAAAACGACGAAGTGCGACGAATGTAGCGGCGTGGGAGGTGGTTGTGCGAGAACGTCGATGGGTCGGAAAGGGTTGGAAGGGCAGGAAGGAGAGAGAACACGGTTTCCTCGTGGGGGTGAGAAGGGCGCGAGATACCAGGGCGACTTCGCGGTTGAAAATGCAAGTAGGCAGACACAGGGCGGGCGAATACGGCAAGTTCGAGGCGGTTATCAGCGCTCGTCCCTCGTCCTCGGTAGCAGTTAAACTACACAAGGCTCGGCTGCGACGCAGACCGTTGTACCAGATTCCTATCTACGGTAATTATTCCGTCTACGCGAAACTTGCCGTTTATCCTCGTGAATTCGCGGCTGGCATTAATCTCAATTAGAAAAGCAAATCGGCAAACGCATCCGCGGTGGCGATCCCCTGCACCGCACAGTCCACTAAATCGAAATCCAATTTCTTAACTCGTCTTCGCCACGGACGGCCCCGCCAAGGGGAATATCGTGTTTCTTATTTTTGTCCATTCTTTCACCGGCTTGACCGCTTCGTCTTTTTTTTTTCCTTTTTTGCGTCGCATCGGGGAACGTGTGTCACGAATCTTCCACCTCCTTCGGATTTCTCGTCTCGGCTTCTGTTTTTTTCTCCACCCCGTCTGTTTCGACGGAGAGTCCGTCTGGCGAGAGAGAGCCCTCGGTGTTTACCGAATATAACGCAAAGCTTCACGCGCCGGTTTCCCTTATCTTTATTATTTCCCCGAAGAAAGCGTGACCGACAACGCCTGGAATAAGTGGAATACCGTGTTTCCTATTTTTCTTGCCGTCCCGTTCCGCGACGTCTCACGACACACCTGGGCAGCGGTTGCTTTTCGTTCGTCTACTCCTTTCTTTCTTGCATCGACGCGGTCGCGACGCGACGCCCGTTTTCACTGGCCTCCATGGAGAGTGACGTTCTCGCGGCAAGTGTTGCTGGACGGAGTAATCTAATTGATGAGTACACCGTCTGATTGCAGGGACGATTCGATTCAATTAGCCGCATTTAAGCGGCGTTAGTATTTAAATTGCATTGCTTCGGCGCGTGAAATAAATCAGTGATTTATGGCGGTGGTACGATTACGGCGCTTCATTATTTTCAGTAATTCATGCGCGATGCGGGACGAGAGATAGCGTTGGTATTTTTGCGAGCGTTCAAGTAAATTTCTATGTTAATATGAAATTCCTTATTTCCAACCCATTCATTTCTTCTCGCCGTAGTTTATCTCCTCTTCACTCCATTTTAATCGAGTACGCCAGGCCTTAAAAGCCTTCTTGCATCCTGCCTTTGTCTCGCCCTCTCTCCACCTGTCCATCTATTAAGGTTGCACGCAAATCCATGGCCGAAGTGCAGTGCCTTTAACGCAAGTTACACCATTCAGAGGGAGAGCAGCTCCCTTGCCAGAGAATTTCGCCGGCAGAAGCAGCTTGATCGGCTCCACCGTGCACATCTCGACCAAATGGAAGTTTCCCGTGTCGATTAGAAAACGGATGTACATCGGAAACGCATTAACTGCAGCCCGACGTTGGTCAAAGCCTTTTCCGTATTCCACCTCGCCCGTGCACATCGGTTCCCTGAATTGTACGTTTCAGCGCGCTCTTCAGCGTGAAAGGAATCCTGGTACGCGATTATACAAGCTGCTCCGTTTGAGGTTCTCGCCTTAGAATTCCCCCTTTATCCCGCGACCGCCGCACGCGCGTCCCTTCTATCGTCCACCCGGCTTTCTGATACGAAAACGTCCTCAGAAACATTCGATTCCGGAAACCGAAAGTGGAGGCTTCTGGAGGAGGGACTGTCGTACGATTTCTTTGTTTCGCCGAGCTATCGCAGTCGCAACGGTCGACGATTTTTCAGCTAACGACAAGATTTATCGATGCTTTAATATCCCTGCCAAGCGCAGACTTCGCAGGCCTCGTCCAACTATTCGCATTCCTGAGAGCGACGCGGTCGCGCATCGACGCCGTTAACTCGTAAAACCCCCAAGAGTTTTACGTCCCGAGTGATTCGTCACGGGACGTTCCGAACTTCTCACCACTATCAGCATGTCCATATTTCTCCAACAAACAGAGAAACAAAGCGGACCACGGGGGGAAAGGCCGAACGGAGATGTGATTCCGCGTGACGGCAAAAGCCAAGACGAATGTACAGCTGCGAAACGGCTACAAGTTGGGTGCATGACGCGTTGCCTTCCAACCGTGGCAAACGACGTCAGGCATGTCACCGTCTTCTTGCGGCACGCTCTTACGCTATTAAGACCCGCCTTGGGCCCACTAACGTAATCGTCGACGACAGTCGGCGAATGTAAGACCGTCGACGCGTTGCACGGTGCTGTCGTCGATCCAGGCTGCGCCCCGTTTTTCCCGCCGTTCTCGTCGTTTCACGAATTTCGTTAAAAGCAGCAAGAAACGTGCTTGCTCGCGGAAACGTGGCAATTGCGCGAGCCCCGGCTGAATCGGCGTTATTTCGATTTGAATGCTTCCTGGACTGTCTCGTTCGGCTGTGGTAACCCTCGATGTTTACGACGCGTTGCTTTTTGTCGATATTACTCATCGGGATGCTGATGCGAAACGGCGGTGTTGCGAAAGGTATTACGCTCGTCTGCGCGTGGTTTGCGTGAAATTTATCAATTTGCGCGAACCCGAAGGACAGGTGAAATGAGAAACATGGAGTCGCGTCCCTTGGACGAAGGAGATTCGCAGAAATCGATTTCTGGAGGAACGAGGATCCTCGCAAAATTTTATAAAATCCGTTTTATCATTCGCAATCGATTGCATTTAAAACGTGGGAATGAAAGACCAACTTCTCGTAACTGTTCCATCGCGATTTCAGGTGAAGCGGTTACCTGTCGTCGGAGACCCTAGCCTCTAATACCTTGCAGGAAATTCACGTGAACTTTTTTCCCAAGAAGCTACCCTCTATGAGAATAATTGCGGGGATTTAGTACGCCAATGACGGCTGTACACCCGAGTTGCTTTTGATCCGAAAATAAAAAAATTGACTGCGCCGATGGGATCTGCATTTTCCCACGAACCCAGCGAGACCTCCGTGCAAGAACAAAAGTCCCTTCCATCAGTTCCTCGAAACCGTCGTCGAGCAAAAAGCCCGAGAACCAATCGCAAATTGCATCAGAGCGACGCAGACGTAGAACGAAACTCCTGGCGGGGTACTTTTTTGCTTAAAACGTCGGCGCCCTAAACGCGAGTCATCGGCAATCAAGACGTTTTACTTCATTTCCCTCTGGGTCACCGCGCGCCTCTTTCATTTTCTATTTCCTTCGTTCCATTCGACGCGATCATTTCAGGCCACCGATTGCTGTTTACCATCGATAATGACGTCTGCCGAGATATCCGGGTATCCGTACCCCCTATACTCTGTACCAGCGATTTTCAACCGTATTCATGCCGCAGTGCGCACAAGCTAGTTACTAAAAATGTCTGAGGCGCAGCGAAAAGTGTTTAACATCTCTTCGTCGAGCTGACAAAACAATTTTCAACTGACTCACGAAAACAGTAATATCCTTTCCAGTGTATGAAATACCGTTCACTGATTTGCCAATGAACCTGTACGAAAGATTTATCACGCGACAGGTATCCAATCATTGCTGTCGAGCAGCGTCAACTTGTGCTAATAAATCGCAGAATCGTCGCACCCTACAACCCGCGGGCCTTTCGCGGGCAACTCCGGCTCAAAATCGCTCCGCTCGCACCCAGCGACAATTAGAGGCTCGATTCAACGGAAGCGGTCACGTTGCGGTAACCCGTTCGCCGTCACGAGCGGAAGAAGGCCGACAGGTAAATCGTCGCGGTCACGAGATCCGTTCCGTGGCGGCCGGACCGCGTAAAGTTCCAGCCGAGGACGCTTAACGACGACCCGCGACACGCATCTGGGGTTAACGGTCTTCGTTATTTCTGTCGGTGGCTCTCCGCCGCCGAGGAAAATTGCCGGTTATATTCTTGGATTATGCAGAGCAATTATGACGTCAGGGGATTCGAGGCGGCGCTGCAAAGGACTCGTTCGTTTCGCCTCGTCCCTCCTTCGACGGGTTGTCGTGTGTGCCGCAGGTACGATACGGGAGATTTAGGGGGAGGGGGCGATACGAACGAAGCAAAATGTAGGTTGGTAAATGGACGATGCATAGGCACGTTTAATTTGACCAGGCAATTTTCTTTTCGTTGTCGTGATTTGGACAGGTTAATTGGAGAACGGCGTTACGCTTTTAGGAATATCATTTGATATTTCGCCCTGATTCTGTTCGGGGGCAGGGATTGGGGGGGGGGGGGTGAAATTGCTGGGAATAATCTGTCCGATCTGTCGGTATTAACGACGGGGCAATTTTCCCCGGTAATTGCGATGACTTATAAGAGGCTCGGGAAAATAATCCAAAGTAGCTTTCATCCTGATGCTCCAATTACGTTGAAATAAGGGCGACTATATTTATTTCTCGCAATCGATGTGACAAGCATTGTAGAATGTGTCCACCATATATTATGCACCGATTATTTTTCTTCGATTAAAAGTAGTTGACCAAATTTGCGTCAACTCCAAAGTTGCCAGGTGATTTCAATGCGATTCGAGGTCACGCTCGGCGAACAAAACTTCGGTTCGTTTATGTTCATTTTAATGTACGTCCCGGGGTCATCGAACGCCTCTCCTTCAGGAAGAAATTAAGCGTGACACACAGATCTTGCGTGCGATACAAGTAACCTTAAATAAGCAGCATAATTTAATAAATAGTTCGTTCCGTGCCGTAACACGCGCGTAAAAAAACTAAAGAAACGAACCGTTCGATGGGAAATAATAATAATGATTTGCATGGGACGGGTTAAACCGTTGCATACGTAACGAGTACGATGTCTATGTTGCAGAGCAATCGGCACGGGCGAAGCAGCGAAGTCGGAAAGCAGCAGCTCGCGACACGGAACTGGCTCGACCAAGAAATGAAACGGGTGTACTACGAGAGGTGCGCGTAGAAAGGCGAAGACACGAGTTTCCATGAACGCGTTAATTAACAGCCAACGGGAGATCGCTACGGCATCGCGACTTCTCGCCACGACAATTAACATTTATTCGCGATAATTTATTACTCGAGACCGGATACCCGAAGCGAAATTTTAATTGACACGCGGCGTTTGCTTTCCTCGAATCGTCCCCGAATCCCTGCACTTTACCTCGACCCTTTCGGCTTAGATCGGAACGACACCGAGCAACGGCTCGTTTAGAAAGTAATTTTGCCTCGCAAGTATATGAAACTGCGTTCAACCTCGTTCCCAGCTAAATGAGTTCTTTCCATAGGGACCACCGTATCCCCCTGAAATAGGCTGGCGATATTAAAGCGGAGAAGCACGCGAATGAGTTTGAGAAGAATATTTCCATAACAGAAGGTGCGACTGTTTTCCGACAATTCCTTCGATGCAATTTCAACTATCGCACACACCGACCCGCGATCGCATGCATACGTCCAAGGCTATCTCATCTAGCTTCGAACGCGACCAAACTTCCCCCAGGCTACTCGGAGACGTCGATAATACACGGTCTGTCAAAAATCCTTTCCGTATCGAGATGCAAATCGGTCGATTGGACAGCGAAGACGCTGCAGAATCGAGATCATCGACGATCTTGTCGCACGAGCAACAAGAAAACGTCCCCCTCACGACCGGGTGGAGCATCGGGGGTCTTTTTCTGGCTCGTCATCGGTGCCTCGACGCGTACACGGGCCAATGCACGTGTAACTCGTCAATTTGCAGTCCGTGCACACTGTGATCTCCGGGACGGGAACGTTCATATTTACGAAGCACCGTGTCCGATACTCGTGTTCGATTTGCCCCAGCAATCTGAACGACATATCGATGCGTTCCACGTGTAGACGGTACGCGGTTGAATATACGCGTGGGTCGTTAATTGAGTAATGAAACGCCTGCGTGTATGGTGCAACGAATGTCGGTCGTGGGCAGAAACACTGGTCGGAGCCCGTTTGGTTGGAAGAATTAATGAGAGGATCGAAAAGATGTCGGGGAATAGAACAGTTAGATCGAAAGGAGGACGGTCGGGAATATTGTGAAAATGTAGTGGGATATCGTTAAGAGGACAGCGAGGAGGGAAAAAGGTTGAAAAGCGGTACGTGAAAAAGGTGTACGAGGATAGGAGAAGGTCGTGCATAGGAAGCTTCGGAACGGAGGGATTCAGGTGTCGAAAAATGTAACGATAAAGGAATATAAAGCACGGGGACTGGTGAATGCGAGGCCGTAAGAACGCAGGCACGGAGGCAAAAAGAGGAAACGCCTCGATAGAAACACGCAAGATATAAATATACAGATACACGTGGACGTAACAATGCGGTGGATAGAAATATAGAACGGAGGGATAATGGAGAGATACTTGAAAAAACCAGAAGGGGAAGGTTATGAAGTGTGCCCTGTGGCCAGGTCAATGTGAGAAACGGAATAAAACGATACGGACGACCAATGCACTTTGGGAAATATATTTCATTATTATGAATTCCATTAATTCCTGTAATGACTCGATCAGTAAATTTCATCGTACAAATAATAAAATATATACCACTTACAGACCTACAATAAAAATGATTGCCACCCGAAGCCCATATTAATATCTCCAACAGGCCATTATCTATCGCACCGAAAGAGTCCACCGCCCCGAAGGGGTTACCAAGGGAGACCTTCTCTCGCCGGGATCCGTCAAAAATTCCAATCCGTACGTCCGACAAATATTTCTCAGATCGTGAGCGAAATTCATCGAAACGGAGACACAGAATCCGCCGCGCGGAAAAACCGCCCGGCAACGATCGGCCGAGCAAATTGGATAGAAGCGGAACGCGAAAAGAAAACGAAAGAAAACATAAAAATATAGAGCGAGCGTCGGGGATCGATTTAAGCACCGCCGGACGGATTCAATAACTCTGGCATCGAAGCTCGGGTGCCCGTGCACAGGGAGAGTTCCAAGGTATTCCGGTTAAACGTGCGTGGCAACCGATATTTACCCATCTCATTATCGTCGGGATTTATGTTACGATCGAGCGACGGAGTTTTCCAGCCCGGGCTCGCTATTAGACGACCGGCGTTCGTCAATTATGCGGTTCATTCTTGTCGTACCACCGCCGACTAGATTCGTATCTTGTCCGGGAATGAATAAATGCCTATCCCTCCCCGTTTCAGGCTGTCCCCGTTTCTCAGGCAACGATTCGACAGGCATCCAGCGGGACGATGCTCGTGCACGTGTACCGCGACTTTACACGGTCGCGCGGCGTTCCCCGCTCGCGGACGCATTAATCAGGCCGCGATTTATACCTATTAGCCGTTTTGATAAATCAATTTGCCGGTCCGACCGGGGTAATTTCAAGGTGCTGCCCGTTCAGCCGCGGCGCCGCGACGTGGAAATTCTTCAGCCGCCTTTGTGTCTGCTCGCGAGGTTATTTTAAGTTCCGATGGGGGTCGGTCGGGTGCTCGTCGTGTATCGATATTTCAACGTCAGCCCGTGTTATGCGACGGAAGACGCACGTATCGGATAGGTATGCGCGGGATTCGAGGTCGAGTTTCTGTCCGTGTGACAGCTTTTCGACGAACGATCCTGTGATATCCGTGCGCGGAGGGGTGTTCCGAATAGTTTGAACGGACGGGACGGCCAATCTGTTAACCGGCTTGTTCCTCGATCGCGTAAGTTCTTTCGAGAGCAAAGTTGGACGCGGGCGTCAATTTTTGTAGGTTGAATAAATTAGTCGGATTTGCTTTTCGACAAATAACACGTTCGTTTCGGAGAATGTCCACGGGCGAAGAAATAAACGCGCTGCGATTGAGCAGAGGGGGTTGTACTTTTTCCAGTCTTGTTCTACGCAGAGTGTTCCAGGGGTTTCGTGACAAACTGGGATGGTTTTTTTTCCGTGGATGAATGTAAGACGAAAATGTTATATAAAGTTCTGCAACAAACATTTCCTTACAAAGTTCTACGCTGGGACATCTTCTATGTACTGTCCACGCGAACATCAGTATAGAAAAAAAATTTAACTGCGCTGATAATTTGCATATAATCACAGATGATACAACTCAACGTGATATCAATACGACAAAGTCTACCCCAAGCACTCTTAAACTCACTCTACACCGCTACGTGAGTGACTACAGACGAAAGCTGGCAGACATCCGCATCAAGGCAACCTGCACACATATATCAGTGTCCCTCGCGTCCCGCAGAAAACGCCTTCATTAACATCCTTTAAACCGATCATTCTTCCCTCACGCTCCCACCATCCTTCGAACTCTAACATGCCCCCCCCCCCCTCTCTCTACGATCGTCCACCCTCGTCGATTCCCGCGAACCCTTTCGATTCTCGCTCGCTCCACTTTTATCACAGTTTCCTCGCGGCGCACTCGATCATGCTATCCGCGTGCCGGTACTCTCCCGATATTCCCCTAACGAGTTTAATTAATCTTGTCGTTATTACGCCGCTCCTTGTATGCAAAGCGACCGCGCACCGCCGATCGACCGATTGTGAAACGTCATTCAAAGCAGGCGGGTCCCAAGCACGATACAGGGAACGTCGTGGTTCGTCGCGTCGCGGTGCGTCCAGGACGTTATGCTCCGATGAAAGAGAATATCGATGGGGCCGATCGATCGTGCCGCGATGCGTCTGCCCGGCGTCGATCCCGTGCGTTTTCTACGCTCGGCTCTTGCCGGTCTCTCCATCCCTCTCTTCCTCTTTCTCCCGATACACAGGGCCGTCGTTGCGTGTTCAGAACGGCGTCCTTCGACGAATAGTAAAAACGATACGCGTCTCGGGGCCAACGGTCCGCGGGTGTGCTCGCGCGAGAAAAGCCGAACAAAGCGGCGCGAATGCAACCCGGATCGCCACGCTCGATAAGCGGACTCGCGCATCGCGAATCGTTCGCGATACGTTCCGTCTAGTCGCCCGAACGAGTTGGACTAAGGCCCACCGTTTGGACGACATGCAGCGTAATCTCAGCGAAGTTACATTTTCTCCTGGGGCGACGCTTTTCAGCAGCTTGCCAGGGTGTACAATTAACTCGCCCGTTACTGTGCCCCCGTACGTTGCCGCGCCAAAAAGTTTGGGCCGTTCGATTATAAAAAAAAAAAAAGGCGAAACATCAGAAGCACGAGTTTGAACGAGCGCCTGAAATGTTCGGGGACTCGCGATGCGTTCACCGGAACGCGAAACTGTCGTCGACGAGCGTCGATACTCGCATAGGTAAGACGACATTGCAGCTGGTGCCTCGATAAAGGATTCTTGTTACATTATTGGCTAGCGCGTACAGGAATCTCGGGACACTCGAGTCATCGCGAACACGATGCGACAGTTGTCCTGTTAGAGGCTCTATGCTGCTTATGAAACTCGATATTGCGGTGATAACGTGCGACGCGGTTGGTTGCACGAGTCGGAAGAGAGGCAGGATAAGCTGCGCGGTTTGGGTTCGATTGGACAGGACCGGAGAACGCGATCGATATCGATGCCGTAGAATTAGCGTGATAGCCGGTTGATAAATACGGGAGGGCAGGAAACGTTTCCGGATATTTCTTATTAAGGGACGTTGGCTCGGTGCTTATAGGAAATTGGTGGCAAAGATTGGATGGCGTACAGTTTGAAGAAAACGTAACATATATTATCCGAAATTCTTCCGGGCATATTGGAAATTTCAATGTCTCCCAAGGCATATACCTTTTCATATCTTTAATAATGGGCAGCCATAACTTTCCGCGTAAAAGAACGAACGCGCGGGACACGACCTCGAGGACCTTTCTCGTACACGTTTCGTCGGGAATGTTGAACACCGATCCCCATTAGATCATTCCGATTTTCCAGAAACGTACATCAAGCAGTACTATCATCGCTTATAAGCCTATCTTATCTTCGCCAATTATTTCAAACTTTGCTCCAGCATCAGCCAACTAATTGCAGAAAGGAACGCGGCAGTTGCAGTGGCAAGCTTCACGATCATCCAAACGACCCGTTCCGCCTGACCCAGAAAATCTTCCAGACCCAGGGGAACCGCAGAAATGTCCGAAAGATTCAACAAGAGCCTCGTGTAAACGCACGCGGGACAGCCGCGAAGAGGGATTCCAACGCGAAAGGGAACCGATCGCGGTAACGACTATAAAGTCCGTACGGGAACTTGCATATATTATTAGGCCGTCGAGCGGAGGCCGTATAAACGCGTCCATGGGTGACGTTTCAGCATCCCGGTGCTTCAGGCGTACATGAACTCTGTGCTTTAATGGGCTCGTCCTGTCTCCGGGGCCCGGCGTCCCTGCCTCATTTCTGCCCTTTTCGTCGCGGAATCCTTCCCAGCGCGCAGAAGCTAACGCGTACCCGAGAGCCGCGGCGTTCTCTCATGCAAATGACATTGAACCGCCAGGAAGGAGGTTATCCGCCAATTAATCGACCGCTGGAACCGCGTAGCCCGTCAGTGTGTGCCCTTCGATGCGTGGCCAAGCGCGAGATACACCACGGCGGATCCTCTACGGTTATTAACGTGGTGCACGTGAGCGCCGTTGACCTTCCTGCTCTAATTATATTCATTTCGTGAAACCTTGGGATCAAGCGATCGTTAATGACAAATGGAAAAAATCGCCCGATGCTTGACGGGCGGCGATTTCTCAACCGCGAAGTACGTACATACGTCTTCGCCTGGTACCCGCCGGCCCTGTTATGATAGGATTATGACAGGGAGGGGGTTTAAATGGGAAATTCTGTTTTCGTTAGCTCGGGGAAAAGGCTGTCTTCGAGTTGGATTGTATCAAGTGGATGAGTGGAGTATATTGCGCGAATATTAGCAGGGTGTTCGAGGAACATTTTTTGTTCGGCTATGGTCGATGAAGTGTTGCAAGATATTTGCTTTTGCATTTTACTGGGATAGAAATACGGTTTACGTAGACTTTCCTGTGTTAGGGGAATTCTAGATTGGTGAAGGATGTATCGTGCAATGAAAAAGACGCTTCAGTGGAAAGTAGTTTCAATTTAATTGAATGCGGCAACGCGCATAATTTACCACGGCTACGACACTTTTACCGTACGCAAGTTTCCTCGTAACTAGCGACATTGTTGGGAACGAAATATAGGAGGCACGAGTGCTTCTCTCGTCGTACATCATAATACGTCGCAACCGTTTCTATACGTACGTACTTCCTCGATTCACGGGGGAAAAGAAATTGGACTGCCACGTATGCACGGTGAAACTTTCCCGGCTGAGGCATCTGCTCGACAAATCTACTAGATACATACTCTCATTTGTACGTCACATTTCACTCATCAGACCCGCTTCATCATCTAGATTTACGATCGGTGATCCTAGAAGGGTTCAGCTTCGCTATTTACTACTGTTACCCTCTCCTGAGAATAGCCTGATCAACATCCCTAACGAACGCGATAAAGCAGAAGAATATTACCGGGCAACGTTGTTCATTTGTCAGACGAAGAAGAAGAATCGTAACACCCAACGAATCCGTACGTCAAAATCAATTTGTCTTCTTTTGTTCGCATCAGAAGATTATTAAAATTGCCCCGACGTAATTACCGTTAACAAGATCGTGAAAACGTCGGTGCTCGTTAAAATATTTCATCGCTGTTGTTAAGCTGCACGTGAAATCGCCAACTTTGCCCCCCAATGTGAACGCCGTATGCGCGGTCTTCGAGGAACGATAACGCGGAAGTGGTATAGCATTCACCTCGACGTTCCGTGTCACCTCGGTCAGAAGTCACGTCCCTCTGAAATCAGAGATTACATCGTGACTCGATTGAAGTCCTCACGCGAGGACCGTCACGATTCTTCGCGGACGCGTCTTCATAGGCACGATGCGCGCCTATCTAAGCACACCCTTGAGAATTACTACGATCGTATAGTCACACGTTTCGACCGCGAGGACGCGACGCAATAGGGAGCCACGATTGAAAAGTGTCGGACACGATCGACGAGCCGTCCATGAGAAAAACGAAGCGTCCCGAAGGTTGCAGTTACACACGATATAAATGACCGTGCTTTCGTAGATAGCCGACATTATGGCGAATGTCGGAGCACCTGCAACGAAACGCGCTACGTAATCGTGCGCGGCATAAAATAACAGTTTGCTAGATTCTCGGGGCGATAAATTTATGCAAACGAAATAATCTAGAGAAATATTGTACTGTCTGTCGCAACTGGTGCGGCAAGATCTTAACGATGAAGAAAAATTATGCTGACGTTGTACGATCGTGTTATGAAAAATTAATATTTATTCCCCCCATCTTTATTGCTGCAAGGGGTTCGCGATGATAAGATAAATACGGAATTTATCTCGCTGCCGTGATTCAACGTTATCGACTATATTATAAAGATTTCTTGGATGTTTCCTTAGATTTCCGGTAATTATTGCGTTACTCGAAAGCAACTCCTCGGCGAAAAATAGCCGCGAGCGTATACGCGAATTCAGCATAAGAGATCGCTGCAGCGCGTCTGCGATATTAGAAAACTCAGCATATTTCCCTTTGCTAACCACTGATATCGAACTCGCCCCGGTACTCTTACAATTCAGTAGATTCCAGCGTGAAGAATAAAAATGCAGGAAAGCAGATGGGACGGGCAGGCGTCTAATCAACGAGCGGCGGCGGCGAGTTAACAAGACGCGGCCATAATTACAACAATACCGTCAATAACACGGGACCCGAAGATGCTCGGCAAACAAATCAATGTATAGAATGTAATCAAGCACTCGCGATCTTTCTCTCCCCCCCTATCCCTCTCTCCCCCTCTCTTCGTCTGCAACGTGCCAGGGCGACCACTATCGCGGAACGTGTAATTTCAGCGTAAAGAAATGCTGCTCGAAGCAGCGACAGGGAATAGGAACTCGCTGAAAGCAATTGAACCTATCTCTCTACCCCCTGTTGAACCCTTGGGTCTCGCCTCCCTCTCCACCCCCTTTCCCACCGGACCTAAGCCGTCACGTCCCGTAATTACAGGATATCTGGAAACTCCGACACTGGGCGAGCGACTTTGTCTTACCCATATTCCGTTCTCTAAGCGTTCACCGTCTATCCCTCGGCGAGAGGCACAATTCTCTCTCTCTCTCCCTCTCTCTCTCTCTCTCTCTCTCGCTCTCGCTCGCTCTCCCCCATCCGCCTTCCCCTTTCTCTCGGTTTCTCCCCCTTGCCGGATTCTGAAGAAGCGGGACGAGCCGATAATTTAGCGGTTTTGTTACTTCTTGGCCGCCGCTGCGCCGTGCACCATCTTGCGCTTTACATGCTCGAAGCCACTGTGCGGCCAACCTTTCCCGCTCCCTTCTTCCTATCCACCTTCCGTGCACCACGTCCTTCTTTTCACCTCCGGTGCTCCCACGTTTCCCGTCTTTCCGTCCCTGTTTCGCGCCGTGGCTCGCTCCGATTGCGCCCGCCGATCTCCCCCCAGCGCCCCGCCGTAGCCGAGGGGTGAGAGGCGGTTTTCGCAGAAGCGCAGTTTCGATTTCTACCGAGAGCTTCTTTCAGCCGTGCTAGATAGGTAGCCTTATTACTCCGCCGTTGCCCTCGCGGAACGGTATTCAACGAACCGCGATTTACGAGTTCGGCCGAAAGCACGCCGATTACACGAGCCATAGGCGTGTTTCTTTGTACAAGCGGATGCGCTCTCGGTGAACGCGGCGGCCGGCCTCCACGGACGGGGAGGAACAACTGGGACGAAGAAGGGGCGCAAGAAGTGTACCGCCGCGTCGAGCCACGATCGGGTTAATTATTAGTTGGCCCTTCCTCCGCGGCGTTCGTATATATCTTGGCGACTTCTTCACCTTCTGGCGGGGAGAAATTAGCATGAGGCGCGCGCGGGAGGTCTGCGGACGTCTACGGGAAGTTCCGCGACGAATTGAGCTTTCTGTTCGATTGTTCGATTGTTCGACGGAAATATGCAACGATGCGAAAATTTAATAACAAATTGACGTCAGCCGAGGGCGGTGTTCCATTTATGCCATTTACCAATAAGCGTGAACGGGAAAAATCTGCTTCACTCCGAAACTGAGCCAGCGGTCGCGTCACTGCGTTACACGTTACGACCCCCCGGGGAGCACGAAGTATCCACATCTCCGGGCCAAACAGGGCTACGCGTTATGAACCGACAATTTGCCGATGAGATCTACGATGGACGCGATACGCGAAACCGACGAAACATGAATTAATAAAGAATCGTGGCCGGAATATGGGCGTTTCTGCTTCTCGATCGAAAGACACGCGCGATCCGCCGCGAGATAACGCATCGATTATCCGGCAGAAAATCGCAATCGCCCGTCATAAATTACCTGTGCAGACTCCATCGTATCCACGGGTGAAACAAGGCAACCACGGTGCGCCGTGTGTCGATTTTCTACAGAGATCCGCGCGAGGGGGTTAAGAGCGGGATTCCCGCGACGCGGCGGAAAAATGGGAACGGAAATTCTGTATCGGCCGATCGTTGGCGGTGCGAAAGGGGCGCCATAGGCGAATACCGTTGCATCGAGAGATCGGTGAAAGAAAGGAGGACGGTCATGAATCGTGGATCGTGAATCGCGAGCCGCCTGAATCGCTATCGTGATTTCAGATTGTCGAGAATGCTGGTACGAAACACGCGGGATAGATCCATCCGGCGTTACATGGGAAATTGCCCTCTAACTACGATAATCGAGACGATTCCGCTCGCTTCCAACGACAGTGTATATAAATAACTTTGTAGTTGTTCAGCGCGGGATAAGCCTATTGGTTGGTTCTTGGTTCAAGTGGTTCTGAAGTAAGATGGACAGTTCGGGTGAGTTCACCCCTTGGCGATATTCTCGCAGGTTTTTGTGGGCTTAAGTTCGGTGATCAAAGTAATGCGTGCCGATTGGACACTTGTTTAAACGGTTCGTTTAAATATCTATGAATTAGAAATAGAAAATATCTATTTCTTAAATTATACAGGCAGCCTCGAATTTCCGTAAATTCTCAGCTGTCGAAATTCTGAAATCTTGTTGATGCGTCTTAAAATGGTCAAGGGTGGAATACAGTGGCACACTTGTATTTGTTGCGAAACTAATTTAGAGAAAGCTCTTTGCTCGTAACTGAATTGTTTTGTTTCTTCCTCTAAGTATCAAATATGATTGTAATTTAAATTACGAAAATTATTTGAGCATTCCAAATGCAAGAGACAAAGGTTTCTTCGCCCTAATGGATCTGCAATAATTCCTCTGAATCAGCAGAATTGATCGGTGCCATTAAGTATACCTTCAATTCTTCGGATCGGTGCAATTAAGAATCCATATAACCTCAGGTACACGCGAACGGTTCGCGTCTCAATTTTTCAACCATTAATCTCCCGTAGCCGCATCTTATTGTTCTTTCGCTAAGAAAGCTCACAAAACTAATTTACACTCACCCACGTCAGCGAAATTAAATCACCTTGCCGGGGCGTTCGCTGATTTATGGACAGGCTCGACCTGCCCAAAACCCAATAAATCATTGCACATTATACCGCAGCGATACAGCCCATTATGCCAAGAACTACGTCTACGAAAACTTCTTTGAAAAAACAAAAAAAAAACACCCATTATTTACGCGGTACGTCGTGTCGTGCTTACAGAAGGGAAGGAAAAAAATATGGCCGCGGTTGATTTACAACGACATTCCCCGACCTGGCAGAACGCGCTTATAAACGCATTTGCATCGCGTGGCACGGTGCACCTTTTTATCCGTGGACTCGAATTGCCGAAGGTCAGGTCGGCCGTAACCTTTGTAGTTGAAAATTTATGGCCACGAACGGCCTTGTCAGCTGGTAATCACGCTGAACAACGAAGAGTGTGCTCGTAACGTTCGATGGTTCCTTTGAGAACAAGCAGAAGTGCGCGCATCAGCCACGGCCAATAGCGGCATCCTCGAATCAATTTCGCCTCACCCTTTGTTCATCCTTTGGATGCTACCGCGCCGTCAGGATACCCATCATCGGCGTCGCCCTCCCTCCCCCCTCCCCTCATTTCCTTCGTAACCCGCACTTTTATCCTTCTTTTATTCGCCGAACGCGGAGACCGGAGCGCATAAAACGGGGCCAAAAGCAACGCTAACAAGCGCAATGCAGCGCATCATCCAGCTGACTTTTTCGCCGAGCGATCGTAAACCATCAGCGCCCCGACTCTCGTGACTCAATCTCATTTCTATTGCAAAGTTTCCGCGAGCGGGATGGTTGCGCGCATTCGTGTTGCACCGGTCGCTAATTGATTCCCACAGCCGACCATTAATTATCCCGGGACGCGCTATCGACGATGTTAAACATCTAACCCCCGACAACTACTGAACTATTAGCTGGCGCGACAAGGGGAGGAAGAAGCATCAGATCCTTGGACGACTATCGACGAACGATGCCTCATCGATCGGTCAAACGGAGGGGATTGGGGAGCGGTCGGTTCGAGGGATTATTCATTAGAAACTGCGATATCTTCGTTAATCAGACAGGTCGGTGTTTTAACGATCGTACGCTCAGATTTGTATTCATCGAGTGCTGTATTACCGGAATTAATGATGCCGGCGATACCCCACGGGAACGGGGTCAACGACCCTCTCGTTCGCAGATGCGACTTGTTTCTAATTTCAATTCGCCACCCTCGCGGCGAGACCCCTTTCCACGGAATCTGTTTATCGGCGTCGCTCGTCGCGACCGCGTGCCCAAGTGCAGTATAGTGTTTCATTGGGCATTAAATCGTCGGACGTTGAACGATAGTTGGACAACGCGGACCTTATCGGCGCCAGATTGGAATCGCGCTTTCCGCGCACCGACGCGACACGTGAAACGAAATTAGAGGCGGTGGCCGGAGAACAGCGCGCGCGTGTGTGTTTTAGAAGCACGCTCGAGCGTAACGTTAACGAGAGGCAAATAAAGGATCCAGCAGAAATAGAACTCGGATGCCATTCTCTATTTGCCGTCGTTCCGCTCTCCGTTTCATTTGTTCCGCTTGTCGAACGATCGAAATATCGAGCGCGTTACGTTGCATTTAAGGACGCGATATTTCACGCGATCCCCCGTTGCCTCCGGTATTGGTAAATACGTAACGAGGACGCGTCACGATTGCACTCCGTTGTATTCCAAGAGACTTCTCGAGATTGAAGCCTCCGTTCTGTGTCGCAATTGAATTCGACACGGATGTACTGAAGCTTTCGTTGCTTAACAGTATGTAAGAGAAATAGCACTATTACTCGAATCGAAGTCGCGATTAGGTATTAGAATAATTGCGTAGGCGTGTATATATTAACAAGGTATGTATTCCGTTTATTAATACTGTGCTCTCTCGACCGTAGTCTATACAAGAATGCCTTCCTTTGGCAAAAGCGTCGGTCGTGAGGACGCCTACGTCACCATGGCCCTTTTTAACCATTTTAGGGTTCGCCCCGAAAGAAAGCTACGCTAGACAAAGACAGCGTGCATCGGCGAAATGCACATGGCCCGCCTCGGCCGTTCCTGTATCTCGAATATTCTAACAAGTATCAATCTGTCAATTTTATTTCTGCTGCTTACACGTGTAGCACGGCGAATCGCTGTTAATCGATTTATTTCGGGGAATATGAAAAACCGAATCACTGGACAGCACGAGGGATGATAGCGGGATCAGTCGCTGCTGCGTTCGTTAATTCTTATTTACGAGCCGGTTAATGGAAGGTTCGCGGTAAAGAGAAAAAAAACTTGCGATCCTACAATGGAAAATAGGGAGACAAACTCAAACATTATTGAACCTAATGGTACACTTACATGGTTCGATAACTGGCCCGACTGGTTCGCTTCTGCATATGCTTGCGCTAGACGTTAGAATAATTATAACCGTTCGTTCGCTGGAAGCAGCTCGAGCGTTGGCACTACAGTTACCTCGTCAAGCGCTGAATTTCGCGAAAAATATAAACGACACCGTTACTCGTCCTCCTCGGTTCAATCCGGCCCGCAAGTGTTACACGTATTGTTCTTCCGTGTTCTGTTCTCTCCCACGCGTCTCCCACGCGGATCCATATTTTATCGACCGCGAGATACGATACGAGGATAACGCGTGAATTAGATTTCACGCTCGTCGAAATAAATTTCGTCCAAGATATTATTGACAACGAATCCAGTACTCTCTTGACAAACTGTTAACTGTTGGCCACGATATGAATAGTACTTGCACTTCCCTAACGTAACTTCCAAGAAATTTTAAAAACGACGCTAAGTTCGTTTCGTGCTCCATTTGCCGCCCACATAATGCAAGAAAACGTCATCGTCAGTTTCGTTTTAAATTGACATTAAATTAACGTTTATTCCGAAGTTCAGTTTAAATCAAATGTAACGAGGCAATATTCTCGTCGAATTTGGTGGATAAAGGATAAAGAATATAGGTATACCTTTCAAGGATAAAGGTATACCAACACAAAGCCTGGCCACATGAACCTCGACGCAGCGCAAGACTTAAATAAACGTGAAAATTGCCCGAATGAAAACAAACACGAGGAGGAGCGATAATGCAGCATCTTTTTGCCCTCCGTGTGGACGGACGATTCGCGGTTAACCCGCTTCTTGCGAACCAGTTAAATTCGCGTCCAAGTGACCGCAAGACACCATTCGGCCTGTTTGCGTGAAAAATTCCACCCCGTTCGAAGGAAGGTGGCTCATCGCGCGACACGCTTTTTCAGCATTTTCATCACGCATGCATACCGTTTCTTGTCCCGCGCATGCTACCATTGATAGCGGCCGAGCCGTACGAGGGTTCGGTTAATTGAAAACAGCCGTGCATAAACGGAGCGAGCCTGCACGGTGAGGTTCTTAATTACCCGGCATCCTTTCCCCCGCGCGCCTTAATGTGTCAGAGCCGGGCATTAAAAATCTTAGCACGATATTAACGTGGAAGAAGTTTTTGCCGGCGGACAAGTTGCTCCTATGCGCGGTTTTTGTCCACCGCCACTCCTGTCTTTGTTACGAAAGAGGGGTACTATGATATTCGCGTGGTTGCACCTGCTTAATTAAAGCTGTTGGGCCAGTGCGTAAGCCATCGGCCTGGGAGGAAAAATTCGTGGCACTTCGAGCCGCCATTATGGATTGTGAATTCCGCGGCGGGCAATTGCTTCAACTTTAATTGCCTATTAGCATTACGGGCGTTATTGAAGCATTAAGAGCTCGCCGGGGTTCATAATGAACTTAATATCGTAAGACGTCGCGATGATCGATACACGATAATTTACGTGTCGTTAACGTGTCGTTAAGAATCCAAAAATGTCGGTAATTATTAGCGCGGCGTATCGACCGGCCCCCCCGATGGAGTTAAGGGTCGTTCGATATCGATCGGCAATATTTCAATAGCTTTCTCTTATTTGAAATCCGCGGTTCGATTAATTCGAACAAGCAAAACCAATAATCGCATTAAACGTGATTATCATCGCTGGAAGCGGTGCGTATTTCGTGTCGGAGTTGCGTCGTTGGCCTCGTTATCACGGCGGCGACCCTCCGTCCGAATAGTCGGGCGTTCTCGGGACTGGCTCCAGATATCTGCATCGATTAATCGTCTGCCATGATTATCAGGTGCGCCGGTCGTTTTATCACTCAGCGGACGAATAGGCCAGACGCTACGGGCGGTCCACGAGTCCCACCGGTCGAGATCAATGCGCCATCGCAGGTAACATCGATACCGAACGATGCGTTCTTCTTGCCCGCGTTTGCTTATTAGCCTGCTCGCGATTGGAAAGTAATTACCGGCGCATAAATCTACCGGGCGTAGAGCCTTCGGCGCGCCGCGAAGCATCAAGGATTCCGCTCGTAAAGCGTAAGCTGATGTCACGTATGCGTCTCGAACGCTCCGCTACGTTTCTTCCATCCTCTACCATCGTCTTGCGCTCATGCACGGTTTCGTCCGTTCTCTTTCTCCTTTTTCGTCACGTACCTCTGTACACGCCGAACCAGGAAGGGATTTGAGGGATCATCGCGATGCAACTCGAGGCCAGTTCTCCTTGAACCTTCCCTCTTAACCCGCTATTACTTAATTAGCAATATAAACTGTGATATCGAACAGCTCGAGAACGAGCATATGCTTTATAAGACACTTACATCATGCTCTTGGACGTATGAGCCGATTCGAGTGGGGCGAGGATTAACGGTTATGCGGTCCCAGTGGACGGCCACGGAGTTCCACAACCGGACTGTGAAGGGGACGACGCTTGTGCCGCATGATTGGTCTTCGAAAAGCATACTAATGGGATTACTTTGACGTTTCAATTTTTGTCACGCGCAATCCGTTTGATTCCGCCAAACACGGAAATCGTGTTTATGATAATTTCCTTGAAGAAGTGGTAAAACCGGATCGGAACGTTATTTTTTGAAGCTCGTTGACGCCGTTTCAACATTTTCGTCGGTGCAATATATCCGGGGATTATGGCAGTTCTCTTGTACTTGGATTTTTTGTTAGCAATTTTTAAATTACGAGCGACTAACGCGTAATGGACGTGTGTCAGGCTTTGGCAGATTTATTTTTCGAACTCAGACCTTTATTGCGCGATTTTCTATCGAAACCTCTAAATTGTAACGTATCCTCGAAATTCGTACGCAAGAAGGTTAGTCGAATTTAATTTGCATTCGTTTCTAAGTCAAATAAATTTTGAAGCTTGTACGAAACAATCGCCGTACGATCTTGCTGTCGATGCATACATAAATGAAAAACTTGCTCGAAGTGGATGTCGCTTCGGAAATTTCATACGGCGCTCGTTCGGGAGCGAAGCCGATATACGCTTGAAGCGAATGTGGTGGTACCTTTCATTAAAACTTTCGCCGCACCGTGCGATATTAAAAAGTTAACTCATTCAATCTTTTTCCCCGACATTATGCCCGCCCTCGCGCGAGCCAACATTTCCTAATCAAAGTCGAGCTGCATCACTTTGCGAAACTAACCCGTCGATGAAAAAGTTAACCCTCGCCCCGTGCACCCATCGCGGCGTAAAAAATCGAATGTAAACGTTTTCTACGACAACGCGCCATAATCGCGACGATTCCTGTCAATTATACCTCAGTCGACTAACCGAAGTACAGAAATCAATTTCAACATTCCTTCGCGAAGATACCCACGGCGAAAAGATCGAAGGAACGCGAACCCGCGCCGTCCTTCCGTCTTCCATGCACCGTGAAACAGGACACGAAACGAATCCGGCCACGCGAGCAGAGCCGGCGGAAATAAATTTCCGCAACGAAACACGGCCGCGAAATTCCTTGTCGGTCGCGATGCAAATTGCCATCAGGTTGGAACGTGTCGAGGTCCATTACGGCGTCGCGTTTCGCTCTCAGCGAGAAGAAAGGACGACCGGCCTATGCCGCGATCGATCTTGCTCCGCGCAATTTCATCGTTCGTGCCGATCATCGTGTGTACGCGAGTGCACACCCGCGCGATCGATCGATACGCGAACGCTGGCGAATGAAAATCGCAAACGGCACCACACCGGCACCACCCTCGGCTCTATCCCGCGCTCGATCCACCTCCGCCGTCCACGGTGGATCTTCTTCGGCGGTCGAATAGATGGAACGCATTATTCACCGTCGCGAACACGTAGCCGAGCACGTTTCTAACAACCGTAATATGCTGCGGCGGCTTGGTTGCAGCAGCGCGCCGGTTGCATCGATCTTGCCCGATGTATCGACGAGTCGACGAAATAGTAAATCAACGGGCGGTCGTCCAATACCGCGGTGGACACCCTGTACGTACGCGAAACGACCATCCGTTGATGCATTACAATCTGCCAGGGAGGTAGGGGGGGTTGGTAGAGCCGTGGTCGTATTTAAATTGAACTTCCGGCGTAATTTACGAGTTGTCGCGGGGAACAGCTTAACGTTAAAACGCACGCGTCATCGTGCGTTATTAGCCGTTGTCGGACGGGGAGAGTTTTTACGCGTTCGCTCGGTGCAACGGAAAACAGGTAAGACGAACGGGGAGTGGGCGTTGGCAGGGAAGATTCGTGGAAAGTGTATATGAGATTGATGGGATGGTCTATGGAGAAGTGGTTTTATGGAACCGTACGTCGGACATTGTTTTGTTGGATCATTTCAACACCTTTGCATTCGACACTCTGCACCAGTGCGTGCTCCTGCTTACGAAGAAACGTGGCGATGATAAATAGCGGTTTAGACTTTACGTAGTTTTAATAGTCGAGTATGCGTGCCCCGGATGCCGAACACTTCGTCGGATCCATTGTAATTTCTTTGATGACGCGCCGAGAAATTTCTTCCTGTTACCGGGAACGGAACAGGAATGGAAATCCTAAACACGTCGCACGATAAAGTTCGTCGGAAGGAATTGAAGAAAAACTGTGCAACGTTCGGGACAGCGTAGCAGTAGTCGGCGTAAGATGATGTACGATACAGTTTGAGTATGATGAATTAAAACCTTTGCGAAGAACACTGAATGTTCCTACGGAGAAGAAGTTTAATTGGTTTGTTCCATGAATCCAACAGAGCCCCGTATCGTCTGCCCATCTCGAGGTCTCCACTGTCCACTGCGGGATGGCATTCCTCTTTTATTTTATAATTGATTTAATCTCTAAAGGGAAGTTGCATTCCTCTGTTGAAATCGCCCTTAGATATTAGAAGCACGATTATGAGTAACAGAAGAAAACGACAGTTACACGGAATGTATTATTGACGTTGCAGAAATGCTTCGTCGTCGTATAGTATGCGCAAGATGCGCAAGAAATACGAATACGCAAAACGATGAAGAAGGTATTGATCGGGAGAGATTTTTCCTCGTTGTTAGCCGACTCAACAGTCTGTTATTACAGAAATGTTAACGGTGTTCCTCGAGAATATTGTAAGTTCGTTCTTTTTTTTTTTTGAAAATGTAATTTCTTTAATATTATCACGCATTCACAAGCCTAATAAATATGTAGCCGGCGCCAGTATTCCCAATCATGACGAAATTAACAAAAAATTCTTGAAAGTGCAGGACATTGCGATGTTTCAATTAAGTTAATCGCCACAATGATTTTGCTATCATTACCCTCGTTCGAGGGTACAGTGTAGCGTGATTATGGTAAATGTTGCTCGAGGCATTATCGATTGAATCTGTTTGCGCTAGTGCTCAATGCCTCAGGTTGTGGATTAGTTTGAGATTGTTGCGAAAGTTTACGGGCTACAAACAAAAGGCACGGTCGAGTATTGATCACTGCTAGCCAATAGTTGAATCCCAACTTAATTCAACTCTACGTATCAAATATCAAGTGCAATGTATTATTATGTGAGAAAGATTTGCCTGATTTCTATAGGTAAGTTGCCACAGCTATTCCAAAATTTCCTTCACTCATTTACGGCTTGTATAATTGTCCACGATTTCTAGATGACATAAACAATTATAATGAATATTCTCTTCGATCCTTGCCCCCACATCTTACACGAGGCTCAATATCATCAAAGAAGAAGAAGAAGAAGAAGGAATATCAACGTCGCACGTCCGAATCGCTTTTACCATTTATGTTTAAACGGCAACAATTATTGCGTAAAAAGTGACACGAAAACTTCGGATACCGTAAAACTATTTGATTCACCGGTGTTCAAGAAAGCACCGTAACACTAAAATTTCGATTCTACTACCGCCCGAACATTACGCCGTCGTTCACCGCGGCCCGTACGTTCGCAAATCCACGGTAAGCTCGAACAAGAATCACCTTCGTGGAAAAAATCTCACGTCTCACAGATTTGTTCCACGTTTGGCGAGCAGAACGTTTTTACTTGGTGGTTCACGCGGCGATTGGAAGTTTTGCCGATGCCTCGGCTGCGGCCGCGCAATTTCACGCTGCGACACGGTAAAACATACTCCACGCAATCTCCCGCATCTCCCGATACTACCTGTGTGGGCAGCTCCGTTTCTTCGCTTTGACACGCGGCCTCTTGTAAGTATAAATCGTGCGTTTTAGAGCGCGAAGACCAGATTACACGTGAGTAATGTCCTCCCCTGTCTCTCGCCAGTACTTTTTCCACTCGCCGAGTAGTTTGCCTGAGATTTACGCGACATAGATCTCCCGCGGTGTCGCGCGAATTGAAATTCTTAATCGGTCCTCGCCACCCGTGATTCATTGCGTTCCTCGGATGCTATTGTAACGAGACTTTCGGTGCTTCAGGCGGCCGGCGAGTTCGTGCCGCCCGTATATCCTTTTTCTCGCTCGGTAATAATCGACTGAAGCGTCGATGAAGAAACGGGCAGGAATACATTTCAAACTGACGGATCTATATTCGGCTCGCGTTCGCGCGCGAACGCTTTCTGCGCTGCAAAAAATTCGACAAAATTTCTTCGTCGAAACACCGTCGCGGAATACGCGCAATTACAAACGGCCACAGCAGAGCCTGAGAAAAGCAACGAATAAAGAGATCGATCACGTATGAAAGAGAGGAAGGAAAAAAGGGAGACGCATCGAAACCGCGTTTAATCAACGCGAAGAATCTTAAGATTCGACGAGAAAAACTTTCACGCACAATTGAATCCATTAAGGAACCATAATCACGTCGAAGCAGTAACATTCCGATAAGTGTATCTGTCGACCACGATCCTGCGTACCCATAATAACTGGCATTCAACGCGTAGAAAAATTGCACGCGATGAAGTCGCGAGGGTACCGTCGTTCCTGCGATCGAGCAAATCACCATTACGCGCCGGAAAGTATTCGCAGAGATTGGGCCCTTAACAATCAACAGCCGCGCCGAACGACCGTACGAATAGCGGACCCCTTATACTCTACATACAGAAGCCTCCTCAACGAGCCACGGCAATCGCACGCTTCCACTTTTATCCCCGTCCTGTCACGACCAGTCGCATCATTAGGCCATTTGGTATTACAAATGACGTCGAAGAAGCCCCGGCGAGCCGCCCTCTCCTTCCTTTTGTTCATCTCCTTTCCCTCTGATTCGCCTCCATTCCATTCTCTATTATTCCATCTCCTTCTCGATCTCCTCCTTTCTCTACACGCCCCCCCCCCTCACCCGCCCCGGGCATTTTTCATCGTTCTCCACCTCCGTCCGCGTCTTTCATTCTCCCTTTCACTTATTACGTCTCCTCTTCGTTTATCGCCCGTCACATCTCGCTTCTTGTCCCAGGCCTAGCCCCTCCAGCCGCAGTCAATCCCAGCGAACAGCCCTTTAACTGGATCGCTCGAAGGTTTACGATAAAAAGCAGCAGGAAAGTCATAAGCATTTATGAGTTTCTTACGGTGGATAATAAGTTTGGAATGATTGCCGTTTGTATTCCGCCAATGCACGCCAGGTGTCTTTTTTCTTGCACGGGGTCGAGCTGCGCGCCGCTAGTAAACGCGATCCCCCCTTAATGCGCCGGAGCGCCTTTTCCCTTAAGCACGGTGCATTACCGCCGCGGCGAAAGAAGTGTCCCGTCACCGATTCTTCTTCGCACGTCATTCCACGGTCGTTCGCCAGACACGAAGATTACGCAACTCCGGTCGAACGAGGCGACCACACGCTTCTGGAGTTCGCTGCGGTCGCCGGTGAACGTGCCCGGCGAACTCGAGTGACGGTTCGTGTAGAGATTTCTTCGATGTGACGGGAACACGCTACGTTCGATGATTATTTATTAGGCGAGGACTACCTGTGTATTATAGATTGTGCAATTTGTTTGGAAAATTCGAGCGTGGCGCGGCCACGGTATCGCCGGCTGGCTGTTGAACGGAGCGAGAGGTTGCGCGCCATTGTTATAAGCTCGATTACAATATTAGTTGCGAGTAGTTTGGCGTGGATAATATTGCAAGGCGCGCGAACAGAGCGCGCTGAAACATTAACAATGTATATTGTACAGGTAACGGAGTTCCAATAAGATAGTTGAATTTTTCTAACACTTTACCCACTTGCATCATTTGTCTAAGTTCGCTCCACATGATTTTGTTTGAATAAATTGTTGGTGTATTCAGAAGTAAGTCTTGGAAGAGTTCCACTTGCGATGGAGCAAAGATAATTTAAATTAATCCCGAAACAAACCGTTCTGCATTATGCTAAAATTTCGAATAAATCATCAGAAACATTTTTCCCGCATTAACACTTTTCATTTTCCTGTATAATTCAACGGGCATATATCATTGAAGTTACGACTGCAAGTTACGATAAGCGAAAAAAGGTAAAATGCTAAGTACACAGAACGATAAGCACAGTCTCCCACGCCAGGATGCATTGTACATAACTAAACGGACGTTAATGGTGGAAGTTAAATGCCGGGGGTAAAAAATATTCGTGCTTCACGAGCCTCTCGTAAACCTTTGCCCCAACATAGCTAAGCCACGAGGCCAGCCGTCGGCCTAAGTCGACGTTTGATTCTAGCTGGGCGCTGTCTGACCTTTGCAGGCCTTATCTACTAGCCGGCGTGTAATTGCGACAGGGAAATCGATTCCACGCTTCTGATTGATTTCGCCTGTTCCCATTCCGCGGCTTACACGTCCGGGCCTCTCATTTTCCAATACTAGTTGGCAGCGTGTAATTTCTGGACCGTATCAAAGCGGGATCAAATTCACCGACGCGAGATCGTGATTACGAACGTACCGAACGGGCACGTACAGATGCTGAGCGGTAGAGAAACGACAGATATCCGGGATATTGGCAGCGCTCGCTGCACTTTCCTTTTACAGAAAAAACAATGCAACGTTTCTATTTATTATAAATTAAATATTTCGTCATTATAATTGAATTAGTGCACCAAATCAAATGGACATTACTAGGTCCGAGAAGAATATCTGTCGCACGTTGATTCACTACGGTCAATTATGTGCAAGGATGAATTTATTTTTTTTAATTTACACGCATCCAAATGAAAAGCGAAACTTGGAAAGATACTTTCGGTTGCCCCTTGGCACTTAAGCATTTTCTCGTGTAACACGAAATTACTGTAATGCCGCATTTGCGCTGCCCTTGAAACGCGGTTCACATCTTCGAGTAGTCCGAGAATAATTACGTGCCGCACGGACAAGCGTCTCGAATCGTTCTTGGAGTCATCAGTCTCTTTCGTAGAGTAAACATTAAGCGGCGCGGCCGCCGCATTCGCGCCTACGAATTTCATTTGCTTTGCATCAAACACCCTCGCCTCTCCCACGCTGGCCAACTATAATAACCCGTTCTATCTATCCGGGGCGCCTTGGCGCGGGATACAGCTCCAGCGTTGAGCCCAGGTTTCAAGCAATTTCCGGTAATGGGAAAGTTTCGTGGCTGGTATCTGTCGGATGAACAGCGTCAGGATAATTTAAACGAACTCGCCCGCGTGGCCAGCCGTCCCGGCTGCCATCGGTCAATGTGCAATACGCTTTGACAAGTACAACAAGCGGCGGATACTTCATGGTGGTCGGCACAGACGGCGGAAAAAGGGACGTTGAGCTATCTAAAGGAAGAGGGAAAAGTACGTGCCGCGATCTGAAATGTATCGTCGTTCACCGGGGACGTTCGCGGAAAAACGTTGCAGGTTTATTTGAGAGGAGGAGAAACGTAGAGAAATTTTGTTGGTCTGGTTAGCATTGTCGGAGTATTCTTGGATTACAAGGAGACAGTAAAAGCTCATTCTCTTACGTTTATTTAATCTTCAATATATTTTCATAATTCACGAACTTCTTGTTGCTCGGTGACACTTGGTACAATTAACATTTCATAGCAATTCGTTTCCTGAAACATCGCACTGAACCGAACTGAACTAAGCATCTCTCGCCATTAATTCTCAAACATCCTCACCCGTAACGAAGTTGCAAAATGAGCTTAAAAAGAGCATAAATACCACTCTAAAAACTAAGTCCTTCCTAACAAGCATCATCCCAAAAACGAATCTGTCGTCCAATCTGCCCCCTCGAAGCAAACGTTCCCGGAATCTCACCCATCCGAACCGAATCCCTCGATCACCACCCGACCCGTGCACCGCCAAACCCACCGATGACTCAACTCGCGTGTCCCGAAACGTGAACCAAAGACACCCGGTTGCACGATCACGCGAAACCGTTTACGAAGGGAGTGTAGCGGTGTGTCGCCCCGACAGCGGCGAATACGAAAAGAAAACAGAAGCAAAGGAGACGACGCGGCGTGGTTCGCAAGGCTGCGACAAGGTAAACTCAACTAACTATCCAGCCTCGGAGAGGAGCAGAAGAGAGTAGCTAAGCAGAGGCGAGCCAAGACAGCCAGGAAGAGCTAGGTCGTGGCGAGGCGAGCCAAAGCAAGTCGAGTAGGGATGGAGCAAGGCAAGGCGCATTGGTGAGACACGCTAAGGCAACGGGTCCAAAGACGTCGAGCCTCGAGCTGGCTGTGGTGGCGCGTTCACTTCCCGCTCGAACGCAGTACGCTCTGGACTCTCGCGCAGGCGAGATTGCACCAATCCGCTCGGTCGATCCGTCGACCACGTGCGCCACGAACCTTCCACCGAGACCGGCCTGTGTTTTGGTGACGGGACCGGGCCACCGGGCCACGTGTCGCCGTTGACAACTCGCAGTCGACCGGGCGAACGGGGCCTGTTCAATCGCGAATCGCGAATCGCGCGATACTCGTCGTTCCCGCGGGACAGTTCGAATCGGGATCGGCCGGATTGTGCTGGGATTGATATCGAAGGATTGTGAAACGTAATGGGCGGAGTGCCGTGAAAATCGCTGTGACTACAAATAGCGCAGATTATTAAGGACACCGGAGTGCATTAATTCCGCGGATGGAATGTCGTGGGCGCAGCTGCGGGTTGTTACCGTGAGTCGCGAGGATGGAATTCGATCGGGGAACGATAGAATTCGTGATTAAGGACTCGAGAGGGCTGGTCGGTTCTGGTTGATTATGGGCCGCGAGCGCAGGTGGCACCAGTTTTGATTTCGTTACGCCTGCCACGCGACACGGTGGACGAGGTGAGAATGAGGGGTCGAATGATTCGTTCGCGAGCAAACGTGTGATTCGTCAACCGGATCGTCCCGCGGGAACCGCCTATGACTTCGTTGTACGCAGACTGTTCGTTCGTCGGGCAACAGATTGCCGGACGGTAGCGAGATACGGATAAATTGAAAGAATCTCGGCAAGTTGCAGCTCTGTTCCCTGTCGCACGAGCACACCAGGCGTGGCCATTAAACTATGAAGAGCGGAAGTGGCGCGATTCCACGCATGGACGTCGCGTACTCGTCGCAGAATGCTCGAGAAAGGAGACAATTAATAAGAGTAACGAGAATCGTCCCGTTCAGTGACCAAGAGGCCACGCCGATATTACGAGCCTCTTAAACTGCTAATGCATCGTTAACCAGACCGGCCAGCATCAAACGCGGGCGCAGCCGAGTATCGGGCCAGTCAATGCGAATCGCTTCATTCGTACGTCGCGAACGATCTATTCGATCTCGTCTTTCCAGAATTCAAAGGGAAACCGAAATCGATGCCGAAACGATTTAGAATGGCCACGCCGGCGTGAGCGAGGCAAGGGTACACCGAGATCGATTCGATCGGTGACGAATCTCGCGATGGAAACGTCGTGTCGCGGCCTGTTGTGCGACTAATCCAAGGAGTCGACCAGGAATAATCGCAGTCGGGAATAGAGGAGAAACAGGCGAAACAGAAGGAAAAAGAGGTGAGCAAAGAGAACGCGGGGACCAAAGGAGCAGGATTGACGGGACGCAGAAGAAACGGTGGTGCACGAAAAAAAAAGAAAGAACCCCCCGTTAAAACGACAGAGATAGCAGGTTAATTAGATTATCGACGGTCCGTGGAACTGCCCTGGAAGGACTACCAGCACTACCATACATGGTCCAGCTGCCTACGGTGCCGTAGGAAGAAGCGGGAGCGTCGCGTGGGAGGTCGAGTTGCCTCCACGCTGCTTTTTACGCAACCGGGGAAGACAGATTCGTGTGCTCACCTTAGAACTCGCGGGCCGTGCACGTCTATTAAACAGGTTGCTCGCGATCCTCGTTCGCGGGTGTCTGTCCGAGTAAGTCAATCCGTTGGCGAACGACAACGCCGGGAAAACGATTGCGCGGCGCCACAGAGTGTACACCAGATCGGATAATCCGGGAAACGAAAGAAACTCCACGATATCGATCGACAGTTCGACGGGGTCACTGCGGCGAGAGTAGGCTAAGCTGATGGTTCCGCAGGGAATCGACTCGGTTAGCCGCCGCGGATCGTCGGAGTCGCTCGATCATTACACAGAGAGCTTCGTTAACGCCGAATCGCGTGCCAACTTTCAATCTCGCCGTTGAATGGCCGCGCGCACGCCAAGAACGCGTTCAAAACGGCGACCCGAACCCGTAAATCCAGATTTCCGCGATACCGGCGAGCCGATCCGCGGTCGGCCGCGTATATATGTCGCGCGGCTCACCCAGAAGATCATTAGACTCCCGGCAAGAGGCGTTAAGAACGATGAAAGTGTAGCGGAGCGTGTTATGCAAAGCAGTGCGTCAGGGAACCAGAAAAGCCTGATCCCGCTGATCGATCGTCGCCGTCGCGTCGCCGCGAATTCGACGCGGGGCCCCCGCTTCTTCCTCGTTCGCGGCTCGAGTTTGACTCCTACGGCCAATCACGTGCAAATCCCTGAAACCAGAACCTGGCACATCCGATAGCGGATCCCCGTGTGGCAATCGCATGACGCGGTCGGAACAGATGGTGTACAACGGAAAATCGCGTCACGCGCATCCCGGTCCGGGTATCGTCGACTTTCATCGTCGTTTCGCTGTGACAGCCTACGCCGCGGCGAGCCGTTCGTTTTTCTGCGAACTTTGATCCCCCCACGAGGATTCCTCGGCCCGGAATCCCCCGGAATTGAATTGCAAATCGGGCTGGAAGCATGGATCGGCCCGAGAGCGTTTCGAGGGCAGCCCGGTGATCGAAAGTCGGCCGAGTCAGGCCGAGCACGCGGTCCGTGGGACGTGGACAAATATGTCGGTCGCCGGGACCAGGAGACTATGCAGAGTGGGCCTGGTCGCTGTGCTGGTCACCGCGTTGTGCGTGCTGACTCTGCTCGATTCACCGCCACAACTCCCGGATCCACCAGCGGATCCTCCTCCCACGCCTGGTAAGCAATTTTCTTCGTTGCCGCGCTCCTTCGCCTCCAGCAGCTTGCGACCCTTGCCCTTTCGTTATCGCCGAGCGGTTCGCTAGCCGTGCCCGCTAACGCGCCTCCGCCACCTAACAATGCCTGTTATTTTTCTTTTTCGCTTCTTTATTGTGTTCGTTTCACGCTTGCCGATTAGACACGGGCAATCGTGCCCCCCTTCGGATACACTCGGGGGACGTTCAGCTTTTTCTCGATACGGGTTGGCGTTGGATACTCGCTCTTGAACGGCGAGCCGGTGATTGTAGTGGGAAATTGTCCGCTCATATTTCCAAGTGGTTTAATTTTGAATTTTAGGGGCGCGACCGGTAATAAACGATTCGGGTGTCCGTCAACCTCTGCGTAGTTTCTTCCGCGAAATTTTATTTAGGTAACGGGGTCGTGTCTGTTCCCATTGCGATACATCGTACAGCTTGGGCCACTTGTTTTGCTCTTCGGCTCGAGAGCGATATTTCACGAGACTTGCAGCAAACTGTGTCCCCCTGCAGAACGTTAAATTTATTTTCCACGTATGAAAGCCTCCGAGCCAAAGATCATCGATAACAGCTTCTTTAAATATGTAAATGCTTAACCTTTATCGCCTCCTACATCTGCCTATTTGCATATCAAAGCTGTCTAAAGTCTAAGTAGCCCGTGCTGGCGTCGCGAAAGATTTATGTGTTTTTTGATCAGTCGATTGCGGTGTTTGAAAAGTTATCGTAAATTTCACAAGACGTGTGTATCCTTCGAGCATCGATACAATTTTCTGTCGGACACTTTCATGGGGGGGGGGGGGCTCACCAAACAGTTACAAAGTAGATCAGCGTAACGGGAATGGTATTTGACGTTAGGAATGACAAGCAGCTTCGGATTCCTCGATGGATTTCAAAGAAAAGTCCTTGGTACACATTGACAATCGATTTCCGATGCCCCGATTAATATCGAATCCGAAACATCGTAAAAATCTTGTTGTCCCGAAACAGATTCTATCGCCACGCGTTACATTGTATTAAATCTATATAAAAAATTATCAGCTACGTTTCATGAGGTCGTAAATTTGTGGTATACCATCGACCTTACCGCAGCGAAAAAACGATATCTGGACAACAAGACATGAGAGGAACCCCGTGGAAAGTAAAAGTAACGAGACAGTCGAGTCCTTTCGCTGACGAGGGCGATTGATGAACGATAAAGAGATGGGTCTGCAGTCGCACGAAGCAATTCCCACGTGCTACGATAGTCTTATTCCGACTTCAGTGGAGATTTGTGCCTTGAGTGTTCGCACTATTTCCTACCTGCGAATACCTTCCCAGCATTAGCTCTAGCCGACAAAGAAAACGGAGATTCTGCGCGTGTTTCTAGCCGACCATTAATTCATAGTTCGAACGATTACACTTAATCGCGCCGATTCTAACGAGCGTGAAGTTTCTCTACGAATAACAGGCTGCACTTCCTACGAATAAGTTGTTCAACTTAGTCGACGAATGTAAATTGTACATTATGAATTTTGTAACCAATCTGATCAAATGGGAAGATAAATTCGATGCCCCAATTGTATGATAACGCAGCAGAAAATTGTTCGACATCCCAGAAAGGGGGGGAATTCCATTACTTGAACACCTTTCCGAATTTTCCTTCAAAGCTCTGTCGCGCTCACGATGCGCGAATTTATAAAAAACAACGTATAACACAGAACTCGTATTAAAGAACCAAACGTTTATCAACATCCGCTACGTCCCGTGCAATAAACAAAACAAGCATCAGAATCGAAAGATCTCCCCTCTACCAATTTACAATCGCCCCCAACGTCGAGCACTAAATCACCGCGAAACAACACCACCGTCATAGATAATTCCCTGGGAAAACCATCGAAATCGAGGCGGGCCGGCTCGCGCGGAAAAAGCTCGCCCCGTGTGGCCGTAAATCAACCGCGCCGCTGTGACACGAGCTTATCGCGGACACAAATCTTTACACGGTTCCTTGGCGGTAGCGACTTCATTAGGTGGCGTAATTTACAGCCCGATTCTTCGACGACCGCCTCCTCTTCCACGCAACGCTCTCGCCACGCGGACCAACTATTCCCCCGGAACCATCGCGAGGTAGCCACGATACGCGGACCCCGAGGACTTTTCCTCGCGGTTTCCCGGCCGTGTCCGTTCGTTCGCATATTTCTGTCGAGCCGTGTGCTGCAACGCTCGCCGTCTCGTAAAACTGGCGGAGCGTGGCGTCGCAGAAGGAAAGGAGGAAGCGTATCTTGTAAAACGCAAAGCCCCGTGGTACGTGGCATCGGCGTAATACACGGCCGTTGGATCAAGCGTAGACACAACTTTTAACGATGCTGGGCTGCACACCGCATCGGCAAGGGTTATCGGCGTCTCGCTCGAACGGAACAAATTGTTTTACACGGCAGAGGGAACGCCGGTTCGTGGCGACCGCTGGACCGCGCGAATCGGTCGAGGTGCATGGACTTAATTGGCCAAGGGAGCTGCTTTAATTCCTGAGGGCAGGACGGGATGGATATTTCGTTGGGGCGCGTGGATATGTTGGAAAGATTGGATTAAGATAGGGGGTGGGGGTGATATATTTTTCACGGACGTCGATTCGGTTTATCTTTCTTTGCCCCCTTAAATTTCGGGGCAGTTATTGGTGGTGCGCGTTTCCGTTGCAGCGTTAATTGTATACGCTCGACGGAGTGGTTTCGTTGGGATTGTAGAATTGTGGACGGGGGATGTTAGTTCGGAGGATCGATTAACGTCGGGGGCATTCGCAATATTGGATTATTAACAGCGAATGACAGATTTATGCGGTTGTTCTATCCAGTTTCCATTTCGCATTCAACGATTCTGTATATACGAAAAGCCTGCGTACCTGTTGACATTATAGAATATTTATTATTGCAGACAATATATGAGTCGTCCATAAATATTCGCTGCTCGAGGTAAACCATCGCTTAATCGCAATGAACGATATACACGCGGCAGAGATTCTCGGGGGAAAAATTCACTGCAATGAATCTCCTATCGCTTTCATGCAGCCGAACAATTTTGAAACATAAAATTGTGACACGCGAAAGTGTTATTCCGTTTCCAAGTGCCACCGAACGGCAATCCACGGCTACTCGCGGCGAACAGTTCATGAAATACCACGAAGCAGCCCAGCGAGACCTGTCAACCGACGGCTCTCTGTTTGCGTATCACTGTGCGTGAATAAACGACGTAATTCACCGTCGAATTCATTAAGCGAATCGATTGCCGCGGGAAAAGAAATTAAAATATAGCCTGGACGGTCAGTGGTCGTGACTCTCTGGCGTTCGTGACTTCGCGCGAAACGAGTTTTCCCCCGATACAAGCGGCCAAAGCGTATTCGCTATTAGACGCCAATTAAAGAACGGGGCAATTGATATTCTATATACATATGCGACCAACCGATACACGAATATGGCCACCGACGCGTATCGAATGGCCTGGACCGCGAATAAAGGAAATCATCTGGAAGTTATGGAAAGAAGGATTAAAACGCCACCACGATATACCAGTGACACGCAAATGTATTCACGGTGTACCGCGTCCGGCTTCGAACGCTGACGCAACGCTTCCGTCCGGTTAGTGATCTTCAGCGTCCCTAGGCCTTTCTATTCGTGGCGCACGATGACACGATCGTAACTATGCGTGGGATATATAGTGGCGATAAAATTAATTGCCAACGGTAACCATTAAAACGGAGGCATCAACGTAATAACTACCGAGAAATTTTCGCCCCATCGTTATCCAAACTTGCTTCACCTTTTTATCCAAGACGTTTCAAAAGAGCAGAAAGAAAGAGGTATTTGCGTTAACGGATTCGAGTTACAATTTCTGCCCAACGATATCTAAACCGCGGACCGGTTCAATTCCATTGCCGCGATGCGAAATTAAGTGTCTATCCTCTCGAGTGTATTACGTAATCCGGCATATAAAATTCCAACCCCTTCAAATTTTCATCGGTCGACGATTTTAATTTTGTAGCACAATTACCGTTCCGCGGATATCTTACGAGGTAAACCAGTTCCCGACGCGAATGCCACCCACAACGCGAAATCGTCTTACCTAGTGCAGTGTTTCGAATTCCACGGAGCAATTTAATACGGTGAGGAGCGGGTTGGCGGGGGGGGGGGGGGTATATACACTTTCACGCGACGTGATTTACCGTTTAACGAACCGCGTCGTCCGCGTGGACCGTACGACATTAATTAGCCGAAAATCGTGTGCCGCCGTTTCCGCGTTAACGAGCGGCGAACGTATAGTTGCGTCACGCGAACCATCATGGTCTCAATCTTCCTGACACATTTTCCAGGTGGCGAACCCCCGGGCACAAGGAGCATCGTGGCTTACTCGTGGGCGCGGAGATTGGCACTCGATTACAGACCCTCCAAGGAGTGCGACGGTAATGGAACGTATGGAACGACGTTAAATACGTTCAAGTTAGCCGACGTGAAGTGGCTCGAGACAATCCCCGGACAGCTCTTCCTGTACAGCGCCCACTTGGACCTTAGAGTGGCCGGTTATCCGAGCCTCAGGGTGATTGGCGTTAAACGTGGACCACTGCCGACCTCTGGCCTTTTCTGCACCGTATGGTGAGACATTTTCCGGGACGTATCCGCGTGTTCGATTCGTCTTAATCTCGGGAGCTCGTCCTCGCCTCGTCGCGCCTTCGAGCAGCGCGGCGTCGCTCAGAATCGCGCCGCGTTTGGGATTATGCTTTCCCCGTAACAGCCTGTGCGGTGCAAAAAGCTTCCCGTTCGGGGGATTAATCCGCGCCCTTCCGGTTCACTACGATTTCTTTCGTATCGGGAAGCTGCGTCGGCCGCGATTGGACTGTCTCGGTGTGAATATGAGATATCGCGGAGAAGCGTAAGAAACGTTCTATCGTTTATTCATCCTTGCGCATAAATATATTATGATGCGGGTACTTTGAGTGCCCGGCGATTTGAATTGATTTATTATTTCTGAACGGGTCGTTGAATTGGTACCTCGATGCTGGTTATAATGTCGTGTCATAAAAAATTTATGGCGTTGCGCATAGATATATTTGAAATCACCTTTTTAATTATCGAGGAATCGCGCATACGCGGAGCCGTGTTATTAATAATTTTCATGCGCACGGGAATGATTTCGATGCCCTCAATATATGGGATGGTCTGCGCCATGCATTACGAATGAATCATCGAATGTGACCTGTATCGATGTCTGTACCGATCCGTCCCACGCTATCGTAATAACACGGATTTTATGCTTCTGGTCGTCCAGGTACGAGGAGGAAGACCGTGGCAGAGCCGTCAGCGTCGAAGCGTTGGTATCAACCATTTGGTTGGACGAGTGGGGCGAAACGGTGGGCAGCTACGCGGGCATTCTCGTCGGTTGTCAATTACCGCCGGACACGGTGATCGAGCCCTCCAGGGTACACGTAGGCCTGGAGCCCTGCCACCACAATGCTAGTCATAGTTTAACGATAAACACGGGCGACAGAAACGAGGCGGTGGGACGACGCCGACAGTTCACGCTGTGCATCAAGGGGTTGGACTTCGATGAGGACATCTCGTCGAAGGTTGTCGCGTTCGTCGAGTTCCATCGCATCCTGGGCGCCGATCACTTCCACTTCTACGTGTTCAACGTGCACGAGAACGTGCTGAGAGTGTTGAGGCTGTACGAACGGTCGAACGTGATCAGATGGTTCAATCTGACGTTGCCCGGCGATCTGCCGAACGAGAAGACAGCCAGGAGGCGTTTCCTCAGCGAGGACATCTGGATCAAGCGACGAATGGAGCTGATACCGTACAATCACTGCTTCTACGACAATCTTCATCGGTCGGAGTTCGTTCTGCCGATCGACATCGACGAGGCGATCGTTCCGGTCAGGCGAAAGAATTGGCACGAGCTGCTGCTGGACGAGAGGATCAAGCTCGGGCGAAGTTTCAAAGACTTCGCATCGTACGCCGTGAGGAACGTATACTTCTTCCCTGAACTGCAGACGACGAATCGAACTGTATCGGAGGGGAACACGACGGGGACTCCGGGCGACCTCGATTACTTGGGCACGATCAGGACTGCCTGTATATCGCCTGAGGGCGACTCCGTGAAGAGTTTCGTGTCGACGAGGCGAGCGTTAACGGTGCATAATCATTACGCACTGGCTACGTTAAACCCGTCCACCAGGCGAGCGCATCATTTCGATCCCGAGGACGTTCTGAAGCATCACCACAGAGCTTGCGACCGGAGACATTTGAACTGCGAGGTTCTGATGGAGGACGTTACCGTAGACGAGACCGCGTTGAGATACGCCGACGAATTGAAAAATAGGATGAGTATATTTTTTAGGGATCTCAAGACGTTCACGTAGGAGGAGAGGATTATGTACATAATAAAGTTGAGTTAATTCGTCCCGATGTGTATTACTTTAGCGTTCCCCTTTTTCTTCTTCGTCTTCTTCCTTTTTTCATTTACGAGAGTGAAAGGTCTCTGACTGAACGCTACACGTCGGTTAACATGCGTCTAAGCATTTAATGGCGGATAATTAAAACGGGAAACTACACGAAGCCAGCAGCACGAACGAGCTATTACAGGGACGCTCCTCTCCGCTTTACCTGTGGGAAATAAGATAAGGAGACAATGCGGTGTGTTCAACTTGTAACCACCGCTCATTGGTAAAAAGATTAAATGGTCACTGCAAATTTCTTGCAGGCAGATACGAGCGGCAATTCATAGCAGTCTTGGAGAATACATCAAGGTTAATTAGAATAAAAAAGAAACAAACCCACCGGGAAGCGTCGTTCCTGCGAAGACTTCTGCGGGTCCCGGGTGATATGATAATGAAATGCGCTCGTGGGAAATTTTCTCCTCGTGTGATACGCCGCGCGGTCTCATTTAAGCGCAATATGCCCTAATTATAATTTCTTTGTCCCCGAAACGAGCCAGCTTATATACCAGCCTCGCTTCCGCGAAGGATATCGAGAACTTATTGCACCCGGGCTCGTTTTCATCTCGCTGTCGCGTTAGCGCGTCGTTAACGCCCCGCAGTAGGAACGGATCGTGCTTCAACCAATTTATCCCCGCAAATACTCGAAACGATATCGCAGAAGCGTATTCGCCCGCGGTCGTATCCTTTCTTTCTCCTTTTACGATTCCTCGTTGCTCGTCGTATACGTTTCGCGGCAAAGTTTCACTGAATTGTAACAGAGGGGACAAGAAGTTCGGTCCCGGCGAAACGAGGTGCCTTTCACGACACTCGGAATGGCGTTTACGACGGTAAACAAGGGTTGGATCGCGCGCAATTCGAAATGTTCGTCAGCGCGGGGCCCTAGATAAACTTTACGACGGGCATAATGCGGCGTGGAAGTACCGACAACGTTATAACGAAGTTTAATAGCTCATGAGCAGAACGTACCACGCGTGGTTGTTAGTCGACTCGCAGATAAGACGGAATGTTATTTAGAGAAGAGATAAGTGACTTCCGGCGACGGGCTTCGCTAGGTTCTGGCTACCTCCGTCTTTCTCTGTGCTGCGCGCCGGCTTGCAGGGGAAGATGCTGATCCCCTCGAGCCGATATTCACCTGCCGGACTCGGCAGTCGAATATAAATTTCGTGGCGTGAGACGAACATTCCGCGGTGAAAGTTGTAGTCCGCGTCGGGCGCGGGGGGAATACCGAGCTCGATTCGAGAGAAAACTTTGGACGGCACATTAGGCAAGATCGATTCGGTCCACCTTCTGGCTTTTATTCAATTTTATCGTCGGAATGCTCGATCGACTCGCAACTTTTTATACGTAACATAAATTTCCTTGTCTCAGTTCTGCGGGGTTAACAGATTCAGCCAATGAGTTTTTATTTATGTTTATTAGGGCAATCAGATTAGTCTCTGGAGATCGTTCGATTGTATTGTTTCTGCGAATTGTGGATGATTTGCAGATTGCAACGAATTGTTACGAAAATGATGTACATGTAACGGCAACATCTGGAATAATGCATGTAGAGGGGTGCATGTACGACAAACGTCTGCAACGTATCTACCGGATCGTTTCAGAGCAACGGCTTCAACCGCGTTGCAAGTTTAGCCGGCGTAATACAGATAAGAATTGTTTGTTCGTGTTCCCGACATAATGACTGGACTAGTTGATGATGAAGGTACAGATAATCCACTGGCACAACGTTACAATTTAGACTCGTTTAATACTTAATACATAATACATCCCCGAGGATAAGAAATTATTTCTGCTGCTCGTACATCGAGAAAACGGAAACGCCATGCAAATCTCGAGTGTTATCCTGGAAATAATTATTCCGAATTAAATATAAACTGAATTCGAAATAAATCACGCTCATCCTGCGATATTAATACCGTGCTAGGCGAACACGGACACACCGGGCATTGAAAATAATGTTCTCCTAGCCGTTCAATTTCATAAGATTGCCGATAAACCTATACATCATTTTACTGTTACAACTGTGAAGCTATTTAATCGCGTCTCGAGTTATTGGCCTTCGAGCAACGTCGTATTATATATTACTACCGTCTCATTTATTTATCCATTTTTAATTACGTTCAAGCTGGTCTAAATTTCCTTTCTTCTGTCTCTTTCTCACTCCATCCATCAGAAAACACTTTGAAATAATCGTACGCGACAAGGAATAAATTCCGCTTCTTCCCGTTCTCACTACGAAGCGATGGAATCCCCGATACCCACTCTCTCCCCGCTCGACTCCCGATTCGCGTCCGTTTCACGGCTGCCAGATCGGTCGGCGTAGCCGAAGAGGTTAACGAAGGAAGCAGGACTAGGTGAACGGCACCCATCAAGATTGACCCAGTTCCGGATAATAATAAGTCGCGGCAAGTGGAACGGATCGGCCGGATAACGCATCGGGGCAGTCGTATAAGCACGAGACGACCGCTATAAGGGGAACAGGTAACGCGCGCAAGGTACGATGTACGCGCGCACGCTCTCTTAAATCCCGTTCTTAATTTTTGCCCGCCTCCAGATAAGCGTGAACCATTCAGCCGCACGGTCGAGTCCCGGTTAAGCGAATTCGAGTTCGCGGTACGTACACGCTCGAGACGTGCCATTTAACGGCAACGAACGAGGACCGCCGCGATCAACCGAATGAATCATTTTCAATTTAACGGGAATTCCTCCGGGACGGGATTATATCTGCGGTTCGTCGACGCGGCGCGCGGACCGTCCTGAATTAACACGCGTGTAAATCGTGCCGCCACTGCGAGGCAAGGGAACGAGCGCATCTTCGCGTATCCGCGAACTCGAAACGCGTGAACCCGCGACATTTAGATGACGCTGCGCGCACGAGATTTACGACGAGCAACGTCGCCGACAGATCTGTTGCTTCTGTTGCTAATTCTCCTCCGCCGGCTCCGGCACTCGCTCAACCAACCTGGTCCAAAAGTTTCCTGCTCGCGAGCGGAATTCGTATGCATCGGGCCGGGCGTAATGTCCTCCCGGGGAACCGTTCGCACGTCGCCCCGAAAACCTCGTATCTCCGCGGCGGCTTTCAATTTGAAGCAACGGTTAAAACGTCCGCGCTCGCGAAGATGAAACGCGAGCGCGCGGACCGTTCCAAGCGGGTAGATCGTTCCCTGGATCGTCGTCGTACGTAATTGAAGCTTCCGGGGGAGGAAGATTGGGGAAAAGAGGTCGACGAATTTTTGTTCGCGCCAACTTTTCATCGACCGACGGAGGAATCGTTGCGGATAAAGCGATGACGAGGTGATGATACTCGAAGAGAGAATTACGCGAGACGTTGACCGTTCTACTAAGCCGCAAGAAGGTACCTGATCTTTGGTCCCGGAAGGTTACAAAGCGCGGCTTATTATACATAATTACGGCTTAACGGGTTTAAGAGGAATATAGGACGCGGCGAAGTATGAAATATGTAGTTCGTTAAAGGAGAGGACGTATTATGGAACAGGCTGCGCAATTTGCTAAACCATCCCGGTTAATCGTGATCTGGTGCGTTAGACGGGAACACTAGGGGAACGTTGCGTGGTGCAATAGATTAGTCGTTTTTGCCCTATAATCCTGAAAAATCGTTGTCTAGTAGGAACTTTTATAAAATCGCGGATCTGTATATTTACGATGCGTAAAACACGGAACATCTCTCTTGTCGCTATTTCCCGGAACACTTAATCAAGCTTCGATGTTTCGTCCATCGTATCGGATCCAATAATGAAATTAGGAAAGTTAATAGATCCCTTTTCTTCTCCTACGACATGTTCCTTGACGAACTATAACTTAACAAAATGGTAAATCTTTGTTAATTTATTTTTCATTTCGCCGAACAATCATCCCTCACCTACGATTAATATAAACCTTGTTTCCCTCGTTCGAGAAACGTTAAACGTGTCCCTCGACTTCGGCACAATCGTATTATTCCAAATTTCTCGAACCCGCGTCCACACGCGGTATAGCGTCACGAATACAGCACACTTCCTCGACTATTTGATTTCGTACCGAGCTTCGTATTTTCTCGCATGGAACTTTCAGCACAGTTTATGCCCCGCTCGTTAAGAATTCGAATTATGAACGAAGCCCCACGGGGCCGCAGAAGTTTTACGATAACCGGCCCAAATCGAACGTTCCATCAAGATCGGGACGCGTATCAAACGTGAAACACGGAATAACTGTACGGCTGACTCCCGTGCACGATAGCATCATCGCGAGCAATCTTCCCCCGGAGCAAGCACATTTTTACGACTTTCCTTTCCTCTCGAAAAATCCAGGTCACCCGACGTCGTGGACGAACCGTGTGCCCTCCCGACGCCTTCGTACCCTTTCGCGCCCGTTTATCGACGGACGCCCTTCCGTTTCATAACTCATTGTCCTCGCCCCTCGACTTCCTCGAATCGAAAGTGCGCGATAGGTGCCTCGGGCAAGCCGCGCGTCCTTACGTTAGGTCAGTACTTGGATGCACAGTTGGAAACCCCCGATCGATCGTTCGTCTTCGCTCCGGATTGATTTCCGGTGAATTTTTCTTCTATTTTCGATACGCTCTCCCCTACTTTCGGACTGATTGATGAGCGTCGTTGGTCCGAGGAAATAGTAATCCGTGGTTTGCGATTTAATTTCACCGTTCCATCGGAGGATTTTATCACTGGTGTTTGTAATAATATAGTTACGTACCGAAGCTGTTTCGTGAGCTTATTCTTGAGGCGATAAAGACGATTGTATTCGTGTAAAATATAATATCAGTTCTTTATACGTATTATTATTAATCTCGAATGTTTCATTCGATTTTCAAATTTCACAATTTTTAATATACAGTTGGAGCATGTTTGATTCTCTTGAAACGTTTGCCACTTAATCGAACGGTATATATTTTATCAATTCACTGATGGGACCAATCTAACAGTACCTATACGCTTTCGTGTAATATTGTAGAAAATTGGTGGCGCATCTCGATCAATTTAATTGTCCAGTCGTTATTCGACGATTCACCCCCCAACTGTGTTACATCGATCAGCAAAAACTGCACATTTCTCATGGAGCATCCCGCGGCTCGTAAAAATCAAGCAGTCACGAGACCGCGTGCCAATTTTACTCCATCCTTGCGTCGCTGCGACAAGATTTCTCAAAGCCGGAAGCACATCGGACTATAAAGATGCCGGATAACGATCAACGAAATACTGCCAAACATCGGTGTGCAACAAGGTTCATTCCCTGGAAACGAATTTTATGGACGACCGTTTTACGACCGACGGTTTCACTTGCTGGAAAAACAGACATCCAAATGCGGCATGATTTACGATTTTCCTCGCGACACACATCGTCGGGACGATCGAGCACTGATTGCCCCGGACAGAATGGCCAGGACGTACGAGCCTTTATTTCTTTCGCGCTGCCGATTAGCACGCAATCGTTCGAAGCTCGTGGCGAAATGCACGAGAAAGGAAAACCCTCTGTGAGACGGTGGCTTCGCGATTCGTCGAATATCGCAGGCATGCGCCCGCCGTTGGGCAGAGGGAGACAGCCGGCAAGTGAGAAGGGTAGAGAGGGAGCAAAGAGGGAGAGAGAAGAGAGGGTTGCTCGCAAGTGAGCAGCACGTGCGTATCAGTCATCCTGGCGCACTCGCCAGGACCGCTTCTTCCTTTTCGGATAATCTCTCCCTCGATTGCCAATCGTGCGTGTCCACCGGCGCTCCGTGCAGTGATACCGCTCAATCTTATCATTTCCAACCGACCGATCAGTACTCACCGATTCGTTTAAAAATCAACCTACGCGCGCGTCCCCTGTCCATCCGACCGTGGACGACCCTTCGAACAAGCGCCGGTCACGTGAGATCGTGGGGAAGTTGTTAAAAATGCAGTCGTCCCGCGGGTACCAGAAGTCGTCGCACCGCTGTAATCGCAGAGGCAACAACAACACGCGAGGGAAATTCATACTCGCCGAGGTAAACCTTTCATCCGCTTCTCCGCGGTCCCGGTCACCGATCGTCGAAACGGAATACCGATTGCTCCCGTCAGCCGGACAGAACGATACGGCCGGTCGCCGTGCGACAATAATTCCCGCCGTGTCGCCGGCGAGCCTTTTCCATTCGTAGACGCCGATGAAGCGATCGAGAGATGAGAGTGCGCGAGGAAGATCGAAAGGGCATGAGACACAGCATCTCCTGGCCGGATCGGGCGCCGCAGTCGGTGAAAGTGCGCGTGGATCCGTTGTCGCGGGCCTTCACGATCATCCCGACGATCCGCGAGGGCCTGCGCCCGTTTCTGACAGGGGGCACGAGGGGCAACCGGATCGACGGGATCGTTCTCCTCGATCATGGACGCGGGACGTCCGTCGAGACGAAACGACGATTCGTGGACGACACCATGGCGATCGAGCTGAACGGCCGTAATGAATTGGGGGAAACTTTGGAATTACGCGCCCTGGTACCTGACGTTATGAACAAAAGTTCTGGGAAAAACATTGACGAAGATGGGGGAATCGGCAGGGGTCGTAACAGTGAGTCAACACGACCGCTGTCCCGCCCCGCCCATCAAACTAGGAAAGATTGCCGTGCAGAAAGTCGAGATACGCCCGGGATATATAAATCAGACTTCCTGCGGTCCGATAGGGAGGCAAGGTCCGTGTCCGAGCACGAGGGACACCGTACAAATGAGATGAACTCCAGATTGGAAGCTGCCGGTGAAACTGTGCAGAAGTTAAACGCGGAAGAAGTGTCGGAAGCGGACGATCCATTGAAACACGAAGATCCTCTGCCCCTCGAGGCTATCGTGAAAATCGAAACGCCCGAGCATCGTTGCAACGAAATAGAAGAAGACGCCGCCGATTTTATCCGACGCTCCGAACTCGGAAAATCGTCGGCCCCTCACATACAAATAGTCCATTACGATTATGTAAGAAATTATTCGGCGCAACCCGAGGGGCTTCGACACGCCTGCCCGAAGTGCACCTCGCAGGGTCTGCTCCGCGAACGGGTGGACCCGTTTCGATCACCGGTGTCGAAGAAGAGGGATGCTCCCCGTTGTCAGGAGGGCAAACTGGACGCGCTACGTAAGTATCAAACGGCGGAGGGTAAAATGAGGAACAGCTGGCGTAGGATAGGAGCGCGTGGTTTGATCGGCGGGGCGAGGAACATTCGGGAGAGGCAGAAGTGTTCGCGAAAGAAATGTGGAAGTTCGTTGTGCCGGCCGACCAGCGACGCGAGGAAAGAAACCACCCTGAGGAGGCATTACTACCCCGAGGGAGGCTGGGGCTACGTGGTCGTGACTTGTTCGGCGCTTGTCCACTTCCTTGGGATCGGTTTGCAGCTCGCGGCACCTGGCAGCTGGCATCTAACGGCCGAGCTGAAGTTTCATCAGCCTGCCCTTCAAAGCGCAGGTAAGATCTTCCTGCTCTCTTTCCTCGGGCCACGGTGAGATCCTCTCCGCGATGGTGAAACGTGTTCTGGTTTAATTGGTCCGTTACTTAATCGAATCGCTCGTGGTTCATCGGAATCGGAATCGCCTCGTTGATTAAAGGATATCGAAGGGGAGCGTCCGCGTACAATTTTTGGCCGCGCGATTTCGGAAGCCGGCCAACCGCATGGCTGCGCTAAGTGGAAACCTTGTCCGCAGATACGATCCACCGGTATTCATAAATCAAACGGTTTTTACGTGAGACTTTTTTTTTACCACGCTCGCGGTCGCCACCACGCGCTCTGGCGATGGTTGCGTGGGTGGACTGCAAAAGGTTGAACATTCTGATACGAAATTGCCCTCGTGAGTTTCGCGATAAGCGAAGTAGACAGGTGTTGGTTCGACGGTGGATTGGCGGGCCGATGGAGTTGGGTAAAAATGTGGCTGAGTGGTGTACTTTGGCGGGACGATTTTCTTCGGGGGAAATTTTCAATGGAAAGTTTTGAATGCGCCGAATTGAAAAGGTGGAGGTGTTCTTTGTGCGTAATATAGCTGGGGGGACCTTTGACGTTCAATATTTATTGTCGATCCTGCGCGGAGAATGTTAGGTAAAGAAACCGTAACTAGAAAAGTAATCGCAGTCGAATTAATTGCGTGTAACGATATACGAATGACGACCACAATTGCTTACCGACGTTTGGGGAGAACCTTTTGTAACAACTATTTACCTCCAATGAATTCCTACTTAAATGTGTAAAATGTTAACAAGCCCTTGATATTAGACGTACATAGACGATAAATAACATTGATCATAAATATCTCATATCTCCCCGTCTCTCTTTTTTTCTGCCGACACGGGGGAATTCATTTCGAAAACAAATAATATCATAAACAACTCAACGTTCCCGTTAGTATCGCCGCAAAAAACCCGTTGCAATTATCGCTACAAATTAACTGTTTCATGCAAACCGATCGTTTGTTTTTCTCGCATTCCTTTATCACGCAGTCCATTTAAATGCATCTCGCTGGCTCATCAGCTTTCGCGTCGCTCGTTTCACTATCTGATTCGCGCAATGAATTACCGCGAATTGGCAATATTTTTTACCGGTAATCAACTTATCTCTCGCCAATTTCCGCCGAACGAAATACCCGCGAATGCTTTTCACATAATTTCCCGAAACGGATCTCCTTGAACATCTTATCGCAACAAGAAAGAAAGACGAAAAAGAAGGAAAGTATTGCACGATTTCTCGCCTCTGCGGCATGCAAATTCGTGCCCGTGCTCGTTGCTTCGTTAACGACACCTCCGGGGAATATTTTAGACGGTGAAACTACGTGTACCCGTTCCACGTATACGGGTTACAATCTAAGAGAACGAAGAAAAAAAAAGAAGAAACAGCTGGAAACGAAATCCTCCAGCGATATCTGCGAGTGTAATCGTTACACGACGCCCATAAGAAGCAGCCGAACCGAGCTGCGGGTGCCTCGATCGTTGTAAACGTTTCAATGGCGTGCTCTTTAATTTGGCCAGTGCCAAGGTGTGTGGCGACATCGACGCCGAGAAAAGCAAAATCGGGACATTGTATCGACAGTCTGCACGCGTCGCCAGAGCATCACGTACCGGCGTCACGCGTGCAAGGCATCGCGATGCACCTATGAAGGACCGATGAGCCTTCTTCCGAGGGACGACCATTCATTCTTCTACTCTCGACAGGCAAAACGCGAACCTTTCCCACAGACCCGTGGGCCAGTTCCGAATGGTCTGTGGTCGCGAATCGATTGACGAACTAGCGGGCCCCCTTGCCGCTGTTGGAAATCGAAGCTGTGTTCGGACCGAAACTCTTTGGCTCAATTGAACTGTCTATTCCGATCGAGTCGGGTCAAGTGTAAGTTGGACGTAGGCGGTTTAATTGAACGGTGATTCAGTGAAAGCATTATTTTTTGCACGACGTCGACAATGGATTAATTAACTGTCAAAGATGAACTGGCGCGCACAGCGACGGTGAAAAACGTGGTAAAAAGAAACGAACCGATCGCCTCTATCAGACAGATGTTAATCCCTCGAGCAATCAGCGTCACGCCGACGTAATCTCCGAGGCTTCTAACAATCGTCAAGCAAAACGATAACGCAAATCGTTCCGCCCGCGGTGTTCTCCACACGAACGTGCAATACCCGCCGCAACAAGTACCCGCGTGTGGTGCACACCCTGATTTATCGACCACCGCCTAATCGGAAACGGCATCGGGAAAAAAATAACGCCCTTGAAATGAACGGCAGGGGTGGTACCTCGAGTCCACCTCGCGATGATTCGTATCGGAGGCGTCGCGACTCTTACCGCGCGGCGATGATTAACGAGTCCGTGGTCGCGGACGAACCGTCGAACGGCGTTGGTCGGGCGGAAAGTCCAGCGAAGTCTCGCAGAAGCACCCAGAAGAAGGCCAAGCTGCCCGACAATTCCAGCTTAGAATCCGAGAGCTGGTCCACGGAGAGCTCCATGTTGAAGCGCGACTTAACTAGAACCTCGTCGTCGGACACCAGCAGATCTTGGAACGAAAGCGTCGAGATACCAGAGATTTTTCTGTCGCATCCAGAATTACTGAGCCGCATGGCGAAGTGTCGCTGCGTTCTAACAGCAAAACTGTCCGTCTCGTCGGACTGCCAGTGTCGTTGTCAGTGTCGTTGCCACCAGTGTCAATACTATCGTCGGAAGATCTCCGGCTGCTCGGCCAGGGATCACACGTCCCCGTGTTACAAGAGGAAGGACTCTTGCCTCTCTGTGTCCACCTGCCAGAGTATCCTGCCGCCCTCTTCCGGCAGGAACTCGGCCGCCAGTCTGTTCCATGAGACCAAGGAGGACGGTCCCGAGGCTGTGCCCGTCGAAGACGTGATCCGGCGTCGGCACTCGGATCAAACGCAGTCACCTGGCGGCTGCAAGATCGCTCGCGTAGATAATCGCAGATTCTCCGAACAAACGCTGGCCGAAGGAACGATCGAGTACGCTGGAGGAAACAGTGGTTACGCGGTGGAGCCTGGTGCGACCAAACCAATCATCGCAAGAACCGGTCCACGTATCTTTGCGGAAAAGTTCGGGGGATCTGTAACGAACGAGTCCTGGTCGGTTTTCCATAACGAATGTCACGGGAATGATCCGACCAGAGGACCTTCGGCGGACAAACGGTCCGTTTCCAAGCAGAAAAGGGAGAAGCTGGAGGACGGACTGAACGAGAGGCGAAGAAGCAGCGTTAGCATCACGCCGAAGATCATGAGACGACGGTTTTCTGAACAGCTGATTCTCGAAGGCGGTTTGGGTAGTGTGCACGACTATGAAGATCTGCTGAGGGAGCCGGAGGACGGGGTTGAAGAGGCCTCGCTTACAGCGGCGAACGCCCGAAAGAGGATCACCCTTAGGAGGCATTATTATCCGGAGGGTGGTTGGGGGCATGTGATCATGTTGGCGACGATTGTCGTGCAAGTGATCTGTCACGGATTCCTGCTTAGTTCTGGCGTTCTCCTATCGACGGTGGTCGAACAGTTTCAGGGGGAGTTAGGCCATGCAGGTAAGAATTTGTTTGTTTCGGGGCACGTGGTAGAATTTGTTGACCGATTCGATTTTTATCCAATACGTCAGTGTGGATGTAAATTCATATTTTCAATAATCATTTGAAGCGGTACTTCGTTTGACTATTAACTCTTCTATTTCCTTTTGTATTCTGTATTTCTTGTTATTCGTGTGAACGTACTGTAAGAGATTTCGGCTGCGAGCGCCCTAGCTGGGCATCTGGTGTACGTCCGCGCGGTGCCCGATAGCGCACGTACCCACAGGACACCGTGGGCCGAAGGGAAATACGTGACCGAGGCCCTTGAAGCCATGACGCCGGGAAAAATACATACAGCGCGTCCCTTTTGGCGATCACGATGCAGCAGGGCATTCTTGCATCGATCGCCGTTCGGAACAGTCCTGACAATAGTTTAGCGGAACCGTTAATAAAGAATAGCTGGTTTAAGCGTCTTAGATAGAGCAGCCCTATCTATTTACGCGCAGCTACCTTCTAGAACGTCTTATATTGTATTGTTTTGGAATAAAGAGAAATAGTACTCTTACAGTACAAACGCCAGGGAATTAGAAAATCAACAGTGGTCGTTTTTCTGCACTCAGTATCAGGGTGAAGCTGTGCAAGATATTCGCAGTTATTATAAAAAGTATTAATTGTTACTGATGCATCCGTTTGGCGTATCTATCGGATCGTGCATTTTCAGTACGTAGCTGTGATCACTCGTGTCTAATAAGCATACGGGGAGCAGATTCTTGCGGCTACCGAGGCGTGCATGATATTCTCCGCTGCAGCGGGCAATTTCGTCCTCATCGCGAAGAACCTCGGGTCGTTCTATATGTACATATCACTTCTACCGTATCAACGAGTTTACAAACGATGGCGAAACGTCTGATTGCCTGAAATCGCGACAAATCTCCACGACAGTTTAAACATTCCTGATATTATCCGCTGCATGGTTCCACCACTACGAGTATCGATTCTACTCTACCTTCGATTTTCTGCGCCTTATCGAATTGCAACAAAGCCGGATGTATTATTATACAAATACTTGTACTCGTATTTTATCAAATTTAAATCCGAATACAAAAACGAAAAATCATATAATAAGTTCGACTACTTTTGAATTAATACTTTCTATAACGCGTAATTTTGTCCACGCGGCTCCACGCGATGTTTCCAAAAAAAAAAGTAAAAAACAACAACAAAACAAGTTAAATGTATACACGAACGCTTGCACCTTTTCCCCACCTGCAAACGATCAATGCGTGAATCTCGGTAGGAAGGATCGGGTCAAAACGATAAGAACGGGGATTCTTTTCACGGGACGAGGAAGTTCAGATGCGAGATACGCGCGACGTGTACGCGATTCCATAAACCTGCACGGCAACTGTCGTCCCAGTAAACGGTACTTACCTACCGTAACTCGCACTTGCGGCTTGCACGAGTTCTGTTCTATATTGCACACGACCACGCACTGTTAACCTACATGAGTCCCTACAGCGAGATACGCGCACGATATCGAACCGATTCCGATCGCATACCTCTGTCGTGATTTTTCAATCGTTTTCGAACAAAGATTCGCCTGTCGACGACGGTGCTGATAAAAAGAAAGGACGAGAAGAAAGATGTACAGCGATTTACCGCCCCACTCGACTGATTGCTCCTAATCTGTACCTTCAAATACATCCTCGTTAGAGAGTACAAGGATTCGCGAGTTGTACCCAGTCGACGCCCGTACCCACTTATTTACAAGTCGTTGTGTCGCGCTGCGAGCGGAATATTAAAGCACGATATCATTAGGGAACGAGCAAGAAATAAGATACGGTGCCCGAGTTAACTACAAGCTGAATGCCTTAAGGGGATGGAAGGTATTTAATATTTATTACCAATGCCTCAGGAGTGACAATGTTGGAGACGCGAGAAAGGAAAGTCCAGGAGTTATGCATGCTTCAGTTAGTACCGGGACGGTGTTTTGAACAATGTTGGAAATAATTGTACCGTGGTAACACGAGTTTCAAATTTGCTTATATTTATTGTGCATTCCATGTTGAAAATAGTTAACCACTCGAAAGTTGAGCAATATTGGATATTCATTTATTGGCCAATCATTTCTGATACGAGGTCTAATTAGAAAACTATTGAACAGTCCGACGATTGCGTTTAGAATGGAGAACGGCGAAACAATGGTACCAGTAAATTGTCAAAGTTGTTTAAAGATTGCTTGTAGGAGTTTAGAAAATAGTTTTCTTTTGCGGCAGTTGAAAGTTTCACGACGGACAGCAGCTCAGACGGGCGTTTGCATTTCTCGAGACCCTTCGCAGGAAAATGGGAAAATTTAGGAACAGGTCGTCGCGGGCGCAGAGGGGATTGAAGAAAATTGAACTTATTTTACGACAGTTATATGCCTCGCTGTAAAAACTGACATCCCGGGGAGTCAACTTTGCAGCACCGTCAAGAATACATTAAACGAAATAGAAAATCCTTCCAATCTGTTGCAGACAGTACAATTGTTGGGGGGGGGGCAAATGTTTGAGAAATTTGGATCGATAGTGGACGCTCTTCTTTGAATCAAATTAAATTATCTGAAATCCTTATTGACTATTTATTACAGCCGAGTATTTTTCAGCGTTTAATTTACGATTGTTTCGAGCGGAGAAAGTTTAATATGTGCATAAAATTTGAGGCGTTTACTCGTGCCGAGACTGAAATACCGACGTGAATAATATTGCAACGGTAACATAGCGCGCTCTACCTTGCAAATGAAGACCTCTTAAAGGATTTACGAGAATTCCGCTAGTCCCGTCGAAGAATATTATATCCAGGATATTAAATGTTCATAAAGACTGGCAGATGAAGGTGTTGTCACAGACGAGATATAGGAATAGACAAGACATCTCATGGACTTTCGTGGCCAAGCGTGACTGACATACCGACTCAGAAATCCCACGCTGATTTGAGCGTCCTCTGCTCATGAACAGTGAACACTCGAAGAACTATTATTTATTGGAGTAGTGTTGGGGACAGGATTCATGCGATTGTGTGAATATATCTGTGAATGCTATGGGGGGAATCAGGGAAGCAATTTCCACAAACGAGATATATGAATTCTTCTATCTCGTCGCTGTCTGTGTCAACAGCACCGACGAGATATAGCAATAGACGAATCGGCCAATGCCTTCTTTCGGCCCAAATTCCCAGGCCACCGACAAATTAGCCGATTTGTCCATTCCTAAAATCGCAGCCTATTCGCTCGACGCTTTTATTATGTATTTAACAATTGTATCGCAAATGAATAAGCGATAGAATTGGTAAATGTATGACGAATAACATCGATCGCCCAGGTCTCACCAAGAGGAGGTTGCTGCGAATGGAGAAGTCATTGGTAGTCGCATCCAGGACTACCATCGAAGCAATCACCTCTTGTGGCTTTAATAGGTGCCTTTGGCGAATCAGGAACCTATTCGAGTATTTCATTGTGGTCGCGACGCTACTTGAAAATCGCGATCGTTCATCATCGCAACAATAAATGAAAATCTAAGAAAAATGTTTGCGATGGAAAAGTATCGCGGAACTGAAACTGCTGTTCAAAAGCTCTGTAGAAAAGGGACGCGAAAATTATTATCGAAACGCTAAAAGCAAGTACATATCGCAAGTATAATTTAATATAAAAGGTACTCTAATTCAAACCGCGATGTACTTAATCGCAACTCTAGTTGCAATCGCGATTTGATTTTATTCGCAACACTAATGCAAACCGCTTTCAATCGTACGCGACGCTAATAACTCTAATAACTCTTCATCCAAAGGATGCAGAGCCATTGATAGTTGCCCTCTTGAGTGACAGTTTGTCAGGCCTCTTCGGCTTTTAGCCTCTTCTTTTCTTCGAGCGCAATGCCCGCTGAAACTTAGTCTAGGCACGAGACTCTATACGGAAACAGGCAAATAAACAAAATAAAAATCTAAACCGTGTAGCTAAACGGAACACACGTGGACGAGTCACGACCAAATACAATCGTAAAAATTGCGATTACGGAAAATCGTAAAGATTGCGATTAAACTTGTAATCAATCGTCGCCTACACGTGCAGTCTCGAGCACAATGTAACACGTTTCGATTCGAGGCCTAAATCACGACCACAACCGCGAAGGATTCGAAAAATCGATAGGTAAAGCCAGAGGCGAACGCGTTTTCGTTCACAGCTTCACTGTATAAAATATTGATTACTAAAATATGTTGTACATTTTCTTTCAACTAAGTATAGTTGGTTCGTATAGCACTCTATTCTTTGTCATATTTTCGTTAAGATATTCAATGTATATTTCCGATGGTAAAACATATTGCTATACGTGAATTATAATTTTTTATGAAATTCCCGAGGCGACGCAGTTCCACAGCCTAACCACACACACACAATGTGGAAAATACGTCGTGCACGGCACACTAGCAAATGTCAGCCGCCATACATCGTTATAAATATTACAACCATATTGTCATCGTGCCCATTGCCTTTCACTCACCCAAGTAGCACCTGGGCACGTGAGTGAGTTCCTGCCAATGAACACGAAAGGGGTTAAACCTGAAAATCCTGATCTAAAAAGATGATTAGTATACGTAAAATTGCTATCGCGAATAGTATATTTTATTTTCAGTCTCTTCAAAAATGACTCGACTTTGTAATTTATGATATATCGATAAAAACTCGAAACTTACTGATAAATAATTTACTTATTAAGAAAAATGACTCTAATTGAAATTGAATTTACTTGAATAAGTAATGCAATCAAAAAATATATCCGACAGAATATTTACTTGAAAAATTGACAGGGTATTAAATAAACCTCAGGTGATTCCTTAATCGAAGTAAATTGTTCAAGATAGCTACTCCGATTTAAAAATCTACCCGTATACAAAGTGCCTTCTTGTACATAATGTGTAATTTTCATACGAAAAGGGCTCGACTATAGCATATGAACATTAATATTAAATGCTATTATTGGCTACGCATATTTACAGCTGATTTTAATATACGTATCGTTCTATTTATTTATTTCAATGCATGATTACTATAATCATAAAACACTTGCAGTAACGTAGTCGGAGGGTATCCGACTTCTGCACTGCTCAACAGTGATAACAAATTTCAATTGATTATAAGTGCAATTATAAATCTAGTATACAAGGTCCTCAGTATATATACATTTGTTCAACGTATTTATTACTGTCTTAATATATTTTTATGAAAATAGGGGAACCTACGTCAACAGTGCTTGTTTGACCAAATATTAATTTAAGTAAGAAATATTTCTATGGTTCCTAACTTTTTTTATATTAAAAAACGCGGAGTACAAGAAGGCAGATCTATCCTCGTATAAGAAATAATAGACAAGAAAATAATGATGGTCACTACGCTCGCCAAACTACTAAAAAATACAACCAGTCACCCGTGCCGTTTCGGACCAATCGTCCTAAGGCATAATTGGGGACTGGAGGAACGAAAACGCATGCGACTCATATATATATATATATATATATATATATAATTATACTAAAGCATTAATTCAATGAGTAATTGTGGTATACCTATTATGAACGCACCTCACTGAGATGTCATCCACATGTGTTGTCAGCGCGGCGTCAACTTGTACAATGAGAACCCTCGACCTTGTCCGCTGTCGAAATTAGGCTATGTTCGGTGACCGGCTAAAGCCAAACACCACGTGCTTACGATCGCATCTGTTTCCTGGAAATATTTCAACACATACGTTACTTGATAAATGCCTTTCTTCGTTTCGCAAAAATTGACGATATTTTCCAGGATAAACAAACTTCCCGACCACGAGCAAAGACAACAAAGAAATACTCGGAACTAATTGCTCGTAATACCCTACCACACGTTTACAAGACGACTCTACATCGTACAAGTATTGTACGTGATACGAATTACAATTTAATAGAGATATATTGTTAGAATTCTACTGATTTCGTCAAGAAATTTGAAGAACGCTTACCTGTCACCGAGAAGTTGATTTAACAATATGGCGCGACGTCATTTCGGCCTGCGGATTCCCGCCAGTCCCGATTCGAAGCAAACGAAAGGGACGCCATGGAACAGAATCGAACCGAAATTAGGGATAAACGTATTTAGATACATCAATATTACGATAATATTGCTAGAAACTGCAGAACATGCTGCAAGATAATGTAATTCTGAGTTGAGATACATATACGCATACGTAAAAGATAATACGTATATGCATACTCGAGTCGATTTGAAAATGCCCGCCACGCGGTCTGATTCCGTTCACTGCGCAATATTTTCTTAATTTCTTGCAAAATATTCATTAATATTAACAAAGAAGCTACAGAAAACTTGGAAGACAGGGAAACGAAAACAATACGTGTATCGTTTCCTGTTTTCGAGAATATATTAGGCTATGTGACATACCTTACTTCGACGGACACTCTGAGCACGTCTATTCACTACGAGATCCCTTGGGCGAAAGAGGCAGATTTTCTAAATAGATTGCGCTAATTGGCTGGTAACTGGGAGGGAGGTGGGGGGGTGTATTGTTCTTTCTTTAGGGCGGGTGTTTTTTGAATATCGTGTCGAACCGCATATCTTCTGTTACAAGTATTACAGAATGGATATTAGTCGAATAGATTCATAAGTATCTAAGGAAACCTTTCAGAATGTAAAGTAACTAATGACGTTAATGCGGGAAGAGGATTCTCTCTGCGTTTTCCCACTTTATTATACAGACGCCTGAAAGTTACTTGAAACAACTGCTTGGTCCTGTTTGCTGAGTAACACGACGAGTCAAGCAAAGCTTATCGCGTACAGTTTATTCAACGATTGTAATTGTACAACAAAATCAATATCCATTACGAGATCATAAAGTATCCCGTAAACCATAATGCCCATTATTAACGGTCTTCATAAAACGAACATAATCTGTTTTACTATTGAACGTTTACAACATAGTTCCAATGATCTTCAAACGAACAAACAGAACAAAATAAAATGGCGATACCTTAAGAAGGTATCAATGAATTCTCTGCATTCGAATGTTCAATTCTATTTCAGGCAATTTACACTGAATTAAAAAAAACATGCATAAATATATAATCGCAGAAATTCTTAAATTTGACTGAATTTCTGAACAATTCCAATTTACACAGCGGGGATGAATCGAAAAATAACAATAAACAATCTCCGCTACAGACATTCGAAACTTTCCTCGAGTAGAGACCTCGATCATTGGTGAACCATATAACATCGAGATTACGCAAGCCCCGAGAAAAATAAAGTCTTCCTTCAAAAAGCCAAGCAGGAATTATTGAAATAGAAAGTTTTTATCTTATCGACGTCGTCGACTGTGCGGGTCCCGGCGGGGAAAGCGACAGAAAAATACGGATTGTTTCAATGCGAAGTCGGCCAGGACGAAATCCGTAAGAAACGATTGCGAGTGGAAGCGAGGGACCGCTATCAGCCTTGGAGGGAAGGATAATTTCGCGTAGCAATGGAATCCTCCAGCCACCAGAATGCTCTTGTCCTATCTTTTTCTAACCGTTACATCGCAACGACACGCGAATTCTCAGACCAAATTGCGATTCTCGTGGACGTTAACTTTCGTGCATTCAAATTCGCGAAATCGTATGGATGCCATTCGATCGCTGATCAGCCACTTTGGCCTTCACGAACGGGTGAATCAATTGAATTCGCGATTCAGCGATTTCTGATCTTTAGTTTAAAAGAAATGCGCAAAGATTGACTTTTCGCTTCATCTTCTAGTTCGCTCGTCTTTCATCGTCAAGAAACACGCCAGGACCACCCTAAGAACGCAGAACCTCGAGGATCGTGATATCTATTTATGCACAAAGTATGTTTAAACCAAACTTTTACCTGGCCGATGAATAGTATTGTTTTTCCTAAACGTTTGTACGACTTTGTGTCGATTCAACCCGAACTGGAGTTACCTAGTGAACGTGAAACTAGATCACGGAAGCAGACTGGCTGCCCTGCACTGTATCCGAGGTGTGAACCGTAAAGATAGGTTTTACGGTCCTGCGGTGGCCGTGCATCACCTGACACCCGAGACATCGTCGGAATTTCTTACAGCGGCGAGCCAGGAAGCTGCAACTTGTCGCGCATCGTTGCTCCTGCAGTCGACTAGGTAGAAAAAATTCGATGGTGGTCGGCGAAGACCAGGAACGCGGTTCCACTACGGCCAAGGTGCATTCATGACCCTCGTGGGCATAGTTTTCCCTTTCGTGAAATCTGGGGAAGAACGGAGAATCCCATTGTCTGCGGGGAACATTTGCGGAGGGTCTTCTTACTGGATTGCCGGACGCGGGGACGGCTTGAATTTTAAATAGAAGAGGAGAAGAGCATGTGTGGCTGAGATGCTAATAAAATTCTCTTGATATACGATATATTCGATTAAATTGCTTTAGTGTTGCTCTTTTCTTACAATGTCTGCAGATTGTATTGATCTTCGGGTGTCATTTTATGATTGATAATAGCGATAGCAGTAATGTATGATAATTTTTACAGAAAATAGATGAAGAGTATTTTGTATAATTCGTCATAGTTGACACCAGAAAATACGAAACACTACGATAAAATATTCGTCGACGATCTGCTGCATCGTACGATCGCTACCCCTAATTGACTTTTACTACGCCATTATGCACAAGGGTGTACGACGTCGATTACGTCGATAGATATTCATGTAGCTCTTTATCGCCAGCGAAAATTACAAAAGCTTCCGGAAAAGTAACAAAGATTTGCATGGAATCGTGAAAAACGTCGTCATCTATGGCGATTCCAAAACTTTCACAATTGAAAAAGCCACGAAACTTCGATTTGCATGACTTACGATCGATTTTCGTTGTTACGCGACGTATTAAAACGGGTAGTCGATACGAGCTCAATGCTGCATGGAAATCGTCCAACGTGAAACAAACAAATTTCGCTAGCCTGATCACATGGCAGGAGTTCTCGTAAATTTTCGAAACCCTCGCAGAACGGTACGGCTGGAAATAACATGCATCCATTGATTGTTAGTATACGGTATACTCGGTTTCCAGCGTATAAATTTGGATCTTTCCTAGAAACCGTGCACGAGGCGCACGTTCGTTCATTGAGAGAAAAAGAAATGAACGTTCGAGAAGCAGCCCAATGACAAGATTAAGTACACAATTGTACAAATTGTTTGCAGTTCGGAAAACGCAGAAACCGTATTTCTATTAATCGGCATGACATGATGTTTCAGGTGAAACTCTCGCGCCGGCAATGTTCGCAATTAATTCATCTCGAAGAAGCACGCGGAGCGTATTAAAATCTCTTGAACCCCAACATTTTCACCGCGTTCCGTTTTAACCCCTTCGGAATCCAATCGTCAGCTAATCCAGAGGCGCATTGCATAATCAATGGGAAGTCAGTGTCGTCTCTACCGAAAAGGTTCGACTGTATGTACTTGGCAACAGTAAAACTTTATTAGGGAGCTGCAGGGTTAGGTATACACGGACCTTTATGGCGCGGGGCTCCATCGCGAGCCGGCTGGTCGGAAGATGAAATGGAAGTCGAGGCGAGGTCGGTTAATGGCATACCACGGACACGCGCCGCGTTCACCAGAAGAAGTTTGCGTTTGCACGCCGGTGTTCTTCGAGCGGCTCGTGTACGCCGAATCGAGTTTTACTTTCATTCGGTGAAAGTGGTGGCCCCACCGGTTCTCCACTGGCCGTCGTCTTCGTCGTCGTCGTCGTCGCCACGAGCTTATCAGACGTGCACCGTTTTTCTTATTCTTATTCTCTACCCTCCTCCATCTCTGCCATTCCCCCCTCGTGAACGTCGTTTCCATAGAGCATTTCGCTCTGCTCGAACCTCTTGTCTCGGGACTTGTCTCGTTCCTCCTCTCCTCTTTTCCTTATTGGTTCACCGACCGACTATATACTGTACCCGCTAAGATTCTCTCCACTCGTTTCTTCTTCTTTCCCTTTTCTTCTTTCCATCCGTTTCTCTTCAAATCCACCCGTTTTCCTTAGTTCTCGTTTACGACCGAATCTGCCCTGTTTATCGAGTGCACGGTATGCCCATGTATATAAAGCTTCGTTCTTCTTTATTACGGCCTTGCGTGTTTCGTTATCGGCTCGCGTGCACATGTAAATTCGTATCGGATCGGCGAACGTTCGCTGCACGTGTCGGTTTAAATATTAACGGGTGACTGGATCTCGGTGCGATTAAATTGGTCCCGTTCGGACGCGCGTTCGACGGAAATTGAAATGACTTGCGACTGGTGGCAAATGAGCCACGACTTAACGGAACCGCGAACCGGTCTCGTTATCAGGATGCGCGGACGACAAGGTTCTTTTTTTTAGGTAGATCGAGGATATTGGCAGAAGATATTCTCGTTCGATTGGATCAGACTCTGTGCTTTCGATGCATTACGCAGTATTATCGTAGGAAATTACGTGTATCAATGTATTGCTTCCCGAACTTGTATCTTTAATTACGATTGCATAATACGTGCAACTTATAATTGCCTTTGAATTAAACGGATCAGATAAATTCTGCGGGGTATTAATCTTATGCGAGACCGAAATTAATGCAATTGCCGGGGCTCCAATTGCATTACAATCAACGCCAAGTCGTGAAACGTGTACTAGTCTAATCAGCGTAGCTCCAAAAAAAAAAAAAAAAATAGGTGAAGTTGCCCAACGGTAGACAAAAGCTGCACGTCTGTCTAATCGAGGCCAATACCGTGGTATGCAAACTACGAACCCAAGCAAAAACGTAAGAAATGCAAACGAACGCGCAGAATGCAGAGCAGAGGATGACGGGCCACACTTAATCTGGTAATCGTTCGTGCCACTGATTACAAAAGTGGTCCCAGTTAGAGAGTAAAAGAAAACTGTCTTGTCACTAATTAACTATTTTTTATTTTTCCGAGAAAATGATAAATTAAATCGTGCAAATCGTGTCGATAAATTAAATTCATATTTGTTTCTATAAAAATGAACATCTTGGACCGGAAAAATATATTACCTGGCCGCGTTTGACTTTAAATGAGACTTTCTCGATGAATTCCTCGGGGGCAGAAATTCTTCCCTCTCCATTTTCGTTACCTCGAGCCTCACCTGCACACTTTGGCCCAACTTTTAAAAAAGTTTCATGGCGATCAGAGTTTGTACCTATATACGGTGTGTATGTATAAGGGGGTGATAGATAACTCCATGGAGTAGAATCATTCTTTCCTCTGGCATGAAAGAATACTTCCTGTTCCTCCTTTGGGAATCCAAAAAGGGGATGAAAATTAGGATCGAACGAAAGTAAGTGTGACGGAACGTGGCGTTCAGGGAGCGATTGTTTGGTTCTTGAAAGAGAGACGTCGGGGTTGGATTGAATTACAAAGCTTTCATGGATTCGAATAACCGTCCACGAAATGGTGGAGTTAAAATGAGCCAGGGTATTGTATCTTGGAGCGGTGTATTTGACTGATTGCTGTTTATTCGATGTCTGTATAGAGAAGACAAATCGTTAAATATGGAAATTAGATTTTTAGATTGATGGCAGCGTTAATGTGAAATGGAAGTTTGATTTGGAACGAATTTCTACCCTTTCTGTAATTTCAATGCAAATTGTATTAAAGATTGCTTAATACTTTATCGTCCCGTTACCTTGCGAAATTCTATTTTTTTTTTTTAACGAAATATACACCACCCATCGTATAGGAAAGGAAACCCATTAATTTCCCGAACTCTATATATAACAAAAATAAATCTACCTAAACTCTAACTTCCCTGATTCATTATCCATAACATTGAACAGCTACTACATCCGCGATAGAAAAGTATGCAGACATGTTTATGTATTTCTTCTAAATTGAACTTGTATTCTCATTAAGAATGCCCAGACATGTATATCAAGCAATGATTATTATCCTTTTAGTGAGATTTAAAAATTATGGGCATCAGAAACTAAATCAACATAAATAAAAGGGAAAAAATTATATTTCCTCTATTCTCCTAAATTAAAACATGGCAAATTAATACACTGCAAACTAACCAGGGTCTCCTTTTCAGTTTCCATTAACAAATTCGATTAAAATCAATGCAATTAAAGTCGTTTCAAATGTTTCAAACGGGCTCGTTTAATTACGATCCTCAGCAGGATACTATGTATTTAAATAGTTCCGATCACGCACGTCCAGATCTCTGTCCCCATCCTCCGCAACTTATTTCCAAACCGGCGTCCATCTACCCTAATCGAGATAAGCGGAATCATACGTGCAATTTCGTCATCGATGATTCACAGCAACGCTGCTCGCCACTACTTTAAAACGATTGAGTATCTTTACGAGAGACATTAATCGGCGCGGTGGTAAATTTAAACCGAGAAATGATTGCCGCGATATTAAAAACGGGCCGACAACGAAGTTATACGATCATCAAGAGGATGAAATATAATTTCTTCGTTTAATTTATACAGGATACATTTGAAATGGCGCTGGGAAATTTATGGGCATATTTTGGTGTTTCGAACATAACGAGAAAATCTTGATAAACGACTTTTGCGCCAACCTTTTGCAGCTAGTTTTATCCTTAACGATCTGTGATTAATTGCCCCTGCACTTTTGCAATAAAAGTTATTGAAAGTATCTTGTACGATGACATTTACGCTCTGCGGTGTAATTCATTGATACTTCAAACTCGAAAGGGACGGTGCATATTCGCATAAACTACGATTTTAAAGTGCCCTAGCTATATGTATTTTTGAACTACATTCCAAGCGATCATGTTTCATTGGTCGAAATATTTCACGGATTCGATGAAACTTACTATTATTTTTATTAATCTTGCACTGTTATTGTCACTACGATTAGAATTAAATCAAGCTAATCGTCTTTCAATAGCAGAAACCATTCGCCAATATTGACACCCTCAGCAAATACACTTTAATGTAACCCATTTAAACGACCATAGCTTAAGATTGTTTTCCCCCTCGGGACAGAATTATTTCGAACACCCTGAAAGTGAATTGCCATACTAGGAACACCTTGTGCGCGATTTCCGGACCAATTCATTACCCACTAACTTGCACCCGATTTCTGCGCCATTTGCGGAACAGCGAGCACAAAAATCGTCCGGCGGCACGAGCGTCGATCACGACGAAAGGAAACCGGGCGTAGATTTTACGCACGTCCACGGTTCTTTCTGGATTTTTTTTTTCCAAACACCGATTCGCCGATACCATAAACATCGAACCGTAAGATCACCTGAACTCGCGAATCAGCTCGCCCCCTTAAAATTCTCGATGAACGAGCCATGAATTACGAGAAACGCGCGTATCTCTCCATCTCCCGCTTTTCTCTCATTCCTCCACCTCGTTTCTCCTTTTTCATTTTTGCCGCAATTCCGCGGGAACAGCTACACGACAAGGCGCCAAAGATATAATATACGACGCGGCGCGTGTCTCTCGACGGCACGCATTTCCTGTCCGCTGGTATCCCAGGAACGGCGCACGGTTACGAGTCGAATGCCACGATATTTTTCGGACCCGTGGCGCGAGGCGCGATTAAAAAGAAGTAGAATCAGGCCGCTCGTCCGTCCTCCTCCATCCCACGACCGGCAATCTATTAAATTGTACGCGCGGAATTCGCTCGAAGCGATGATGGACTTTCCTTCTCGCGCGACGACACTGACGATATAAAATCGCATCGTGCCAACCGGTGGAATGGGAGACTGGAAACTGGGACGGTGGGGAACGATTCTGGATACGGCGCGCGCGGTATCGTTGGATAGAATTTGAAGTAAGATCGAAGAACGTTGATAAGAGAAGCAGAATCGTTGATGGTTATTGAAAGGTGCAACGCACTTTATGCATCGAAGTTCGAACGCGGAAAATCATGCGTTCTTGCGGTTTCAAGTTTGCGATAAATTTTGTGGGCGCATTCGGGACAGGAGTTGCACGGTGCGAATATTTCTTGACATCCGGTGACTCCGAGAAATTGCGGTGTCAGTTTCGGTGGTATCAAAAAGTTTCCTGAGCCCTGCGCAATCCTGTTACTCTGGAGTCTGAGATGACTGTGCAATCTCTCTCGAATGTAGCAAAATACGAAACAAAACCATAAGATACTCCAAGCTATCATTTCAAAGCGCTCGTGGAAAAATTCTCAAGCCATTTTTTAATTCACCCCGCAACCTCTGCCTACCTTAACCCTTTTCTCGCCCGAACATCCATTTCCTGGAAAGAAACGTTGTCTTATTTCGAATTACCACACTTACTACGCCTACATTGCACTGCTTCCACGAGCATGGAACCGAGGAAAAAATAGCTCGCGAGCACCTGAGCGCTCGTCAAACGTGAACGATTAAACGTCCGCAAAAAGCCGGCGCACCGGTAGTTAGTTGCGATTCCCCGCGCACGATCACAGGTGCAAAATTGCGCGAACGATACCTGCGGCCACGCAAGGATACGTTCTCGGCGGAGGCGGCAAATGGTGGTGGCGGTGGTGCACGAGTCGAGCCGGGTAGGAAGGGGGTAAATGTGGAAATAGAGAGAGGGAGAGACCAGCTTTCGTCGCGGCAGCATCAGTCGCCGGCACCGCGCGATACCCTCCGCTTTAGAAATCTTACCAGTCCCGTCTTACTTTGCGCAAACGTACATTCTGTACCGAGAAAACGATTCATGGTGCGAGACTGAGTCGCGGCTCCAGTGCCGGTCGCTATCGAAAGAGTGATCGTGGCGATTTCTTGTTTGGAGAAGTTCGAACGGGGTTGCGGACGGTATTTGAAAAGTTGGCGGAGGAGCAACAAGTTGGCAGCAGCAAGTAACTGTTTTTATCGCACTTAGTTGGAAGATTAATCGCCGCGAAAATTTTTCGAACCGCGAGTCTCGATGAAGCTTCGCGCGACGAAACCATTCGTTTTGGATGACTTGGTATCGCAACACGCGTACATTATATTTTGTAAAATCTGGCGTCCCTTTCATTTTCACTTGGAAAAACTTTAATTGCGCAATGATAGATATTGAATCTACTGTGCCGTTGAGATAATTATTTGATGCAATTGAAGATAAAGTTGCGGATCATTCCACGACGAACTCTTCGTTTAAAGGATTTCCAAATTGAAAGTTGCGGGTCACAAGTTCAATTGTTCAATTAATATTCATTCCCTATTGACCCTCGCGGTCGCACGAGCACGCCATGCGCAAGTATAAATCCCTTTCCTGTACATTATACATTTCATAAACGGATTCGTGGATATGTTACACGCCAAATGAAACCAATCACACGAAACCAAAAACCAACAGAATGCACACTCCTCCGCGCCGTGAAACACACTTTAATCCGACAAATAATTGACTCTCCTCGAGCCGTACTTTATCGAGCATAGCGCGTGTGTAAATAGAGTTTTGCGCTCGAATATTGAATAAATTATCGATCGCGAAGTGGAATCCATTTGTCACGGTTTTAACCCGACTCGTGTAATATTTGCAGACGCTACGCGTCGCTCCTCTGTGGTCAGAAAAACAAATTGATTCGATTTCGCGTACGTAAACTCGTTTCGCCAACTACGCCGCGTGTAGTGCGTACATTCTCTGGTCGACTGCATTTTGCCGTGCAACCATTTTATCGGCCAACTGCTGTCAATGCTCGCCGTTACAAACGTGATAAATCGTCTCGTACGGACAATGAGTCGAGAATTTAGTAAAAGCTGCCATTAGACTGTGCGTGGATTAATGTTGCGTAGCTGGGGCCAATATCTTCGCGCAAAAAGGTTCGTCACGGTTCGGTATAATTTATAACCACCCGTTTCACGAGCACGCGGTTAATTCACCTTTACAACTTTCCCCAAAAGTCTCATAAGGGTGTTACGTAAATCATTGATCGTTCCTCCCATGCCCCCTTTTATTGCCTCGCTCAATGGTACGTCAAGAATGCGCGACCGGGCGGGCAATTAAATTATGATCATGATGATTCCTGGTAATAAATTCGTTGCGAAACTCGGGGTAGGTTCAGCAATTAAAAAAGATATTAATAGAACGGTGGTTTTGACGAAATTCTGAAGCAACATCATTAATTGTTATGCATCGAATTGGGAAAAAATAATTCGCACGCAGTTTTGTTTCCTTCGTTCATTTATCCAAGTACATTATTACGAAATGCCCAAGGGAATGGTACATATACATTTATAAAGTACACTGTAGGATATATATTAATTATTCAAGATTGGCGCTCAATTATATATCACTTATCACATACACAGATCGAATTAATCAATACCAGCCAAAACAAAAAAGGAGGACACAAAATACACTTCCTTCTCCATTACTAACGCAGAACAAACACCCTCCGCGAATAATCCGTCCTATAAAAAAAAAACAACGCGCTCAAAAACCAATTAAACTTCCCCATTCCCAAAAGTGCATTAAAAATACTTCGAGCACCTGGAGCTTCGAGCCCGTCGAGCACATTTTGCCTGGGTGCGCAAGGGTTAAGAGGGTCGAAATCCCCGCAGATAAATCAGCCGCGTGCCCGCAACTCGAGGAGAGTCTTCCGCTCGGGGAACCAGGTGGAAGTCGCGGCGTGCGACGCACGGGCCGCCCGGTGAACGAAACGATCATCCGCGCGAGGTGTCGAGCGGATCCAGCCGACGTCAACGGGAAGAGACGCGCGACAAGGACGTACGCTGCCTCCCGGACGATCGCCAGCATGCTTCTGACACATCGGGCGTCGCGGTGGCCCTCCAGGTCGGCCCGAATGCTGCCGCGAAAGGGTGCACGAGCGAGGGGGCAGAGCGTGCACGACACGGGCACGTAGTCCGGCCAAAGGCGGACAAAAGCGTGCGGGTGATGTCGATATCGCGAGCGAGGTCCTGGCCGCTCCTGGACTCGCGGGCCAAGCAGGAAGTCGGCGATGACCGTTTGGCGAAGGTGGGGAAGAAGGGGGAGAAAATCCAGGGGGACGAAACGGCGGCGAAGGGCTGCCGTCAGCACGGCGGAAGTCCTCGGGTGCAGGCCAGACGATTTTTGTCCAGACATTACTATCCAGAAGGAGGCTGGGGATGGGTCGTGGCGGTCGTTGGCACGCTGGTACATCTACTGGGATCGGGATTGCAATTGTCCATCCCAGCTACCCTCACCCTGCCGGCCACCGTCAAGTTTTATCATCATCCTCTGCACACTGCTGGTGAGTTTCGTGAATGCGTGTGCACATGCCCCTTGGGAATGTTGGTATGCGAGGGATACGACCCGCGGTGATTATCTTTCGGTCGCCGTTTATGCATGCAGGGTGTACGGGGGAAATATTTGGCCGATATTTTGCCCGAAGAGATTGAGAACAGCGTGGAAATTCCTTTCGGGTAGTTCATTTTGCGACCCTCGTGCGGAATTATGGTGAATCCGATTTAAAATCTAGACAGGAGCACCGTTTTGTGGGAAATTTAATAAATGTTATGAATAAAATGAGAATAGTATATTTATCATGCAACCCGCGTTTCCTTATTGCTCACAGAATTTCTGATTTGTTCTACGTTACAAATTTTCTACGATTTTCCCACGTCTCTCATTCCTGTCATTTAGATTAAACGTTACTTTTGGTAGCATTGTTTTCAACTAATCGTCATTTACGTTAAACGTTATGAGAGCGACTCAATAAACAAAAATTATTCGCAAAGGAAATAAAACCGTTATAGATTATAATATTAAATTATGATATTAGGATTTGAATATTTCGATTAGAATGTTTCTTCTGATTTTCCTCGATATTTTTAATTGTTTGGGAAAACTCATTCCAACATTTTATGCGACACACCCTGTATGCATGTTGAATATGAACGTCGGGTGGCTGTTGGGGGTTGATTGTGAACGAGTTTATCGCCTGACAGAAACGATTGCAGAGAATAATGAACAAAGGCAAAGTTTGGATGGTATCACGATGTAGTTTTAACGAAAGTTGCGTTAACTTCCTGATATGTATATGTCGCGCAGTATAAACTAGAGCAAAAACGGTGCACTTTCTTACATGTATATGTTGGCACGATGATTATCTCTTTTGATAAGAGCACTCAATGAATCTAATCAGATAAATTCTCACAGTTGCAGCAGAATTATTAGCATAAATAATTTTAATTCGTGGCGCTATATTGGGAATGCTGGTACACTATTTTCAGCCGCACGCAGTTTACATCTATGACGAGAAACGAAACTATTCACAATAAACTTCCTGCTTCCCCGACACAGAACCGCCGAGACTTGCCATTGGAATAACTCTAAACTGGAGCTCTCGACGTACAGTGTACCGTATAAATTTTCCGTCGGTACGGGGATAATAGTGATTCCCCATAAATTTATTTTTAGTGGATCATGAGTGCCCCCCGATCCGTGTACGCACGCAACAAACGTTTAATCCGAATTTTGTCGTGATCTATTTTATCGCCGCCGATCGTTTGATGATCAAAGATGAAAGGAAGCGCCACGTCTTTGTAGAAGTTCGAGTTCAACCTGACAGACTTATTGAAAATTTACGAGGCACAGATGGGTGGGTCGGTTATTCAACAGTGCGGTATAGTTGAGCAAGTTTCTAGTGCAATTCCTATCGGAGCTGCTATTTAATTGGCAAGATCCAGTCGACCGTTCCGGCCTCTTGATATAATTTAGAAGACAATCGGGAAACGATGCCAATTCCTTATTGCTGTATGTCGCAAGCGCGGTACCGCAACTTTGATAATGCTGTAGAATCGATATGTGAAATTGCAAAACCGAGGACCAAATGCCGGAAATTTTCAGTACAACGTTGACGCTGATTTACAGAGTCCGTTCTGGCCATAAAATTAATAGAAATATCCTCCCTTTCGCTACTCTATTTTATTTCCCCTATTCTATTCTCGGTAATCTTCAGCCATTCGTCTCCTTTTCATTTCCGTGTATTCTCCTTTCGTGGTACTCTTAATGACAACATATGTGTTCTTGTAACAGAAACTTATGGTGACAATGATTGATGGTGTTTCAGTTGAGTTTTCAAGTTCGATCATGCTTATCGTTAGCACTATTGATTTTTCAAACTCGGCCATGTTCAATAGCGCCAACGACTCTAGGATCGATCGGTGCTTCTAATAAAATATACTAATGTTCGCATCAAAATATAACAACAATATTATATAGGTTGTAGGATGTGGGGTAGTGGAGGTTCAGGGACTACTCGTACATATTTACCGATCACACCCTGTGCAATTGTAATTTTTATTTTCGTGCGCTTAATAACCTGTACAAGCGTCTTTTTCGTTCGCTTGCTGGTTGTTGACTGCTCGCCGTCTCTTCACGGCGTCCCATCATCGATGGAAAAACAATAGAGCGCGGCCACGCCGCGCAGGGCGCGCATTTTCTGGTTACGCGCACTAATTTATACACGCAACATAGGTGCAAGAAAATGTTAGATTAAGCGCGAGGCTATTCTTACTTTTGAATTCCAAGCGAATCTGTGAGCTTTTCCTTAAAGCTTAACGCACTCAAGTTTGTGGTAATAACAGGAAGAGTATATTTCTCTCCGTAATAAAAGGAGTTAGAGGTTCGTATAATGTTACATCGTCGCGACAGCAAAGGCTGTTTGTTACGTCTAAAAATAAGCGCTTTTTCATACAAAACTTCATAGCTCGCGGTGACGATCATATCGCATCTAGTTTACGACCACCGCTTCGAGCATAGCATAGTGACATCTTTCAACATCGTGAAAAATCTAGAGAATTTTTACGATTTCCAATCTGAATTACCGACTAGTACAGAGCAAACAGAACATCATAGCGCTCTCTACGCTCAGCACACGTACGAAGCACAGAGAGCAGTCGATATAAACTACCCCCTTTTCGTTCGCTCTTTTATCTACTACCCCAGTTGCTTGAAATACGAAGCGGTTCGTTTGAAGAATACGTGGCTTCCTTTATTCTGCGAAGCCCTATTCAAGCCTCCGTTTAGCCCAACTTCGTTCAATATATTATCTTCGATTAGTCTGTCTGATTTCGATCAAACATTGTTCCCCCTTAATACTTTGATTAAATATATGCAAACGCAGAAAGCGAAAGCAATATCCCAGGGTACAAATGACCACGTTATTTTCTAAGCTAAACTGCTACTCTAGAATCCATCACAGAGATTTGGAGCACCTTTTTGGCAGGCATTATCTGCCTACCTAACACGTCATCTCGACGTGCTATAGCTGCCAGCAGGTTTTTTGCATCCCGTAACACGAGGGTGTCGATCAACATTTGCTGGAACGATTCGATTCTGTCGGACCCCGATATTTTATCAGCGTTCAGATATTACCAGGGGTGTATCGAACTGTAGAAACGAAACCTACATTCCAAGCCTCGCATCGCATAAATTTTTGAAACAGCAACAATTACAAGCTGCAAATATATCGCTGGGAATGATATATATTACATTATCTGCCAACCTATTACTATCACAACAATAATTCATTTGCATCATTTGCATCATTGATACATCGAGTACTATCGCCAGTGTAATAAATTCACTCTTCCACCCCCAAAATGTTCTTCGATTCTAGCATCGCGTGAAACGAAACAACGTCGACGTTGCAATAGCTATTCAATTGCAATGTCGCGCGACCCTTATTATCGCGAGCGTGTCAACGTCAATCCGCAACGAAGTGAATACGGAATTTGCGCCGTGTTTATGACACCGAGACAGGTTATAAAGGCGAACGCTTAATGCCGGTTGATGATAGACGTCGGGCCAGTGGAAGGTAAACGCGCGTCGTCCATGAATCCGTGTACGTACGCGCGTATGTATCCCGTATGAACGGACAGAATATAACGCAAGGAAGACAGACGGCCACAATGGACGGGGATTTGGGGTTGCAAAGGATGAAAGCTCGTCGACGAAAGTAAAAGGCTTTTCGACTGATACGAAAATGTTAGGATCGTCACGGCGATTTAACCTTCCCTTTTCATTTTCGGCCTAGAAGAATTACCCGCGACACCCGAGGAAGTCCGAGCGTAATTGCATGGTGTTGGATCGTCGGGGGTGACAGGGGTTTGCGTGGGACGAAACACCACCCAGGTGGATTAAACTCTGGCCTCCGGGGGTTTTTAAGAGTTTGGCTGGGAGAGCGCTCCCGTCTGGAATTGGTGTTTCGTTTTAGATTTGGCAACGTCATCGCGAGGACCGTATGAAATTGTCAAAATGACGGGGAGCTTCGGACGGTTGACGCCGAGAATATTATTAATTGAAACATTTCCCACAAATTCGTTCATCGTGGTCGTTCAACGAGGGTTTGGTTATTTGTGGAATATCAGAAACATTAGTTGAGAAAATTGTAGCTACAATAAATTATGCTACGTAAAATATTTTCTTCCCCTTGATATTCGATTTCGGGTAACATGAAGGGAAGATTAATTAAGCTACGAAATATCTTCAGTATATCGACTAATAAAGAATCTTCTACGGATACAGTTGCCCAAGAAGAATAAATTAAGCCGAACGAGGAACTTTTGCCCACTCAGGGCATCTTAGTCATACTTTAAGTACACTTTCATAGAATCTTTCTTACGGAACAAAGTCTTATCGCGGTAATCGATTATCCCATCAAATATACCACATTAATATCACGAAACCAGTAAAAATTACTCCAATATAAAATAACTGGCACGCGGAACATATCGTCACAAAAACACTACTATACAAATGTCTAATTTCACTATTCATTTATTCAAATACAGCATTCAATCTCCAATAATTGAGTTCATTCGCACGAAAAGAGTCTAAAATAAAAGCTAAATACGGGACAAAAACCACCGTGCCGAGTACATTTTCAATTTTCTCGGCGCTACAACGAAACGGATTAACATTCTCATGCTTTACAAACATTTCGATCGCCTCCGAGAAACGATTGCATTCTTATCTCCAATCTGTGACAGCGCGCGTCGCGTCGCTTATGCAACGAGTCAATTTAAAGCAACATTTCTTCCGCGCGATTGCTCCGCTTTTGCCGTCGAAAACAACGGCTACCTGGACATTCCGCGAACAGACAAAGTGTCTGAAACAACCGCCACGGAGGGGGTTTAGAAAAAGAGAGAGGGATTCCTCCGGCTTCAGCTCCAGAAGCGCAGCTGTCGAGCCAGGCCGCAACAGACAGCCGCGCGATTCTTGGTCGACGCGGTTCTCCGGCCAGTTTGCGATCTGAGCGTGCCGTGCTCGGTCGCTTCCTACTGTGACTCGTGTCCTCGACAGGCCGAGATCGGTGCCAGGACACCTTCTGTCCGAATCAGGCGACGTTCTGCAGCGAAATTGTTTCAACAATTTCCAGACGGCTCGATTGGATCGCGTTCTTCATTGAAATTCAATCTTCCTCGACGCAGAACATTTTCAGTTCACAAAACAGGGAGGGTCGTACTGAAATCGTGCAATCGTAACTTTCGTATCGTCGAACGGATGTTTCCTCTGCGTCGTATCGAATCGAGCGACCGTTAGGAGTTACTGTAGTCGCCGGACGTTTGAGCGAAACAGAAACGATCAATTGGTAGCAGAGAGGTCTGTTCGATCGAATAGATAATTATCGAATAGGACGGGCAACAGTGGTTATAGTTAATGCAAAATGTGTCGTTTCTCGAATACTCGACACCGTTGCTCCTCGATTCTACGTCGGAGGATATCCGTTTCAATCGTTCGCGAGGCACGGCTGGACACGTGACTCGATCGCGGCTGTTTAATTTTCGCTCTCCGCTGGATAAATAGCAGGAAACGGGAAGGAAACGGGAGTCCTTCGGTGACAAGGAAATGGAAGAGGCAGACGAGGCAGCGGACCGACGAAGAAGACGGCGAAGACGACGTAAACGTGGACGAGGAGTGGCCTGAGACAGCTGAGCAATGGCTGACCCTAACATCGATGCGCCAGCACCTGACGATCGAGCGTCAGCCACGAAATCATCGATTCGCCGTGAATCACAATCTTCGAACGACTCCAGTGTCAACGGCGTCGACGACAAGCCGGCAAGTATTAATAACAATCTGTTAGAGCATTGTTCTGCCGTCGACGACGAAAGAATGGGAAAGCTGATCGTCGACGATCATCGAAACTCTTCGAACGAAGATGCTCGCGGGGCCAGCGATCCTCCCGGCAAAAACAAGCCGCAGTTCGGTCGAGATAAAACGGGCAAGTCCACGGGAACGCCGCAGCTCGCTGATCGTTCGAAAAGTTCCGCCGCCGAGATCGACGATCCGAACAGTTCGATACAGGACGACGCGGGCAAGTTTTCGCCCCGTCAGAAGCGCCCGAGCTTCGGTCGAACCGATAACGCGATACAGAAGAAGAAATCAGAGCTCGACGAGCAGTCGATCTCCTCTGGGCTTGTCTATAAACGCGCGGGCTCGAGTGAACGCAATTCGGGAAACACGAGTGACAGAAAGAAGGACCAGGGTGATCTATCTACGCGAGGTGCACGGAATCACGCGAATCCGGACGCTGATACGAGCGAGGGCTCTGCCGGGGTTTCGAGAAAGCCTCAAGTAGAATTGCCTCGTAAAGTTGCCGATTCGCCGAGTAACCGTGCGACCGGATCGACCGTAAAGAGACACGAGGGTGCCGTTGAGAGGACAGCTCGATCATCACCTACCACCGAGAGTCCCACCCGTGTCAGTGAACCTCGATCCTCGAACGACCCGACTACGGTTCGCAATGCTAAGACCCGCGCTGGACAGCCGGAGTGCGAGAGGTGCGGGGAACCACACGTTTCTTATGAGAAAGCTTACGTGCATAAGTATTCCAGTTACCTGGACTGCGCAGGATTGGCTCGCGAGGAGAACCACGCGAATGGACGTGAATCGAAACACGAGACCCATGTCGCTGCGTTGTATCGCAGCAGGTCGTTGCCGCGATTATCGGTGCACGACAGCGGTATCGCGTGCAGCGGAAACGAGCCAGCGATGGGCCAGGCACCTAACACCAGACAATTGGTGACGGATCTGAAACAGTTGCACACGCTGAAACAGCACTACTATCCGGAGGGCGGTTGGGGGTGGATCGTGCTGCTCGTAGGGATGATGGTGCAGGTTTTGTCTCACGGGATGCACGGGTCCAGCGGTGTCCTGCTGCAGCAGATGGCTGGGAAGTTCGGCCGTCACGTGTACCTGGAATCAGGTTAGTTGGAGAGGCGACTCTGTAGATTTGCTTTGGCGGACGACAGCGTTATTGATGCGGACACGTTCGAGTTATTGTAAGAATAACGTGTGGTTATTATTAAAAGATTAATTAAGACAGTACAGAGGTGACAATTGAACGTTTATTGATTATTTTGTACGGGATAATGTGAACAGGGGTGAAATGATTTGGGGATTAATGTAATGATGACTGTTTGGTTAACGAGTTTGGTATCTGGTTAAAAAGGAAGTGCCAGAATTTTGTAATTTTGGAACGGTGGTGTGTATACGTTCCTACAGTCAATTGAAATTAGTTATACACCACTTGGCCCGATGAAGCGATCGATAAGACGTTCCGATTACGGTGATGTCGGCTTTCCTCGGGTTTCAATTAGCATTCCGTATACGTTTATTGCTTACGATCGTCGTTGGATATAATTCAACCGCTATGATTCTCCGTAACAAAAGTCACGCCTCATTATTTGACGCGTGAATAATCGTGTTTCATTAAAAATAACCGGCCGGTAAAACCGGCGGAAAAACAATCGGCAATAATTGTGAACTCAACTTACTGATATTGTTTAATCTATAATCGGTGCCAAATAAATTGCCCTTAAACGTTGCGCGCACTGCGCGAAGGGAACTATCGCCCGGCGATATTTATTGCCATTCCGATATTGACAGCAGCTTATATTGAACATCCGCGCGCTGCTTCGCCCGTCCATAAAGTTTCCGTCTCTTTCGATACAATCGCGATGCACTACGAAACACTTCCAAGTGGAACGAGCAGAAAGTTTCACGATCGTGGGAATTGTTCGTGAAATTAAGGCGCGTCAGCTGCCTGGTCCACGCGAAACGCAGCCGAAACCGCGGATGCGTCTTTCACCTCGTTGCCCGTCCGCGACAGTTTCGTTCGCGAGACAATTTTCACCGTTTCCGCGGCCGCGAGATGTGCAAAGCCTCGGGCGCAGTATATCGTGCTCTGGCAGACGTCCAAATGGCGCGAGTGTCTCCGAGTATTCTTACATCTGCCGCCCAATAAACGGGATATGAATCGCGCTAATTATACGCGACACCTTCCCGCCGCCTGTTTACTTCGATTCGCGGCTACGCGTGAAGAAAAGAACACGGCCGAACGACACTTGGCAAGTCCCCCTTCTTTGTCGTTTCTGGACTTTGAAAGCCTCGCACGAGTTACTATTGCACGGACACCAGGTGGAGCTTCCTTGATTTGTTTTTTTTTAATCATTAACACTACGTAATGAACCGTGGTCCCTCTTTATTTAATGCAACGTGTAAGGAGAAATGGGTTATGCGGGTTTCGCTCGAAATTTTGATTAGCCATGACTCGGGTTTACTTTGGAAGCTTAGTTAAAGACCGTGACTGGTTATGATTTAAAGATATAACGCGATAAAATTATAATAAGAATTTTTGTTAATTTAGTAAATTGCTGGTCAACGGTGTAGGTTTCTGTTAGGAATTTTTGTATTGGCATGCAGAAACCAGAATTTCGTAAATACACTTTGCGGGGTAAACGCGGTGCCTCGACGGAACCAGTGGAAAAGCTATGCAGGCTAGCTATGGTGCTGGGCGGTATAATAATCCTTAGAAAATATTCGCAATTCGAAGGAGATGGCGCGTTGTCTCCATGGCGTTTCTCACACGTGGCCCAGTTATCTCCCGAAACGGAAGCGTTCGTTCATATCCTCTATACTTGTATTTTTAATACTGTATTAAAAAAAAGTATCGATATAATTTTGATGCTCAAAGTTTTCGAATTACATTTGCGAGTCTTTGCGAAACAAGAATCATAAAACTCTTCAAAAAATTAGGTTCCTCAAAGTATTCTTCCATTCCATATTGCATCGAATTATTATATTAATGGGTAACGCAATAGTTGGCAGTGAAAACGTATCAACGAAACACGAAATTTAAAGAATTTCCTGTCTTCCTGTTTCCCACAGAATTCAACTCCTAATAATCCGTCTTTGAACAGTGGCAGCATATTTTCATCGAACTCGTTCGGCGATCGAAACCGCAGCACAGACTCATGAAACGTCGAATAAAGACGGATTGGTCTCTCACTTTTACGTCATCCTCTGACACTCGATGTTAGCGAAACGATTTGTCGAATTTACCGTCCAAAAACTGACGTCAGGGTAGAGCGTTGACTCTGCTTCGGTTCGAGAAAGCGTTGTTCACAAGTTCGTGCACACGCAGGTATTGCGAATACGAGTCAATTATCTTTCCAGGTGATCCGAAACTTCGCTTCGAGCAACTGGAACGCACGAAATCGATCGACCTAGAATAGAAATCGATTATTCGTTGGTACGATCAATGGAAAATGAGTGGTTCGCACTACCACTACTACTAATACTACCAATACAGGTAGGAAGGAAAAAAAATTCAACGCCTGGTAAAAATTGTGTGTCAGTGAAGAGTATATAATCTATGCACAGCTGAACAGCTTGCGGCAGAATGATTTCACGAGCATTTTTCTCGGCTATCCTTCGACGATATGTGTATGTGTAGCGGCGGACTTGTCCCTTTGTGCATTTGTAGTAGTGTGAAACGATATTCTCGCGGCGTCTACGTAGGCTTCTCTTTGATCGAATTTATGAAACGGAGGCTCATTTGTTTCAGAGAATATGAAACACAGGATGATTGATGATGCGAATTATGTAACGATTTGTACGATGCTTCCTAGTTTCAGCTGTTTTGGCTGGTAACGCGACCTCCTTTATGTAAATAAGTGAATCCGGGCGATTGCAATTTCCAATTGGTACACGGTACGCTCGAGAATTTCTGAAATTCGACGGTACATGAAAATTAGTTATGTATGTGCTACAAGAAAGTCAAAAATAATTTGTTTCATCGGTACGAATAATACTAAACGTAATAATAATAATAATATCAGTAATAATATTCCATTTTTCTCCTTCGATTATTCTACTTGATTAACTTCAATTGAAATTATGTCAACTGGGTCATTCATTTCATTGAACGATAGATTCAATTCTATTCATAGCTGTATTAACTCGATATTATGATTCCATCATACTGAAGCCGTCGTAAACTTTCACGTCTAAAGACCGATCACCACCTATGTGCGGTCTTAGTGAAGAGTCATCGATCAAACCATGCAGAGCAGAAATTTTGGATTCTCGATTCCGAAACCGATGCTTGTATAAATTCCGGATACAGAGACCGGTTGGAAAGAACCAGTAGCAAGTGCATAACGCATTAAAATGCACGACACGGGCTTCAACAAAGTTGTCGCGTTCCCAGCTGTGGTAATTATCACATACGACCACTTAAATAGAGACAAACGCTTTAGGTGGGCTAGATAACGACAAGAAAAAGTTGAACCTCGATTATATACTGGTTTACTGAATTTAATTCGTTCCTGATTTCTACGAATTTATTTCGAAACGTCCTTAACGACATAGTTAAAAGAAAGTAAACGATTATAATATTGCGAAACATATTTGCTTTTGTTAAAAGTTTTATCTAAATGATGAAACCTTCATCTTCCAGAACAGAGATAATATTACATTGCGGGAAAAAATTTTCAAAATTTTTAATCGATTAGTATCATCGGTAGTTTTTTTAATTTTAAAGTATCCCCTTCCGCTGGTTAATCATCAAACAGAATCGTCTTGAACAATGGTGGTGAAATGAGAGTTTCGCGCAGACATAGTGTGATTGTGTTATTTCGAAAGTTGGGATTCGGGGAAATAACGTTTCTGCGTCAGAGTAGGGGATTTTGAGTGGCTGGTTTTAGTTCAGACGTGTCTGGGGATGAACGGTCTCGGGCTCAATTAGAGGAAAGTTTTAAACATTTTCGCGAGTATAGTGGAGCTTTGCACTAAACGCGCTCTGCTCCACGCGTTTAAACAACTTATAGACAAACAATTGGGAATTGCAAGTGTGCCGTTTCAGAACACGAAAATACGAATAATTTTAAATAAATTGACGCCCCCCATCATATACTGACGAAAGCACGATAAATTATTCAGATATTTTAATCTCAATCTGACCGCCCGAAATAAGGCGTCGATCAAGACCTGTTACTAAAACCGTATCTTGTCAATGTGGAAACGCGATTGCTCCCCAGACCTGACACAATCAAATGACCGTCCAATATACGAGCAATCAATGAAATTTTAATAAGAATCCCAGCTAACCAAAAATAAAAGTTCCATTGGATTAAAAATATCTACTTCTTCCGTAATTCCCTTTCTCGAACTTGGAGAAATTAAAATATGTACGTTCGCTGTCTCGATAGAATTCATAGCGACACCGAATGAGAACGAGCGCGGCGCTCAAGCCTCTAGAAACAAAAGAACGGAGACAGAGAATGGTAGAAAGATAAAAGAAACGAAATAAAAATTGTCTAATTTGAAGACCGCCTCCTGCGGGGAACATACATAGCAGTTCTCCAATTTTTTACGCGATTCGTTCTTTTTCGCTTTTGACGGTACAATTCCCGCTTGTTAAGCAGGCGGGCCGTTTCGACGTTCAAACGCCTCTTGGGAAAGTTTTCGTTTGAGGCGAGGATTATTGTAACAGCGTAGATAAAGAAAGGTGGCCTTCGCTGGAGAAAAGAGTACCCCGGTTAAAAGGATTCCAGTATCAGCGACGATAGAACCAAGCTCGTTCCGCGAGCGTTAAGAATCAGACGGGAATGCCTTGGATCTCTTGAATTCCACTCATTGCATCGCTCGCGAATTTTTGTTCGCCTCTCGGAAAGATTCGTCTCGCGGTATTGCTCTTGCGTTGCAGTGGGCGCAGGTCTTGGTACAGAGCAAAGAATGCACGATAAATTTACAAATGGCCGTTTCCTTTTATCGCGAAGTGAATTCAGAAGAATTCGGACGGCTTGGGGAAACAGAGATTCACGGAATGCTCGAACTGCCTTTACAAATTGTTCCATTTTAATACAATTAACTCGTCGGGGGAGATAAATCGAGCAGCAAATTTTTGCTCTCCCGGAGCGAAATAATTCGGAAGAGACGTTGGTAAATATCCAATATCGTAATGATCGTTCTTCGTCTCGTATTTTCTTTAGCAAATAAATGAATAAAGTCAACAGTTTCGAATAGAACCCCGATATGAGCCAAACGATGAAACGGGTCCACGAATGGTCGAATTTATTTTCGTTTCAGGACGCTATCGCGATAGAAACGATTGCTCCGTTTCATCCTCATTTGTGTAACGCGACGCCGTCAGTGTCAGCTGTACAAATTGACGGTGCTGTGACGGATGTACTTCGACGTGCGGAAGTAATCGAGTTTCTCAAATGTGCATGCGTGAGGTCTTTTCAGCGCCGGCAGTCGCACGCGTGACAAAGCAGCGATGCGTGAGCGCTGTTCACGCTGTAAATTGGCCGCCATAAAGTAATGGGAGATACGGGCAGTGCAAAAATACCGGGGACGGATCGCTTGAGAATCGAGGCTGCGAGGAACGGCGTGAAACGGCGTCGTTGGAAGAAAAAAGAACGGAGGGTAGATTTATCGAAGAACCAGCGCGATGATTACGAGAAACTCGCTACGCGAACCTGGGGGAGAAAACGTTTCGGATCCTCGAAACACGAAACGACATTGCGTTCATTCGACTTTACTAGAAAACGGGGAAAATGTCAGCAATATTCGAGAACGAGACGATGGTGCAACTATTTTGCTATTTATCCCGGTCTGTGCGTACTTTAAATATTTATCAATAAAAAATTTCGTATTCCGGGGGGAGTAGATTGTACTGTTTATTATTACAATCCACTAAGGAAGTAATCCTTTTCTTTTACGATGTTAATCAGTTTGGCAAATTAAGAATAATATCAAACGCCTTTCCGGTACTTCGAAGGTACAGCGTAGCGATCGAGAAACATTTTTCACGAAATCATAAACCGACGTCCAGAAATAAAGTTCTATGGGGGCGGAGGGGGCCCGTAAAAAGATCCACGGACTTTCCACGTGTCACACGAGACGTACTGTACAGATGCATTCACTTCCAAAATGCATTCATAAATCCTTCAAATTTCGACGAACGAAGCGACTTGCAGGCTGTCTGCGAATTCTTTTTCCCTCAGACATAACACGTGCCTGAGAACTCTACCGTCACTTCGTTCGACAAATTTACATCGCTTGCTATTTTCTTTTCCCCCGCTGCACTCGTAAAGTGCTGTGAAAGTGAGTATGTTTAACAGCAATTACGTTTAATGACGCCCCGGATCTAATAGCGAGCGCGGCTGCAGCTGCGACATCTGCCGCGTAATGAATTTTAAAATAATCACAATTGCACTCGACGACTTCTGATCGCGTTCGCGGCGTAATAACCACGCTCGGGATCGTTAAATATATTGTGACATATTTCATATTGAAGTTCTCGGTACGGAAACGACTGCGACTGTTCGACCTCTGAAAAAATAATAATGAAGAGAAGCGCAGATCTTAATTAAAACGATGTTTAAAACATCCTCGAGATATCCGAAAAAAATTTCCATCGCGACAGTATTGGAGTTTATTCTTGAACGTACCTGCATAGGGATCGCGTGGATGTACGTGAAACGAGAATAAAATTGAACGAGAATTGAACCGAAAGGGATACTCAGGAGTCATCGACGTTGTTCGAAGCTCGTGCATCACGGTGCCACTCGAGTTCATTTTTAAACGCTATAAAAATCACCGTTCGCCCCCCTGACAAACAGAATCCTTATTCTCTTTGACAGTTATACTTTTTCCCGCGGTCGTGCCCAATTTACGTTCGCCGGCTATAACGGCCGTCGTGGCCGGTAAATAATTTTTAATATACTCTTCCACGCCTAGCATATTATATCCACCCTCAGGGGTATAGTTAAGTTCATTTCGGTGAAATACTGGAATTTCCCTCTCGATGCGCCCAGGTGCTCGTACCTTTAAATAAATTGAAACACATTACGAAGATTACCGGCGGTCCCCGTGTATTATTTCCGTTTACGTTCGTTATTTCCAACTGCGCGCTTAGGATGCTTATCCCGAGGCGTTGAAGCAGCCCGCTGTTAATATTACTCGGTGTATTAACAAAGCAATTCTCTTTTTCCCCTTCTGTTCGTTGTACTATATTTCCGAGCAGTTCCAAACGCATCTGCGATTAAAAGAATAAAACATCGTACCATTGTTCTGCCAATTTCATACAGTGAGAAGTAAAACTTAATGATATAAATTGAATGTGATAAAAATTCGCGGTGGATAAAATGCAGGCCCGACTTTGTATGTACCGACGACTCGATTCACGTCATCGACGCGTTCCGAAGCGTTCGACGCATCTCAGAATAGAAATTTGTTCTTTCGCGGGGTTAATCCCAACGAGAGTATCAAGCACGCTCTTAAAGTGAAAGATTTAGTGGCAGAGTTAAGAACCAATCCCGTGTCGGGTGATACAGTTACAAGTTAATAGCCGCTTGTACAGCTGATCCAGATCTCGAGTCCAGACGATACGACCTGCTCCCTCCAGCAGTGCTCCGCGGTTTCGTTACCTCGGCCGAACGAAAGTGAACTCGAGTTTCGGTACGAATCTCAAGTTATAAATGGACCAGAACAGATAGTACCGGAAAATAAAATTGTGATTTGTTTCAGACAGATATCTGTAGGGAGTCTCGTGGGAAATTCGAAGAGACATTTATAGCTACAAGTTTGCTAGACCAAACAGTGAATTAAATTTTGTTGCTGCCACTGAAATTAGTCTCGCGCTTCCATGGAAAAATATTTCAGTCTTCCAAAATGTGATTTGGCACTGAAACTAGTTAGAAACTAGTTGAAACTAGCCAAAGACCACTGTAATGAAAATAAAATAAAATAACAAGTGTTAATCTCTAGTGTAACAGTATTTGATTGAACTTCACTGTATACACTGAAATATAAATTATTGAAATCCCATTGATCAAAATCTCGCTTATCCATCATTACATTACAGACTACACAAGTTTTATTTGTTTCAACGTGTAATCATACAAACATATATAAAATAGAATCGTGTAATATAATATTTGTTCATCAAAAAAAAAGTGTACTAATATTTTCCAGAAATTTCTTCTCCTCCCTGGGTCATATATCACACAACAGATCAGTGTCTTCGATCCGATCAAGGTGGACGCTTGTACCCTCCGCACTCTCCCTTTTGCCACTTCGTCATAAAATGTACATAACACCAACAGCTTCTGCCAAAAGCAATGCATCGTTCCCTAACAGGGGTGGTAAGAACAGGGGCAAAAAGTTCTGGGTGCTACTTCCTGGAAGGAAAGATATTTGACGAAAAAAAAAATAAAAAGGGAGAGGGTCGTTTTCGCAGCCGTCATTCGCAGAGATCATAACCGTTCTTATCTACGCGAACGCTCAATCAGACTCAGCACGGTATACGTGGCGTGTAAATGCGACGAGACGTTTTCGAGTCATTGCTTTCACGAAAGATTCCAACGCCCTTCATGGAATGGACGAGTTGTGTCTGGAAGTTTCCTTCTGTGAAAAACCGGTCGTCTCGTGGAAATCGCGACTCTAGTCAACAGAGTTTTTCCTGTTGAAAATCGACCCTGTCTTGAAGGCAGAGCAACAAACGTGCATCTGTATAAAGGATATTTTTAAGATACACATATGTTTGGGCTTAAAAATTATCGTTATCCAGTTCTGAATATAAAACAATATTAAATGTGCAATAAAGCTTGGAAAATTTTCTGTCCCAAAATATTTCGATGAAGATTTGAAATATTGGAGGCAGAATATTTGCAGGAGTGGGCAAAATACTTAAAAGGGTTATAGCAAACGATGAAATTGATTTGATAATATTCTAGATGTGCAATCAAATGTATTGGCTAATTAGTGCTGAATCGTATCTAACAATAGAAATCATCCCAGTTTGTGATGAAATGTTTGTTCCGCAAGCTTATCTGCTTTGGATAAACCGAGATGTAAAAATTAAACATGGGAGACCTTCTTTATCGATTCTGGAAGCTTGCAAGCTCAGTATTCGGTGGTATAGGGTTGTAACTAAATACGTACCTACGCGTGGTATTGTATCAGCACCCCTTTGAAATAAACACCCCTGTGTTTTTCTAAATTTGAGTACCACTGTACACATACTATTATTACAATTACGATTATTAATCTGTGATTATTAAACTCTACAAATAACGCTGAATCGTGAATTCGTCTTTCAAAGGAGAATGCGTGTCCACGGTCTAAGTAACCAATAACGTAGCGCAGAGTCATCCCTTAATGCATCATCGTCTACCATCGCAGACATATCAGTAATGTCGAAACAAAAGCAACTTAATGTCAGACCGAAGGCTGTACAAATAGCTCTGTATAAATCGTCGGAGAGCTTTCTTCGACAGATAGGAAACGCAAACACTCGGATAATATTCCTAGCTACCCCATAGGGAATCACGATCATCATTCTTTGACTTCTTTATGCGAACGTGAACCCTAGTATCTGAATAAGATATTTTATATGATATTCTATACAACATTCTGTACATCTTCTATACTTTGTATAATTTTTCCTGGTGCGTGAGACAGTTTGCATAGAAACAGACCGAAAATATGGCATTAGGAAAATTTCAATTTATTGAGACTGCTCCCAGGGGATGGGGACTCCTGCCAATCTATGTTAGTGATGCCCATCAATTCTCAGAAATCATTGTACCTCCTGTTCTCTCTCTTCCTTTCCTCTTCTTCTCGCCAGCTGACGACGCTGTTTTCTACTCTTTCTTCTTCGAACTGGTTTCATCTCGTCAACGATGGACACTTGTTTTCGATTGCACGAAGACGGAAAAGGTATGAACCCCCTGCGAGACGAATCTCATCCTATTTCTTGTACTGGATTGTTGGTCGAACTATTATGAAGCGCGACGGTATTGTTAAACATAGTTTCATTAAATAATTTCCTAAAAGTATATACGTATATGGAACTGCTTAGTATCGAAATTTCCAACAAAGGAATATATATCAGTCATGGAACGAAATAAATTAATGATATCCTCTCCAACCGCAATTAAACTTGAAGCCCGCATTACAGAATATTCGATTCGAAGCTTTTTCTAATTCAAACATGGAACGTCTAAAGAAAATTAATACATAGTTTCTGTTCATTGCCAACGCAGGACAGACTCGACATGTGAATTTATTGTTCCGCCAATTTCATGAAACCTGGTCGTTGCGACTACTTCAATTATTATATACATTACATAAATCAATTGTCGGCCCACCGACCGTAATAGTAGATCGCTATTAATACTATCTACTCGACTAATTCAAGGGGATTGGTTAGACGAAGTGGAAGAACGACTTAGTAACTAAGGCCATTCGTTCGGAGCAACGACTACTCCGAGCAATTTAGGTACCAATATTTCCGGTATTTCCTGCTTTATTGTTGCTGACGCGACTCCATCCAAATGTCTATTGTAAGTATAAAAATCTTGTAAGCTGCCTTCAGTTAAATAAACTATAAGGGAACAGCTTATTTCACCAATGTCTCGAATTTTCGCTACTCATTTCAAGGATTCAACTGTGGTCAAGATTTTTCTATGTACGAATAATACTTCTGTTTGAAAGATATGGTATTATTTCTTTGTTACGTAAATGAGAGACACAGTATTGTCTCTGCCCCTCCCCCTTTCTAATCGAGTAAGTTTCGTTTTTATTCGCCTTGGGCGTTCGAAAGTGTTCTCGGCCTCGATCTTGGTGCAGGTTTAAATTAAAAGAAGGGGTAAGAACAGGGCGACAAAGTGGTGGTGCGTGGCGATTAATCGTTGAACGGCGTAACGAAACGGCACTTAAAGAAAACATGACAGCTTTCTAAGGGTGGCGGATGTCACGTGGGAGATTTATATCATCTGACAAATTCGACAGCTGCAACGTCGGGACTACGATGAAAATAGGACTGAACAGTGACACCGGGTTCAGGATACGATGCACTGAGTTTCTACGTGATTCAATGGGATATTTGTGCGCCCCTTCGAGTGAATTTAATTCCATAAGCATTCGAAGCCACGTCGAATGTTCCAATTCGCTCGGCACGACTTGTAAATCCCGAATTTAATATTTCCGGAATCGTTGAACCAGCAACTTAAATTGGAGTTACATTTCGTCGTTAGCGATTCGGTTCTCTTTACTCTCTGCGATATTCTTTCTCAATGCGAAGAAGTATTGATTTTTTTTTATTATTATTAGTGGTATTTTCGGACAACCGATAAGTAAATGAAAGAAAAATTCGCGACGAATAATTGTTGAATTCAAAGTGATCTTAAGTCAGCATAAGAATTCTGCGTGGCATTAGAAAACAAACGTCGTGCTTCTAGGCAAAATTTGTCTACCTTCGTGCACGATAGAAAATATAGGTTTCTGCGCTGATGTCTGCACGGTTTGGTTGATTTATGTCTGACGTACACTTTTGAATTCGGCCGACTATTTGAAAGCTCCTCGCACGTCGCGTTTTCGAGAAGGTTTACGACAACCCTAAACCCTTGTTTGCATAATGTTTGACGGCAGGACGGTCTTTTTTCTTAAATTCCATGCACGAAGGCCACGATCGATAAATTGAATTTCGATATCATTTCGTAACTCTATAACATTCACGATGCAAAGCATAAATCGTGTCGAACTTAATTTATTCCCAGGCCAAGAGATATTCCACGCGTCGATAGGCTCTTATAATTGACATATTTAAAGCAATCATTTATTACAGCGAAGTTGATGCTCAGAATCGTTTAAGCCTGCCATTCATCGCCGGTCTATTAAAATTTTCAACTTTTATCCCCCTCGAGAAACAGGTTCCGTTGCCAATATGTAACTTCTTCTTCTCCACTTCTTCAGCAGACCAATGATCGCAGTTTCTTAAAAAAAAAAAATCTAAGTACCATTTTTCTTGCAATCAACATTCTTTCGTGATCGATTTCTTCCGCCGCGCCGTGGTTAATTTACAGCGTGGTTGCTAATTACAAGATGGTACAATGACGATAACGAATCGTCCGTGCTGGAACACTATATGCAAATTATTCCAAAGTAAAGGGACGAAGGGCGAAATCGGTGTAGTATCGTCGACACGACAGTGATACATTAAATGACGATAAATTACGCCTGAAACTTGTAATCCAGCAATTATTTATACACACGCGTCTTCTTCTTTCTTTTTTATTTTTTGTTGCAAAGCCCAATCGAGTTTTCCCGTTGACACTGATTTATTGTCACCGGAGAGATCGTTTAAACCATTTTATCGATTTGTTAAACGGCGCGGAAACATTTGCCGTGGAGTTTAATTCAATTCTTGATTGAGATTTACAGTTTCGATGCGCATCGGCCATTCACGGTGATTAAAGTGAGCTCTGGACTTGCACTTTTATTCGGCGGTCTATTAATGGCATCGATGACGCACAATTTATTACGAACTTGTAACAAATTTGTATCCAATAAGCAGAATATAGAAATCAATCAATGATTGCTACACATATATTCCACATTTAATTATTTCGTGCAATGATTAACTTATGCTTAAATATCTTGACGGCTTTTTCCACTCAATTCTTCCCCCGTTTAACTTCTTTTTTTGTTATCTCCAACGAAAATGTATTTCATTGCTACAAATGCACGAACGACTATTACGGTCAATTCGCGTGTCCGCAGAATTTTCGATTAAAAACACAAGCTCGCCGCGCGTATATGCTTAAACCTTGCCACCCTTTTGTCAAAGCTGCCTGCGAAGGTGTAATTACAAACTTTCCGCCCAGAAGCATCATAAACATCGAACGACCCCACTCAAGCCTTCAGGTGAAAACCTATAAGCTTGACCGTGAGTACGCTGGAACCGAACACAATTAAGCTCGACCGGCCGCAGGTCTGAACGCAAACGATACGGTTATAAAAGCACGTGGCGAGTGCAGAAAACCAGGGGATTGGCTCATCGGTTTCCCCTACGCAAGCCCAGCTTGCGGCGGTACTCTTCTGCGAACCACCTAACCGAATCCAGTCCGCGCTCGACAACGCGCACCACGTCTGGTGTGTCGTGACCATTTCTACTGAAATTTACCGATTCCCGTCACGGAAGCGCCAGACGAGTTCTGATCGAGGGACGGGAAAAAAAGTGGACGGCGCTCGATTCGACGAAACAGGTAGCTGCGCCAGCGAAAGAGTGCACGTGGATTGAAGTGTTGGCGGTAGTTTGAAACACAGGGTTTTAGAAAATACTGTCGTCGTCGTGTCGCGACTTTCTTTTTGCCCCCTTTTCTTGGTCGAAGCTGATAGTAGTAATGCTGTAATTTTCAGAAAGGTTTTATAATTAAACAATGAAAGGTTGGTTAGGCTTGGCGAATAACCGCAATTTATTTTTTTGAGGGGTAACCAAATTTTATTCATCTGGTGAAATTATTTACTTAAAAATGCGAAATAAGTATCGCGACGGGGATGAACGATTTTCCAATTCGGTTCGATCTACTTTTGTACACTACTCCATTTTACCAAGTGAAAATAACGTAACTACATTGCAATAAATTTCGTCCAAGAATCATCCGGCATCGAGCACAAAATACGAGCAGGAAGGTGAATAATCGCTTCAAGTTTTCGGAATCGTCACGTCTCCGCAAATCATTCGCACTCGATATATCACGGTGTTATATTGAATTTTCCCTGGGTGAAATATTCACGAACTTTTACTTTCGCTCGCTGATATGTTATCATTCGACTCAATTACAGTAGACGGGAGATATGTTTACACATTCATCCCTTTACTTAATTCACCCTCCTATTCTTTCCTCGTGTTTGTCGAGCTTTTACTGAAATTCAACGAGTCTAGTTGTGACCCCGATACATTTTTGCCTTGAACATACAAGTTAAATATCTCAGCTTTGCCTCCAATTTATGTTGATAGTGTACGTCATAAACTATACCCTTTCATAATAAAACACTGAAGTAAGAATACTCAGAAGGCAAATCAGCTAATAGACTATATTGTTACACAGTGGTATAAAATTTTATTTATTTTCGAGCAAATTAAAATTGTGGTCTAAATTTGTTTAGATTTTCTTTTAATATAGTATTTGACACTATTCTTTTAGTTTCTATTTTACTGTAATTATATATGAATTGGGGACACGTGAAATATGTAATGAGAAGCAATATTACCTCGGCTCACCTGTGTTTCATTTAAACACTAGGAAAATATCAGCCTGCGAGGGAAACATTAGTACCGAATTCAGTTTTGTTTTGAAGTGGAACCTTCGACCCGGTTTAAAGGAAGACGTGCCGTGAAAGTTTCAAAGTAAAAGAATAGAAAGGACACTCGGCTAGCTAACTTTATCTACGCGGCTACCTTCCATCTGCTAGAAGGTATGGAATTTAATCTCCGACGTGACCGGAATAAAGTTTCAAACATATTTCCGAGTTAATACAGATATCGTGGTCAAGCTTGAGAATTCCATCGGAGAATCGGGACTATACGCGTTTAAAAAATTTTGCCAATATAATCTATATAGACTCTTCAACGCTTTCGGTCCCCTTGACTTTGTGTTTCAGAATATTAAGATGCTCGACTTTATTTTCAAAGTTATACATTTTATAGATCCTTCAGCACAAAAGGGTGTACTGTAAAACACGTAAATAAAAACATCGAGACATCATGCTTTATCTCTAAGACCAAACAAGCTTTATCGTGCGGCAACCTTTTCGAAAATACGCAATCGCGTTCGCAAATACATGTAGATCTGAATAATCAACGACGACGATAGTACTTAACTAAACTTAAAGGACAGGAGACAGTGAGAATGGATAGTGCAACTCGATGGAAATAGCTAATGGGATGAAGAGTGAAAACGGTAACGAGGGGGCTATCGTTCTCAGTCCCGCATGCGAGGACAGCGGGGTAGCAACTTCCGGTGAGCTAGGTGAACACTCGTTTTCGGAAGGGGGCGAAGGAATCGTTTGTCTACAAGGACCAGCAAGCCCTAAGGGAATAGAAGATGAAAATCGAGATCCTAGGTCGGACCTTGTGTGCACGCTTTATACTATTCTTCGTTTGACAATTATTATTTGCCCTTAAACGCTCGTGGTCTCGCGAGTATAGTTGTTCTCAATCTTGATTTAAATTAGATTACATTAAATTAAATTATATTTCCAGTACAATTTCTTTTGAATAATAATTCGAATGGGGCATCGTCGAAAGCGTTCGCATTGCAGTTATTTTTTCGCACGCTACAGATACATCGCACAATGTACGATAAAGCAGCATTACTATCCCGAAACTGGTTGGGGCTGGGTGATCATACTAACCGGCGTTATGGTGCAAATTCTCGCCACGGGGATTCATGGGGCTGTCGGAGCATGGTTGCTGTTGGAAGGGACAAAACGATATCGTCAACCCGTTTTCAACGTAGGTACGATATACGTGGATCAGCCATACCATTTTCTAATTTCAATATTTGACTTTGTGCCCGGGAACCCATCTGCTTCACCGCTTAATAAAGTATGCACGCGCGAATATGATATGCAACACCTTACAACTTTAGACACTCGAGTATTAATTTCAACATGGAGCACATCTATTTCCATGCGAGCAGATTATTTTAATTGCGACAATATTTCATAATTAATTCTCCATATTCCACAATCATCCCTGCAATTTTCGTACGGAGTGAAAGCATTCCAAATTGCACGGTTATATCGGAGATGATTACATCTGACATACAGATTCTATGAAATTCGATTTTGTTGTCACGAAAAAGAATGCTTGGGGAAATAGTAATAATAGTCGGCTAAAAGAACACAATGCAAACGTGAATCGTTATTACGAATATAATAACAAAATTACGCCCAAAAATAAGCACCTGAATATTTCTCATAAAGCATCAAGGTGACGAAAATCGATGAGCACAATACATTACAAATATTCTACTGTACGGTGCACGATGTTACAGCTGATGAGTTATTACGAATTCTACATAAGCGATCTACGGTCCACATTTCAAGTTCCGCCAAGCACCGTCTGTTCTAAATCGCGGCACGTTTCAAAGTCATCGCCTCGCGCACTCTGCATTTAGGCATCGACTTATCACATCCAAACATATCACGGGAATACAAATCCGACCAATATTTCTCCGCGGGCCGTGTATGTTCACGGTGGAGATTTTAAAATTGATCACGAACAACCAATGCGAGGCGAACGGAACTCACGAAGTTGAACTCCAAGGCGGACCTTGGCGACCGTAGGAAAGTCCGGAGTGTGTATCGTTTGAATATTTCATGGGGCAAAGAGAAAAGGAATGCGATTGCCCGAGCGGCGGTCCTGGACGCGAGACGATAACTATAACCATTTCGGAATAGCCGTTCCAGGCATTGTTAAGTTAAAAGTTCGCGCCGTCTCGTTATTGTTACTCACGAACAGTACCGAAAATTTCTACCCGCCATGGCCTCGTTGTCGTTGCCGTTCCCCTGTTGCAAAGGCAATTTGCGATCACACGACCTGACATATCTTTTCGTTCATACTCTCCGCCACCGTCTCGCATTTGTTCTTTTGATCCTTCTGTAGTACTCCGCCACGATACGCTAACGAGCGCCACTTTCCCTTCTTGTGCATCGTTTCCGACCGCCACTGTGCAGAAAGGGTGCACGTTTCAACGATAATTTGCATTTGTAAAAGTTCCGGGATTTTTCTAAACGACAATGAAAGGAAAAGAAACAGAAACAGGAATGAGTTTCTTGTGTGCGCAGCTGAGCTTGGTACTGCCCTGGACGATAGTAAACGAGATTTAAATGAGCAAACAAGTGTTACATTTGTAACAAAGGATATCTCGGCAAATTAACAATAGTCACGTATTCAGTTGCAATCTCGATTTCTTATTTTGCTGGGGAACGTGTGTTACATTAGGGCAGAAAAATCCGGCGAAGGCCCAGGGCTATAGCGGGGGACGAATAACCACGACGCAAGCCTTTGATCGTACGACTCATAGTTGGCTGGCGCCTTTTCGGAACTGTCGAGTTTCCCACTTGGATAGAGTAGTCGTGAAAACGAGCTCGCGATCCTCCGGGCCATTGACCTGCCCTTTCGCCTATTCACTCTCGCTCTCGTTCGTTTCCCGGCTTCAAGAAGTGCGAGATTCAAGGATGAAGGCGGTAGCTAGACGCCTGGCAGATTCTCGATAGGAAACCCCGACCCAGCCTGACGACAAGGGTGAAAAGGAAGGGAGAGGAGAGAGAGAAACTACGTACAGAGTGTTCCGTGTAACTGGAAACGTTGGAATATCTCACGAGAGATTAAAGTGGTGCAAAAAAAATGAAGGAAGAACATTAGGTAGCGTAAAGATTCTTGCTCTTAAGATTCCTTCGAACATTTGTACAATTTATTCAAACAATGACTGAAATCGCGATTTCGATTAAATGAAAATAATTCCGGTAAACGCCAGCTCAATTTCTCTGTGTAAACTGCATCACGGTCGTTCAATGCGACGCGTATGATTAATTACCGCACCTTTTATCCTCCCGAATTCTCTTTGTCCCCGACTATCCGTCGCAGCATCTCTGACAAAGCGCATTCTCCGGCCGGCTTGATCGATGAGCCTACTTATCATCCGCGACATTGATCGCGCAGGGAAATCGTGGTAATTAATTAAACGGTCGAGCACTGAACCGTTAATCGCTAAGCCTACTCGTCACGAGTGTAATTAAAACGATCTTAACCCCGATAGAAAGGGAATTTCTGACTCGGCAAGGTAGCGGGCATTTAATAGGCGGTCTTAAGGAGACCGATCGATCGCGGCGAGAGAAAACGTGTAAGCGGGGAAGAAATATGACCGAGGCTATTGGTCGCGATCGTTTAAGAGGGCCACGCGAAGCAACGATACACTTGTCGGTGGTTGTTTCTCGCAGCGAAATCGATTTGTCATCTTGATCCCCTGACACTTAACGGTGATCCCATTCAGCAAAGGCGGCAAACGAAGCGAAAACGCTGCGTGGATGTCGCGGAAAAGATGTCGCGATTTGTTTCTAATGCAGGGAAACCCTGAGATCGCGAAGCCTCTCTGTTATGTATGCAAACTACGTGGGCGATATATGGCTACCAGAAATTGAACGTTGAACAGGGAAGCCCGAGGCTGGAACGACACGTGAAACGCATAAATCGTACATCGAACGATTGCGAATAAAGTGTGGGAGAATTTTAATAGAAATTAAGGGAATAGCGCGGATTGTTTATCCTGAGATCGCGGCGGTTGAGCCAATATTATCTTGTTTGCCCTCGAGAGTATGTACATGTTAATATATTGAGGATATTTTAGAATATTCATTGATACCGTTAGATTTATTCGAGTAGTATTAATGTATTTTGTACGAATATTTTGCGCTCCGTTTTTATATAATTCTGCGCCGAGGTGTACGCATACAGTAAGGCCTCCTAATGGTCCTAAGAATATACTTCAGCAAATTTCAATATCTCGATAGCTAAATCGTCTCATCAATCAATGGAAGACAGCTCGGGGGGTAATCTGCCAATCAGTACGAAAAAGGAATAGAGTTGAAAGCGGTGGACTCCATCGATCAATTTGCAGTGGTGGATACTGAACTTCTTTTTTTTGCTCAACTCGATGAAATATAAAGTGGGGCTTCTTTTATCGAGGGGACGAAAATAGGAGGGAAATAAAAAATTCAAATGAGATATAGAAAGAGAATGATAAGCCCGATACGAAATAGAGCAAAATATGCTAAACGAAACAGAAAGCAGGCGCCAGTTAAACGTTGCCGCTGACGGGAAAACGAAAATTTTCGGGAAGTATTCTGCGTCATGTGCAGATTCTTATTTTTGGAAGGTCCTCCCGCTTTTTCATTCGAACGTAACTTCATGAACGTTTCATTCATGATTCGTCGAATGATAATAATCTGCGTTGTTCAAAAACAGCGAAACTACTTTAATAAAAATATAAGTACCTTTACCAGCAAGAAAATATTATCTATTACACAGATTCTCGTTCAGCTGGGAGGGTCATTAAAACTTTTTTTACTTAGATCCAAACTTTTTAATCCATCCACAATACGGCCACAAGTCTAGTCAAATCGATAGACGCACAGCTACACAAACGCTGAACGAACTTCGACAAGTTGAAAACATCGTTTACCGCTTATCGTCTCTTTAACGAACAGCAAGTGGAGCATGAAACACCCCGCGATCTGAAAGCGATTAAAAAAAGTTTTCTTATTTTATAGGGTGGCTGGGAGCAATGTCGACAGGAGTGGCTCTGCTGGTTTCGCCAGTAACAATAGCCTTTTGTCGAAGAAAAAGTACCAGACTAGCCGCGGTTTTGGGCGGCCTGGTTACAGCGCTTGGTTGCCTTTTCACTTCTTTCGCCACCCAGTTTCACCAGTTGTTCTTCAGCTACGGCACTGTCGTCGGTAAGCCACTAGCAAAAATATAGCCACGGCGGATTCCAACATTTTTCTTCCTATCCGTTCCCTCCCTATTAAGAGATCGCGGGATGCTAAAGAATTGTAAAAAATATATAGATATTATTTTCCTTTCTGTCGATCGACCATTATTTCGATTTTTTTTCGAGCAATTATTATTAGCCAGTCCTCTTTCACATTTTTATACGTCGCTTTTAATCCTAAAAGCTTGAAAACGAGCGACATCCCTGAATCGAACTAATGGCAGATTACTTCAAGAGGAAAATATCGGGGGATTAGGGCAGTGAGAAGTTCATGAACTGTGATTAACTACTTTATACAGGTATAGGGGTTGGCATTACAAGAGACTGCAGCACGCTAATGGTGGCGCAATACTTTAAGAGACGACGGGAGCTGGTTGAAATTTTCATTGTGTCCGGAAGTGGCCTTGGTATTGCCGTTATGTCGGCTTTCATCAAGGGGATGATCAGGTGATGCGGCCAGAAATTCTTATCTTCGTTATCTATATCCGGCATGTTTAATTGTTAGTTTGTATTCAATTGATAGGAACCTCGTGGGACTCTATACAAATTTGACATTCTATTTTCAGTAAAATTGGCTGGCGTTTGGGTCTTCAGGCCGTGACAGGCGTAATTTTCCTCACTTTCATCTTGGGAACGTTCTATCGTAGCGCATCTCTGTATCATCCGCAACGTAGGGCAATACTGCATCTGAAAAATCAGAAGCGCAAGATCAAAGACAAGAACAAGACGGATGACAGGCCACCGTTCTTCGACTTCAGCACGCTGAAGAGCAAAACCGTAAGGATACTGCTGGTGTCCACCGGAATATCTGCATTCGGGATCAACACTCCAATATTTTACCTGGTAATATTCCTATTGGCACAATTTTAAAATCAAACTTTCAACGCAAAATCAGCAATTCTCCACATAGTCACATTACAAATCGTCGTAATTCCTTACTGAATGTAATACAATTACAGAATTGTTTAATTTTCTGCTGTTAACATTATTCTCTACTATAATTAATCAGTATTATTCTTGAATATAATTGATAATGTTTCAAATAATTTCATCGAGTGCCAGTAGACTTGCGGATTATGCCATTTCTTTTGAAACTATTATTCTGAAACAAGTCATTTGAAACTTGTTACTCCAACCCAGGCGCATCAGGTCGAAGAAGAAGGTCTCGGGGACACAGTGGTACTGCTTCAGGCTTATCTTGGCCTGGCCTGGACCCTCGGTTGCGTGGCCTTTGGTCTCTTGGTCGTGCATCGCAGCGTCGAATGCAGAATTGCGCGACAGTATCTCACGCAAGCAGCTGTATTTGTATGCGGCCTGTGCATCCTGGCCCTCACTGCCGTCCAAGGAAATTATCACGGATATGTGTTGTTCGCCTGGATTTACGGTAATGAATTCTTGTAAGCACGGCAGCGAAAGTTGCTCCTGTATGAAAATTATTCTACGTTCACCGTACTTAAAAATGATAAAGTTTCTTTAAATAAATTCTTCGTTACCCTAACAATGTGTAATGAGCTGGTTTCATTCAGTTTGCAAATTGTATTATATAATCGTACCCTGCAGGCATTTTCTGCGGCGGCTACCATTACAGTCTGAAAATGTACACGTACGAACGCGTCAGGGCCAGGAATTTCGCAAGGACGTGGGGATTCGTGCAATGTTCCCAGGCCATACCGATTGCAATTGGAGTCCCGATTTCAGGCAAGCAAGATTGAACAAATATTCACGCTGATATTGTCAAATTTGTTTACTTGCAACCGGCGAGGAAAATCGACGAAACAATTGCACCAATGTAAAACTAATTAAGAAGGACCTCGACATATTTTTGTGCCGTTTTTAGGGTACATGAACGTCGGTTGCGGTGGAAAGGCAGGTTACTATTTCAGCTCGACCTGCGTTTTGGTGGGCAGCTTCACTCTCTTCTTCATTGATCTTCATAGAAGAAACATATCGAGGCACAAGCATACCAGGTCTAACGGGACCAAGCATTTGTGCGTCTCGGACAATTGTCCTCAACGTAGGAAATTGTCGTTCAGTCAGGAGCCCGATAACGATGGTCCGCACGTAGCCACTGCTGGAGCTGCTGCCGCTGCTCTTGTACTTGGTACTGATATTGTACCCGCTCCAGGTAAACCTCTTAATAATTTCCTAATACGTCGACTATTCATTCGAAACGCCACCTTGACTATTAATAAAATTATAAAGAGCAAGATTCCAACGAGACGATAAATTAACTCCGCTACGTTGCAGGTGAGATGATAGACGGTCTTGCGCCGGAGAAGCCAGAGCTGACGTGCATTTCCGAGGAGGGAATCGCGGACATGGACCTACCCGACAACGTTCTCGAGGATCTCGACTACATCGGTGACTGCATAACCTCGTGCAACAAGGTCGAGAATTATCTCATGCTGTCGGAGTTCGAAAATAATCTGATCGCGGAGATGCCGATCATTACAGATCGTCGAGGTCGAAGGTGGTCCTTGGCACACTCGAAGGGTGGCCAATCGAACCTTGACCGACCGGCAGGACCCCAATTGGCCTGCGAAGAGACCGATTCCAAGCCTAAATGGCACGTGACAAATGTGCCTCCTAATAACAGGGTGATCACAGTGATCGACGAAGCAAGCACCTAATTCGATCATGCAGATTGCTACGAACAGATGGACATAAGGGGCTGTTATATATACTCTCAGACGGTCTTTATGTTTGAGACTGAGAATCTCGTATACATGGATATTACAATTGCTTGTCTGCAATCTGTATTGTAATATCTTGTACATATAGAACTTGGGATCTTGCACTGATTTAACGATACAAACAGAATTATGCCTGCCAATTTTGCTCATAGGGAGCGGACGTTGCGCAATGTTGCAAACGATAGTTTACGAACTTCGTACAAGCCGAACATCCAACGAGTGACTCATTAATTGCAATAGTACAAAACAGGAAGATATTGTAGTATAATTTTGTTCGAGGGGCTTCTTCGCATTCAACTGTGCCCCCCCCCCTTCAATTTTCTGCCTCGTTTGTTCCTCTTTGCTTTAGGATACCGTTAGGGATTGTCTTAGAGATAGTTTGCGAATAGTGGCACACCAATCTGGAGAACGTCGAATACTCCCGAATGGGGTATGCATGAATTTCCAGTAAGGGTCACTTAATTCGCGGTGCAATTAAGGACAATAACGTCGGCTTTCGACGAGAGGAACCACGGAAACGTTCCGTCCACATGGAGATAACCTGGACTCCCGTCGACGTATTTGTTTTAAGCTTCGTGCTAGTTCACTGCCACGCGTAGATGCACGAATTGAACGATTCTTCGCTGAAGTGAACGACAAATTTCATTCGATGGTCTAAATTTTCTCGTCCGCGGCGAACAGAAGGGAGTTAACATTCTACAACGCGCCTTTTTCTTCCCGAAATGGTGTTAATTAAAATTATTTTGTAACTAACGAAGATTTGAAAAGCATGGACCACGGAAATAAAGCCAGATAATTCTGCAAACGTACGAGATAAGTGTCGTTCTATTCATGTCGATGTAAAAATCGCGACGTAGCATCTTCTTCGAAGGAAACTGCTTGCACGTAGGCAACGCTAACTAAAGATACTCAAACTAGTCCAATCGAAATTCGTACGAAGCGATAAATGGTATAGTGTAACGAACAGAAATATACGAACAGAAATATAGCCGTAATACAGACGTTTATCATTGTACCATCGTTCGAGATATTTTGAGAGAATTGTTCTGCTGAATCGGGTTTCTCTTTACATGATCGAGCGAACCGTGCACGGTACACGCGCAAAGAGATAACGACACTATTTATTTATCAAACTATTTATATTAAACTTATATATACTCATGTCATGTACATACACATACACTCCTATACGTGATAATGAGCGTATAAACATGCGAGTGGTATTGTAACGTAGATTACTATTAAGGTGCTCCAAAATAGTTGGATAAGAATAATTAGAAACCGATTGAATACCGGGGAAAAAAAGTGTACAAGGAAACATGGTAGCACGGAAATTATAATTCTTCGCAGCCGACAGAAAAGGTAGATATTTCGTTTGAAACGTTCTGTTTAAAAAATTTGTCAGTGTCAAATAAGAATACCATCCAAGGAAAATTTAAGCAAGAATTTCTAATAAAATAAATATAATACAAAAAAAACGGTGATAAATTATTTATAATTCAACACGTTTGCCATTTGCGCATAGAAAAATGTATAATGCGTTAAATTAAGTTTATCGTACTGTTGTTTTCGCGTCGATAACAAAAGACTACTAGTCGGCCGGCTTGCAGAAAATGGAAAAACACAGAGAACAATAATTTAAAGGAAAACGAACGACACCGAACAAACTGCCTATATTGTAATATTGTAACGTTGTTAATACAGAAACGTGATTTTACCAAGCACCTCGTTGTTCCTGCCTTTCTAACTCGCACACTTTATTCTCAAGCCAAACGAAACGGAAGTACAAGCATATTATGTTCACAAAAGGTACAGAGATTATTCATCGCAGCCTACGTGAGATTTCTCTGGCGCAATTATATGTTCCCTCGTTGTCCTAGTTTATACGCATGCCAACCTCTGCAATTAAGTGCTTAAAACCCAGGAAAGCTTACTTTGATCTTGAACTACCAACCTTTCATTGATGCAAACCGTATACATTCATATATACATACTGTGCACAGTATTAATTATTTAGATATATGCAGCAGCAAAAAATTATAAAAAAGAATGACTTTGCTTCACGTAACGTTTCCTTCCAGATAAAAAATTCGTATACAAAATTTAATCTAGAGACCAGAGATCTTGTTTGTCCAGCGGAAAATTACAACATGTACAACACGCGTGGGTTCCTTTCAATTGGGACCACAGGGTACGGTGCGATTCATTTAAAGGGGCTCAATTATGTAATTCGAGCGGTATCGCCGAATGTTCCATTACGACTTCGGTGTACGTAAGGCCGATAATGCGACGCTAATTACGCATTCTTGGTGCCCAGTAGCTGAGCATTTGTTACATGTGTTGGCATGCGAGAGTTATCGAACGCGGTTCACTGTACAGCAGCAACGCACTATCGATAAATTTTAATTCACTCTAGTCACGAAGTGGCCATTTCACGGATGTAAACCCATGTTTCCTAATAATCCAGTGATTTACATTGAAACGAACGTCATTCTTTCAATTGGGTCTGCCATGCTTTCTCATTCTCGTTTTCATCCTGATTTTTTTTATCGACGATCTCACTATGGTCAATCGAAACTTCAAATTTTATATTATTATTTTTATATTTATATTATTATATAGATTTTATATTATTTTTTGAAATATTGTTGAATAGAATTTCTGAATATGTCGAGGCTAATGCTACCCCGAGTATGAGTCGAAATATCTTTCGCAATTGTCCGATAATTTTATTATACCTAGATATAGTAATATTTCTGAAAAATTTCAAAAGATTTTTCGATGGGTAACGATGCACGGAAGTAAATTGCACTTCGTTGAGAATGGGATCGGACGGTGCGTTAATTATCGTTCAATGCAATCGTGTGCGTTAATCAGTGATCGGTAGATTGCGTAGCGCAAAAGGTATGCTTGCAAAGCTGACGGACAGTCGTTTCGAGGCGCCCTATGGAGGTGTCCCCCCTGGTATAGTCCCAGCCACCTTCTTATTTCGTAAAGTACGATTAGTGTCAGGTAAGGTGCCAGACTTCTTTTGAAATGGCTAAACGCGGCGATGATTTACGTTCACGGAACAGAGTAAACTGTAAACCTTTTCTTCTGAGAAACATACTTCGCGTAATTCTCGCTAATGCAATAGAGCTATCAGTTGGGAAGCCATAGGAGGCCATAAGTCTTGCCACAGTATAAATATATACTTATATACTGAATAAATTCTGATTTTATAATATAACTAACGAACTAGTGCTTTTTGGCTTTCATACTATTTAAATCCTAAGCAAAATCACTACTGTAACTAGAGCATTTTAATTGCGATTGGAATTTTCACTTATTCTTTCTCTCGAGTTATGTTTGAAGTGTTTCGAATAGATCCAACGGTGAAAGCCAAAACGCCCATCACGCGATACCCTCCGATAAAGCGAAACTTGGTTTGCAGCACTCCAGAGCAGAAGAGTACGAGGATGCCCTACGGAAAGCTTCACGTTCTACCGTTGAGCCTCTTCATCTTGATCCCGGTGACATTTTTGATTACGTAAGTCCATCGTGGAAAAGACAAGCTTCAACGAAACGAACAACGTTCCCCTTCAATACGGAACTCCTTACAACAATTGATGACAGACCGCCGATTTGTATCTGTTCATGTACACTTACTTTCACTTTCGCCAAACTAGTCAATCGTACCATTGAAAATCAAATAATGTGCTGCACATTAATTCCTTTCCTGTACGTTTCAAATAATAATGGATACAATGCTTTCGCGCTTCCCATGTATAACAATTTCCGCGAGGGCCTGAACATTGTTACAGAAGTAACGATTTCGCGACTCTTATTTTAACGGTAACAATAATCTCAGGAAAGATCTTGAGAAATCGTTTGCTGGAACAATAATCATCACTTAGCGGTGCAAATGAAATCGTAATCGAAAGGCGAGGAGCTAATGTTTGTCGGCTAGTTTACGATCGATCGAGGACAGGCTATCAGCAACATTACAGCCGTGCATTCTCCCTCTGACGGCATAACATAAATCGCGATTAGTTTGACTCATTATGCTCCAGAGTGTACATACAATACCACGGAGAACATTGTTTTGTAAATAAGGCTGCTTTCAAACGTGGCGTTTGAATAATTCGCAACATCGAATATCGGATGGGATCGTTCAAGGCGCCCCTTTAACAAGATCTACTGCGGATAATTAACAATCATTTTCTGAACGATTCGTTACTAATCCCTCGTAACATACCCAGGCCACACAATATCAATTTTCTATTTACCATCTGAACAGTAAAACTACCGAAACCCAAAGGAAATCTTTCAAATTAAATAACGAAAGATCGCGTATCAATTCGAATATGCTTCAATATTCTATGCAGCCTCGCCTATCATTTAATCGATGTCCCAGATGCGCGCTGTACCTGCTTCCAGATTCAAATTAATCACTTTTCAGGTACACCATATCCGTGCAGTGGGACCACGTGGTACCAGGATTCCCATACATATCGGAAACGGGTACCCTGTCCCCGGAGTCCTGCATATTCGCCCAGTTCCTGAATATAGCCGCGCTGCTCCGTAAATTTCGACCAGCTTTTCCATAAAACGCACCACGCGGAATTCATTGAATCGAGGTTAATGACAACGCTCGTGCATTTCAGTTGCCTGTTGCGTCTACATCAGGCATCGGCAAGTCTCCCAATGGCAATTGGAAAGGGGCAACAATCTCGTTAGCAAACGGATCGTTGCTCTGACGGCATGGTGCGGTGCACTGTCTTGCTTCGGCCTCGATATACTCGCCAATTTTCAAGAAGCCCGCGTCGTCGCCGCGCATATGATCGGTGCTATGGCATGCTTCACGGCTGGGACCGTTTACTTTTGCCTTCAGGTAAGTTGGCCCCACGTCGCGAATATTTATAGCACGTGAACGTTTATGACGAGAACGGTGGTGATTTGTGATGCTTGCTATGCGCGCTGATATATTTTTCAGACGTATTTAAGTCACAGAATGGTGCCATCGGTCAACGGGAGAATCGTGGTTTACATCCGGGCGAGCCTCTCAGTTCTGACATTAGTTTTGACAATAGCCACGATCATACCTGGCTACATTTCAATGCTAGAGTTTCAAGGTAATATTTGTCTATGCTGTCCGCGCCACTCGCGCTCGAGCACAGCTTTCGTGCAATAATGAATCGCCTACCTTTCAGGTAACGATTACAAGAAATGGCTGCCAACGGACGGCGGCTGGGGCTGGCACGTTGGTAGTGCGATTTGTGAGTGGGTTCTAGCGATTGTCTATTGCATTTTTCTGCTCACGTTTGTGCCGGAGTTTAGATTAATCAACTTTGAGGATCCTGTGGTCACGGTACTTGTTTACTCATGATAACATCGCTTTTGTACATTAAAGCATCCTGCTCGTGTGCAATGCCTCGAAATAGCTACGCGATAATCGAGATTGAATTACTTTTATTCACACTTCTTGTTCGATTTCTTTTCTGAAGCTATATTGATTTTTACACGTTTTTCCAATGTTCTGCTTGCAGCTGATATATCTAGACAAGGACCAAAACATGAAACTAACGCACAAGTTAAATCGACAAGTGGAAGAATCCTAAAGTTCCTCAAATACTTCTACATCGATTCAGTATTAAAATACGTTTGTCTCGACATATTTGTTCGAGAATAATTTCAATTAGCCCCCGATTTTTTTAAACTGCTTCGTTGCCCCGCCGCAACGTCCACGCATTTCTCCAAGCTATGTTCTCGCCTGTACTCTACCTTTACTTTCCCTTTCGTCCATCCTTTCCCCAGCAATAATCCCAACTGCACGTGTTATCTTCACTGAAGCCTACACAGATAACTCTTGCAGCCGGCAGAGCCCACCGTAATCACTCGATAAAAGTGATCGACCGAGCAACCGAGCACATATTGCCAATTGTTACGAAAACGGAGCATGACCCAAGCATAAATGGTAAAACCGTTATAATCAACGTAGCCCAATAATTATTAATAAACGTTTCTCCACGCTCATCGTCTGTTCACGAGCACTTCGTCGACGTGCGTACGTGATTCATCTGTCCCCCGGTTCCCCAAATCGAGCCCACTCCAGACGATCCGAAACGCTTTTCCGCGAAGAGTTCCTCGGGGGGAAAGTTCAAGGATATCGACGGACAATCCTGAGGTTCTCTATTCTCAGTCGATACCTACGACCCTCTAACCGAATTCGAAACAATATGCGTTAAAACCGAGACTATCCCCGATATTTCTCGGGCATTCCGTCCGCCATATCGAACGACCGCTATCGGATAAAGAAGCCTGTCGTACAGTCACGGTCGAGATACGCGTGCAAAAAGTCCCGTCCCGATGCGTTCGATTTCTGCGCGAACATTCGCGGCGGCACGGGTTCGTGGAAACCGCGAGGTGAACCGGCAAGATCGTAATTTTCTTTGGAGGAAATTCGTTCACGACGAACGCGGCACGCAACGCCGTTTATCTGACCGAGCCAATCCGGTGTCGATAAGCGTTACCCAGCCACATGTATCATCGTAACGCGTTAGCGGCGAATGCCAGGATAAACGTTTCTCAGAGAACGTCGGTCAGTAACGACGTCGGCGTCGGTCTCGTGGCGCAGCTGCCCAGAGCGCCGTTTTCGCTGGCAGAATATCGATCGCGTACAGTTGCCCATAACCTCTGCGATTCTGTTTGCTTTTCGCCGAGGGCTCTCGAATAAAATCGTCGTGAAAGCTCGAGGGTGATCGCGGATCGGGCGGACGAAGGAACCGGCCGCAATTTGACGCGTCGCTCGTCTCTCCTCGCCGTCGAGACGGTGTGTCGTTGGCTGCACCGTGGAAGACCCTCAACGGCTCGACCCTTCCGCAGGGGTTTCACGTTACGGTGAAACGCGACGACTCGTGGACGGTTCGTCTGTCACGTCGAAACTGCCGAAGGTACTAGCTGCGCTTGCTTGTGCACGACGATTGAACAATTGGACTGTGTATTTTTTCATTTTTTTCTTTCATCGTCTGTGCTATTAGTTGCCATTCGATTTTCGCGTTTCGTTGCAAGGGTCTCTTTCCCCAGTGTCCGCGGACAACGCCCGCGTGTGAATAATCGCACATGTCGCGAACGACGCGACGCGCAAACGTTTCGAAGCGTGTCATTCCGCACCGTCGATAAATAGCAACGGTGACGTGTATCAGGGACACTCGGTGCGACTTTTCTGGTGAGATATCTCGTGCGATATTTCTGGCGCGCGACTCGTGCACTCGATTCAGTCGTGCATATGCGCCAACGCGAGGAGACGTTCAAATTGTTGCGATCGGGTGAACAGAATATTCGTCAACGCTGATTTATCGCGAGTTTCGAAACTTCAAGACGAGCCTGTTCGAATCTAAACGCCAAGAGTCGCGCTACATTTTTCCAATACATTCATTGCAAAATAAAATTCCTCGGGCAGTCCGCATCGTAATCGGGCGTCGTGCATCGTTGCTCTAATATTATAGCGTAATAGAATCTGTGCTTCAAGTAACGACACGTCGAATGCCGGTCGCTGGTGGCCAGAAACTTCGTCGAAATTGTTGGTCACTCATTAGTGACGAACTTCGATGTCGGAAAAAGACGTGCACGTTTCGCGACAGCAAGCCACGTGACCCTTTGTTTTCTGTTGCAAGGTCCGTTTCAGAGAGACGTTGATGCCCGTGGAACCGCAGTGCGGTTGTCAGTCTACGGGTTGCAGCGGTTTATTCCCCGGGGAAGGAAGTGGAATAAGAGGTCTAACCTCTTAGAACAGACGAGCATGAGTGTTCGTAGCTCGTGGACGCGTGCAACGACGCGTGTGTCTCATCGATAGCAGCAGCGTTTAAGGACGTCGTCGTCTGACGTCACTGGTTCCGGCGGGAAACTCCACGGCAAACGGAAACGCACACCGGAAACATGGACAAGGAGGACTACCTGGTCAACCTGCACTACCTGCCCATCGTTTTGTTCATTTCGTTGCCGGCCGTCTTTATTTTAACGTGAGACAAATGTTGTGCTGCTGCACGCTGACAATAATCCATCGAAATTGTGCTTTTCTGGTTATTTCGTTGGGGATAATTGACAATCGATCATCGTCGCTTTTAATTCAACGCTCGGCGACGCTGTGTTATATTTGAAATGAAATGCACGAGCATGCTGTTGGATTTCCTGATATTTATGGCGTTGTTATTTCGTACGATGCTTTCTCTCCCTTTTTCTTTATTTCTTGTTTCGATGTCTGTACGCAAAACCGACGCGCAGCGTGTTATTGTATGCAAAATCCGTTTGAATGCATTCCTCCGTTAAAAATTTGGATTGCAAATTGCAGCGATTTGCATAGCGAACCTGAGATCTCGCTTGCACGTTTTAACGCAAGGCGCGAACAGATGCCACTATGATTCTTGTTATCTTTATAATTATTTATGACACTGGTGCGCTTTGATTAAGACGTACAAAAAATTGATATCGGGTGACGTATAATGCACGATGTTGATACACCTGTAAATTAATGAGTTGCTATCATCGCGATATTATCTTGCAACGTAAGAAAATAAAATATCGAAGGCGGTCGATTCGTCATTCTCACTTGCTTAGGCTGCACTGCACACTTGTGAATGTGTGAGTGACGTGTACGAAGTCAGCATTCATATTCAACGTGAGATAGTTTCCTTTTCATTGGCGAATATTCATTAATAATTGCAGAAATAAATGTTTCCTCCCCGCAACTAAACGCGCTGCTTAAATTAATTTCTTGCCGTGTTTGTAACGCAGTTTTTATTTCTTCTTCTTTTTTTCTTGCATTCAACTGACTCGGTAGTAAATATATACGAGTGTTTTCCTTTCGCAGCTATGTAATCGCGGTTCTATTGGGCCATGTGGAAGCTGGCTTCCCTTATATCTCGGATGCAGCCACCTATGCACCGGAAAGCTGCATATTCGCTCAGTTTATCAACATGATCGCCATGCTCAGTGAGTAGTAGACGTCGTCGGGTTCATTTAAATTTCCGATACTCCGGGGGCAAGAAAATCGATTGACATTTCGCACGTGGTACAGCGACCTCGATTCGCTTTCACAGCTACAGGCGAACGTATCAAAGAGCGAGGCAAAAGAACTTACAAACGATTATATTATAATGAAAAGTAGCGTGCAAATTTCGCCAATGGGTAACATAAACAGCGTGCTACAATAGCTAAAAAAAACAAAGTACCGATTCTATAAAATAAAAATAAGGGTGTGAGAAACGTGTTAGTAATCGTTTATAATTTGTTTAATTGTTTCAGTGTCTTTCGTGATCTACATAAGGTATTCCCAGGTGAAAGAATGCTCGAGCACCTTTAGTTTGCAAGCATCGCTGCCCAAATGGAATCATTGGGCCCTAATTTTCGGCCTAACGTCGACCTTCGGCCTCTCCATTGTCGCGAATTTTCAAGAGACCTCCGTAATTGTGGTCCACTTCATTGGCGCGCTTCTCTGTTTTGGTGGCGGCACAGCATATTTTTGGACGCAGGTGAAACGATGTCGCTTAGAATTAATTGATCCCGAGCCGTGCCGCTGTACAGAATAAAATGAAATGTTGTTTCCAGGCTGTGTGCTCGTTCTACCTGCACCCGCTTGGATGCTCGTTGAGGCTGGCGCATCTTCGAACAGCACTGTCAACCTTCTGCACGGTTTGTTTCATCGTGACCGTCATCGCCGGTGTGCTCTCGCGTTTAGCCTATAAGGGTTGGTTGGTTGCGTTTTCCTTTCACTTCGAAGCCCTGTTCTGTCACGTATTAACGCTGGCGACGATGCTCTCGCTTTCAGGCACGAACCCTCGAAAATGGTACAGGGATGACGGCGGATGGGAGTTGCACGTCGCTAGCACGGTCACAGAGTGGCTGTGCGCTGGTGCGTTCTGCGTTTACATTCTGACGTTCACGGATGAATTTAGGGATGTGAAAGTTAGCCATCCGAAGGTAAATAATTAATAGCAATATTTCCCGCGGGTAATTACTCGCAGAATTATTCTCATCTATAGAAACAGCTTTCGCACGCTTAATCTCCGCGTACAAAAAAGACAAGCATCCGTAATATGACAAGTGGCATAGTATGGAACTGACTCGCCGTTTTTCTCCTCTATTTTGAACAATGCAGGTCGTGTGCACCCTCAGTCGAACGAGACTGAGCAACGAGGCGTTGAACGAGAGCCAGGACTCCGCGATGGATCACAGTCGAGATGCAACGATCATCACCTGATCGCTCATAGGCAGAGGCGCCGGTGGTTACGTCAACCTCCTCTCCCATTCACCAGTGAACACCCCATGTCCCGGTTACAGGTACTGCGATTCACGTCAACCACTTCTGGACGAAGTCGCACCCCTTGTCGCGACTACACCGCCAGCCATTTGCGATGTCGAGGGGAGAACCGACGCCATCTGCCCGGTGCAAATACACGTGCAGGACACGATCGCACGCGGACGACGAAGACAGGCCAGCGATCAGGAGGACGTTGATCGTAGACCGAGATCGGGCGAAGATCGATCGAGGAAGTGGATAGATCTGGACGACAACGTATTGGACGGATACATATTAATAGACGACGCGTGCATCGAGTCTGGCTTCGTTCCAGACAAAACGCGGGAGCTTCCTTATCCGGGGGGTGTCGCGGTAACGGATAACGACGACGACGATGCCGACAGCCACGTCAACGACGAGACTTACAGCACGACGAATCGCGGTATTGCAATAAGGCCACGCGAAGACTTCGATCTAAGCACGACCTATCCATTGGCGAACAGCCACGGGAACGCTTACGTAGAAGCAAGCAGTCATACAAGGTACAGCGAATTCTACTCGGAACTGGCCGTTAGAAATTATTTGGAGGCGAATCGCGAAGAAGTGGGCAATTATTCGGTAGCCAACAGTCACGGTGGCCACAGCGTTTCGTCCGAGTACAGGGAACGCGGTTTCAGAGAAAACCCGGAGACTGATCAGATACCTTGGGACAATAGACAGTACGCGAACTACGAGGTGGCTAACAGTCACAGCAATTACAGAGTCTTCTACGATAGCCAGACGCAGCAAAGGGAATTGTTTCAGAGTACGGGTTGGCCGATACAGCCTTGGGGGGGACGGCTGTTTCGCGGCGATCGCGTAGAAGAGCAGAAACAGAAAGCAGAGAACAATTGTAACATAGGAGGCCATGAGTCTATGCGGACCAGTCCCTCAGAAACGAAGGATAATCCCGACAGTGGACGAAACTGTGATATCGAACAGTGTTTGGTACAGATAGAAGAGAGCCTCTTGAACATCGAGCAAAATCTGCTTCATGTCCAAGATCTGGATATCCCAGAGCTACGGAATCTATTGTACAAAAGCCCGAGCATCGAGAGGAGTCTGTACGAGGTCCAGGATCTACTTTATGCCGACGGAATTGTTCCTGCTATTAATAAAAGGAAACCTTCGACCCGCGAGTCCGAGTGCGATGACGAAGAGGACGAGGACGAAGAGGAGGAGGAGGAAGTTTGGATAAGTCACAATATAACCGTAAAGGACAACGACAACGAAGACGACGACGCCGGTGCGGGTGGCTTCGACGCGTCGAACGAAGAATCGTCCGACACTGCTAACGTGGACGAGACCAATCGGTCGGAATCGGTTAACAACGAATGCGTGGACGACTCGACGGTTTTCCAAGAAGAGAACGTCAATTCCAACGGCAACGAGAAAGAGATGAACTTCATACCGAATAGTCTGAATCAGACGTTACCCAGAATGATCCTACTCCATGGAAGCGAAAAGAACATCAAACTTCATTCGCCGGAACCGGAACGACCGATCATCGATTACAATCTGAACATCACATGCATCGAGAAGAAGTTGCTCTATTGTGACAAGTTCCACGACAGAACGAGCTCCCTGGACGAACACACGACTTTCTCGAATTTGGACGCAATCGGTAGACGCGAAAGTGGAAAAAGCTCCCTGCAGGACTTGCTCTTCGAGCCTATGAACGGCAACTCTCTGGATCTCTCCGGGAAAGCAAGATCGGAAGAAACGTTGCAAACGCCTCAGAACAGGTCATCGATGACGAATCAAGAGGAGCCGTGCGAGAAACGTCGAAACGCCTTGAAAGGGAAACCGGGGGACTTTCGCAGAAAGCTCGAGTCGATTTCATCGAATCGACGGTACACCGCGACAGCTGGGCTCGAGCAGAAGAAGGCAAACGTCCCGAAAGAAGCGACACGTCCGCGCGAGAAATCACCCAGCAGAGCTAAACGTAGCGCGGCCTTCGCGGATAAAATTCAGGATAAAGATAAGGAGTTGAGTGGCGGTAAAAGTTCCGATAAGAGGAAGAGGAAGAAGGTGTCGAGCAGAAGTTCCTCGGAGAACGCGCTGGTGCCTAGCAAGCTGATCTCACTATCATTGTCCCTTCTTCTTGCAGCTTTATTGCAGGCAGTCAGGTGTCTGACAGACCTGGTGGAGGACGCGTTCAGGTCCGTCAGCTACGACAGAAACGGCCTGATGCAATAAAGTTCGCTCGCGATAGATTCTGGTCGGGCGCGAGGACCTCTTAGAAAATCGGTGGTAACGTTCGCTACGAGATATCGCGTAAGAATGGTAAACGTTAGATGGCACTAAATACACCTATTTTTCGTCGCACCTCCAATCAATCACACGGCTTCAAACGGTTGCCGCCCAAGACCGGGCTGTGTCTGTTAAGGTGGCCGTCCTCGATTTTACGACGAGACAAAAGGATTTTCTTCTCTCGGTGTTAGACGTTTAGACAGACTTCTCTGGTGTACGTTAGTGTTGCGATATCGCGTAGATGTCGAGATGTCGATCGTAGACGTTAGCGTTAGCTAAAGAACGTAGCAGACGTCGTTCTACCTTGTTGTACAATCGGAACCGTTGTCGGGGTACGCGAAGTAATTGCCAGTAATGATAAACACAGTTGCTTCATCTCGAACATCCAATCTTGCTCGTAGATGTTTCGTGTGCATTCAGCTAATTAATTATTGACGATACGCAATAGCCATCCTGCATGATTGAATCCGTCTATTCCGCGAGGTCGCCTTTCCAGAACGCCCAGTGAAAACTGATCATCCTAACGCAGAAATTTCCTTACACGGAGAACCTATAATTTGCAACCATAAACGTCCAGAAGCTGCAGCTGATGTCTGTGATAAAGGCTATACTTACGATCCACAATTATGTTTTTACACGGTTACGCTTCCAAATGGGGGAGAGGTTTGATTGTAGGACAAATTACGTTTCGGTTGTTGGCATGCACCGCGACGCAAAGGACAGACTTCTTCCTGTTTTATTATCCCTTTCTTTTTTTGCGAAACGTCCAGGATTAATTGAAAGGTATTACCGAGTGCAACCGTCGGGACGCGAAAAATTCGTCGCGAGACGAAGGTTAAGGTCGAGGAAAGAAGACGAAGAGAGAGAAGAGAAATGAAGTCAGAACTTTCTACGAGCTTCCAAAGAAGGTGTATACGGATCTCTAGACGGGTATGTCCCAGAAATAGTGGGACAGCGTGAAACGATAGTGCACGATAATAGAAAGAAGATTGCCGTAAGATAAGTCTTATCGATGGAGCAAAGTACGATATAAGCAGTTTGAACGGTGTTCAGCACCACGTACACAAAGTTCTAAAGTGCCTAAAACTCGTCGCGTATCGCGGGTACGCGAGGTGCAGTACATATTTGTCTAATTGATTAAACATAAAACTAACGATTTAACGCTACTTATGTCAACCTATCGTAAGCCTCCTTTTTCAAAGTGTAACACGTTGCTGAGGGGATAGATGAAGAAAGTAATAAAATTGAAAGAAAGGACAAATAAAGGAATGCCAGGATATGCCTGGTGAGAATGCTTAGAAACCTGCTGGAGTCATTTATGCGTGCGTCTCGCTTTATCCCTTGCGTTATTATCATTAACCCTTCCCAACGTCCCACACAGCAGAGACACAAGAGGTGTCCCTTGAGGCCGATCTCACAATGGGGCGAATCAATTTCGCACCAATAATCGGGATCTGATAAGAACTTTATCCCTCCTGCGTGTCGATAAATCGGATCTCCGCCGGCCGTCGCCGGAGATCCCCAAAGGATTCTGTCGGCAAATAACGAAATTCAAATGAAATAACCATTCTCCTTTTACAGAGATCAATATAAAATTAATGCAATAGCAATGTAAAACGTTTGAGAGATCGTAAACTACAGATAGCTTAGCGCCGACTGATTCCTCCCCGAAATACATCGAGCACAATTTCCTTAATTACTCACGGGCGACTAAACTTCATACCAATATCATGCCGATCGTTTTTCGGAAATCGCTTTAAGAAGAAACTTCCTGACGTTCGGAAGGTCCGTTCCATCGCACGGTAGTTGCCTTTAATCGAAAATCACGTTCGACCCGCGTCCCTTTTCCGCCAGAGTGGCTACCCCTCGACTCGCCGCCCTTCCGCACGAGATCATCCAAAAAGGTCGCGATATGTTCCGCACAGCCCGCAATTCCCATCCGCGAAGGGACGCACGGGGTGAGAGCAGTATCGATCGACGCTGTTATACGTTCACCGCGTACGAGAACGGAGGTCGAGGCTGTAGGTACAGAGCTTTAACTTCCGAACGCTACCACGCTCCATACATTCTCATCTGTTAGAGCAACGTCGGCCCCGATCTCTGCGAAACTCCACAAGGTTCCGCCACCCTTATCCCCGAGATCGTTAATTTCGGTTAACACCGGACCACAAACCACTGGCCCGAACAATCTCCGATAATAGGAGCGACGTGAACAAGGATATCCTAAATATATCGAGATCGATGGATTTATAACTATCCCTCGGTGGTTCTGATCGATACAGCGACCTCGCGAACCCCGCGAAGAAGTGGGGGACGGTTCGTACGTGTACGCTTATGGATTGAGACAAAACGAGATATGTTCGAGAAATCGCGGTGACAAAAATCTGATCGCATCGGATTCGATCGGAAAAGTTCGTCCCTCCGTATTCATCGCACCTCGATCACCGTTCGAATTTTCAATTAAGATCCTCTGGGGCGACCCTGCCGGAGGGACACCCTCGGAATACATTAGGAACGGCGCGGGTACGTGAACAACGCGGGGCAACTTTCGGTCCCCGGGTTTACGGTGTGCTCAAACGGTTTACGAAGTTTCCGAGCCGCGTCTTCCCATCTCGCGCGTGGTTATTGGCCGCAGCCGGGGCCGTCCATAACGCGACGATATTGCCGTCTCGTTGGATATTTACTGCGGTCTCCTATATCACGACAAATAATATTCTTAGAGCTCGCCTCCCCACGGAGTATCAATCGTTTAGGGGGCGACCAGGTTTTGTTCTTTCCGGGCTTCCTGTGGCGGTGTAATGGACGGGCTTTGGAGAGGCCACGGTGACAGGCGTTGCATTAATACCGAGATATTCCGCTGGTGTGGATAAAATCGAAGTTCCCAGCGGATAAGTCACGACGCGGAAATCGGCAGAGTGTCTTCAACGACGCGCGATATAGTGTCTGGTTATTTATAATGGATTCATGATTTCGCAGAAGACTATTCGCGATGATGAATCGTGTTCGATAAATTTCGTGCGCGTGAACATTTCAGAGTAACGTGTTCACGGTTCAGTTGTATGGTGCAGAATGTCGTACTTGAGTTGCCGTCGTTGCTATCTGAGTTTAAACAGATTGGGCAAATTCGGCGGCCGCCGCGGTAATGGATTCAAGGTGGTATCTAGATTTCGGTAGTCGTGGAAATGAAATTGGATAACATTCCCATGCATTCGCGCTTCGTGAAATGTGGCGTTAGAAGCCGCTGGATTTTGCTTGGAAATTGTATCGCTTGACAAACGATGCCTCCATTTAAATTTCGATGATTGTGGATACAGCGTGGTGTTCGTTTGACGAGATAAATTTAACTTTGTTGTCAGTATTCCATTATCTTTTCTATTTGAAATGAAGTTTTACATTTTCGCCCGACAAATGGACGATAAACGTGTACGAAATGTATTGTAACGTGCTTATCGCGAAGTTATTTAGACTGGCATGTACAATAATCTTATTAATACATCTCGTCAACAACTGGACATTTATTTGAGTACTTGCCGTGAAAATGATAATTTCGTCCCACTTGAAACAAAACAAAAAAAAACACTTTAAAATATCTGACCATGAGAAACTTTCGTGCGATTTCATTCTTCGACATTTATATTTCTTCCCTGCGCGCGATATATTTATTCTGAAAATATGAAGCACCTTGTACGGTTCGTTACACAATAATCGTATTCAATAATTCACCATTTGCAAATTGAAATAGTAGCACCTTTTAGTAACATCATTTTGTAATTTCTAGCTTAAACATCGTCCTGCATTCGAAACAATTTGTTAGGTTCTATGTAACTTTACGGTGTAACTTCTACCTTCATGAGATTAGTCTGTCTACTACAGAATATTCCCCTTCCATTTCGTGGTGGTTCCTGTGCATTACGACCAACTCCATTTCGCAGTCCATAAATTTACAAAGGTAATAAGAGTCGTGCAGTGTGGAATATAATGCCGAAATTAAAACATTAAACGGTTATATTCGCCGTTGTTTATTGATGGAAATGGGACCGCGGTGGAATTAAAACGCGAACATTATTGACGTTGCGGTTGAATAAACGTAGGCGCTCCGCTCTTTTTGTGTGCAAGAATCAACATCGCGGAAACATTCTCTTTATAATCAGAATGCAAGAAAAATGTCGGTGCAGCGGGAAAAAATATTCTCCGTCTCATTTTAGACACGGACGTTTCATTTACAGAATTGAAGTTTTCTCGGTCAAAATTACATCCATACTTTCGCAGGTTTCTCATATCGGTGGATCGAAATAATATTTTTCTTAACATTAAATGAAGAGTGCAATATAAAAGGAAGCTTTCGAATTATATATTCCGATAATTACAGAAGCGTAACGCAATATTTCCAAGATGCAAATTAATATTCGAAACATGCACAAGAAATTAAATTCGGTTGCCCCAATTGCGAAAATACAATTTTCTTCTTAATCCGTTCACGAACCGACTTCTGTACATAAACTTAAACGTTCCGGTATTAAAACATTAGCGTCGTGTTAAATATCGGTGCAACGCATGAACGAGAATAGGAGAGAAATGACGACTGAGTTTCTCGAACGCAAGGTCCAAACGTATTCAATCACATCAGAAACATCGCCAACTGAATTCCTCGCATCGCGAGAGTAATTCAACGCTGTCGACGAAGAAATTCTTTGCCGGCGGTGCCCAGAAAATTTCAACGACACTCAAAGCAGCTCGTAACCGCGAGCAATATGCGTGAACTCGACAGCAAACTGTGGCACGTGTACGCGCGAGTGTAATTTCTACTAGTCCCATAAGTCCGACGGGACACATATCTGCGAGAAACAGGGAACTAAGTTCCTACTGAATTCGCGGTATTAAGGTGGCATTATTAAGATTCGCGAACACTTCCGTCCCCTTAAGAATATTGTACCCCCGAAGACAAGTTTCAACTCCTCTCAGTCGTCGCTTGAACGAGTGGTGAAGCAGTTAAACTAGTGTTTTTATGACGCCATCGTGTGGAAAATGTCTGCCCGCGTTCGCTTGTTGCATTATTCGAAATCGAGAAGTGAATCGAGTTATTTCCCCCTGGATCCTCGTTTAAAAATGGAAATGCTAAAGGTGGAGGGAAAACGTATTGCCTGAACGGTTTGATGTTTCACGTGGTTACTGTTTAATCGAGTGACTCGGGGTAATGTATCTTCTCATCGTTCAATCGTTTCGTCGGAAACATCCATTATTATAAATTTCTGAACAGGAATTGAGCGTTCACAGTTTTCCACAGTGGCAACAGGAATTTTTTTATAATAAATATTGCCCTGCATAAAAACAGCAAATAAGAGAATGAAAATAATTGACCTACTGCTGTCGTTGAGAAGATAGCGACCAATATTAAACGTTGCCCTTATCAAGAAAATGAATATTTCAATTAAAGAGGAGCTTTCTGTGTTCGGCTCTGGTTGCATCCCTTGAAATCTCATTTGAAGTAACGATTACTATGCATGGAACCGATATCCGTATAGAAGAACAATTTACGAGGTCAATGGCTAGCATCAAAGACACTAAAAACAAAAACGCGTTTGCCGGCGATCAAAGCCGCCTACCTTTCATATCGTGTTGTTTGTGCCGTTCGCGAATAAATAGGAGTGCCGTTCAAAACGCTTTCGCGGCTCGCCACGTCTTCGAGGTAAAGAAATCTTGACGTCACAGCCTACAGAAGTGAGACTTGAGCCGTATAATCCAGGAAGTAGATACGAAGTAAAAGATAAAAAGATAAAAACACTTCAAGTCCAGTGGGGGATGATAGCCTAAATGCGCCAAGGATGCTTAGAATAAAATAAATGCGTCGAAAAAACGAAATAAATGATATTTCTACTTTCTCAAAGTAATTGGAATAATAAAAACATCTGAAAATTCCTCTGTATATTTCATAGCTCCTTCTGATGATAAATTTCACTCGTCCCCGGTTAAATCCTCTGCAGGCTCGTCCCAATTTCGGACGTTCGTCGTTGGGTTTGTGATTCTCTAGTTGTCCGGCTGCTGTCTGTGACACGAGCAAAATAATGAAATAACGAACACAGCCGGACATCCGTCAGAAATATTTTGCAAAAGGGAATGCGACTATCTCCGGCGAACCTCCGAGAACGCTTTTGTGTGGTCGGTGTCCAATGTGTGTAACCAACGCGCATCAGTATGTTGGAAATCTTGCGGAATTAAACCTACGCTGACGAGCTTGCATTATCGCCCCAGCTTCTATTCTCTTCGATGAATGGCCATTCGCGACTGTCTGGCCATGTTTAAAGCATTGTCTTGCTCGCGTTTAATCGTCTTGGACGGCTGGTTAACGTTGTGTCTACTTTCCCCGTTGTTCTGTTACTTCTTTATGCTGCCAAGTACGTCGGATAAATTGGCGTAACAACGTATAATGTAGCAATTAATCGAACCGCGGGCGAACAAGAATTTTCTCCACTGACACATTTATTTCTGAGGAAGGGAACCCGCCATTCGATATTCTGTTTGACAATGCATTTGCGATGAAACAAAAAATGGTGAAATACTTAAAGCTGTCCCGAAATATGATACACCCGTTCATTCGTGGATCATTTCGTACTCTGGACGTGTTCAACGCGTACCGCGCTGGAAGCATGTGTCATACAGTGCCAGATGTGGTTGCTATAAATATTAAAACTGAATTTCGTGAAAACCGCTGGAAAATTGTGTTGAATGCGTCAGCGCGACAGCTCTACGGTACTTTGTTAAAACGACGAAAAATTGTATCATACATTATTTTCTATAGCGGACAGTGGGCAATCTCATTCGCATTTAGCTCTGCCCATTATTATGGACAAAGTCTAATGACAAAGGGCATTGAAGAAATCTAAGCTTTTCGACCCCTCGACTTTTCATTATCTCTTCCTTAAGTTTCGTCTCATCCCATTCCCCGTTTTTCCATCCGAGCTCGTTCCCCTCCGACGGATGTCCCCTTTTTCTCATTTTTTTTTGTAGCACACGGAAACTGTCGTTTCAGTGCCATGGCTAATGACTAAAAACCGACAAAAAGTTCTCGTTAGCGTCTGGGATGAAATCGATACACACTCTCCTCGACATTTTCGTGAAAACGACATTCTCAACAGTGGAGAATTATGTCATGGAAAAAGCGCCCGACTTCACGGAATAACCAAGAATTTCATTAAATGCTCGTAATAGACCCGGGAATACCTTATTTCTACGCGATACCACTTTCCATCGATTTTCCGACTATTTTCAGTCCATCTTTTCCTGGACGAATGCATTTCTCCGGTGAAATATGCGCCGGCATTGACGGAAGACTAATTTAAAAATGGCCGTCGAGGGGAAGAGCTTCGAAATCTTTTGAATAATGTTCGAGCTCTTTTCACGTGACGCTATCGCAACGATATAGACATATTGTGATAGAGGTATCGAAGTGGAATGAATTATCCGTACATCGTGCGCCAGCGAAATGGGATTCTACGCGTTAAAAAGGAAAATAATAAAACTAAATTCTCCACATAATAATCTCATCGTTGCGGCGGAACAAAAAATCAAACTTGTTTCATTCATACTTTCACGCATTTAACGATATCAATACGGAATGCCCGGTGAATCGAATAATACGACCGTATTTCAAGAGGATCGAAATGCACTGTATCGATACGGAACGCCTAATAAAGGGTTTAAAGAATAGTTTCTTTTTTGCTGTTCACCGCCAGTACGGAATCGACTGTATCGCTGAAATAAAAATACTCACATTCTGAACATCGGCATGAACAGGCAAGTTGAGAAATATTTTCCAATCGACATACACCGGACACGCGAGATATGGCATTCTATCCATTCATCGTCGCAAAAGACACACAGCCATGCTGCGTAAAACTGTAAATAAATGTTCAATACCTTTTACCAGGTACCGATGCACAATGCCTTTAGGATTGTCCCTCGGACAAACTCTGTTGAAATTACCCTGACAACGGAATCCGCTATATTGTACACTCTAGTTCTTACCATCATCACGTGAATATAATGTATCGATGTTCTGTGCGACTGCCCACGGCCTCACGACAGCGATAACCGAAATTGATAATTGATAATTTTTACATGGTACAGTGGTACGATAGTACGCTGAAATTTAGGTTACTGGAGTTTCATAATTTGCAATGATTTAGAATTAACATGATTTATGCTACATTGAACGCGGTTCGTTAAAAAATTCAAACAATCAATTTGCACTTTATTTAAAATGTAAACACATTGAATATTGTATTCTTTGAAAGTACAATGTTTGCCGAATTATGCACATTCTACAGATATCGAATACTATTAACTGCGTTTGTAATAATAGCAAAATGTACGAATATTACGATCGATGCGATTTATTAGACGATCCCCAATAAAACAGCCAGCCCCAGACACTTTAATTCTAAGTTCTTTCCCAGCAAGCGTAAGAAGCTGTCTAACGTGCAAGTACCCTCGTGCCGCTTCTCCACGGGGATGCTTCGAGTGTTTACGACATATTTTCGAGATTACTTTATGCCTCGGCACACAGTACAGAAAATATCGTTCGCCTGTCTAGTCGCTGGAGCTCGTCAAACACCGCCCACAAATTACTAACCAGGCATCGTCGCGAAACTTCCAACAGAAGGCACTCGAAGTTAGAAAACTGTTCGGCAGGGAAAGACTTCCAGCAGCATCGCGAGCAAGGAAAATCAGAGGAAACGTTAACGGCGACGTGGAAATTGTTCTCGAGCCCGAAACGGAAATAAACTGAAACGTATCGGAAATAAGACCAACGCGTCCCGACGAATGCAAGCTTTCCGCCAGAAAATAACTAATAAGGTAACTCGCCCACTTCTGATACTTTCATTCCGTTCGAAATTTTCCGGTACATTACGAGAAATATTCAACTCCCGGACTACATCCAAAAGAACAACACACTCTACGGAACGATTTCCGAGAATTCAGAGCCCGAAACTTCCATCGACGTGGCTTAATTACGATCATGAGGGCTTGAGGGGTGCGGATGGCAGGAGAGTCGTTTCTAATTTCATTTCAACTTCCACTTTCGATCCGTCGCTTAATTGCCAACCGATTCTATGGAAGAGCGGAGATGCGATTAAAGGCGAGCACACGAAGAAACGAGAAGTGCAGAGTGAATCGCGAAGGGAGTCGCGCTAATGGCACCACGGGAATATCCCGAACGTGTACCGAAAGTTTCACCGTGGATGGTTTCGGCGTGCGATTGCCAATAATCTCGCACAAGTTCATCGAAAACGAAGCTTCCACGCCGACGTCGAAGCAGGACCCTGGCGATAATGGCACCCAGGGGAGGAGACACCCGTGACGACAGGACGGGAATGGAAAAAGGGGGACGCGGAACGCCGGAAGCGACGATTCATTTCTGTCAGGGACGTGAGCACGATGGGGAATATGCGACGGAGAGAAAGGAACTCGAAGAACGTGCGGAACTCGTCTTCGTAACAGGGCCCTCCACTCCTCGAGACCGTAAGCTGCCCGTTTCAAGGTACGTCGTGCATACGGTTGGTGTTCCTTAAAATACGTCACCTTGCACCAGCAATTAGCGCGGAGCACGCAAATGGCCCTTGCCGTGCTCCCGGCATCACCTGAACGACGAGGAACGCAAAGTTCAAGGATACGTGGCGCGTGTTATAGGGAGACGGGCTCTCGTTCCTTGGAACGGAAGTGCAGGAGATAATCAGCGTAGTTCGGGGCAAACGAGTACTGTGCAACGTTTAGATACTGATACCGGGCGATACCAATCGCGCTCGTTAGGCTCACTCGGGGCAGGTGTATGGAGCATAGGTCAGAAGTCAATTACTGAGATGTTACTAACAGAAGCGGCTCCCCGCTTGAACATATTCGATTAGAAATAATTAGCACGGTGTACGTATACACGTGGGACTAGAGAATAGCGCAGATAGCAAGCGGTATGATTAAATTAGCCCGTCCGGCTTAGTCGGGCTTAATCTGCAATCCGTGCTAACGCTTAATGTTGTAAAACATCATTTCACGGTAACGCTGCACGGTTCAACGGTCCTCGGCCGCGAAATGTATATTAAACTCGTCAAAATCGTGAACCGCTTAATCCCGTCCGTTACTGTTAAACGGAAGGTCCTGCAGGATCAAACGGCATAATTAGCGAAAATGTTTCAGCTTCGGGCCTGAATTGTACGAAACCCCGAAAAGGGGGAACGGCGGCGATTGTACCTGTCCCGGCTAACGAATTGCGCCACCTGCACCGCGAAAAAATCCTTTGTCGCCGTGGCAACGTATTTCCTGTAATCGCGGCTTCCGTTTTCACCGTTATCCCTCCGCTCGTTAACTCATTCCCGATTCTGTCGATCCGTTGCATTAAAGAAGAAAGTGGGCTTTCGCACATTGCGACCCCTGTCAAGCAGTCATTCATTTCTTAACCTCTCGGTTACGGGTATGCCCGATGCACAAAAGCAACGGCTGCCGGTGGCCGTGTTCACCCATGTAAAATGCAAAGAAAGCCGCCTTTTGCATTATTTCGCGTAACACTTGCTCCCGGGGTTTTCGTGCCGCGGAAACCAGGTTTCCCTGCCCTCTTTCGCCCGCCGGGTCTCTTTGCTTGTCTCGTGAATCAGCTGCGCGGCACGGTGCACATCGTTGAAATACTTATTGCAGCGTGGTCCTTTGGCGGACAAACTAGTCGACCACGTTGCAGCTGTTCGCGTGTAAAATTCGTCGAGATATCTGTAAAACGTGCAGGAACATTTCCTGGCTGTTCCGGAGAGGAGGGCAAGCATGTCGACTGGACGGTGATAAATAAAATAGAACGACCGAGAGTCGTGAAAAAAGTAGTTCAACTAAGCAGGCTTTACTTTAGGTGATCGCGGAGAAATGCGATACCGCTTTTCCTTACTAAGAAGATGTTTGGACGCTACTGGCTTGACGGGCTCGAGATATTGCTGGCGGAGCAGTAACTTAGGCGTGATAGACACTGAAACACCCTTTTACGTGCCCGCGCTTTCGGGGAATCCTTGACCTACTCATATCCTAGAATCAAGCGTAATCTATCCTTAGACTGACCTTCTCTTATCTTCCACAGTCAAGTTTCACCGATCAATCCAGTGTGAATCGTATCTACTCTCGGGCTTTTTTCTTTTCCGCCAAGGCTTTACAGCAGAATCACCATTCGCTATTTTATGATTGCCACTTTAACAAAGTTAGGTGGCCGCCTTTTGACGCGATGAACTTGAAAGTGTTCGACAGTGCTGACACCTTCGTGGTCCATTTAAAATGTTGAATAAAAACGCTATCTGGCCATCCGAAACACCTTCGTGGTCCATTTAAAATGTTGAATAAAAACGCTATCTGGCCATCCGAAATTGCGCGGATGCATTTAATTGCGAATGCATTAATGAAGTAAAACGCTGAAATATTCATATCCCCGTTCCGCCATAGAGCGATCGAGATTCAAGGATCGTTGTATTCATGTTGATCTGTCCACAACAATACGTCTTCCGCTTTGCCCGCGGACTCTCTAAATCTCCATAATCGTTGAAACGTCTGGTGGCACGCGATTTCCATAAATCCCAAGGAATTTATCGGGTCGTACAACCGAACCGTGTTACATTCGATGCGGTTGTCACGGTCGCTACGTGACCAGCAGAAATTCGCGACGATTCTGTATTATTCAACGATTGCTACCGTATCTCGAATCTTGGAAATTTGATTTTAATATTGAGGGCTCATTAATGGCTATCCTCGCGACAATATTCATTTTGCAGGATCGCGCTGAATACTTTCAATAATTTCGAAGTCCGTGTTACCCGTGCGATTCGTTTAAAGCTCGAAATTGTAGAATTTATTCGTTTAAACCGTGGCGCAGAAACGAGAGGGCTAGATTTATTACAAGAAACTATTCTGCATATTCTGTTACGAAATGTTGACGATGGAATATCGATTATGGACTAAGCATACAAGCCAATTAGTTGTACTTCGCATGAAATTCCGTTGGCCGACCCAAATTATGCGGAATTTTACGAATTTCACGCGAGCGCCTACTAAATTTCATCGGCCAGATATGCGAGCGAGCGCCGCCCGATGCGAATTCAATTAATAATTCGTACCTGGGAAATTAGGGGCCACTCAAATAGCATTGGTAATAAACGTAGCCTGGCGACATTGCTGTGATGCGTTTAAATGATAACAAATAATTTAGGACAGGCCGATCCTTTCAACATCTCGCAGCAGTGTCTTCGAAGAAACAGAAAACAGGAGAAACGTGAAAAGAGGACCGCTTCGAGCTGATCGAAAATTGCAAATGTATCTCAAGATAAAGCGTGCTGAATTAAATCTCTATGGGCATTAACAAGTTTAATTGAACACCGTGCCATTCAGAGCGTATTCTAACAGCAATCGCGACTTCAACGATAGCAATGTTCGTGCAAGCTGAAACTTCGAAGTGGCTGGATCCTGCAGCCAGTGTCTGAACTTTCCACCGTGCGAATCTGTTTCTTATACAAGCGAAATTGCGCAAATTACCATCCCTCGAGTTTTAAAAGAAGTTACACGAACACGGTACACGCGCAACCCGCGTACAAACGGCGGAAAGAAGCGGGCGCAAAAACGTAGTCCAGCATCTCAATCAGCATCACAATATCAGCCCATGCAAACAGGCTGGACGAAGGGGGACAGGAGTTAACGAGATTGGTAATTTATAAAACATCCGGTTCCAGAATATAGCAACCGTTTAAAACGGGCCGTGATCGATCCTCCTCTCATTCGCAACAGATACACGAGCTCCTTTCGCTGAGCGATAAATAATAACAGCCACGCCCCCCTGGTGCGGTGAAACGAATGATAACGATTTCGCGATGCAAGGATGATAATCGAAGGTGAAAATCCTATCCGAGATATGGTCCTTCATTACCGAAGCCGTCCGGGGATAAATCACTCCGCGCCCGGTCAATATGAATCAACGCTGATTACCGAAAGACGATCGGATAGAACGGTGATAGGGGAGAATATATTAAGCAGACAGAGTCGATACGACCAACGACGATCAACCAATGATGAATCGGCCGAATCGAACGAAAGGGTTGTCGATGAAACCGCGGCCCCATTACGAGATTGCCCTTACACTCGGCCGCGCCAGAAACGTCCGATATTTCTGACACATTCATAGATCCACTCGATCTCCTTCGATCGGAAATCGATGAGCATTCAATCTCTCGTCCCATCCCCTTCCACTTTGTCCGAGTTCCACAAGCATTCGGATACTTTCGCCTGACGCGTTTCGCAGGATATTTCCCGACGTCACCGGGCATCCTGTTGTCCCGTAGTAGAAATTATGATGCATTAATGGGAATAATGGACGGATACAGTAATGCATCATTACTGTGTCGCGCTTTCGAAATAAATCCGAACTAGGTCCTCTTGCGTAGGAGGTACTGAGCAAGGGGCGAGTGCCTCTCCGTATATTATAAAACGATTCTTTTACGTAACTTAAGAATCTCAGAGAAAGGGGAAGCATAATGAATGCTCGTCCATGATACCGGTTCGAGGGACCATGTCACCGAAGAGAGTACAGTGCAGAACCGCTGTGCAGAGATGTTACATTCAACGTGACACATATTCTGGAGCGGTGCGAAATGCAAAGTGAAGTGTGCGCAGTTCGGCGGAGCAAGCGCTATTTTCCAGATCTCGTGGCCATTCGATTGAAATACCGTGACCGGCCCGGGGAAATGCTGGGAAAGTTCGTTCGGGAAATATTTATTTACATTGTTCGAGCGTTCAGCGCGGAACCAGACGCTTGATTAACGAAAGACAAATGTTTTCTGAGCGCTCGATTGCCGCGGGAGGAACTGAAGCGTTTGCCGGCACGCAAAACTTCCAACGATACACCTTTTCGCCGGTGTACGGCCGAGCAACGATCTCCCGCGATTACTCTCCTAGATGAAACTTGAGGCCATCATTATTCGCTGAACGACCGCGACGTTAAGCGACCGTAAATTCTTTCTAAAACGTACCCGAACGTGCAATTCCCTTTAATAACGCCCCTTTTCGTTTAACGCGCTCCGTTTCCTAACACTTGCATCCCCCACCTCCCCCACACGCTAAAGAGAGCCTGGATTGTACTTTGCGAACCGCTTTTCGCTAAGATATTCGTTTGGTCGCGCGCGATTCGTTTTATCAATTTTAAAGTCCTGATGCGCCGAGCAACGGGGAGTCTTCCTCGACGCAAACGGGGGCGAAGGAGAACGTACCAATCTGCTGGAACAATCAAATTTCGACGATCGATAGTCGATCGACTGTGCCTCATTTAAATGAGAACCGATATTGATTTCTACTTTCCTCCCGTTCACCCGTCCCACGGCCATCATACCCTTCCAGCGTAGGCGTTCCCGTGGAATTATCACTGACAACCTCGAACCTTCTCGTCCACGCTCACGATGTCGCAGAGTTCGTCGAACGTGACGCGCATTTTCCCGTATTTATTGCTACTTACCACCGTCACCGGCCGCTTTACGTTCACGGGCAAGAAAAATATACGTGACAGTCCCAAAGATAGCGCGGCATTTACGATCCCCCCCCCCCCGTATTATATAATGTAGGTCGCCGCGAACAACTCCTTAATGGCCTGTAAAGTCGTGCGTTGCTTTGGTTTTATTCGTTTCCGTTGTGCAACAAACGGCGTGAGACGCGCGTAAAATCCGTAAATCATCGCCACGACTATGCAACATCACCCCCGCAGCGAGTTTATATTATCCTTTCCACCACCACCACCACCACCCCTGCCCCCCCTTTCGCCCGCTTCACGCGTCCTCATATTATTTTTTTTCTTCTTTCCCTTTTTTTTTCGTGTGCAACGAACAACAGAGGCCAACGTCGAGGACGCAAATAACGCAAGGTCGGTCGGTTCTCTACATACGCGCAGTGCATATCAAGGATTTCGCCGGGCAACACTCGCAAGCTTAACACGTGCTTTTGCAATCTACTGCTTCGCTCGGCTAACACATGGACGCGTTGCAAAGGTTACAAGTTCCGTCCCGTCAACGACAGAGATGTCACTTTCCGTCTCGTCGCAGGGGGAACCTTTGTTTTTTGTTTTTTTGTCTGTTTTTTTTTTTTTTTTTTCGAAGTTCACGGCACGAAAAATGTCAATCGTAGCGGCCGACGTGAGGGAAAAGGTTGAATAATCTTCTTGCGGAGTTCACTGGCGAAATACCATCCGCCGATGTAATATCGTTCTTCTGGAGGAATTATGGCGAATAAATGGGATTTGGCATTTTCGAATGGCAGCGAATATAACGAGGAAACGCAACAAATTGTTCGACGTTAAACGGGTTACGATATACGGTTGTTTCATTCACGTCTACGGTCGATAAAAAAAAATATGACACCTGACCCCTATTTCTTTTTTATCGATCTACGCTTTGTTAAATATAGCGTGACATTCACCGTGAAACAGCTTTGCCCAACAACCCCGGGTCGTTTATTTAGCTTATTCAAGCCGTGGTGCGTCGAGGAAGATACCTGCCATCGTCCCTCGGTTAATTTACCGCGCAGGCGAATTAATTGATTTCCTTGATTATCGGGCTAAAATGTATACAGTGGAGGGATGCAACAGGGCTGGAAAGCCTCCCTTCTAGGTCAAGCCGCGTTGACGGACTCCCGAATAATAAAATCGCAATGTGGTCAGCGGAGGATGATCTTCCTATCTACTGAATAATTGAACGAAAATTAATTCCTACGTAAAACCGTAGGACAATGATTCCGCTAACGCTTCGTAATGCGTGCACACGTTGTGCAACACTGGCAGGGAGTTTCATGATTTTGTCATGATTTTTTCACGAAGAACAGTGCATCAACGTCGCATTAGCGAAACAGAAACGGCAAGGTATATTTTATCTTCAACCCGGGACAAGCTCAGAAGGGTGTGTCGTGTTTAGCATAGAAATAAGGAACTCGGATCACGTTGAACATTCCTATCGCGTTAAGCTTTCATGAACTTCCCCTATTTATATGCCCCGAAGACGTTGAAAAATGTTAGAAAAAGGAAAGATCTAGTTTATCCTGGGAGGACACATTTTTGGATAAGGATATCACCCGGGCAACATGCTATTAAAGAATTCCGAGCGAGTGAACAATTTATTGGGACACTTCTTTACTTATTTCCTCGAAGGTATTAAAGCGGTTAGCGCAGAAACTAAACAAGTTACGTGCGTATTCCTAGTAAAGCACGTCGAGTTTGTTACAGGCACGCAGAAGGTTGACAAAATTATTTCACCTGTACATTTCCCTTCGCTTCGTATCAAATCCCCTCGAAGATATCGAGCGGCGTTTTAAACGTGACAGAAATAATTTGTCAAAAGATCAGCCTATTTTATTTTATTTTTATTTCAACACAGTCAGCACAGAAATTGCAATTCCGCACCCCCGCGTAAATTGCATCGACTTGTTCTCCCGTTCGACTCGCGTTGACTTTAAACGAATTAATTAATCCGCCTTTTCTCTGAATTTTTACCTCGAGGAAGATAGGAAATACGAAAAACCGTTCGGCAAGGGGACCTTATCTTCGATCAATTTCTTATCGTCGCCCGGGGAAAGTTATTTCGTGGAAGTACCACGAACGAATGTGATTGAATCCTATTATTAAAGAAGAGCTGCAAGAGGAAGACGTCCATTTTCGCGAGGGGCCGTCTTCGCATTTAGGCATTACAAGTATTAATATCAGAATGTAAAAAAGGGCGAACAGCGAGTGCAATTGTGATCCAATTAAATATAGTTCTGGGCGAACTTCAATAGGATAGAATCAAGACTTTACGCGAGACGTGGAAGTACATTTAAATGAAATATCAGCGTGAAAATTGATGAAATGGAATCAGAGAATTTACTTAATCCACGAGGGCACTTTTCCTCGAACGTCGATGGCGCTGAAAACGTTTCTGTGCTAAATACCTCGCCACAAGGGTTTCTGACGATGGAGAATAGTACGTTCATTATTTGTTTAGGCAATTTGCACTATCTCTTGTTTGCACACTCCTCACGTGCTTCAAGAGGTAAACTCTGCATCCACTAACGCTCCCCGATCGAAGCGATTCAATGCGGTTCATTTAATTCGACGTAAAATTCGGGATACCATACCCATGGCTCAGCTGATCGTTTACTACATGTCAGCAATTTCCAAGCAACGTATTGATAAATTTTTATATTTCAACATTTTCTTAAAATGAGAACAATTAAACGACCACCGAGTTTCACTTTAAAATACAAACCAAATACAGCGACAAATAATCACAGCAAAGGGACGATAATCATAGTATCAATCCATTCACCGTTGCTCATATTTGTCCAAAATGATATCTGCATCGATACTCTGCCTTCATGCCAAACTGGACAAACTGCGGTTCCCGCACAGCTCAACCATGAAAGAAAAGAGAACGTCGTACGTGAAAGACAAAAAATGCCTGCAGCAATCACTTTTGGTCAGAGGCAAGTTCCATTCAAGTTTCGACGAAGGAAAATCCCGCAACGGTGCCGCTGATGACTTTCCTCGCCGCGCCCCTCTAATTCCTCGTCGTGGAAACGTTTCGTGCCTCGGTCGAGATAGATTGTTTCTGGTTGCGTAATCTCGTGGCGTAATGGAGGGTGAGAAATTTTAATAAAAGTTGGATATTTGCGCGAGGCCGACGGCTTTCCCCGGGACGGAGAATCCCGCGTGTACGGGATCGAACCGGGCTCCCTTCCGTTTTCAATTCCGGTGCGACAGAGCGCAGGATTACAGAAAAAGTCAACACGCCGAGGAAGGGCAAATAACACGAGATTGAGCCGCGTGATCGAGCATACGGTGAAGTGCATTTTAAACGTGCCGCTGAAAATATGTTTATTCGAGGCAGCCGCGACGCGAAGATAGATCGTGCACGTTTTGTTGCTCCATTGTGTTGGCCAGCCACCGTTGTGTCGTCATTACCCGTATCGCGATACAGCGTTTCCCAGCCGATCGTATCTTTCAGCCGCTATAAAATGTTATGCAACAGCTATAAAATAAATTGCACCTATTGTGCGGCGTGCAGCCTCGCCCCGCTGGAAGCGAGACGCGACCTTAAAATTGAGTTCGATTAAGAAGAGGAATTAATTAATTTCAGCACACTTAGACAGCTCAAGGTAATTGGAAAATTATCTAGCCTCGAGTTACTTTATCGCCGGACAACGAGTACAGCCAGTTTTACTGGGAGTTTATTGAGGTCGGTACCAAAATCGCGGTAGACTTAGTTTAACGCTTATAATATGTTGGTTTATGTTGGTCACAATCTTACAAAATAAGTTATAATATGTAGCACTACAAGGATCTTACGTGTTTCGTTTCTTGTTAGTCAGTTTTGTTATTGAAACAATGGTTTTATGGTCCCTCCCTTGTACGCCGCAAACGGTACACGATGTTGTAAAGTTTCATACTACTTTTACAATAACCGCAATAAATGTGGAATTTTATCAAGATTTTGATATACGCTGTTACGAAAATTGAAATACTTGCAAGACTCAGAAGAGTAATGGAATCACCGGGTACTAGCGGAGCTATCTGTAATTCTATACATCTATAAAATTTGTAATCTTGCGACAAGATTCGATGCTCTGCCAAACATTAAAACGGTACGGAATTTACCACGCCCCCTATGGTATAAACGAAAGTTCTCTGCTAAGTATAATTGGTACAGATACAAATTCTTTAAGGTACGAGCACGCAACGGTGGGTAGTTATGTTAACGCGTATAATGTAAAGAACACAAGGAAAAACGCTCGATTGCACCCTCGGGGGAACAAATGGAGGGAAGTATTTCGAATGATAAATTAAACAACGTAACAGCCTGGAGTATTTTTCCCTCGAATTTTCGCGTCCCAAACGCTGCACAATAAAGGAAAACCTTAAGCCGCGGCGCGCCATTAAGGGGAATGGGAATGTCTGACAATCACAGAATGATCTACTTGCCGATGAGAAACAACCGCGCCGCGCGCCACAGCGGTTCCATCCAAACAGGCGCGCCGGTTCTTCCCTTTCGCACATCTAGAATAAAGGGAGGAGAACATTGAATGTTCGTTACGAAAATTAATGAAAAGTCTGCACGATAACCCTGCACTCATAATCCGGTGGCAATCATTTGCCGCACGAACGCGAAACACGATCATATATAGAACAAAGTGATCGTTAGAAGCGAAATGTCTCGAGGTATCCCCAAACAAACCATTCGCCCTGTCCAAATGGCTCCACCGGGGAGGAAGACCAAAAAAGAAGGGATGGAGCATCAATGGGAGAACGAAGCATTGGTCATACAGTATCAGCGAAGACGAGCAATCTTTCTTTCAGTGACGGGCCAAGAGATCCGTGATTGATTCACGCGGCCCCTTTTCCCTTCTGCTTCAGATATCACCTATGGTACATCCAACCCCCGTGATTCGCCCTTCTCTTTATCATCTGCCCATTCCTGATCAGACACAGATGCAGACGCAAGGACTCACAGGCTTTCCATGTGCCAACCGTCGAGGACGCCTGCGCGCTACTTTTATTGATCAAACTGTACGAACATTCAGTCTGATTCGAACCATCGAACCAGACGGATCCACCAAACCGAAACACAATTACCCCTGTGACAATACGCGTCAACCACTGTGCGCCGTTCTTTTCTAGACCCGTGGCACGCTTCGTTCTCTGCCCCCTTCGTTCCCACGGAGGCGTACACCTTTGTTCCGTTTTTTAAGTGTCAAACGATGTTAAAACGATGGTCGAGCTTTCTTTGAAAAAACTACCTGTTTCCCACGCTGTAATCCACCGCTAGTCCTAATTTCCATAATTGTACACGTTAACGAAGTCCCGACAGCGGACACGGTATGGGTTACAGCAAAAGTAATTTACTGCCGGCCACTCACAGTTAAAGAGCCAATTTCGCTACGATATTATTCACGTGCCCTTCATGCAGGGCACACGGGGCATTAACGGGAGAAATACGAACGGTATTTCTCCATCCTCGGATTTTCAGCGCAGTACATCAGCGAGATTTAAATCATAACAAGCCCGACACGTTGAAGTATCATTTCTCTTTCCAATTGATATTATAAAATGCCAACAAAAATTTGAAACTAAAGCGGAATAGGATATGCTTCTTTTATGAAACTTTTAATCTAGTAAAACCGAGGGTACTGTAAACTGTGACAAATAGAACTCCAACACTAATAAAAGCTGGCAGAACTAGCATATTTGCGAACGGACACCACGCGTTACGAGGCAGCAATTAATTCTGACCCATCGCCGTTTGACCGATTCAGACGTTTTAGAATCACTCGACGCGCGTGTGCCTACTCGAAAGATAGTTATTGATGTGATTATACGCAACCGCGGCTGTTTGGTGTGCAGGTGCATTCAAGGCACGGAAATTCTCGCTCGTGTAATCGTCGTTCAGACCGCAGCCGGTAACCACGCCGTTATAATTATCCGATTCGATCGATGCGCAGCTGGAGAAACGACGGTGGATGGCATCGGGGATGCCAAGGGGATAATATCGAATCGACCAAGGAAATTCGAGGTAATGAATAGCGGGATGCCGGCAGAAATGGAATTTCGAATATTCCACTTCCAAACGGGGGCTTAACTGTTCGACAATTCGCGTAGCTACGAAACTGGAGCTTACATGGCCAATCTATATGTATACGTTGTCTAATTTATCATTAATCGAATGTTGTCGTTTAGCCTAATTGCATCAAACGTTCGCTTTACAAAATTATAGTACCGTTCGTACTCTTTTGGGAAAAAGTTGTATCGCGATGAACGATTTATGCTTCTCGACACGGTCGGTGTACACGGATACTCTTTTTCTAAATTGGCATTTTGCCGTGCGTGTTTTATCAGCGTAAAATCTTGCTCGGGTCCTTGAAAGATATATGCGTCTATAAATCTGATGGACCGGTGGCTGATGGGGTCGTGAGCTATCTCAGGACCACCCTTTTTCTATCGGAACCCCTGCGAGTATGTGTGTTCGAGCGCGATGAAAATAGATTTTTCAACAACCATTTTTCTGTATTTGCAATCAATCAATTTACATGAACACAGTTGAAATGTGCACTTTTGCAGCATCACGGCGGCAACAATGTTATTCAACACCGTTTTCATGTACTCAGGTTATGTAAAGCCAATTACACAAAGTTTAACTTTCAGCGGAACTTGATTAACGACTCGCACGTAACGTTCATTATTACATTCATCGCCGGTTCCTAATCCAATTATCAGCAACCGTACAGGACGGCGGCAACGGGATAAATACGAATGCAATTTGTCGAATCGTCCATAAAGAATTGCAACCGTATTAACCGTATCAACACATCCGCGAGAGCGCCGCTTTGTTTAACGCAACCGGTTGAAATCTCGAGTAGGAACCGTTCAATTGTAAAACGGAAATGTCCCGGTTCTGATTCGCGCGAGCACAATGCACCGCTAATGATCGTTGTAAAGGATCCCAGGCTTCTGTGTCATTTATGTCGATGATATTTATTCCCCCTCCACCGATGCAAATCGAAACTGATGAATGGAAACTAAGCAACAGATTGCTTCTCCCTGTAGTTCAGAGCGACGGCTTCGGAAAGTCTATCCGTGCCAGCCGAGTTTCATTCAAACGGCCAATCGAGTTTACATCCGACACCTTCAGGTGACGTTCGTTAACGTGCAATCTCCTCTGTCACGACGAACTTCTCCTCGCCGCGGGAAATATTTTAACCCCGTGGCCCCTTGAAGAGTGCACGGGGATACGTATAGCCATTACCTGCTACGTCGTGTCCGCCGTTTCGAAAGATAAGACAAATTGTCGTGGCCAGGGTCTCCTTTCGCCGTAAGGGGGCCGCATGACGGGAAATATATCAGCTCCGGAATAATTCCGAATAAACGAAACATTTGGCAACGTTCTGCGAGCGGCCTGGTTCTCGCGAAATTTGTTCATCGACTTCGGTTCAGTTTCGACAAGAGATAATTCTGGACTTTTCCTCGAAAGGAATTTCGAGATTTCCTTGCGCTGGTGTATCTTTCGATTTTATAGACAAGCAAAATAAGTATAATAAATGGTTCAATTAATCAAAATTGGTATCAGAATTTATTAACTGGGGAAAATAATGAATGGTATCAATTAATTGTACGCGTACATATGATTATTATCATCCGTTTAGACGCTGCCTATTTTACTGATAATATCATTCAATTTATGATTAAATTGAGATAACGAATCATATATTATCCATGAAAACAAAATTCCAAAGGCACATATTCCGCGGTCTCGTAGCACAGGTACTCGTTAGTGCTCTCTAAATGATTCCGCAGCGTATACGAAAATAACACGAGCATTAAGTATTATCGTCCGCCCTATCTCGCGATCCTTCTTACATTCGACCTTTGAAGGGCAAAAACGAGGGGTAGAAAAAAAATAAGGGGAGCAAACCCCCAGGAAAAGTAATTTCACCGGTTCCTCTTATCATCGTTTTATTTCTCCTCCCTCGATTTATGTATATACATGTACAATGATTCAGTATCGTCGCAGTGTAGCATCGCCTTACACGCTATCTAACACTTTTAAAAAGCCGCGTGTATGTACGACGAACGAACGCGAGCCGGAAGTGCATTCTCGCGTCAGCATACACGTAGGCGGAAATAAGACAGATATACGAATTCGTAGTTCTACCGCTAGATTTAACAATGAAAAGAAGAATAAAAAGGATACAAATCTTCTTCCACTAATTTATCATCCTTTGTTACATAAACCCATCGGCGTAATGGGAAAGTAAGATCGATGAATGACTTAATACAAAATGTATGAGGGTGTTTTCCAATTTCCGTACCCCCGACCGCCGTATCCTCACACCTATTACCATTTTTATTTGAAAAGCCGTAAATCCGGGCGTTACAGGTTTTCAATCGTCGCGTATCGTGTAACCCGAAGTATCAACTAAACCTGTCCAATTTGAGGTGCTCGACGGAGGAGAAGTTTCGTCTGTGGATTTCTCTGAAGTAAAACCCTCGGATGATGTGATTTATTTCAGCACACTCGAAGGGCTCGGATAAAATCCTGGCCGAGTGCCCGGCGCAACCGTCCACGTTTTATCACGTGTACGTTGGTGTATGTATTCGCTAACACCGCACGCCGCTTCTCGATATCTACTTCCTCGATCCATTCTGTGCAGGGGGAAGAGGATCCCCCTACGCGAAACGTTCCGCGCAAATACGCAACAGGACTCGTGTGTCCCGCAGGTATTGGTAAATCGGTAATTCGTTCGATCGTTTTCTACATTTGCTCGTTAGAGGCTCATTTCCCTTCGCGACGACCGGAACCGCCGCATCTCGTCTACGAATTAGGGCCGCTGTATCTGGCGGAAGCCTCGCCTCGATTATTTTCATCGATTCGAACATCACGCCGCGACATATCCTCTGCCGTTGTTCGTTAGCGATTTTTGAAACGGAATAGGCCTGAACGGGTTGTCGGGGGTAATCGATACTATCTAGACGCGGCAGAAATCGAAAATCCCTTCGAGCCTGCCTCGACGGGAGACGTCGGATAGACCGAGCTCAGGTATGTGCCCGATTGGATGACTCGTGAAATTCCTCGTAAAATATCTAGGCATCGAACTGTTTGGAGTTCCACCCCATACATAATGTAAATTCCGGAAATCGATCGTATTTGCCGTATTGTAAAATTGCCGAATCACAAACGTAATTGCGTCTGCCCAAAAGATTTGAAGCAGGTGAACGAAATTTTGCTACACAGAGCAAGTATTTGCGGTGCATATTCGTACAATGAAATATATACCGAGGAATATCGCGCGCTAAAAGTTAAATCCTCCACGTGGAGTGTTCGTCACGCAATCGCTACACTTATTGTCACTAGTTCTATGGCGAATCAGATAGAAGGTCGACAGTGGTACATGTCAAATTGCGAGCATAGTATCGTCTACGCTCTACACCATAGATAGCCACGTTCGATTTGTCGGATGTGCCTTGGTCGTGTCGATCGAGCGAAATCAAGATACGAAACTTGTGCATTCGGAATTCCGCGAGGACGTCCCGGCGAAACGAATCTCGTGACGTCTGAAACAAACCTTCGACGCACGAATATCGTTTCTGATCGATCCCGAAAGACATTCGGAACAATCCAACGTGCGACTGGCATTCTGCATTTGTGCAGTCTGATGCGCGGACAGCCTTCACGATGTACCGAACCGTTCTCTTACATCGATGATCGCTTGTCGAATTCCAGCAATTCCCGACTCGATCGTCCATGGCTTTGCATCCTTTGGCGCGTCGACCGCGTTATCAATGAACTGTGCAATCGTCAGAGCACAAAAGGTCGGCTGTGCTACCGGCGAATTTCACTGTTCCGGATGAAATGCCCACGCCTTGAACCAGATCACCCGGCCGCGCTGTTTTATGTATGCGCGCGGACTTTTGATACGAAGGATATCGTGAAAAGTCTGGAAAATGGAATCTATCTGAAATCGAACTGGCTTTATCACGAACGCATTACAGAAACGGATATGCGTTTTCCATGGAGACAAACGGCGATGGAATTTTACCGTTTCAATTACTCTGTTTCCTAGCCCTCGCCTACCTTTCCGCCTAACCATATTCGACTTCGATTTCAATTTGCAATTCCGCGTTGCCCCGCTACTGTCTCCATTTGCACTCTGCCATTTTGCAAGTCGAACCGGTTCGCACGAACCTACGTTCGTCCATGCCCCCATCCATGGCTGGGTTCAAATGATTTAAATGAAACGAAACACGACACCGTAAACAATTTAATTCAAAGTTTCATAAAAACTAGCGTACCGGAAGAAAGGGATCTGCGTTGGCGTAGGTCGACGATAAGATTGTCTCGCTTAGAGAAAATCCGTCGCGTCGGACATCGTATTACTCCCGTGCACGTTGGATTTCAAGTAGAAAATAAAGAACACGTTAAATGATAGACGAACGAATTTTCCTCGGACCCGTGACTGGGTTCTCGACGCACCAAGTTTCTCCAACGGGACCACTTGTTTAATCCTGACGCAATCACGGTCAATCATCTTGAAACATTGTCGGTCCTTTGCATATATCGCTGGAAGAATCTGGGAAGTAATAAATCCATGATCCCATGGACCGTTTATGGTTATTTGTCGTCGAACTCGGTTATTACCGGAACTGTAAGGAGGCGAATGACAAATCGCGGGTTTCTAATCTTCTTTCCGATCGACTATTATCCGATGGAATAAATCTTTTAAAGTAGAAACAGTGAAACTTAACATACCGAGAACCAGTCTACGATCAAATATACACAATTAATCATCCAACTCGACCACTTTAGATGTTGCTCGATAGTTTTCACGAAGGGGAAAAAAGAAGTCGTTCGTTCTGCAAAATCATCTCGCGTCCGTCCGTCGCACCGTCGCCGATGGCTGTTTCGTTTTGCTCATTCTCGCAAGGAAAAAACACGCGAAACACTGCTGGTTTCGTTCTGAACCGTTCCCCGATCTACGCGTCGCTTCGTGACTTCTTTGTTAGACAAACGTTTCCGGGCATCTGTCTAGAATAAAAGAAACTGATTGTTCTTCGCGCGATCGAAGTTAAGAGAAATTTGATTTAGCGAGGGAAACCAAAGATTTTCTTGTACTACACACGACAGGACAACGTCGAAAGCGAGTGTGTTTCTGAAGTTTACTTACATTGTGCGATTTTTATGAACGCGAAAACGAAGACGAATCGTATAGCTCTAATACGGGTCTAACGAAGAATCAGTTGAGAGAGGGTGTTCGACATACACCTTATTCGAATCACTCGACATGTGTTTAACACCGTTGTTGGCTTGTACGTACACACAATCTACGTTACACGATTACGTATATACACACGAGGCTCGTCCCAGTGAGACACAGGCATACTGTCCAGTATCAAGATCAGCCGCAAACAGTCGACCAGCGTTGTTTGAAGCTGAATCTTGATTCTGTCGTCCCCTTCGTCTCTTCAGCTCGTCCGGATGACAATAGTAAGTATTGATAAAGATGAACAGTTGAGTTATCGTATTATTAATAGAGAAACGGCGGGTGAACACCCTACGAATCCTTGAATCCTAAGTTCTTCGACTGCTCCGATACCAGTTTTAAAATAGCTACAGTTTCAGGCATTTCTTCCTCTCCTTTTTTTTTGTTTGGTTGGTGATTGGTTTACGCTACTTGGTCTCGTTAAAATTTCTTTCGGAAAATCTGTTTCTTGCGTGTCTTTGTGGCGTGTGAAAAACCAGAGCTCTTCTCAGACGGTACGATTGAATGGGATAAGTAGTCTTTGATTCTCACTGCTGAAGTTTCGATCGTATTACCGAGGTGAAACCTTTTTGATTCGAACTGGAAGAATATAACATTCAGCAAGCGAACGGTCAAGCGCGAGGGATGAATTATATGCAAATGCACGATGAATACATTCGAGTGTTGTGAAAGGAAAAAGAAAAATGTCCTTCCTTGAAACTTTCTCTGAATCTGAGATCAAGTATTGATCGTTCGTATCCCCGAAATGTTATCGCTGAAACTTTCGTTTTGCAGGCGAACAAAATTTCCACGCTCTTCCTTCAACTAATCAATCGTGGAAGCAAACTTCCGAAGACCCGCAGATCCGTTGTTATTCTCCTCACTCTCTGTCAAAGTTTTCGTTTCCTCTTCGTCCATGCCGCGCTGACAATTACGGCAGAATTAAGCAAGATTAACTAAGCTTTATTTCATCCCGCGAAGTGATTCGACAGATGTTTAACACCGCGCTGAAGTACGCGTGTTTGAGACAAGCCTGCAAATATCAACAATAATTCCACGTCGATCGTAGACAAACTTCGTCCAAATAACAACAACGTTGCTTGAATCTTGCATAACGATCATTCAATGTCCGTACGTGGAAGAAACGGACGAAGGATAAGTGAAACAGGTATGCGTGACATTGTCGCTCTAGTATAGCTCAATGAGTCTGAATATACATGCAAAGTGGTCGCGTAACGACGAAAAAGTTCATCTACTCTTTTTACCCTATCCCTATGCGATCGCAGTACGAGAAGCCAATATCTTCGTCTGTCGTCGTCATTGGCGAGTGAAAAATCGGAGAATTCCATTTCAAAGCCGGAATTGGAATCCCGTCGATCGCATCGGATAGGGCCGACTATATCCAGGAGCCAACTCGTTTACCTAATTCAAAACCAAGGGAAAACGAGGAACGCTATTTAAGCACGAACAAAGACGAACTCGTTGTAATGGTTCCAACGGTTCTCCTCGGAATCCACTCCTGGTTTCAGCTGTTCCGTATTGCTGCCAGCCGTCCCGGAACCGCAGCTACCGGCCAGCTTAAAACCTTGCTCCTGAAGCATCTCGAAAGCTTGCTCGATGGAGCCGTGCTTCAAGAAAAACCTGGACGTGTAACGATCGGTGGTTCCGTGGTCCGGATCGCGGCTTTCGTTGAGAGTTTCTCCAAACACGTCCCTGCAGAGAGTTACGCGGCCGCATACAAGGATCCTCGAGAGCTTCCGGAACTTCACATCCGCCAGACCCTCGCGACCAAATGCGAAACTTCCGCGATAACCCACGGTTATGTATCCGGGTGTTCTCTTGCCCGAAGAAGCCAGAGGACCGGATGTCTTGCCGTTCTCCAGTATGGCACGCTCCAAGCCGGGCAGACCGTAAAAATTCGCTTCCTGTTTCAATCTTTCCTTCTCCCGAAAACCTTCGGGCAACACCAGTGCCTGATTGCGCAGGAAATCGAGGACGTAACGGAACAGTACCCCGTCACGGTCCAGAAAATACTTCCCCTTCGCGTCCTTCTCTACCGGTGTTTTCCCCGAAAACAAAGCGGCCAGATGAGAATCGCTCTCCCGGGTGAGGGTGGTGAGTGCGGTGGTGTAAAATACACCGCCCACGTTCAACTCCACCACGCTTGGCACAGCTTCCTGTTGCTGGTCTTGATCCACCATGCTTCTGAACGCTGGTCTATTAGACTCGTCTCGCGATGAATCGCCCCTCGACTGCGACTCGTACTAGCCGGATAATGTTTGCGTGCTTATCAACGGGAGTATGGCCAATTTCGAAGTGGTGGATTGTATTTAAAACGGGGGTCACGGTGGCCAGTGGACCAAAGGGGGGAACAACGTGCGAACGAGATCTCTGTGTTTATACTCGCCCTGTGCAATGACACCGACTATTGCACACCACGGGTAACACTTCTCGAGACTGAACTGCACACAGCACCGTGAGAGATCGCGCGAACAGGCTGACGTGCCAGGTCGATGACCGAGGACAGCTGAGGGTTGAACCGAGGTGGACACGCTCTAAGACAAATCTAACCCGGAAAGCGTGCTCTCTCGGATCTAGGGACGAGAGAGACTGACGATGAGAGACTGCGCCTACGGTCGGTCGAGGAAGGCCGAGCTTAGCTCGCTTCCGTCGCTGCGCTTCCTCTCCTAGGCACTTGGCGCGCGCGGCAGGACGCATCCCCGTGTGTGTCGGGATGCCTGCTACGCTGGCGCAGAAGGTGAACCAACAACGCGCGCCGGTCCTCGAACAGAGAAACGCGCGCAACCAACCCTTTGTCATTCGATCATCGCATCGCGTGCTATCGCCCCAACGAAGTTCCCCTTTTCCACTTTGTATGCCGATAATTAATGGTGTCAAATTCCATCGGCTGATAACACTATGAAATCGCACTCGACTTTGTTCGTGCTCGAGCAAGTGGCGAAGAGAAAGTGAAAAATATTCTTGTCCGTCTACATTCCGAATGACGCGTGTGATTCATCTCACTGTGTAATTAGAGTTTTGTTTCTTCCTCTGCATTTGATCATTCATAGTGTAGCACTCAACCTCCGCCGTCACTGTTTTACCGAACGGCCCTGAAAATTTTCCCGAAAAATGCGTGACCAGCATCGTATAGGGACCTGAATTTAGTATGCGTACAGGGGTGCAATTACATGTTTGCTATGCGGACACCTGTTTTGTTCTTGCGTATATATTAGTGTTGCGATTTGAGAACGGTAATGAATCCTTGCATGCCATTAGCTATATGTGACTCATATACATGCACGGTACATACATATAGATCGTAGGTAAAAAAGAATAAAATCCTTTGATACTGTTCGTCGAAATGATCGGTTGACATTGACTAACCTTGATACTACTGGGAGCGCATTTCTTTTTTTACAATCACACAATTTCACCTGTACGTATGATAAAAAGAACAACTTGCGCACTCGTACAAATAATGTCTTAAGGAGCATAACGTCCAATGTTTAAGATGAATACTATCATTTAATCATTGAACAATTAGCGCCCTCCCTTTATTTATCCCCACCACCCGATCAACTGGTTTCACGAATGGCCGATAGAGCGCGCCGATCAGTTAAGCTGAGTGTGTACTGTGATTTGGATGGCCTGCGATGGCCACTGTTAACAACGTGAAATCATCTCAATTGTGTTCCGTTGCATATTACAAACCAGTACGTTGCGAGCATTATATTTCATCAATTAATCAGGAAACGATTACGCGACAGAAACTGATGTCACTCAGTAATATTTCTCGTGTTGCTACGCAGATCAACGTATGTGAACAATTCGCTCTTTCATCGTCCGTCGGAAACTGGGACGATAATTCCGCGGGATAGATCTTCTATCACCAGTTTGGGCCTGCTCGACTGTCATTGAAAAAGACGTGGTTCGAGGGGAAAAATGTCGGAACCACGAAAAAGGAATGTAATGGAAGAGCCCAGGGGTAATATTCTCAGGAACCATTCGTGGAGTAATGGACTAGACAGCGAGAATGAGCTGGGTGGTGAAAACGAATTGCTCAACGAAAGTATGGTAAATCCAAGGTGCGCAGAATTATCCGAATATTTAAACATTTTACTTCAAGATCGAAATGCCCTTGCAATTACTGCTGAATTCGCTTTTATTTATTCTCGCACGATCTCTAATCAATATTAAGACAGTAATACATCTGTGTCAAAGTTTTTCTTTGTTAGCAGCTATGTACTGTTCACAGAAGTAGTATTGCACTGGGTATCGTATCTTTCCGATGCGTTTTTAATCGCGCGTATTATTACACAAGTATCTTTTGGAATGTTATTCAGAACTGACTAAGATCCAATCTGTTATCGTACAGTTTTAATTTTTTTCCCCCAATCGTTCTCGTGACACGAACAAGAGTTTCTTACTTTTGAACAATCTCTAATGCTTTAGTAATAGGCTATTTAGTACGATAAGCCTGTAATATCCATAGCCTCAGGAAGTTATTGTCAGTTGCGTTAAAGCTGTTGGATATAGCAGTTCGAACATTTGAATAATATTGTAGTTAGTTAATATTGCATTTTGTAGTATATATATTTATGTATATCACCAAGTTGAATTATTCTTTTCTCGTTAGTCATCATCGATCAACTTTAACGGATCAACCTGTCTGCAATATGACACTGTACACTGAGGAAAAAATGCGCAGAAAATTGAAATTTTTTTTCATGAACCCTATTGAAAAGTGGCAAGCAAAACGTCGTTTGCCATATAAATTTGCAGTGCAAGTAATTAAAATTGTATTGGTCACAATACAACTATGCCTATTCGCGCATAACAACTATATGCATGTAAACTATGCCTGGGATAATCGTATAGCTTTTTCTCATCTATTTCTCAAAGGATGGGATGCTACCCAAGAGGTAATAAATGATGTAGTATTTATTTACATTGCATGTAACGTGTATTTCCCATAATTACAGTTTGTATGAATATACAATAATGAACACAAAAATTTACATTTTCAGGTGCCCATTTATCCACCAGCAACAGGCCCCTTAGCCATATATAAACGAGACGATTTTTACAGTACAATTGATTATGCTTTAGATGGCTACTATAATCTTAGCAATGCAATTGGTTCTTACTCGTATACTGCAGAGGACAATTCAGTAGATCCAGTTGTTCTATGCTTGTATCAATATAAAGAAGGTATTATATTTGGATTTAATGAAAGTTATGTCTTCGATAAAGAGGTCATGGAAACTTGCATAAATATAACACATCAGTTCTACAATAACTGTAGTACATCAAAACACTTACTGTTTAAACAGAACATTAGTGTAAACTTCTCTGCCTTGGTCAGTGCAGATTTAATGTTCGCTTTAAAGACTGTTAACTTGAAAGCTGCAGGACCAATGGCACCACCTGATTGTTATCAGTTTAATATCAAAATTTACTTCGATAATCGCGATTTCGATGGACAAATGTTGCTTTCATTAGATGCCGAACCAAAGAGACTGCAATGTAAGGGTGATATGCGTTACATAATGGATAATCGTATTGAATCAGCTTTGAGGACATTGCTGAATTTGCTTGTAATTTTCATTTGTTCTGTATCTCTTGCCTTATGTTCAAGAGCTATATACAGGGCGCAATTACTCAAATTCGAAACCATGAATTTTTTTAAAAAAACATACGGCAAAACATTGAGTTTTGAAGGAAGATTAGAATTCTTAAATTTGTGGTACGTCATGATCATTGTGAATGATCTCCTAATTATTGTAGGCTCAGCTGTAAAGGAACAAATAGAACGAAAACAATTTGGTAATGATCACTGGAATGTCTGCAGCATATTTCTTGGCACGGGTAACTTGCTCGTTTGGTTTGGGGTATTAAGATATCTTGGTTTCTTTAAGACCTACAACGTAGTCATTCTAACATTGAAAAAAGCTACACCCAAGGTAGCACGATTTTTAATATGCGCGATTCTTATCTATGCTGGATTCACGTTCTGTGGCTGGTTAATTTTGGGTCCGTATCATATAAAATTCAGATCTCTTGCTACTACGTCTGAATGTCTCTTCGCTCTCATAAACGGGGACGATATGTTCGCTACATTTTCCATAACGTCATTCAAATCACCGATGTTATGGTGGTATTCTAGAATATATTTATACACGTTTATTTCATTGTATATATACGTGGTTCTAAGTTTATTCATTTCTGTGATAATGGACGCTTACGATACGATCAAGATTTATTACCGCGATGGCTTCCCAAAAAACGATTTACAAACTTTTATTGCAGCTTGTACAGACGAAGCATCTAGTGGTCTTTATAGAGACGATTCTGAAAGAAGTGATTTATCTGAGCTTGTAGATCGATTTTGTTGTTGTCGGAAAAGACCCTTTTACGGGTCATTCTCAGGTTCAAGTACAGAATTCACAACAAAATCGGAACAAGCATGTGGGGGGGCAATCTGTATATAGTACGTTAATGGGCAATAATGTATTAAATAAATATTATGGCTCCATGGCAGATACTCGATATTGTAACAATTTTTTCACGTAATGTATTTTTTTATGAAATTAGTATGTTACATTCTTTGCCCGGGTATTGTAGCGCAAGAGCTGCCATTTTTTTACATCCATATTAACGATAGGTACATTGTTCTTTCTTCGTTAGAATAAAACGGAATATTTTTTCGCAATATTTCCGCATTTCGAAATCGGACGTACGTACCAATACCATAGATCACGTTGTTGTTCTTATTTGTATAGTATGAATCAAAAAACAGTAATTTCCTAAAATAAAAATGAAAAAACGAGTAACATTTGTGCCGAAAACAACTTTAATGATACAAGTATATATACAAGAATAATATGAATCTTTCCTTAGGAAGATGATTTACATGTATAAACAAAACTGGAATATACCAAAGGCATTGTAAAAATGTATAGTGCACAGTTTTGTATATACACGGATCTGTAATTAATTATAATTTTCCAAGCAGGTCAGATGTAATTTCTAAATAAGGGTAATTATAAATAGGAAGGCGATATCTCTGTTACAAGTTTAATGCAATGTACAGTGCATTAGCAGTCTAGAGCACTGGGTAAATAACTAATGTATGGTTAAATATTAATGTGAGTCATATAATTTGTAACTTATACATATTTGCAACATGCACAAAATTTTATGTATAACAACGTTTTATACAATGTGCATTGTTTGTGATATCTGGATGTCTATATACAATTTACAAGATCATGGAATATGTTTTACTTAAAATGAACGAGCACACTAAAGCAAAATGTGTTATCCAAAGAAATTACATTTATAATATATTTACAATGGAATACAATAAAATTGTAATATTTTTAATTAACACTTAATAATCATCCCTTCCTAGTTTTCCTTAAATTGCATTAGTTATGGGTGAATCATTATTAAATGACATCGTTTACCTTCCTGATGAGTCATACATGTGCAATGTGCACCTTTTTAAAATGCTACAGTCTGAACAACAAAACATTGAAACAGTATAACCTCGAACTTGTATACCGCCATTACTATCGATTTAAATGAATTAGAGAATGGGTCGTTCGATATTTCTAACAAATTAGGTCTAAATAGTATACTTAAATAATAACGTCCAAATACGTCAATATATCTTTTCGATGTATTTTTTATTGCGAAAAGGATGCAGTAGAGTGCATATATTAACTTTATCAAAATAAAGAGAACATTGAAATCGATCGAATTTATCTATATGATTAACATAAACGTTCGACTTAATTGGATGTTTTCTTCATAAGTTCATTATTTCTTCTACTTTTCAACATTTGACGAACTTCTTTGTTTCTATTCAACCTCCTGCAGAAATCCAGTAAGCATAAGTGCACTGACCTAAGAAAAGAACAGAGCTGGTCACTGACCGTACCTAAACGCAATTCACTGTTTACATCCAGCTTTACATCTCGAACTGTCAAGGTGAAGCGCGCGGCCCGAACACTTTGTTGCTGTCAAGCTTCAGTATAAGACGGACTGCCGATCGTGTCAAAATTGAAATACATACATACATTCATAAAGGGAAGTGCCTTGGAAATATCGAACGCGGTGGCGTTACAATAATTATAACAGAAACTTTCGAAAACCATTTTGCGTGGAAATGTCGAGGATGAGCCATAACGCCGTAGCGGGAACGAACAAAGGCGAGCTTGACTTTCTGTTCGCAAACAAAGAAGCATCTGCCAGTGAACACAGTATTTCAAGCATGGTTTCGAGTATTTCTGCTTCGCAGGATGAAAATTTTCGTATGACAAAGCACGCGGAGAACAGCCTGAAAGTGATGGAAAGATATTTACACGATCAACAACTGACAGATGTCATTTTAATTGCAGGTAAATAATGTTGCGCGAGATTCCTTTGTTTTCGATTGGATCATTGTCGATCAATAAATGGGACGTCTATGCCCTTAATTGAAACGAGAAAATTTATAATTATTTAAATAAGTGTAAAAAAAACATGCATTTACTGTATTATCATTTATTTAGGAAAAAGACGTTTTCCTGCACATCGTTTAGTATTAAGTGCTGGTTCAGAATATTTTGCTGCCATGTTTACCAGTTGTTTGAGAGAATCTGGACAAAACGAAGTTGAACTAATGGACGTAGATGGAGATGCATTATGGGCTTTAGTCTGTTATTGCTACACAGGTATAACTTTAAATCTATTCACTGTAGTAGACCATTTATCATAGATACTTATTGATTGATCTTTAAACACTTGTAATGGTTGTAAAGAAATGAATATTATGTTCCCATACTGTAGGTTGTATAGAGTTAAGAGAAGATAGCGTAGAAACCCTTTTAGCAACAGCATGTTTGTTGCAATTGAATCCAGTTGTTAAGGCTTGTTGCCAATTTCTCAGAAAACAGCTTCATCCGAGTAACTGCTTGGGAATAAGAATGTTCGCTGATACGCAGAGCTGTGCAGATTTGTTAGAATATGCACATGCGTATACAACTAAACATTTTATGGAAGTTACAAAGAATCAAGAATTTTTGTTATTATCTCCCAATGAAGTTGCCAAGCTGTTAGAATCAGATGATCTCAATGTTCCTTCGGAAGAGACTATTTTTCATGTAAGGGTTTATTATACTATTTGTCTATAGAGGAAGTGATAAAAAAAGAATTAGATAATTTAACTTTCGATTTCTATGATTATGCCTGCTTAAAATCAAGGCTTGAAGTAATAGAAGAACTATTACTGTTACTATTAACTTCAGGCACTTGTGACATGGCTGGAGAATGATCCAGAAAATAGACGGAAAGATGCAAGCAAGTTACTAAGTCTAGTAAAATTACCCCTCTTGTCTCCTGCGGTGAGCTAAATACTTTTCTACATTCTTAATAACAATGTAATAATATGTAAATAGTCATCCTTATTGCGTTCGTACAGTTCATAACGGACAATATCGAAAGTAATGAAATGTTCAAAGATCAAAGGGTGGCACAGGAGTTAGTTATGGAAGCATTGAAGTATCATCTTTTACCTGAACGTAGACCATTACTTCAGTCGGGGCGTACAAAGCCAAGGAAAGCAACTGTTGGTCACATGTTAGCTGTTGGGGGAATGGATGCTAACAAGGGTAAACGATAATGAATGTGAACAATGAAAAGCAGGTGTTCAATTATTTTATTATATTTGTTAGGTGCTACTTCTATAGATGCATTCTCTTTACGCGATAACGCTTGGAAATCAATGGCTGCGATGAGTGGCAGGAGACTGCAATTTGGTGCCGCCATTGTTGATAGGAAATTGATAGTTGCGGGTGGAAGGGATGGGTTAAAAACATTAAATACAGTAGAGTGTTTTGATTTTTTCACATGTACATGGAGTACACTATCACCTATGAATATTCATCGGCATGGACTAGGTGTAGCTATATTAGGCGGACCTTTGTATGCAGTTGGCGGTCATGATGGTTGGAGTTTTCTTGAGACTGTAGAAAGATGGGATCCAAATACACGTCAGTGGAGTTCAGTAGCACCTATGTCTATACAGAGGTCTACAGTTGGTGTTGCTGTATTAAATGATAAGTAAGTGTACACAGCAATTTAATATATATATACAGCATATATATATATATAGTTAAACTATTATACTACACACTGTATGTGTTTTTAGATTATATGCTGTAGGTGGGAGAGATATAAGTTCATGTTTAAACACTGTGGAGTGCTATGATCCACATACAAATAGATGGACTCCATGTGCACCAATGTCGAAACGAAGAGGTGGTGTTGGTGTCGGTGTAGTAAACGGATGTCTTTACGCATTAGGTGGTCATGATGCACCTTCCACTAATCCCAATGCTAGTAGATTTGATTGTGTAGAAAGGTTCGTGTAATAAACCAGTTTTAATGCTAAGCCAATGTACATATAAGTGTCAATAATACATATAAGTATTAACAACTACTAGGTATGATCCTAAGACTGATACATGGACTATGGTAGCACCGATGAGTGTCCCAAGGGATGCTGTCGGTGTTTGTGTGCTTGGGGATAGACTTATGGCTGTTGGAGGTTACGATGGGCAGCAATATCTTACACTTGTAGAAGCATATGATCCACACCTAAATGAATGGGAACCGGTAGGAATAAATGTGTATATGACACCATTCATCGTGTCTCAACTGTAGAACATTTATGAAATTATTAATGTTTATATAATATAACTATATTAATTTTAAGGTTGCACCCTTAACTGCTGGCCGTGCAGGAGCTCCGTGTGTTGTCGTGAAAAATTTAAATGGTTTCGGATTTGATTAATAGTACAGTTGTGTACATGCTCAAATAAGGAACGTTAAAAAATACAGTGAAATATTTTAACTAAAATTCCCAAAACAAATGGCAAAATAGGAATTTTATGGTATTATGAAAGTAGCATTATTTTCGTCTATAAACATATATATAAGTATAGCGTTTCAGTATGAACATAGCGATGTTTGTACTCGAATCTGAGTTCGATGCTGTCGAACTGCGTGTGCTGTCGTGAATTTGTACATATTTATACCTACGTCTTTTGTATAAACATATTAAAATTTATTTTTAACAAATACATTTTTCATGTTGGACAAATTTATTTTCTCGTCAATCTAATGCATTTTATTTACACATTTATTGATATATATATATATAAATATATATATATATATATATTTTGTGAACATATTTTTTTTAAATAAATAAACGCTCGGTTTTAACTAATTTATCGAATTTTCATTTTCATGTTCCTTAACAAAGTGCCCGTTGTACTTTTTCCTTAACCCTAGCAAGCAGGAAATGTTCTGTAACAAAAGTAACAAAATGTATGTCGTAATGCGCAGCTTATTACATTATTACATTAATGAATCAAATTTACCGTGGAAAATCTGAAGCTGGTTCCGCGAATTTATGTCTAACCATAAAAGTAGCAATTGCTTCTGCAACTTTGTCTGGAACATCTTCGTGTACAGCATGTCCACAGGCCGGTAATACTTGCATTTGAAATTTACCTAATAAAATAAAAACATAATTATTTTCATACATCCTAACATATGTATAAGAATACTTGATATAAGTTAATATTTTCAACGCCTTACCTTGCATTTGACCAACGGTGAGTTCTCTATCTAATCTATCGACACCAGCTAGCAATAACACCTTTGGAGCTGGTACATTTAAAAAAGCTGCTGACAAACCTTTAAACCATCCAAACCAGTGTTTTTCAGTCTTGGACAGGTCTATCCTCCAAACATATTTTCTTGTAGCTGTAGCAGTAGTAGGATTAGATGGGGGTGGCATATTTACAGGTTCTTCTTCTTCTTCTTGTATAATATCTTGCCGTGGGATCGAACTTTCAGAATTACACTCGCATGACATTTGCGTTAGTGAATCGATATCGTGGGTGGCTAATTTATTAGTTTCGATACTATGTTGACAAGAATTTATAATATTACTACAGTGTAAGAACAAAAATCTGAAACTATGAATATACATGACACATGTATATTTATACTAACTTTTTTATCTGTCCAGGAACTGACACCTTAGCTGATTGCACATTACGGATTTGACCACTTCGTACACTAAAATTTGGATAATTAGACACATTCTTCTAATAATCTCATTTTGATTATACAACATAAACATAAAAAAGTAAATAAGATTTTAGTTTGTACAGGTTCAGCCAAAAAAATGTGCTTAGAGATAACCAGTTTAGTTTGCTAATATGAATTATATGAAATACACAAGGCAAAAGCAATTTACATAATTTTCTGAACTGTAAAATGTACCAACCACCATTCCACAGCCTGAGAAATGGTGCTAAAATTAGATGGGCGAGATCTTAAAAAGCTCTGCATAGATGTCAATGCATCCATAGCTGTTCCTTCAACAACATCAATAACTCCAACTCCACACAAATTTGTGATTAAGGGTGCAGCTCTAACTGCTACTGCGCCACCCATACTGTGACCTACCAGAATTATAGGGCTATCTTGCATTGTTGCTTGTATAACGGCTGCAACATCCCTAATAAATAATCGAACCAAACAGGCTTGAATGTTAGGTATTGTAAAAATAGTTGTATTTTATAATAGTATCAAATTATTGTTTACTCTGCCAATGTGTCAGCAGATAAGTCTTCCTCGTTTGATGCACATGTATCACCATGGCCTCTTAGATCGATTGCCATAACTTTGCACACTACCATAGTCATAATTGAATTCTAAAACAAACAGAGTATATAAACTATTCTGTACTTGTTACATTGAACGCTTAATACCTACAGTGAATTCTGCCCATGTTAATGCACTGTAACCACCCCCATGTAACAATACTAACGTCGGTCCCTCTGTACCCTTAGTATAAATATGAAACGTGTCTTGTCCTATTTTCACATCCTCTGAATGATCGAAATATGGTGTCCACTTAACTGGTTCATAATCCCTTTTGCGTTGATACCCCTTCGATTTGCTAACCCTGGTAGTTAGAAATATTTGCATGTTTAACGTCAATGAACCATAAATTTCTTTCGTTAAATTTTCACTAGATCGTTCACATTATTAAGCTGCTTTAATGAACACATTAATTTTGTTTAATTTTTATTCATCATTTTATGTTTATAAAATGTATGATACACCAACCTAGCACCAATTCCAAAATTGACTCCCGACGGTGGAAGTTTTGATTTTAAAATCGATTTTTGGAGGGAAGACATTTTATTATTAACAAACTCCTTTGTCTTTTATAATAATACTGTTTCCAATCACAGTTGTTTTCTCTGCTCTCATAAACACATCACAATTCGTAATATCGCTTATTTGATCTGCACTTAACAAAATGCCAAAACTACTCTGACAGCTTTACGTTGTTACTACCTGGAATTGCTGCTTCTATCATCACAAACGAGATATAAAAACAGATCTATCATGCAATGTGTTTTCTTGTCTTCAACCAGCAGGGTTCTAGAGCCCCATTTCACTCGCAATGTATCATCAAATTCAACGACGAGATCACGACCGCGGTTGGAGACCTTCGAAGATTTTCGGAAATTGCGATTGAACGCTACCGAGCGCTACAAGCACGTCTGCACTTCGCGGAGTGGGTTTGATTGTCGGCGCGGCCTCATACGCTTGATAATTATATGAAAAATAATTCGAACGACTGCGTATTGAACTTAGAGTACAAAGTGCAGTAGTGTCCGTTTAATGTTCGTTCTTATCCCCAATTAATGTTCTTATTCCTCGAGAAGCCTTCGTTTTTACGACTTAAGTACCAACGTATATATTTTAATTAATGAATTAATTACTATCTGTAAATATATGTTTCAAGCTACTCGGGTCGCTTATCTGCAGTGACTGCTATGTATCGACATCTATACAGAACCACACACGAGATATAGGAATAACCAAAACATCTTATGGACTTTCGTGGCCCAACATGACTGACATAACGACTCAGAAAAACCACGCTGATTCGAGCGTCCTCTGCACATGAACAGTGATCATTTGAAGAATTATTATTTACTGAAGTAGTGTTGGGGACAGGACTCATGCGATTGTGTGAATATATGTAAATGCTTTGGAGAGGATCGGGAAAGCTGTTCCTCGGGCAACGTTTCGGTAGAAAAATTGAGTTACGGTGCCTGGTCGCGCGATGCACTTCGGTTCGGCTCGAGTTGAGTTGAAAACACATCGCGATGCATCGGGGCGATGAAATTGACAAAGAGATGCGTGTCACGTCAAGCTTCCCGCTTAACCAAAAGAATTCTTTAACGAGAATCGTAGGTTCAGCTAAAAGCAGGTCAGAACCCTCAGAAGTCTATTAGGCAGCAGCCTATAGTCATACGTCCAGCTAAAAGTTGGTCAGACAACGTAGAAGTCCAATAGGTTTGACCCAAGGATTGTAGAGCTAAAAGTTGGTCAGGACCTGCAAAAGTCTAGTAGGTATGACCCTTGGATAGTAGAGCGCACGGCAGCCGTCGGTGGCCTACGGAGATTTCCGATATAACGAATATGTACCACTGAGCGCGACCGAGCGCTAGCGACGCGCCAGCGCGCCGGGTAGTGGGGATGCACAGTGCGCGGTGCGCGTGGTGTCATTATGAGTTCAAGCGTCGTAGCGTACATAACTCTACAAATCTCGGGGTCTACTTTACCACCGCATACGCTTGACTGTTAGCTTCTATTAATTAATATACATTTATTTAACAATCGTTTGGCTATCGCGTGTGTACATTAAATGCTTTATCGAGTCTCTTTTGCCGAACGGTTGACCGGTCATCCGGTACCACCGATTCTTTGATACGCGATAACTAGTCGTTTATTAAAATATCGGATTAATTAATTTATTAGGTTGATCGGTTCTTCGGATCTTTATTATATTTTATTACACGATTATTCGGATTCGATGCGGTGTTAAGGTTGCGTTTATTTTGTTTGCTATGACACCGATTTCGATTCTGATTTTAACACAGGTTTATCACGTTGCTTTTCTTTTTGTTGCAGGTCCAATGGATGATTGGTTGGCAGAGAATAATATATTGAGGTTGCGTCCAGACTCTGGGCTGGGAGCTTGTGGGCTGCTCGGTAGCAGTCACTTTCGTTTCTTGCCTCCTAATCAATTTCACTCCTCCTTGATTCATTCCATGACTTGAGTGTCCAGTCTCTGGACGTTACTAATCCAATGTACGAGATTCTTACCGATTGACGGTATCAGAGGTACGACTGAAAGCTATGAAATTACATTTGTGAGTTTAAGATTTTTGTAATGCTTTACCAATTACTTCCAGTTTGTCTTTCAAGAGAATTGCTTAAAATATGTATAATATGACCACAATCTCACGCATAGGAGTGAACATTGTTCCACGTGCAGTTCATTTGTTATAAACAATTAAACAATTAAAATTGTTGTTACGGCCAACTGCAGATAGATACAGCAACGGGGTATGTTTTTCGTGTAGCTGGTTCCTTTCTCCTTCGTTTGAGATGTTATTGATTACAATCGGCCCAGTAGAAGGCGAGATAATTGAATTTGTTTAATGAAATTATAAACAATTGCCATTATTTCGATTTGCTGGCGAGATACGTCAATAATCAAAGAAAGATGTGCTTCAAACTACGCGGGTCTCTGCCATATCTACAGTGTGTGGGGAACTCCGTAATTAAACCTCACATATAAATATTTAAAGAACGTGAACAAGCAAGTAGAATTTATTTATAAATTAACAAATAATCTTTAGAGACAAAAGCATCGTATAAAAGAACAAATATATTAGGGCGAAGTCAAATGGACGCTTTTTCAAGGAATGGCTTCCCAAGACGCTTTCAAAAAACAGAAAACGTTCTTCCTTCTTTTTTGATTCTGCAAAAACAAAGTATAAAAGAACAAATATATTAGGACGAAGTCAGATGGACGCTTTTTCAAAGAATGGCTTCCCAAGACGCTTTTCAAAAAACAGAAAACGTTCTTCCTTCTTCTTTTTTGATTCTGCCGCTCTTGATTGGCCGAGAGCATCCCAGCCAATCGTTGAGGGAGCGCCGGATATCTCTCCAAATCCATTAGGCGAGAGCAGCGCCAAGGTGTTGAGTGCGCGCAAGCGAGTCGCCACAAGTGCCTGCCTTGGTATTGTCATCTATACAGAACTCCTTGAAACTACTTGCATCTCTTACCTACTTACCTTAAGTGTAGATATGGTAGACCCCGGTAGTTTCAGTCACAGCTGCATAGATGGCGGTGGTAATGAATCTAGATAAAACAGACGTACATGCAGTTTCGAGCACTTCTTCATAGATAGCGAAACTGAAGCTACTTTGGGTGTAGGTTAGGCAGGGATACAAATGTTATATATATTCAAGCACTTGTTTACAAATAGCGGTAGAATAAATTTTACAAAATTTGGTTATTTATAGCTTCATTTATAAAATTAGGTTAATAATAATCCATTATCGTATCGTACTCCATTTGCATGTCAATAATATGTAATAATGTAAACACGGTATTACAATCTACATTAAAATTAATATGCGTAGGAACAATGGAAGTTCCATTGTTCATTTCATTGTACGAGAGTCAAGTCTTTAACAGAGGTAAATACACCTACGAATATTTTATTCTTCATTTCGGTCTCACAGCAATGAAAGTTGGGCTTAGTGTACATCTAACCTATATTTACAATACTATCTTTAACTTTATCTTAAACTTTAGCACTGTTGCTGTTTCATTATATTTCGCCTGTTATATTTTTCTGTGTCTTTCTAGCTGTTGCATTTCATAGTCTCTTCTGTTAAAGCTGTCCGTACATTCCTTTACCTCTGCTCTCAGCAAATTCATTCTTATGAGACTCGTTCCATTCCTTGTTAAATAATCCTCTCTTTCTTTTACGCTTCTGGTTTGGCCTTCCCTTCTTTCTTTTTCCTTTAAATATTGCTTAACAATCTATATCTCTCCTGCTACATATACTTACTAATATATTTTTTGTGTGTGCAGGTCTCGCGGTCAAAGAGTAAGGACCTTGACCGATATTTGTCATTGGGCATAAAGCAAGAAAGAAGAAAGAATAACCCTTGCCATATACTTTAGTTATAGTAAATTGGTTTCTAAGAATAGTTTGTAACTATTAGTGCATAAGATTAATTTAGTACAATTGTGTAATTAACTGTTATGTATACCTAGTATATACATATATAACTTTGCATTACAAAAAAGATTATTATATTACCACGATGCATCTTAAAGCTCGGGAATTATGAATTGATTGCCACATAAATCGTAGACACGTTTGAAGGTTTCTGTTACATCAAGCTTTTCCAGGCAGGGCTTTGGCACTAATCTGTATAATACTTCGATCATTCGTATCAGATCCTTGAAAATATTTTTATCCATTATATTTCCCGTTCTTGCATTAATAACATATCTGTTATACTTTTGTAATGCATGCATTATCTTGAACTTCTCCTCGTTCGTAACGATACTCTTAAACAGATAAATACAGCAATAAATAATAGTATATGGAAACCTTTTGGATTATATTTCATCAAATATCTTACTTCAAATGATTGTAAACCGAGGTACATTGGCCAATCCTCTTTGCAAGCTACACAATTACATTGGAAATAATACTGCTTTAAAAGTTCTTTTTGTCTCAAAGCTTTTTGCGTTATTGCATAATATTGACCATAATTATCTAATATCTTTTAAACAAAAATCTTCATTAGTAGTAGCATAATAATATACAAATTTTAAGTTATTTCAACATACCTGTTCACCCTTCTTAATAGGACATACTGCATGAGAAACGATATGCTCCGATTTTGAACACCTTGAAATATTTGGATTGCAGCTATGATTAAAAAGGCTTAAAAAAGGCAGCACTGCTATCTTACGTTCAGCTGTCTCTAAACCCCGTACTTCAGTACACTATAAATAAAAATCATACTGTTAAATATTTTAGAGAACTTTTATGAATGTATAAGATCGAATTTTTTTATGTATAATTATATATCTGACACTTACGCTATGTGCATTGGTGGGAATCATCTGTTGATTTCTTAATATAAGACCACCAAAAAATGTAACATCTGCATTATTAATTAAGTCAGATAAATCTTTTAATGGACTTCCAAACATATTTGTACATGTTGCCACAAAGTACAAAAGGACACAGGAGTCGATAGATCTCCTAAAGAGGTCATGTACTGAACGTTTCTCAATGTTGGTTGCAAGACCTAATACACTTCTGTACCTGTTGCTTAAAAAAATCCCATCTTTCGAAAAGCCTTTTGTGCAAGGATCTGAAAGCACATTTAAAGAAAAGTATTATTAATATTCATATCAAAATGTATGTTGCAACTTACCATCCCAATTGTCAACTTCTTTTAATTCGTCTCTTAATTCTTCTATACTTGTAGCTCCTCTCACAGCTTGTATAGCAACTCTTAAACTAAGCAGATCTAATTTTACGAAACCCATTTTTAACACAACAGGGAATACTGCACATTCCACGTCATGATACTTTTTCCAATCTGAAGCCTTACATTCTTCAGAACAATACATAGCATGAACGCAATAATCACATGGTATACTAGCCCAGGATACCTCTAAACAATACGAACAATGTGTATATACATTGTTAGGTGTTAGAAGTTGGGAGTACGGCACTTCTGTTGCAATTACTTCTCCAGGCCTTATGTCACGAGTAGCTACAATATGTCTACCGTATTCTTTATTATATTTTATGGCCAATGCATCAGAAGCGCATGGGGCTTCAGCATTATAAGTCTTTATTATAGGTAGCGCCGGTTGTTTAATAGTCTTTTCTCGTTTTAGTCCATGAAATGTTTGCATAGAATTCAGTTTGTCATTTAATTTCTTAAGATAGATAGTGTCCAAACACATATTTTTTAATAAAGATTGTGTTTCTTTGATAATACATTCCATGTTATTGATCGTTTGTCCTCTTAAACATTCAACTTTTCTTATATAAAGCTTAGCACGTATATTGTCTGCACATTTTAGTGCCAATGCTCTCTCTATGTCTTTGATACATTCTTCATTTTTATGTAATTTGATTAAAACAGCAGATCGATTGGCATATGCTATGGCAAGTTGTTCAGATGAAGCTGGAGCGTAAGCTATGCTTCTAGTATAAAATTTCAGTGCTTCGATGTAAGCGTTATGTTGTAACGGAGTTGAAACAAATATGCGATTACCATGTTCCCTAAACTTCCCAGATTCTTTTTGATTCTTTGTATCACCACACATTTCAGGAATTATATTATATTCTAACATAACGTTAAGAGACAAAATTATACGCTCTACATCAGTATTTAATTCTTTATATCGATTAATGTGATATTCACATTTACTTGCAGCAATCATTTTTGCATTTAACATATGCAATAATGTTGTATATGAAGCCATTTTAGTTTCTTTATTTCTATGATTATAAATAGAGGAAGAGTTATTGTTTGTAATAAGTACAACCGGTGTAAAAAAATATTCTCCGCAAATATGTTAGGTTTGGGTTAGGTTTATTTTATTCTGAAACATACAGCTTCTTCACTATCTAACGTAAATCAATGTAGTCTACATATGGCAGACACAAGTAGCTTCAAACAGATAGCACAACCAAGTTTGTCCATTAATTAAATTAATTTACTTACTGAAAAGTATTGCATCAAATGGCATGTATAGCATTGTTGCGTATCTATTGGTGGGATATAGGGAGTTTATGCAGGTTCGGTTGCCCGTGGAGCGCTGAACCGCTCTGCTTGTGGTGAAGCGCGGCGAAATTAAACACAAGTTATAATCTTTAACAAGAACGACTATTTATTCAGTAAATCAATGTAGACAGTACTGGTTGCAACGAGTTATAAAGAAGTTCTGATCAGCGAGGCTTTTTCTTCTTCCCTTTTCGGCTCTGTTTCCTCTTCCTGCATTCCTTGCTCCTCCTTTTGCCTTCGTCTTGTCCAATGGGGTAGAGTCTTGCTGTGGCTGGGCCGTGGGGGTGGCAACGCTTCCATGTCCGCGTGACAGGTCAGGGTGCGCACGAGCTAAGGGAAAAGCGCGGGAAAGCCAGAAGATTGCGTCGAGAGTAGGTGGGAGTTATCAAAGGCTCCTTTGTTTCGGGTAAGCTATGTGGAGGCCGGTTCTGGGTATCGTAGTACTCGACATTCCGAGGGTTGTGTACATTCCTTTTTCGGCTTCGAATTTCGCTCTTAAACTACTTATCGTTACAGTTTATATTGGCGGTATCTCATTTGGGATTTCTAGGGAATTGAAACTCGGTTCACGCGATAGCGTAACAGCATAAAATGGTTAAGATAGGTCAGGATCGGTACAATGACCAACGGCCAAGGACCCACTTTCGTCGAAGCTGGTTACTTCGTGAACGAAAGGATATGTTTATTTACCTATCTTTTTTTAACATTAATTATCCAAACATTGTTTTAATAAGTAATAAAATACTTCATACGTTTCGGATAAGGGATAAAAGTATGGAACAGTTAATAAACGGCTTGATAATTAAATTGTTATTCGTGAATAACGAATCATTACACATTATTATTAATTTAAGATAATGTAATATTTGCCATACGTTGCCCCTCGATGCACCCGATGACAGCCGCGCGCGGTGGTGCCTGGGCGCGCGCTGTACGGGCACGCTCATTGGCCAGTGTTTTTCGTTAATAACTCAAAAACGAAGCTACTTAACATATTTTGGTCATGGAAAAAGTTGTTCAGCATCACTTCAGCTAAAAGAAAATTAAAAATACTGCGACACTTGCAGGCCACCCTGTATATATATATGTATACCTCACCCAACACACCCTACCAGACTCTCAGTTTCTCCATACCGGCCTTCCACTTTCAGTAGGTCAGTAGGCAATTTTTTAAAATATAAAAGTGAGTGCAGTAATGCATGGAAGTTTCATTTATTGACTATGTAGGTCTTAATGATTGTGTATGGCACATTTATTTAATAAAAGCTTTTATGCACTCAATATATGTCAATTTAGTATTAATTATTGGAAAACTAGATTATGAGGAAGTTTGATAATGTATAATACACAGTTCACTTTAATAAAAGAATACTTTATTATATAGTAAAGGGAAGCTACGTCCTTATTGAAAGAAGAAACTCTATCGGATGAGTTTAGAAGAGAAGCGTTGAGCATTTGGACCCTATGTTCCCTCTTAATATAAACACTTGTATAATCAGTGGCATTCTATTCCAAATTACATTCCCAGAACTTAAACGAGATAATTTTTGTTTAACTGGGCTTTATTCAATAGATAAAACCAACATTAATAAAATTTTAAGAGTATCATAACTATTTTTTACAAGTTCATATTTATTATATACATACATAATTTAAAAAAAATTTACAAGGTTCATGCTATATTTATTAGTTAATAATGCCACAGTGTTGTTATGTTCTCAATTGTAAGGGAATAATATTAATGATCTTCATGATCTTTCTGCTGATGTGTGGGGGCACTTCCCACATACACCGCTAGGGGACAAGCACGATGAGCACGACGATCCAGCTCCCGAAAGTGGTTGTATAGGTCCGCGGGACCATATATACAACCTCCGACCATTCCCTTCTATCCCTGTGTCTAAGGCAGGGCCTGCTAGCACGCCTTACTGATGAGTCCGCTAGCAGGCCTAGGACGAAACGCAACTTTCTCCCCCTTCCTCTTTCTTTTCCCGTCGTACCTCCTCCCACCATCTGTACGACGGTCCGTCGACTACCGCAACCCCCCTCAGATGTATATGGATTTTCAAAAATTGTAGATATCGAATATTAATCCACATGTGTTGTAGATAATTATATTAAGATTTATATAACCATTTTATGGGTTCCATTCCGATGCTAAAAAATTAAATTGTAATATATGTAAATAATTGATTGCGAAGGATAAAGGTACAACTATAAATAATGTATATTTTGATCACTTACGAAGGGTCTTTCCATTCCTACAGAAGAAGCAATAACCTTATTTACTCAAATGTGTGCAATAATGGAAGCCATAATAAATGGTACCAATTTTAAATCACACTTTCTAAAACCTGAAAATCATAAGCACATTTTATGTAAATTAACATATATTAATATTCAATCAAAGGCACATTATTTAGCATTTTCTGATACATGCATTAGCGGGGAAGATTTTATAATTACCTGTATAACACTTCCCTTCAGTAATTAATTATCCAACCTCTTTCCGTGTTCACTTAACCTCTTTGACTTGGTATCAATAATTTTGTCTATTTCAGGCTTCTATTAACTTATATATCACTTCATTCATTTTCACATGTTGCGTTTTAGTTCAAAGATGATTCTATTTTGCTTCATAGTTATATTTTCCTAAAACCACTGTAAAATATTTCCAATATTATGTATCACTTCACCAAACCACTCCGAGAGTTCACAAAATGTATACCACATTTATAACTATTAGTATACTTTAATATCACTTCTACTTACCATAGTTATAATATTTATATATTACTCAGACATAATTAATAAAGAATTGTGTACTTTAGCACAATTTTCTATGAAAAAAAGCGTTAATTGTAATCCCACCTACAAGACTCCCATTACTGAAAATAGGACTCCCGATTGGTAAACATGCGGTGTTGCCACGTTGTTCAGCACGGCTAGTACTAGAGAAGGCTGTGAATTGGTCTATTCCTATGTCACGTCGGACCACCTTCGGATGTCGTACGAGATTCAACAGACTTAGCTAATTCTTTATGTTCCGTAATAAAATAACCTTTAGAATCTTCCAAGTGAAATGTTCTAAGATCTGAATGCTCTGACTTTCCTTTTTTTTCGACAACATACAGCTTTATGTAAGCGTACGCTCACCCGGTTTCGAATTTCGCTCCTAAGTTGTTATCGCTATCGATTAATACAGTTATATTGTTGATCATTGATTCGATATCACTAGATATTAAGGCGTGCTAACGCGATAGCGTAACAACCGAAACTTTACTTTACATTTTACTTTATAGAAATATGTTTAATTGAGGACTGATGTTACATATAACACACGGGGAAAAAATATAATTTCATTTACATAATCTTTTATGCTTTGATTTAGAAATAAAATTTTAATGTTGCTTGCACTGGAAACACATCACAATATCTTCCGGTAAGAGGTCGCTCACTTCTCAACGTTCATGGCTCCTTTTCCGGTAGGGTGACAAAATGACTGGCTTCAGTAATAAGGTATGTACATTTAGTTTTATTATTCTAAGTCGTTTAAATTCATTTATATCGCACGGTATATTAATTTTAATCTATACACTGGGCATCACTGTTTAATAAATACTTTTTTGTAGTCAATTAATATGGAACATAGTAAATTATAATCATTTATTGTATAGTTTTCCCTGTTCCATGTACACGTGTTTTCTTCATCTCATAAAGTTACTTTATCTCTTCAAATTATGCAAAACTCGATGTTCCATTCTTTTCTAGTACTGAAATAATATGTAGTATACGATATTAAAAAGAACGGAGAGATAATTTGTTTGAAGTCTGTTCAGTTGACACGTGTTATTTGTTATCGAGGAATTAGTGCATAAGTACGTCAATAGTTGAAATTTATAATACTCCTGATATTTGAATAATACTGTATATATTTAGTTGTGTGGTGTTTCTATACGTGATTGAAAATATATTAATCCGAACAATTGTCCTTTTAGCCGATATTAATCGATGGCCGTGGCCATTTACTCGGTCGTTTAGCAGCGATTATTGCCAAAACAATTCTACAGGGCAACAAAGTAATTGTTGTCCGCAGTGAACAGCTTAATATATCTGGTAACTTCTTCAGGTTAGTAAAATGATAATACTCACATTTTCAATTTGCTTTTATATAAATGTGAACTTTTTTTCTTCAGTTCGATATTCTTTGCAAAAATATTATTTTCTGTTTCCGCCTGTTGCAATTCGTTTTATTACAAAATGTTTATTTTAGGAACAAGTTGAAGTTTATGTCATTCTTGCGCAAAAGATGCAACGTGAATCCAGCTCGTGGACCTTTTCATTTCCGTGCACCTAGTAAAATTCTTTGGAAAACAGTGCGCGGTATGTTGAAATATTAGTTATTCACACATTATTTCTTAATTTACATTAATCAATGATTATGTTTATCTTACCTACATTATTTGATAATTCAATGTGAAAAGACTTTTTATATGAGATTCATTTATCATACTACATATTAAAGCGTAACATATAAATATTAGAGCTCTGAAAACATCATTTAATTTGCAGGAATGATCCCACATAAAACACAAAGAGGAAAGGATGCTCTTAGAAGGTTGAAGGTTTACGAAGGTTGTCCACCACCATACGATCGTAGGAAACGTGTAGTTGTACCGGGCGCTATGAGAGTTATGTGTCTTAAACCTGGTAGGAAGGTAAGATGATACATTTAGTTAATATGTAATTGTTATAATTATGTTGCAATCACTTATTTAATTTTCGAACAATGATGGTATGGTAATTTGCGCCTGAGCATTAATTGCATTACATTCCGTGATGTCATATTTAGCTGAGTAAATATAACAAAATTTTATATGATGCATATTAAAGAGTTATAATATTAATACAATTTCTTCTTTTTTTTAAGTATTGTCATGTAGGTAGGTTGTCTCATGAAGTTGGATGGAAATACAAGGCTGTGGTACGCACACTGGAGAACAAGAGGCGTGTCAGGTCAATACTTGAAGTTCAAAAGCGAGATAAACTCAAGGTAAATTAACAAATATTGATTCTGTGATTGATATAAAAAAATGTTTAATACTACATATTTGATTTATTATCTATTTCAGAAACTTACCCATCAAGCTGGAGAGAAGGTTTCCAAAGCTACAGCACCATACACAGCTATTATTAATAACTTTGGATACAATTAATATAAAAGTTATAAAAATAAAATTCCATAAACATTTTACTTTGAGTTATTATTAAATTTTCTTTATTCTGTTCGAATTAACTTATTCATAAATTATTTACAAAATACTCAGCGTATTAAATGTAAAATTAATTTTCTACGCTGTCTATCGTAAATACAACAGTTCCTCCTTTATCATTATCTTCTTCATCATGTACTTCATTCTCTTCATCTTCTGAAGTAGAAGAATCGGATTCTTTCTCGTCTTTTAGATGATAAGTAGCTGCATTTTCATGCACAGAGCCGGTACCACGTAGACCAAGTTGGTCTACTAATCTTTGTGCTGCATGTTTGACTTGAATCTCCTAAACCATAATATAATCATTATCATTATTATTGTTATACACATATAATAGAAATATTTAAATACAATATATTTACTTGAAGTTTTTCAGCTTGTTCTTTCTGTATCACCAGAGATTCATTTAAATTAATAATTTTTGCTGCACCATGAACTATTAGTGGAGGTGTTGCTGCTGTAACTTCCCAGTGTTTATTCTGCTTCCTTTGTTTTTCTTTGTCAGGATCGTGTACATTAGACTTTGTTGTTTTATATGGCTTAAAGGGTTCCCTCCTTTTATTATTTTCCTCTGGAATAGTTTCTACTTTCTTAACAATGTATGTAATGTGTTCGGTTGGTTTGGTTCGAAAAGATTCTATTTCTATTAAATCTTCTGCCTTAATTAAACTCTCTTCAGGTGGTAAATGTATAATTTTCTTCTTGTGAACACCAGACCCTGTCGGCTGTTAAATAATGAACACAAGGTATTAGAAAGAATGATATAAGATATAATATTTTTTAGATGATAGATAAAACTAACTTGTGCTAATATTTTTACTGGATCTTCATCGTCATCGCTATCAAGTTCTATCAGTTTAGTGGCATTCTCTGTTTTATTATATTTGCCTGTCCATTCCAATTCATTCATAGCAGCTTTCCCTTCGGACGCTAAATTTAATCTTGACAAAAGATTAGCTGCTGTTTCAACCTCATTTTTATGTTCTAGTTCTTTTAGTATCCTATCTCGAAAAGCTTTTATTTTTTCTCCCTGGTCCGGAAGTTTTGATATGAATGTTCTAAATGAAAATAAATGTTGCGAAACAGTAACATAATAATGTCATTTGTACATTGGCTATATGCCTTACCTACTTATTACTAATAAGTTTGTTCTGTCTATTTAATAATTCTTCCAATTCAAATTTTTGTTTCCTTCCCAAATCGATGATATATCCTTCATTTTCTTTTTTAAGTGGTGGTGGTATGTCGCCAGGAATCTTATTAACTACTTTTCTCGTAAGCATTTGTTTTTACAGATGTGAATAGTTCAATTTAAATAAAATGTAATCTGGAAGATTGAAAGTTAAGATTGGAACTTAGCACGAAACAGTATTTCGTTTGTAAATTCGTCAAAAACATAGTACAATTACTCAACTTATTAACCTTTTGACAAATAATATTTAAATAATCACTGAAATATATATTTTTTTGACGAACCAATAATAATCGTACATTCAAATGTACATTAAACAATAATTCTTATTTTACATTTGCTGACAGAATATGTCAATTATCATGTCATCAAATTCTCCAATTACGACCGTTTCTAAATTAAAACTATACTGTAATATGTACTGAATAGAGGGTGCAACAAAACAAATATGTATACATTTACATATATATAATATATACATATATGTAAGTTGAACGCGAGATATCGCGATTTTTTTAGAGTATCGATACTACACGATATGTTAAACGAAGATTGCAATTCCAACCTAAATGGAACTTACCTAAAGGATTGAAATCAAATATATCAGATATATTATACTATGTTGAATTCTTATATACTTGTGACGAATGAGGCCATTGTCTTCCATTTAATTTAGAAGCGCGTTGAAGTAATGGATGTTTTATTTTAAGATAAACTGTGAACAATTCTGTATAAAGTAACAAAAGTGACGTAAAGTTGTAATGATTGAAAGCAAGTTCGCGGAGCAACTGCCAGTCTTTAGAAATGAATTGCAATGGGGGGTCGTCTTTGGGTGGTGAACGTAAATCAAAGATCTTTATGGATATTAAACCGATTATTACTTGTAAGTCTATCAATCAGGATATTAATTTATTTAACCTTGTTCTATCCTTCTCTCTTTTATTATGACAGTATTGTTGAGCATTATTATTTATTCCTTCGACGAACTGTCAATCTTCATGACATTTCTTCTTTTTTTTCCTTTCCGCCTAATTGAAATTATTCGCGGTACGATATTACATGTTTTAAACATATGGAATGTAATTAAAGAACTTCTTTTGTAGTTAAGATTTCCTGGACAATTTACATTAAACGTTAATGAGCATATGTTATTTTAAGTAGGTTATTGCATTTTTTGTACAAAGAATATATTTTGCATAAAATCATTTAAAATCAATATTAAAAACCTTTTTGTTTTAATCAAGACTATGTTCAATAATGTGTACTATACAAATAATATAAAAAACTGTACTATAATGATTAATTTTTGTTCATGCTATATTGAATAATTTGTACAATGTAGATGCAGGAGATGACAAGTTATTTTCTGCATTGGAAAATAATGTACATCAAGCAATTCCAAATGATACGGTCGAATGGCGTAGATCATTCGGTAGACCAGTTAAACAAGTTAAACTTGGAGCAACTTTTGTACCATTTTCTAAGGATATTCTACCAAGCGATAAAGATCGTCACTTGATAAAGCAACCAATATTTCATATTTATTGGACAGAATGTTCTGTAAGTACATTATAGGTGTAGTTACTAATATACTTTTTATCTTAAATACATTGAATTTACAGATTTTGTTCTTGATCATGCATATTAATATTACAGGATGTAGATATTTATAAAGCAACCATCAGGGAAGACATAGATAACTGGTTAAAAACATTAACGCAATATCATATCCAAGATTGGATGATTGTAATAGTTGAAACTTATGATATAAAGAAGACTAATAAATTATTACCTAGAACAACAGTTCTAGATAAAATTCGAAGTGATTTTGCTTCTAAAAATGGTGATAGGTGAAGTAATAATTAATCCTTCAACTTTGAATATATATATTTTCTTATATTGTTCTCCGTGTATATGTTGCAAATAACGTCCTTTTTTTTATAGATGCTTTTCTGTAATAAATCCAATAAAGTCAGAAATGCGTTCAGCTGAATCGTTTAGAGGTTTAATCAATCGTATACGTCATTTAATGCTTGTCGCATATGACAAAACCTTGTCTTGTTTTGAGGAAGTTATTAGAGAACAAAGAGAAAACAGAAATCACCCAAATTGGAATTTCTGTCACTATTTTTTATTGCAGGTAAATTGACATTCTTGTTCTTAACTGTTGTGTTCAATTTTCATCAAATATATCAATATGTTACAACAATAAAATTCTGAACCATAATTTCCTTTTTCAGGAAGAGCTTGCATTTGTCTTACAAATGTTAGGATTATACGATGAAGCATTAGTACAATATGATGAATTAGATGCTCTCTTTACACAGTTTGTGCTTAATTCCAATTTAGGAGGTACATTAGTTTCATTGTTTATCCTCAATGTAGTGTCTTTTTTGATATTATCGAATTAATCTATCGACGAAAAATTTGTAGATACCCCAATCTGGTTAAATTTATTTCAAACTCCATTAAATAATTGGGGTGGTGTTAACTTAAGCAATGGTACAAATCATCATTTAAGACATCTTTTGGCTGAATGTAAAGCGTCATTATTAGATCTTAGAAGTTATTTATTCAGTAGACAGTGTGCCATGTTATTAGCACTTAACAAACCATGGGAGGTTTGTATATATTCAGATTTTGTTATGCACAGAAAGAATATTCACTTAGGACTGTGAGATCATTGAAAATATGATATTATACTTTAATTTAGGTTGCGCAAAGGTGCTTATCATTTGTTCATAATACATTAAGTGAATTGCGTATATTAGAAGTACAACGTCCTGAAGGATCCATTGAATGTTGGTCTTTTCTTTGTGCATTAGAGGTATTACAAGCTTGTCAATTATCGTCTTATAATATCGATAACAATCAACAACTAGATCTCTGCTCCTTACATACAGCCAGTGTATGGGCTCTGGCTAGAGATAAAGTAAGTTTGCACAATATTAATTACATAACCGTTTTAATTATACGACGCAATATAAATTTGTGATGTATTTTCAGTTGGGAAATTTAGGAAAATTATGTGGTTTAATGCCTGGAAGTGAACCATCTAGCGAGCAATTGCACACAGTTGTTTATCTCATAGCTGGCATGGGAGATTCTGAACCACAGATAGAGGGGAAATTAACCCCAACTGATAAATTAAAAGAAGCACTTTCATCGAAAGAGGCGTTTAAAAAACAATATCTTGAACATACCGAGTTAGCTATGGGTACTTATAAACATGTAGGTCGGATTCGGTCAGCCAGATTAATAGGCAAGGAACTAGCGCAATTTTATAGTGAACTCGGAGAAAACCAAAAAGCTGTTGCATTTTTATCGGATGCTTTAAAAACTTATAGCGACGAAGGTTGGAATCATTTAGCAGCACAAACTCAGCTGGAATTGGCCCACTGCTACAAGAGAATGGATGACGTTGAGAAATACACAAAAGTTTGTGCAGCCATTGCCAGTTTGGGTGTACTGCACATTACTGTTCGTAATACGTACTTTGAAGAAATGTTTGGCTATATGAAAATGATAACGTCTCCACAACCATTACTCATAGAACTTGGATGCGCTTTTGTGATAATTAGTATGGAAGTTAAAGTAATGGATAAAGTAGTGCAAGACTGCGTGGTCAATATCGAAATCAGTATACAAAGTTTGTTTCCTAGAGAGGTAAAATGTATGAAAGCATCTATATCTGTTGAAGAAATACAGAAACCTCAATTACCTAATAAAAAAAAGGGTTCAAAATTACCACCTGAACCATTAACACCATTGTTATCAAAGTGCACATTAGAAGATATGAAACCATTTGATTCAAGTTTATTGCAACTGCAGGTATATTCATATTTGAATTATAAGGAAGATAAAAGTCTTGGATCGGCTAGTGTTGTACATAGGAACACCAAGCCTGTTGTAAGACGTTCTGATAGTACAAAACATAGAAAACCGTCTGTAAATGCAAAAGGTGATTTTAGTAAAGCGTTATCGTACGACGAATTTATACTAAAACCAGGTGTAAATACATTCACGTTGGCCAGATGCGTTGATCAACCTGGTTTTTATAAAATTGGTCAACTATCATTAGTTATCGAAGAAAAATTGGAATTTCTTTCGCCTATTTTAAATCCCCGATTATGTTACGAAGTAGCTAAGACACAGCCTACAATTTCTATGAAATGTGGCAGAGATTTATTGGCAGGCCTTATTCAACAAATAGAATTAGTTATTATGAGTGGCAGTATAAAGATAACAAAAGGAATGAAACTGAAATTACGCACGTCTAGGGGATTGGTAGCACAAGTCGATAATAGTTCACAAGAAGCAATGTCTAAAGAATTAGAAATAACACTGCCACTTTGTGAACCGTTTCAAACAATAAGGTTGCCATTTAAAGTTTTAGCCGAACTACCACCTAAAAAAGATGCTTTATCAATGGAACACAAGGTATATATCACTTTAGTAACTGAAGTATTTATGATATAAAATATAAAATTACATACAATTTTTAAATATCCACAATCGTCAATATTTCTGTCTCTGTAGCTGAACATACAATGTCCATGGGGTTCGGAAGAAAGCATACCTCTACATTTTGGTCCTCCACTTATGTCAAACATGAAGCTTCATACTGCAAAACAAAGAAAATTTCTTCAAATAATTGTAACAGGATTAACAAATCAACTCTTACAACTGATTGAACCAGAACTAACAACTACAACATCCATAGATGTTAACTTTAAAAATTTGAATCCTATCGCGGGTCAGAGATTAGTAATAGGTAATGGTATAAATGTATCATTTATGTGGGAGCTTGAAATTGGTAAAGATGAAATTGGTAAGAAGTCTTTGATGCCAATAAAGACTGACTTTCGTGTAAAATACATACCAATTAATGATACAGAAGAATTGAACAATTTACATAACAACGACGATCCTCTACACATTCATAATCTTCAAAGAATAGAGAAAGCATCCATTCTTTATAGATGCAATTTTGATGTTACAGATTACATGGTAAGGGCATAAATTAATTATCTAAGTATTTCATTTTGGTATCTGCAAGCTAATAAACATACATATTTTCGTACGTTGTGTACAACTTTAATTATGGATAAATGAAAATATAGAATCAATTTTAAAAGGGTGAGCTTTTATTTATAATATCATTTTCCAGACTTTATTTACAGTGTCTTCAAAGGTTGAAGCAGCCGGAAATGGAGGTGAATTTTGTCGTGCTGGTAGCATGTGCCATCTTTATCTTACAGTAACACGTATGTCACCTAGTCCTAATCCAAATCCTTCACCGCAACTAATGTATGAAGTTCTGGCCGATCAAGCCATGTGGGCTGTGTGTGGCCGCACTGCAGGCATTGTGTCGTTGGAAGTTTTAGAAAAACAAAGCGTTACATTGGACGTGATGCCATTAACTAGCGGTTACTTACCTCTTCCTGTTGTTAGATTGTCTCGATATATACCAGCACCAGAATCAAAGAGTGGTAAGCAATCTAATTTTACGAATTGTTTATCTTTCATGTATTCGTGTTTTATTCTCGTAATCTGCAACTAATCTTTTAATATTTTTATGTTACATGTTTGTATTCGTAACGTTTATTAATTTTTTTAAAGATATGGTTCGTAAAAGTGAAACAGCTTCTAGTTCAAGACTAGAACCATTCAGTCCGGGCCAAGTTTACAATGCCAGTAAAGCGCAGCAAGTCCATGTTCTACCAGCAGCACCTTCGGAAGCAAATTGAATACAAAGACATTAATATTAAAAATTTACGATACATCTGCGACATTATAAAATGCTAATTGTATGCAAGTTGATTGAGACCATTTCTACATTATTTGGTACACTTGTATGATACTGATATTATCATTTATTAGTTTATCCACCGTCATTATACTGGTTCGTTTATCTTCTTAGATTTCTCAATTGAAATTTGAATTTTGGACAAATAGCATTTATATATATTGTTTTTAGTTATATGTTTGTACATTATTTGTCCAAAAGTCAAATTGCAATTTGTATCGTTGTACATCTATACTAACAGTAAATAATTTAAGATTGCCATTAAAAGCAGAAGAAATAATATGACAATATGCGAAAAGTAGATAAAAGTCAGAATTTTCATAGTTGAGAAGTATAAACGTAATTGAAAGATGCTGTTACAATGTAATGCTTTTTCTTGTGCAGTAATGTGATTTATATTCTAGTGAACTGATTAAGCAATATTCATTTTTCGATATTGTTGTATAGTCCACACGTAAAATTTGACCGTCGTATATTTCTTTTTTGTTTGATTTAATTTGAGATGATTTGTAAAAGTTTGTTACTTTCATTTTGAGATATGTACTTATAACTTTGACATTATGTACATATGTATAACCGAGAAACTATTTTAAAGTGTTTCCTATTTTTCAAATATTTAATTTCTTAAATATAGTATTCTACGCGAAACATAATTTTATTTGATTTTTAAATTTCTACAGATTATGTTATATTAATATTAAGGCGGTAGAATATTTAATTATTTGTTGCATACAATACTGTAAAGTTTGTACAAATGTTTAAAGATATACTCATAATACGGAATAAGAACATGAAATTATATATAGTTTGTACGCAGATATTGCAAACATTATTAATATCCATTTCAAAGATAAAGATGCTATGTTCTATAATAAATATTAATGAAGTGTAAGTACATGTAAAAAAACAAGATAAATATTATTTATACTACATCGACATTTCTCAGTTTTGCTATTACAAGTATGAATATTGCAAAAGGTATAATGGTATTGCCATGTCAACTAGGGAACCACTTTCTGATTTAGTGTTTACTTTCTTTCATCGTGTAAATAATATAATTGTTACAATACTCAACATGATATTTATATGTTAGAAAAATGTCGCGAAGCGATATTTATAAGATAAAGTAATATTTTTAAATAATATCAAATGTATTTTACAAGAATTGCAATGATAAAATTTATTTCCATGTTATTTATTAATTATTAGGTAAGAAACAATATATTGCAAATGAATAGTTAGACACATATTTCTCAACTTATTTGCAATTATAACAATACCTAAATAATATTTTGGGAACTATTTTTTATCTAAAATGTTGTCATTTTTTAAATGACCAATAATTAATGTAAAATACAAATACGTTTCGAGCTCCATGTATGCAGATATATTTGAGTCTATGAAATAATATACCTATTGTTATTTTTCATTTCAGATTTAGTACAATATATTTAATAAGTACAAGTGTCATGAGATGTTTGTTTTCTGTATACACCAATTTCAAAATTTTAATTTTATCGATAGTATAATGCTTCCAGATATATTGTTAAGATTAAAACGTTGAAATTGATTTAATGTATTCTTATTAAAATATTATTTGATCAAATGACATCTTATTCAAAATTATTAGATATTGTATAAAACATTAAAATGAAACTTTTATTTTTTATATATAAATGTCAAGAAAAACTGAATGCCGAATAAAGGAGAATTTTATTAAATAATGCCAATAATAATTAATCCATCACACATAAAATATTTTTGCGATATTGAGTTATATATATTTCAGTGTAGATATAAATTTTATGAGAATATTTTTTAATTATAAGAAAGTTTAATAAGAATCTTTCAACATAAATCTGTTAACTAAGTGGCGCAGAATATAATGTTACTGTTATCAAAAAAAGGGAGTTGTAGGCGTTAAAAATTTACTTAACATCTACTGTCAACAGTGAATGATTACATATGATCATTGTATACACCCTTGGGTTTAATAAATTTTATATTGTCATAGATAAATTCATTCTCGTCCAATGCAGGTACATTTCATTAAAATTAACAAAAAAAGGGGAGATATTAATAGGTGGGTAATGGTTGTTGTGTGAGCAGCAGACCAAATCTTCGTTTTAATGTTATTCTTTCCCTTGAGTATTTATCTTCTGGAGAAAAACGAGCTAAAATCAGATTCTTTAAATTAATTACTTGGAGTGCATTACAAAGCAAATCAAGTTTTACTAATATTTACCTGGATGAGCTGACAGCGTCGGCTTGCCATTTGGATCTACTTTCTGTATAATAAATATTTCGTTTATACAATAAATAAAGCGATTGTTAAAAATATAAATCTTTTCTTAGCCATTAAATAGATCAAAGCACGTAAAAGCAAAATATAAAATACAAAGTATAAAATATTTCTTGTCTTCACAAAGTTGCATGTTTTATAACATAACATTATAGAAACAAGAATACATATGTGTACCTGATATTAATTACCTTTAATGTGTATACTCGTTCCCCGCTTTTATTCAAATAGTACATTAGATACATTTTTGCACCCTAATTCGATATTTTTGTTTGTTTCAAACCTACGGAGGTTATGTTTCACGTCTATCTCCAACTGGTACCGCGTGGTCAATCGGTTAGTTCACACATTTTTGGCGCATGCGTAGTTCGATAGTAATTTTAATCGACCACGCAAATCGATTTGAACGATTTTAAATTTCAAAATTTCTCATCCAGATCGGTGGTCCGTAAACGATTACTGTGTCCCAGTGTGGAAACAGTTTTGTACTGAATAATTATGCTTCATATACATTAAGGATAAAAAGGTATGATAATAGCTAAATATTAAGTTTCATCTGGAATACTGCATATTTTCCTTTTCTTGTTTAGATTTGAAAGATACAGGTGTCAATTAAAACATTAAAGGTTAAATGAAATTTATTCGGTGTTATATTCGATCAATCGTAATCGTTGCTCATAACACCACTACATTAGATGTGTTAAGAGGATTGACAGTGAATGGTGGTCATCACTTAATAACGGACAGAAGTTTACGAGTGACTCGAGTTTGCGGTGGAATACACTGTGAGTACATATCTCGTGGACTCTGATAATCTGCACATGTAAGTGATAGATGCGTGGGTGTTAGAAGTTCTGACAAATTCTTTTTAGTAAAGTCGACATTCAGGCTTGCATGGTCGATGCAACGAACCGCCAGATAGTTACAATACAGAGTGTCACTTCCGTTGACAGACAAATAATTGCCAGTGTAGAGCGAGTACTGACCGTAATAGGCTATCCAAGCACAGACGCATGAACATCGCGTTACCAGCATTTTTCTAACTGTCCTCGGTGATATTTAAGGTAATTACTCTCACCTACACAGATTTATCTGAACGTAACGATAATTCACATTTTGATTTAATTCCCCGGTACATTCAAGTACTACACTAGTTGAATATCAACAATAATATTCTTCGGTTCGCGAATAGCATTGAAATTAATAAAAAAAAAAAGAAAGATTACATAATTTTATCTGCATAAATTGACGATTTCACATTAAAACAAGTAATTTTTTTTAATTACGTAAGTTAAGTTTAGTCTCTGTGCATTTTCGACGGATAATTGTTAATTAAAAAATTGTTCTATATAAAAACTACACAAACATAACAAATATACTTCTCATATTGTGGCTGCAATTAAATTACGAGGTGCCCGACAGAAACCAGAATATGTTAAAATGAATAGATAGTTTCTAAAAAAATTGTACGAACAGGAAGCTTGAAATCACAGTTGAGGAAACTCGTTTCATTCGACTTTATCTGTAAACACTTTATCCGTAAAAAATAATCATGCAGTGATACTGATATACGGACTTCAAAACTAGCATGTACTATTAATCTGCTGCAGTTCGATTTTATTCAAATAATGGAACAGTTCTATAGCGCGTAAATAAAAATTATACTCTTCTCCAGATGCAGCCAAGGAAAATTCGTTGGATCATTCAAGTCGAGGAAAATCCATGGAAAGGTGAGAGTGTCGAGGAACAAATTTCTTGCATCAAAGGTAATTGGGAAGTTAGAAAAATATATTAATACTATTTAAAGATACTGCTAAAACTTCTTATTATTGTCACATTCTCTAGATAAACAATTAAATTTGACAGAGGTAACTAACACATCGACTACGATAATTTCTAATTAAAAACAAGACAAGTGTATGTTACACTCAGATATATAATTGTACTCTTGTTGAGGAAGCGCGCTCGATACTGACGCAACATTTAATTTGCGTTATTATAAATAGCAGTGATTAATGTGATCACGTTTCGCACCACGTTTTACCTTGCTCGGTAGCGTAAAGGTATGTAGTATACAGTAGAATTCGATGTTGTAATACAGTAGCTTCCAATGTGTAATGCAGTTTGAAACACTAGTACATATATGTTTTTCAAGCATTAATCTCGCATTGCAAACAGGATTTATATTGTCAACATTATACGTGAATGGATGTTTTTATCGACGGTTGTTAAATAAGAGCTTATTCAATTTTTCTGATGATCCAAAGTTAAGTGAAACCACTGAAGTAAATATCATTGGTGATTAACTTGTTAAATCGGGAATCTTTAAAGTATTGACCTAGAGATCCTCTTGAGATGTATTTCGTTCAACTAAGAGGTTATCAACAACTTTATTACAAACACCGATTTAAAAGAATATCCTCTTTCCAATGATTTATTCTTCGAATTTCATTCAATTTCCGAAATCTATTTAGGACATTAATTTGTTCCAACCTTGGCTCAAAACATAATATGAAAACTCTATTTCGCCCAATTTGCATTATAGGCCAACCATTAGTCTGTATTCATTTTCTCTGCTTATAATATGCACGTGATGATATTTTTAGAGCACGTGCGGTATTTCTGGTAAGTGCATTTCGCGTAGGAACAGCGTGAACGCACATAAACCTTGAAATTGAACATTCTCATTGAATGTTTCTGAAATTCGTTTAAACATTTATTCAAGTCATTCGAATACCACTATATCTTTTTCATTTTCTATTTCATCAATTAGATGCAGCTACATATCTTCTTTGACAGATTGCTAACAATGTGTACATCGCGACTTGTTTCCTGTGTCAGGTACATTCTTAATTTTACATACCTGGTATACAAAATTGTTCTTTGACATTTGAACAAATTTGATATTTGATGCGTCGGCGCTGACTTCTGGAAAGAAGATCGCCGACGAAGCAAGCCTTCCAACACCTTACAGTGTCGCGACAGACTGCATCGAATAAGGTTGCTTTTGTAGGGGAATTCATACACGATTGCACTGTGTGGTCCTCTTCATTAGAATCTGATTAAAACAGATTGAGCCATGGGTATGCATTGATCGAGATTAGTGTGGCCTTGGAAAAAATTTGCATTCATTGTTGATTGAACAGGAATGCTCCAAAGCTTGAAAGATTATAAATATGTATATCGAAAAAAATGTGACATTTTTTCAAAATGATAAGCGTTGACGTTTTAAGACCTGGCTACTAATTCCGAATTCCATAATATGTTATTTAATGTTGCGATAAAATGTTGTATTGAATGGTAGATAATATTATGCGACTTTTACGAAAAGTGTTAAATATTTTGGCTTTACTAATAATAAGTTATTGTATATTTACAGTGTTTAGTGCTGAGAAGAAAAGTGCTACTAACTCAATTTGTTCTACAATATAACATATAATGTGTTCGACAGTTCGTGTGTGAAATTCTGTTCAATTCAACAGAATATATGTGTGTAAAATATTCTGTAGTTTCAAATGCAGACATAAAACGCAGAAGTATGGACGATGATATTTGTAAGTACAATATCGAACGAGCAAGGTAGCATAATTGTTTTGTTCTTCCAATGGTAGAGGCAGTTACATACGCAGATTCGTTTAGCAATAAATTGTACCTGTGCTTGAAATTGATCGAATTAGCTGAAGAATTGGAGACTCAGCGCTGTGGGAGGTCCGCGATACAGAGGTGTAGCTGCATTTCCAAGAATTGCGCTAAACTTATTGCATCTTGATTCCGCGTATTTTTTAAAGTACTGAGTTTTAAAACAATCGCTATAAATTATATTGATCCACGAGAAAAGTGGATATCCAATGTTATAAAAGACTATTATTGAAGCATTAGATTATAGTAATTTAATTTCTTCATCGTACACTCACATAGTATACATCATTATCGTATTAATTACAGGCTAGTATTGATCATCTTTACGCAAAACGATTGATGCTGACAACAAGTAGAATCTAAAATTCGTATTGTACAGTCCCATGACCCACCCATGACCTCTTCCTACCTGTTCCGTACGAGATGGAGACTACTTCTTTTGATTTCTGGGATCCTGTTTACCTGTGATACATTGGGCCTTACGGTCCGCAAGGAGGAGCCCGAGGGCCTGTTTCAGCGCTCGTAGATTGTAATTTTCCTATACCTCTTTTGGGACTCGGAACTATAATCAAATCTTCAAAATACTTATACGTGTTATAATGGACAATTTCCTTTCAGATAAACAATCTGTTTCGTTTCATAAATTTTCTATTAACTACGCAAGTATAATGCAATTAAATTATTACACATTTGACAAGGTAAAGTGTTAAAGTACGACCACAGAGATGATTTTCCAAATTTACAATTCAACATTGAAGGACCATGTGTAACTACAATTTGTAATTGGCAGGCCCTGAATTTTGGCACACCTTCTATTGTTTTCCTACGAGTATGTATATCGATAAGGACCCACGATATATGTATTAGGAAAAGGGAGAGCCCATCCGACGACGGAGAACAGAGAATACCTACGGAAATAAAGGAGCGAGATAGAAAGAAAGTGTGCATCGCTAGAGGGCTGGAGCTAGTGGGGGAAGTTGGGCCTTACTTGCTCCAACTCCGAGGTTGCCAGTTTGCTTGGGACTCTGTTAGTGTCTAGTTTGTTCGCCAGTCCATTGACGACGCTCGTATAAAACTAAGTAACGTCTGTCAATGTTCCTTTTCTTTTTACATTTTCGTCTCACGAATCAGCTATCGTAAGTTTCCTTCATTTCGATCTTATCGTCGTCGACTGTACGTGTATTTCTTCTTCTCTTATACTATTACGGTGCTTCAATGCATATACCGTGCGAAGAAGCAACGATACCGTAATTTCACGTCATACGAGTTTCGATTGCGACGAGGAGGATCGTAAAAGCTTAAAAAGAAACGCCATCGTCGTCGGTGAGAACGAGGCAAACAAGGGAAAGGGGCAGAGAGAATAAGAGGAAGAGAAAGAGAGAGAGAGAGAGAGAGAGAAAGTTAAAAGCCCATGTGTGTAAGTGACGACGTGTTTGCGCGCATACGGGTGCAGTGGTCTTCTTGACAGTGTGGAATCAACAAGTGTCGCGTACGCGCCGTGTGCGCGCGCGATTCTAACCTCATCGTCGAGATCGGTTCAGTGTTCGGTTCGATTCTGTTTATCGTTACGGATAGTTATCCTTCTCAGTGGTAGCGATATCGTTCGTACAATTTGTGCAAGCCCGCTCAGCGTGGCGATCATTAATCGATGTGATATTCTGTGCTTTCCATTAACGTGCCCTTGGATATTGTTACGTCGCCGATTCGGTGGCTGCGTCTCCGCAACGTCTCAAGATGGAAGTCGTTTACATAGGTACGTCCGTCGAGAATTATGATTCCATTATACGCGGTATCATTCAATCAACGTTACTTTTACTTTATAATGGTTTAGTGCAATGCATGAGCCTGACATGCTGATTTAAGTTTACCTTGCAATTCTCCATTCATGCCTGGTAATTTGATGGCTTGGCGTTAGTTAGGAATCTCTTGGTACTGGGGCCTTAACCTGGGCGCGAAAGTGCCGGTATTCGTTAGAAATAATTTCTATCCTGACAGTAACACCCTCACATTTATTGGCGTTTTTTAAATGGTCAATCTGTGTCTGGTGTTATTATTACGAGCAAGCATATCATTAAGTATATACCGGCCGAATTTTAATATGTCGATACATTCGTCGTATAAAAGTTAAAATGAGTATTTACATGGCGCTAATTACGTTATTTCATTATCCACCTGTACATTTTTCTACTTTCACCGTCAGTAGGCAATAAGGTTATCTGTGCTCTAAGGCATACACCTTATCTAATCTTTGAAATATTAATTCATCGTGTACGCGAAACGCATGTCTACGCCAAGAAAGAGGTACGGTACACGTGCACGTGAAGAATGATAACTGGGCTCTGCAAGTGGCATCATTTACGTTTCGTGTGAAAGGTTTGGTAAACGATAAAACGCGTTATTGGCGAAAAATCATTTAAAAATATGATACGCGCAAATGTAGGAAACATTGACTTCGAAACAGTATTCAAATTCTGTTATTGATTGAACGGTTGCTATTATAATACGGTCGCTAAAATTCCCCGCTGATAGCTTGTACCTGGCACAATTTTGGAGCAGTCCTCTACATTTGCTTCGGATATTAAAGTCAAATAATTAATTCTTATATTGGAGTAACATTTTTCATCTACGCTCATCAGTAGCGTTCTCAAATACTGGTTTAATGTAAATAATTGAAATTTGGCTTGTTAAATAATTTGCGCAAGTCCGATTGCATTAATTGACTCGAAGGCTCGTGAATGCTCATCTATTTTTATGATAATTGGAGTTGTAGTTTCACCTCTCTGTTTAAGCTGTTGTGTAAGATATTGTCGATTTACTGTGAGTGCTATTCTATCTAAACCATAATTAAGGATTGTGCATAATTACGGTTGGATGGTCGTCTCGTCGTACATTTGTTAAAATAATGGGTTTCTTTGTTCCTCCGATTTGAATGATTCTATTTTAGCCGTAGACAGAAACTGTTTGTATGCTTTGAATGGGAGGGAAGGGAATTTCTTGCAAATGAAAGCAATTGGAAGATTTCGACACACCACTGTGTCGATCTAAAATTGCAATACAATGGAGTTCATCTTTATATTTCCTTTGCGCAATATTTGGTAGATATTAGACGCCGAACGCATATAACTGGTAAAATTCAAATCTGCAAAAGATAGGAATTCCACGATGGACGATAATTAATTGCTCGAGATTAGATAGATTTTTTCGCACACTCTCGATCCAATTTGTCTAAATCGATTTAATTCGTTTCAATTGATTCGAAACTGGCTCGATCTGCGCCAACGTGTCTTGAATTGGCTCGATGCTTCCCAATTTTCTTCGATACGTTTCAATTCAACCTGATTCGGATTGACCTGAACCATTCCGTTTCGATCCAAACGTAGTTTCATTCTGCCGAATGCAATTCGACGCTATTCTCAACGTTGATCTTGTGTGAATAATATTCTTCGGTTTACAAAAATTCATTATAAATATGCCGCAATTAGTTACGAGATATCCACAGTCTTTAAAATAACTATGATTCACGAGATATCTCTTAGCCGTAACGACAGTACATTGCGGGCTAATAGTACCAAGAGCATTATTGCACTGCGTATCTGGAAATAGATCGATAATTTCAGAACCGATTAACCCAGTACAATACACGTAATCGATCCGATACAGACAGATTAATATCTTCCACGCTCGAACATTATATTTTGTTTATTCTATTGTCTATTAAATACCGTTTCATACGCGATACATGTTTATTAATGCAGCTGATTCCCATTGAAATATTCCACGTCCTAATCCTTATTATGTTCCTGCGATTTGCCTCAGATATCTTTATCGCGTCTCATTAAAAATGCGTTCGATGTTCGTGCACGTTGTACAGCAGACTTACAGATGAAAGGGTCCTGTTATGTTTCTTTTATCAGTCGTTGCTCTCGTTCAAACGATTTGCGATTAATTATAGCTTGGCCGTGACTTATAAATATGAAGATAATTTAGCTTGGCTGCATTGCAGTAAGTATCATCGAAATTGCGAAACCTATCCCACAAGATCTCACTGCCGTTTGATGTTTCTTGGTCCTCGTGAAAAATTCCAAGCTGCTAGCGTGAACAGTGTGCCACGGACTCATCAATTCGTTTGACCTATGAACCTCAGATGATGGCGCGTTTAGGGGCCAACGACACGCGCACTAGAAGGCGCATGTCCTCACGCTCATCGTCAGTACAGTCTGCATTGTCATCTCGTTTAAATGATTGTTCGCCACGCCGCCGTTCATCCTAGCCGGTTAGCTTGTCTGCAGAGTGCACGCACTGCTCTACTTGCATTCAGTCTGGCGCCAATGAATGAAAGTGCGACATCAAATAGCTTGTAGTAGAAAAGCATGTAAAAGCTTTGCGCCTTTTGTGCCATCGGTAGTGGTTGATTGTATGGGGGCACGCAAAGTTCGTCGAGTCAGGCGAATAAACATGTCGGTGACTCGAATAGAGGTTTCCCGTTTTTTGTGAATCACTATGGGCTCTCAATGGCTGGCTTTCGTTCTCTATTATGCCACTTATTGGTGGGGCCTCCCGAACGGAGCAAGTGACCCCGAGCAAACAATTGATTTCCGTCATAACGTAACACACCCCTTGATTGTTACGATTCTGCCATTATACAATTGATTTCAAGTTAAGGATATCCCTGGAGGGTAGTTTTTTCTCGGTGGGGCAGATTCAACAATTTCACGACCGTGAACCGGCGTACAAGATTCTGATAATTCCTTATGAAATGACGATGAATCGCATTCTAAGTGTATGGCGTGTCCTCGCGTCAGCCATCGTATTATCCTCTCTTCATTTTCTCGATATCTGCATCTTTTTAATGAAGTGGCGACGTCGAGTGGATTTCGAGTCGATCGTTCGGAAGCCCTTTCGATGATGCTTAAACCATGGCAGCGAGGACGTGGCAAGGGGGCCGGGTTAAAGGGTCATCGAAAGACAGAAGGGACAGAATCGTTAATTTGACTTTGCCGAACGATTTACATCGATCGAGGAACAGCGCGAAGGAGCACGAACTCCTGGCTGTGGAATTACGACTCGATGCGTGTAATTCTCTCGGGGATTCGAGTGCCAGTGTAATGTTACCTGGATGGAGAGCATTTCTCCCGCGAGTGGTAAAGGGGACCTGCGAAAAATGCTGCGTCCTTGAGGTAACCGACACTCGAGATCATGCTACGACAGCGATACTGCAAACCTAGCACACTATCGGTGGCGTAATGATCACTGATGTAACCAGATGATTGGCACGATTGTAAACATAAAATCCTCGGTACTCGATGAACTTACTCACTTTTCTCCATTAATCGTTTAGGATGAAATGAGTATTAACCCTTTCGCCGCGGTACAGAAGAAATGAAAATGTCCCCGATGCGCAAAGCAGTATAGATTGCATTAATATGGAAAAGCTGCATATGTATAAACACTTAGATGCTCTATTTAATTGCCCGAATAATTGAAACAATTATATTCTGACGTGCAGAACATTGATATCAATGTTTGGCGAACGATTGTTGAATATCTGAAGACATATATATACGTCCTCCGTAGCGAAAGGGTTAATTTATTGTCCAATCGATTAGACGAGATGATACGTCCGAAGTACTTATGTTATTTATCGGGTATATTGCTTGGTCCATAGGGAAATGACTTAGAATCGGCCTCGCCATCGGTAAAACTCGAATGACGGTGAGTGCAAGCTTTCTCATTAGAAAGCTTGCCTCGAAAGGTGTCAGAACGACGGCGCTTCGCTGCAAAATATTTGTTTCTTTGATTTACTCTAATGAATGTGAACATAGCAGAGAAGAGAGTTCGTGTTAGCGGGAGTTTAGCTAAGTTTAGCGGTGGCTTCGGATGGCTGGCACTGTTTTCCCCACCGTGTATTATCGAGGCGTTAATAGCGTTCACGCGTTCCAATCTTGCCGTTCGTTCAACCCTTGACTCGCGGAGGGGTAGTTCCGATAAAAATTGCATCGCTTCCAAAGTTCCTCGCTTCAAACAAAATCACCAAAACCATTCCCAACTGACGGCCAATATTTTTCATTCGTTAGTTCAATATCATCGTATGATTATATTCTTTCAACGGTAGAGGATACAATTGATTCTCGGGGTTACACATGTACGCATGTGTACTTGCACGTTTTGGAGTAAATCAGTGCAGCGGTAGCAGGGTTCTCCAGTGTGCTCCATACTTGGCCACCACTGTTTACGTTAGTCGCTTTGAAAGTGAATCGGCAGATGCGCACGTGCGTATAAACACTCGCATCCAGCTTTCGATTTTAGAAGATGTTCAAGGGAATTCGTTACAGATAGTAGGAGCGACATGTATACACAGCTGTTTCGTTTCCTGTAGCTTACAGTTCGATGCGCACACGAGAAGTACGTGGTAAATTGGTATACGCACTCGAGGATTGTTTAACATAACGGTTCCGCGGGCTGGATGCATAACTTCGATCGTTATTGCGCACTTTACTGTTACCGTTGATAATTCTGTATCTGCCTACGATATTTCTCCCGGCATCGGTACGGCTTCCAACGGATGGCAAAAGATCGGAATAATTTTACTGTTCTTTTAAGGAAACATACCTCTTCATTTGTAGGGGCTTGATGTATACTTGTTCAGAAGTTTTCGCATTAATCTTGTTGCATAAGCTCGCGAATTTACTAGCACTGCGAGTGCGTGTACACTGCCGGCCAAAAGTAAGAGACCCCGGCTTTCTCGGTTGTAAAAATAGCGAACGGTTTGTTGACGATTCATTGATACGAAATTGATACTACGGAGACCGATGGTAATGAGCTTGTCACCGATACGTTCTATCTGTGATCCGTTCTTAAATTTTCAACTTAAAATTATTATTCGGTCATAAGATTGCTGTGCATGTTACTCGAACTGCTCGGCGGTCCCGTGCTTTTCACCGGCAGTGTACGTGCATAGTTAGATAAATGACGTTCTACCTGCACCTTTTAATCTCGTCGAATTCGACCGTATCTTACCGGTTAACGCGAAAAATCAACATGCATTCTATCGCTGACATAGGAATAACCGGTAACAGTTAACAGAGATTCTGCAGCCCCGACGACAATGTAATGTATACGACTCGCATTTTATACTATAAAAGCTGAACGGCCTCAACTATGAAATTCCGTTCCATCCATCATCTACGGCCGTTGCCAAAGTCATCGTCAATTTACGTGCATAGTCGGGCCTTCCTCTTCCAACGAGTACCCCAAAAAGCACGCACCACCTTTTCGGATTATGTAGATGGACACAGGAAGGGCCTCATTAAAATTCATAGGACTTAGTGCGCCAGAGATGCGCGCGGATAGGACTATGGTTGTACATTTAACTGAAACGCCAGACAAACTGTGCAGCTTTTTATTGCAAACGTACAATTAAAATATGATCTGGTTCGCACAAATGAAAGCGTTGCAAACTGTACCAGTCTTCCCACAAGTATATCCGCCTACCTCGATAACTCGTCCACCCGTCAAAAGTCGAACATTCTAAAGAGACAAATATATTTTCAAACGTATTGTTAACTCTCGTCGACGTCAGCTGACGCAGGAAAGTACGATCTTGGTAGCAGCACAGAAAGTGCACCTTCGTCCGGCGAACGTTTACATACATACGGATACCGGCGATGATCGGTGCTCTCACAATCAATCGTGTAGGACGATCGATCCAGAGCGCAGGAAATCGCGAGTTGCGTGTCACGATTTCTGGTAGAAAACGATATGGACATTCGGCGAGAGAGGCAGCGGCCCGCTCGCAAAAGAAAAACGGCGATCGTGCAGCGGTGCAAAAGAACGCGATGCACCATATTCGGAAGCGGCACGGTTTCGTAAGGAAAGCTCCACGTTGGCCGATGCCCGGCCAGGAATGAGACGCGTTCTCGTGCCGCGTATCTTACGGCATACTTCGGCTACGTGATCACCATTCTCGATTTATTCCCCCCCCCCGGCTCCACTTTTGCCCTCTCATTGCTATCTTGTACTCATTTGAACGTGAGATAAGCACGATCGTTCATTCATCCAGCGCTGGCCGGTGACGTCCGCGTGCTTGTTGCACATCTTTTTCCCCGGCTAAAATGTGGGACGAAAAATGTACAGTCCCATTGGATCGCTTAGCTCCAGGGACATCGTTAGTTGTTAGCTGATCAATGCTGTTCAGCTGACGGATAACGTCGATGGAGTTAATGCGGTGCCTAGATATAACACTTGCCAATCATTCGGGGCATTCGATAGATTCAAGGGGCACAATCGAAGACGAACGGTGGCGAACGATGATATCTTTGCGAGGGAATGGTATAGGAGGCTTGCCGAGGAGGATCGACGGTAGATTGTTTGAATAAGTTTGACGGTGATAATTTCAATCGACAGAGTTCGCAATGTGCGGCAGGATAAGGCTGTTTGATTGGAATCTGAATATTCTGGTTTCTCGTAAAAATTCTCGTTGCGCCGGGTATTGAAGGGCATACAGGAAGATAGAAGGAGAAAGGGTGGGAAAGTGTTTTGGTCAAATGTACACGGTGGATCGGTACGATAAGAGAAATATAGGCTTCTTGGATAAATCTGTTTGGATGCCGAGTTTTCTGGGCTTCGAATTGGATGATCAACGATTCTTCTCCGAACTTGTTTGTGTAGCTACTGTACGGTTACAGGATAGCATTCTTGTGGTCGTTGAAGAATCGCCAGTCACACAGAACCTAGCTGCAGGTATTTAAGCGCTGTGCTTATGACTTTCTGTTCAGCGACCTAAATTTCAAGAGTTTACTGCTGCATCCACTGAGGTCAATGAGTGTCAACGAGATAGATGACGTGCCGTCGTTGCCACGTCGACAATAATTTCGCGGTAGTGTCGAAATGACAATGAAAGCACTGCCGTTTCGCCGCAGAAATGAGATATGCGGATCCAGTTCCTTTTTTCCGAGAGTCGTGCCGATTGCCAGATTTAAGTTACTCGCTTTTTTTTTGTTATCGCCAAATCTAGGATAGTTTGCTGGGACATGTATTTTATTCTAATTGATAACAAATGTGATCATTCTGTTAAGTACACAATGGCTTTTATCTCACTTCCGACCCTCGATTCGTCCGGTCTGTACGACCGTTTTCTGTATTATCATATTTCTAAGAGCAGATTATTAGTACGAGAGGGGGGATCAATGTTATTACGCTGATTCATGCGAATCTAATGAATTATGACAAATTAATCTTCTCTTTTAGATCACGAACAATCATCATTCGATTGTCCTAAACTCTCGTGTATTTCTATTGCAGATGAGCGGGAAGACGTGCAGAAGAAAACGTTTTCGAAATGGATAAATTCGCAATTGTTAAAGGTAGGGTGTTATACGAAATAGCACATAGGTCGCATTAATTGAATGCATACAATTAAATATACGCGTATTCAATTAATCGCTTGCTTGCGCAGAATAATCACGAACCGATTTCCGATTTGTTCGTCGACTTACGAGATGGGAATCGGCTATTATCTCTCCTGGAAGTCCTCACGTCGAAAGCCTACGTAAGTACGATATATTTTTAGCAGTGTCGTGCGTATGCATAATCGACGCGACAGGTACGAACATCTGATTATGGGGTGCAGGTGATATATTTATTATTTTACATCTGATGCAACGCTCGAAATATTCTGCTGACTGTTGTTGCTTTTTTTTAAAGCGTTCCTCATAGTTCTGCGTTTCGTCTTTACACTATGAGAGTTACGCTAATTGAATTCCAAACAGGTGCGCCTATCGAGTGTTACGAATATTTGCATTGGAGTGCTGATTATCTATGCGCAGTGGGCGTAAGGGAAAAGTATGCGTTCTTCCGCGTATTTGCCCCGTTTCATTGCTGTCCTTACTCATTCTGAAGATTCGCTCAATGCAAATGTTGCATTAAATCGCTCCGCTTTTTGATTTACGTACTTAGATGCATCACAATGGTATTTCAGAACTGACGAATTTCATTCATTTGCAGAAAAGAGAACGCGGCCGTATGCGAGTTCATCATCTGAATAATGTGAACAAAGCTTTGCAAATACTTGAACAAAATAATGTGAGTATGTTTACTAGAGGACAGCGTATCACGAGCCGGAGTTTAATCATTATTGGTATTTCTTTTAGGTAAAACTCGTAAATATTAGTAGCAATGACATCGTCGACGGGAATCCGAAGTTAACACTCGGATTAGTGTGGAGCATTATTTTACATTGGCAGGTCAGTTTTCTTTGTAAATGGCCCGGTCAATTTACCGAGAATAAATGCCTTTGCCAAATATTGAATACAAACGGTTTTGTTACCCGTCACCTGTGTAACTGGTATGCTAAACGAAATGTTTATTTAGGTACATTATCATCTGAAGGATTTAATGACTGAACTACAGCAGACAAATTTGGAGAAAACTCTTCTGGCGTGGTGTCGTCAAAATTCACAGGTAAAATTCTGCCCAGCAAAAATTTGTTTCGCTGCTGATACAATGCATATACATGGATTGTAGTATTTTGTTACATATTCGGTTTTATTTTATTCTACAGAATTATCCGGGTGTTGATATTAAAAATTTCACAACGTCCTGGTCGGATGGTTTGGCGTTCAACGCGATTCTTCATAAATGGAAACCACATTTGTTCGATTTCAATAACATAGCCCGCAAGCATCCAAACGCTAGACTAGATCATGCATTCCGTATCGCCCAGGAACAGTTGAGTATTGAACGTCTGTTGGACCCAGAAGGTGAGTTAATTGAAAAATTAAGCCGTTACTATCTTTTTACTTATGTGTACGAACGTGAACTTTGCATACTTTTTTCCGACAGACGTGAACACATCGGTGCCAGATAAGAAATCTATAATGATGTACGTTATGTGTCTGTTCCAATTGTTACCCCATTCTGGAGATGATATAGGCGAGCTAGATCTTTCAGTAGCGAGCGATGGTAGCCCGGTTACAACACCAGGAGCCGAAGTATTTAACTTGCTTTTTGTCTCGTTTAACGACTGTTTGTATCTTTATAGAAACATAGAAATATTTCTTTACAGAATACATTATCCTTTACAAATTTTGGAACGCCGGCCTCGCGACCTATGAGTCTAGCAACGAACGTGTCGGTGGAACTTGGCGGCTACCAAGTCGCCCTCGAGGAAGTTTTGACGTGGCTCCTCGAGGCGGAGGATAAAGTGAATCATGCTCCGGAACCGGGGTCCAGTTTGGAAATGTTAAAGCAACAATTTCACGAGCACGAAACATTTTTAATGGAATTATCCGGACACCAAGACGGCGTGGGCGCTGTATTGGAGGAAGGCGCTAGATTATTGGCAGAAGGCGGTTTGCACAAAGACGAGGAACACGAGGTCCGTGTTCAAATGTCGTTATTGAATTCTCGATGGGAAGGACTTCGTATGCGTGCAATGGAGAGGCAAACTAAGATTCACGAGGTACGGTCGATTACTTTTTAGAATTAGGCGTATACAAACAAAATTATTTTTACTTACTTATAATTTGTTTCCTTCCCGTTATTATGAAATATTTTATAACGATTGCAGGTTCTCATGCAGATGCAGCAAGGTCAATTAGATGCATTGCGGCAGTGGTTAACGAGGACAGAAGATAGGATTTCGTTAATGGCAGCCATTGAATTAAATCAGTGCGCCTTGGACGAACAAATGAAACAATTAAATGAGCTAGAGCAGGATATTGGTGCACAGCAAGGTGTCGTCGATGGTATGAGAAACATGGTTGTCGTCGTGGACGAGGAGAATTCTGAAGCAGTTTATGCTCAAATGGAAGATCAGTTATCCGCTCTTGGAGAACGATGGACTCACATTTGCCAGTGGAAGGAGGAGAGGAGGCAACGGTTGCAAGCTTTTTCTACCCTATGGCAGAACGTCAACGATGATTATAAAAGATTAGTATCGTGGCTGAGCGAAACGGAAATTACGTTGAAACAAATGGAAGCAAATCCGGCATCCGAGATCGGCGAAGTCCTCGAACGAATTAAAAAGTTGCAAATTTTAAAAATGGATATGGAGACGAATCATAGGAAGTTAACGACTTTGCAAGAATCGGTTCAAGAACTCGAAGGGCAGAGCACTTCACCGGAGTGTATTAATATATTGGAGAAGATCGAAGATTTGCAAGATCGATGGGAAGCTGTAGGGCAAATAATGGAAGTACAAACTCAAAGGGTAATATAAAAAATGCGTGTCAATTTTTTTTTATTTAGAAGTGTTCCTTTTTTGTATAGTGCAAGGTATAATTGTGTCATTTTTTTTCTCTCAAAATTAGATAACTAGCTCGGGATTTGAATTTGATGTGAAATCTGAAAGGGAGACGACAGTAATTACAGGCAACGAATGGATGTCTGAAACAATAACTAGTATCGCTTATAAAGAAGAAATAGCTGCAACGGTATGTTTGCGGAATTTTGTATGATGTTAATTATTGAATGTATTGCTATCTTTATTATTCTTATTCGATTTATAATTTTTGTTTAGTCCACACCGCATAGTGATTCCAAGAAACGCCGCGTAGATAGCACGATTAGACACGAGTTTGAAACTGCGTTACATAATTTGTATAAGTGGCTGGATTATGTCGATTTGGAAATTGGACGATCTGAGGGGGTATTTGACGAGTTAAGCGTCGAAGAGAAGAAAGTAGTTTATAATGATACAATAGCCGACATAGAAGCGCACAAAGATGATTACAATAGAGTTTTGGAGTTGGGAAAACAGCTTCTGCACGAACTGAAAGATATCCACGAATCAATAGAAGCGGAGGAATCAAAACTTAAAGACGTACAGAATTGTTGGATGGCAACTAAAAATCGTTTGGAAGAAATAAAAATTCGTATAGAATACTTGGAAGAAGTGAAGAAGTTTCGAACGGAATTGGCTAGCTTAAATTTAATGTTAGAGAGCTATGCTAAATGGTTCGATTCGAGCAAAGGAAACAGTCAAGTAGAACAGTTTAGGGTAATTGTTTTATATTTATACAAGTTACATATTCCTTGCCCGTAGATTTAAATATGATTTTTATTTAGGTAAAATTGAAATCGATGAAATCTCACGAGGAACGCATAAAGAAATTATTAGAGAAAGCCAAAGATTTGTCAGAAAATCATACTGGTCTTAATGAATCTGTTAATGTGAATGCAGATGTACAAACATTTGCTTGTAGCTGGGAGAAACTATATAAAGTGTAAATAATTATTTTCCGAGCATTAATACATGGTATTTATTTCGACGTGATTTTACAAAGTTTTTATCATGTATTTCAGATTATCCGAAAGATTAGCTGAATTAAATGATGCTGTTGACAAAACCCCACCAAAGAAATATACCGATGCTGTTGCTAATCTCACTTCATTCATTAATAACGTCGAAAGCATATTACTATCAGAACATATAGTTATGTCAGATGATAAGACAATGTCAGAACAACTGAAAAAATTTAGCGATTTGCAGAATTCTTTGAAGGAACACCAGGAGGCCTTCAATTACATAAATAGTGTTGGACATGAGTTAATAATGAAAACTGATGGTGATTCACAAGGACAGAGATTTAAAGATGTGTTACAGGATCTTAATACTAAATGGAGCGATATACCTATAATACTCGAAGAACGTCAACAAAATTTATTAAGAGGTGCAGTTGCATAAATTAAAATCAATATGTCTTTTCGAACAGTCATTTAGTAATTTTGATTGAACTTTTATTTTTATGTAGATATGCAGTCATTGAAGGTATTCAATCACGAACTTTTCGATCTCGAAAAGTGGCTGGAAAGATCATATCAATATTTAGAGGAATTGTCAAAGGATAATGTATCAAACGATGTTGAAAGTATGGAACTTAAGTTGAAGCAGATTCAATCGTTTTGCGAGGATATCAATCAAACGAAACCGAGAATCGAAAATCTTCAAACCTCCACGAACAGATTGCTTGAAAATTCCGAGCCAAGGTTCGCAAAAGTGTTAAACAGTAAGCTGGAAGATGTGTCGCACAAATGGAATGCTATCGTTGATGGTGCTAAAAACATAAATGATAAGTACGAGGATACATTGAAGAAGAATGACGAAATAATAAACGGGATAGAGGATTTTACAAAGTGGTTGTCAGCATTAGAGAAGGAAATACCGGGCGAAACAAAAGTAACATCGTCGGTCGAACTATTTCAAGTTCGCGGACGATATCAGACATTGAAAGAAAAAATAGACAAGCGAGTAGAAGAGTTCAGAAACCTTAATGAAATGGGTAATGATAAATTGTTAAGTTCTGAAGGATCTTCAGTGCAGGATCTTGGTAGGCGATTTACGTTTTTGAATGCTCGGTGGACAGACGTTACAGACCGTATTTATGAGCGGTACAGGAATTTGCAAAATGCTAGCCACGAATATGGCGAATTTCGCGCTTTGGTCGCACAAGAGAGTGATTGGTTGGATAAGCTGGATAAGAGATTGAAGAGATCGACTGATAGTGCTGCGGATGCTGAAGAAATATCTGAAGAACTTGACGTATGTATACTTCGTAGGGACAGAAAACCTTTCGCGATTTATTCAAGAAGTAAACATTTTGTTCTTTGCATAGGACTTGGAAAATTGTATACGAAATCGTCCAGAAGCTAGACTTGAAAAAATACAAGAAATTGGAAAACAGTTAGTTGACAGTAACATCATGACACAGTCGGTTCAGGCAGACGTAGAGAGCTTAACGAGTCGTTGGGAAACCCTAAATAATCAGGTATGCGATTTTTATGTATATAATGTCTCTAAATTTTGTTTACAACAAACAGCTGTGCATACTGGTATGATATTTCGAGTAGGCAAGGCAACGAGCGAAGCTCCTGGAAGGATCAGTGAAGCAAGCGCAACAATCAGAGGGACGTATTCTTGCTCTTCAGCACTCCTTAACGCAAATAGATTCGGTACTAACTGCACGTCTTGATTGCGACCTTACTGCCGATGACTTGCCTCATGATTATCAGGTTTGTTAGTCAAACTTTCGTAACTTCGTTACTTGAATGTCCACTAAACGAAATAGTGAAGTTCCAATCGTACATAAATGTATAAAATTGTAAAGTTTACACAAGACGCTGAACAAATATTTTGCTTTCAATTTGAACATTGTCCATGTGATCTCAAGTATGTACATTTGTGCAATCCAGAAATTAATGGAAGAAATGGAACATCAGCGTTCAACCCTTCAAGAAATGGCATTACAGATTGAATCATATAAAGCTTCTGGGAAACAAGAAGCTGCACTCAGATTGCAAGAGCAGCTGACTCTCATCGAGAAAAAGTTTTCCGAAGTTCAAAAGAAATTTCAACGCTTTCGATGCCCAACGAACTTGGAGCCGAGATTATCTAGAGCTTTACGGGAACTTAGAGGAATCGAAGAGGCAACTTGTCTATTAGAATTATCATCAGAAGATCCGGAAGCTATTGAAGGACAACTTAAACATTGTCTGGTAAGTAATTATTTAACGTTTCTTATTCTTTATACGATTACACATTAATATGAACTGTATTTCCCACTGTGTTCTGTAGCGTTTTTATCAAACACTAAGTGAAATTAAAAGTGAGATAGAAAATATTATAGTGACTGGTAGAAAATTGGTTGAAGAAAAAAGCGTGTCTGACCCAGATAAATTTTCACGACGAATCGATATGTTAAAGGAGTTGTATAATAAGGTAAATATGTGCAATAATGTGCGTGCCAATAGTACGCCTTTTTTTATTTAACCATTGGTGTATATCATGTATTAATTTGTTGCAGTTGGGTTTACACATCACTGAATCAAAATCATGTTTGGAAACAGCTTTGGATTTATCACGCGATATGTATAAAAATATGTCTTACATTAATATGTCCATAGAGAGTATTAATAAGGAACTAGATACGCAGAGAAATATGCCCGACCTTCCAGTTAACGCGATATATGTACGAGTAAGTAATGGGGGTGTGCATAAATGAATTGAAATTTAATACTTATTAGACGATTTCATACGTGAAGTAAATGATAAATTGTTTAAATAGGAAACTCTGACAGAAGTAATTCCACGACTGAACGTTGTAAAAGACAAGTTGCTAAATTCTCAAGAAGAATTTTCCAAGCTCTGTGATCCTATGTATTTGGAGCAATTAAAAGAAAAATTGTTAGACGTCGTTACCAAATTAGCAAATACCGAAAAGAGATTAAGACTTTGCAATGCTTCCGAGGTAAGCGTATCATTAGCAAAAGATTAGTTCAATAACTGAAAGAAATTGTCGTATTTTCAGGAGGAACCCAATGTCGATGAGATAAATGCATGGCTTGTGCAAGTCGAAGAAAAATTAAATAAATTAGACGGTGTTCCCGTTGACGAATTGACGGAAAATCATTTTGAGCAATGCAAAGTAATTGGCGATTTGAAATTGTATTAAATCGATTGAAATTCTTGGTTTTCCGTAAATATTTATTCGATGCTTCCATGCTCTTTTTTTTTAGGCGGTTCAAAGCGAAATGATTGAAACGAAACCAAAAGTCAATCAATTGCAACGTTATACTTATTATCCGAAAGTAGCTGATGTATGCAAGAAGTGGGAGGATATATCCAGTAGAATACAGGTATGAGGATTTATATATATAATAAATATAAATATCATTCATTGCTTTTTTTTCTCATTGCTTATATTGCTTGTACCTTACCTTAACATCTGGTATATGTAATGCTTGTGCTTTATAGTACCATTACGTATATTTCATACTTTGCAATAGTATGTGGTCTTTATAAGCTGGCATTTTAATTAATGAGTTTTTATATAATTCTCTGTTATTAATATTTAATAATATTGTAGTTACTAGTCTATAATACAACTATATAATTCTAATTCTTTTATCGGTTAAGGTTTTAACAAATTTATTATTACACGTTTACTTTTTAGTTCATTGAAGTTATAAATTTTTGAAAGTAATCCTATAAAGTTATCTGTAAATAAATTTTAAGTATTTATACTCGTTAAGTTCGATTACTATTACGATGTATATACGTAGTATGTACTTCATTGTACGAGTATCGTATGTGAGTTACATTGGTGCATACTAGTGGAATTTATGAAGTACTTTCCTCCTGCCCAAGAGGTGTCTTTATCTATGTAAATAATACTGTCATCATTAATAAAAAGCAGACATAGACTTTGGTGGATGGTAAAAAAAAAAGGAAAACTTATTATCGATCAATCATTTATGACATTGTCTCTCCCCTTGTATAGAATTTCATACAGAAGTCTGAATATGATTTGCAAAACAAAACGAATATGGTATGAACAAAAATGTGTTCCAAGTTTTCGTAATGGTGATGGATACACGCAAAGGAAAAGCTTTGTTTGCACAATGAAATGCATTGTCACTTTCATTTTGGCCATGCTTGATATTGTCACACTATTAACAATGCTCTTTCAATTAACTGTCGCCTGTCCATGAATTTGCTGTTACCTATCATGTTTTCACAGGAATGGATCCACAAAATCACAGACAATTTATTAATAAAAAGTAAAATGGGAGAAACTAAGGGGAGAGACAATTATGGACGCACAAAATTGTCTAAACAGCCGGAACATACTTCGGTGCATCTAGCTAAAAACGAAAATAAATTGATAGATGAGAATGAGGAGATATATGGCATAGGATATCTTAATCCTGCGTTCGATGAGAGTCAGTGTAATGTTATACATACACCAGAAAGTTCGCCAATCGCTATCGTTCATCGAAGCCGGAAATCTTCCACCAAATCTGACAAAGTCAGAGCTAAAATCGTAGATGTTAGTAGAACTGTTAGACGAAAGTTAGACATGAGTTCTGTACCCGATGTTGTCCAAACTTCTCAGCCACAAGTCGTTCATATCGATGACGATCTACCTTCTTCATCTCCTGATACGGATGTGTACATGGCCGATGAAGAATTCTTTTTAACCAAAAATAGCACATTATTTTCCCAAGTTTCTTCTAATACGCTGGTCACATCAGATTCAAAGCCGTTCAACGTGTATAACGCTCAGGTAAATCCCTTTCGCATTGTAGAAGTGAGGGAAATGGAAATAGTAAAATCGATCGCGTCTCCCGAAGATCATGTGATATTACCAAGCGCGAATGTCAGTGTAGGATTAATGCCCCAAGTTGTTGAAAGAGTAGAGATTATAGAGGATACGGAAACAGAACCGGAATCCGTAGACACTGATACAGAAGACAAAGAAACTAGGGCGAAACTTTGCAATACGATTAGTAGTGAAAGTCAGATTGGTAATAAGAAAAAAGAACTAATTCCTATTTTAAAGAAGAAGAAGGGAATAGATCCGTACTCTGCCAAAGGTATTAAGAAATTAACTCTTAAATTAGACGTTGGCGATGTATCGTCGGATAATCAAATTTCGAGCTTCGAGCCGGTAAAAACTAATTTAGCACCATCCACCCAAATAGATTCGCAATTATCGTGCAAAATAAATACGCCACAAAAATCTTCCGCATTGAGAGATAAGGATAGCGTTGCTGAATATCTCATTCTCGAAGACAATGCAATGAATACGAAGTTGAGCTTAAAAACCACTACTGGTTCACCTCCTCTTCCATCACCAATTTGTCCTTCGAAAGGAAGAACAGCGAACAGTAACGAAAGAGAATCGACATCTGCGAAAGACGGGGATTTTTCAAAATTACGTAATACTGAGAGCCACAGCGTTGATTCTGAAAAAACAGTAAAATCATCGTTATTCAGACGTGGTAGAAGTATTTCAAAAGATGATACACTAGAGGATTGTGAGAGCTTCTACGGAAGCGATAAAGAAACCGATGATATTTTAATTTTTTCGGATGACACAGAAATTGATGTTGGAAGTTCCAGCTCGGACGGGGAGGATCCGAATTTAGGAGAACATGTTGAGCACCTCTTGGGCAAGGTAATTCTAATAGCACATATCTTGCCATTGTAAGTCCTATGTTGTATGTCGTGTGCTATTAATAATATAATTTCCAAACAGTAACAGCTACATTCTTAAGCTCTTGTACTTATACAATGATAGGTGATGGCTAACATTCCGTGCGGAAGTTTAGTAGGCATTACACTTTCTGACAATTTTGTTCGATATAGATACAGGCTGAAAAATTATCACAGGAGATGCAACATAAAGCAGAGGCGAAGGTCTCTAATGATAAGAGATCTTTCAAAGCTTCAACTAGTTTGTCCAGAACTGGTTTAGAGAGATGCATTTTGGAATTTGAACAAGCTGCCCAGCTAATGTTACACAGAATGGACGTGATGCTGATGAGCATCAGTGGTATTGTTAACGAAAAAGATCCTACTAAGCGTCTGGAGGTTCGTACAATTCAAACGATGTTTGTTTGTACTCCGATATGTCTTCTTTGTTAAATAAAGTCAAATCCATGGTGTCCTGTTTTAGGTACTAAAAGGCGAAGTTAGTACTCTTGCGCCAGATGCAGCGGCTTTAATAAGTAAAGGTGATGGCCTGGTCATGACAGTGCACGCATCCGATCCTGTTAGGGCTGAGAAGATAAAAAATGAACATCAAGATAAACTGAGAAGTAAATGGCATCAAGTTATGTCGGAAATAGAAACGAGACGTCTACAAGCACTACGAGCAGAAGAAACGTTAGGCCAGTATAACAATATAGTAGCAGAATTTGACGATTGGTTCAGGGACGTGCCATTAAAACTTGAACAAGTGAATAACTGCGAGGGTCAACTAGAATTGTTCACAGTGGAATTTGACGCCAAACAGGAGCAGCTTCACAAATTAAATGACTTGGCTATTGAATTGAAAAGATTGAATGTTGGATTTTCCGAAACTGCGCGTTATAGTATCAATAGCAGATGGCAGGAAGTCAGTTCGCAATTTAAAAGGTATAGTGGTAGAAAGGAGAAGGAGAAGCATGTAAAGGACAAAAAAGTTGATGTGGTAGGTTTATATGTTTCATTTCCTTGCATGTTGCCTTTGTCAAACGTTCGTCTATCTTAGTATTAATTTTTTTCAGGACGTCGGGGGTGTTGATATGCAGGAATTCACTACGAGAGTTAATAAGATTAGGGAAGCTGTGGTGACCGTGACAAGATCTTTAAACTCAGTACCCCTGAACGGCGATGATTATGAAATGTTTTCGAGTCAGGAGGAGTGTTTGAAAAAAATTAGCAATGCGTTAAATATTCTTAAACCGAGCATCGAGGAAATCAACTCTGTCTTCGAAAACGTTGCTGCCCTTTTAAGAAGAGATCAGGCTGAGCAGATTAGACGTTTGGGTGATAAATTGCGAGACGAGTGGATCAATGTTAATCAGAGTTACGTAGAACGTTACAATCGTTGGAACAAATGTTACGAGAAATGGAAGGAACTTTCCAACACATGTCGAACATTCTTGGACTGGTTAGATAAAATGGAGGAGTCGTTAAGAAAGTTAAATTCTCTCGGTCATACGAAAGTATCAAAGACGAAGGCTTTTGAATTGGAACAAGAGGTTTCCAGAATGCAGAGGACTATGAATAATATTAATATTTCAAGCGCGAGTATTTTAACTCGTGCCAAAGCTGGCGATGTGATTGAATTGAGGGAAATTGTTGATACCATAAAGAGCCGTTGGCAAAATATCGTAACTGATTTAAATATACGCAGGGAAAAGTACGTATAAATTGTAATTTATAATATGTCGTCAAATAAGTTAATCATATGAATTTTAAACGGTACTTCGTAAAATAATAGTTGGTACTTTTTGTTACACACGGAGCACTGAAAGCTAAGCCGTGTCTCCTATTGAGCTATTTCAGTTGTGATTTGCCTTTGCTACTGCTGTGATCAACTGAGAATAGCCTCCATGTAATAAAGAAGTACGAATTAGCTTAGAATTTAAATTGAACGTCGATGAATCTTTTTTATATATTTTTTGTATTCACATTTACCGCCAATTTTATGAATTTTTATCAGTTATATTAGTGTTTTAAAATATATAATAATAATATGTTTGTTTAAGGAATATTGCCATGGAGAAGAAAGTGAACAACGATAGCAGAGTTTTAGAAGGTGCTTACAATATTTTGGATCAAATTAATTCTTTGTTAGTATCAGCAGCAAATCCTTCAGACGAGACCTCCCTATCAATAAGGTTGTCATTAATTAAGGTATGTTCATACATTTATAAAAGAGCTATGGCTTTTCATGAATGTGCAGTTGTTTATTCTATATTAATATTTACCTAAGATACTTAATATATCCGCAACATTTATAATATCGATCATAGTTTATAACTTCGCAATGCAATTTATACATGGACATCAAATTCCTAGTTGTTCGTATTTATTTTATCATGTCAGAATATAAATTTCTTCGGTGCAAAGGCTGGATATAACGTTATTAAATAAGCCGAAGAAATTGAACCTAATAATACCGACCATGTCATGACTACACAAACTCAAGTGTGCCAAGACATAAATAGCAATGAACTCTTACTTTTCGCTTGTTTTGTTAGTAAATATAATTACTGCTATATTACTATTTTCTTACGTGCAAAGAGTACAATAGGAAGTACAAATATCATTTTCAGGCCAGACAAGAAGAGCTTTCTACACGCAAAAAGGCATTGCAGAATTTAATCAATCAAAACGGCATTCCTCCTGGAGAAGATGAGCGTAAAAAATTACTCGCCGATATGGACAAGGTACATTCTACAAATTTATTAATAATAAATTGAAATCGTATGCTGGAGTTATGAAACAATTAAAATCTAATTAAACAATTTATACCCTTGTTTCAGGCTAATACCAGCCTTTCCAATCATCGAGAGTACGTGGAAAATAAACTTGCATCCCTTAAAAAATATATCTGTACTTTGGATGCCATTATGGCATGGGTAATGGAAACTCGAACGAGAATAAATATATCTCGAGAACTACCACAACAGGAACGAGCCGAGGTTATTAATAACGTTATGGTAAGTGTGCAAATATTTTTTATTGCAACAAAAAGTGGAAATAAAACGAAAACCAAAACTGAAATAATATTTTGTACGGCAGGCTAAAGTTGAAGATCGTGAAATGGAGGTGAAGGATGTGCTAGAAAATTATACTAATCTGGAGAAAGAATGCGAATCTGCGAAGCAACCAATATCTATAGAATTACATGTGAGTAGAGTAGAACGTTTTTCTTTTAAGTTCACATAACGAAAAAGAATAATTTGTTGGTTTAGCACAATTTAAATAAGATTGGATTTATTTCGTATTAGAAACATTCACAAGTGCTTAATTTTGAAATACGACTTTCATTAGTTTCATATGTTTCATTATTTCTAAATGAAAGGCTTAATTTTTAAATATATGAATATTCCATTATGATTCTATGGAAAAAATATATTTTGGAAGGTGACTTGGACAGTTCAGTTTTATTGAAACTACTGGATTGTGCTGGTTGAGAATGTTTTAATTAGCATCGTTCTTTATTTTGTGCTTACTTGTGCCTTACGTAGTTTAATTTTTTTAACAGGAAAAGCTGAAAAAATTAAGGGAGGATTGGCATTTCGTGAAGAACAGCGGCGAGACAAAGGGCCATGAAGTCAAATCCATAGCATCAGTTGGAGCCGCGGCACAAGGAATCGGTGAGTTCTATTTTTTTATATAAATTTCATATAAATCGTAATAATAAAAAAATAACATTACGAGTATAGTTTCCTCAATGACTTATATATAAATATAGAAATAATTTACGCTATATTACTATTAAACAATTAATATTAAACATACTTAAGCTTACGTTATAAGAGTTGGGTAATGGGTTGCATTACGCGCGGAGTGAGTTCAATTTGAAAACTAACGTAGTTTCAGCGATACTCGTAAGATGTCATATCATTGCATTATTGCACATTGTTATACGTAAAATTGGTATCACCACCGAGATACAGGAGATACAGGCACTCGTGTAGGGCAAAATAGCAATTCTTAAACGGAATTTAATGAAACATGTTTTTCTATTTCGACAATGTCGAATGCACCATGCGCGACGATGCATGTACACGCGCCGCGTAAAAGTTGTAGCCTCTTCGCCGAGTGGCGGTCCTCCTTTCCTTAAGTCTCGTCCCCCGATCGATCTGTGCATTCAGAACGGTCGACGGCGATAAATTTCAGAATGCCGGTCTGCTTTTAATCGGTGCTTACCACCCCAATCGACCATTCACCTCGAGCGCTTTTCACAGAAAGCAAATTGACGTGATAAACTTTCACGTGAATCTCGCGCGTTGAGCGCACTATAATTCACAATTATATTTTTCATTCACAACGCCACGAACAGGTTGGCCCTCTCCAGACGATCCTAAACTCCACGCTTAATAATCTCTTTTCGCTATTCGGAGGGTTAAAGTTCGCCGGGCCCGAAACTATTAACGCGTTGAATTAAAATTTTGCGGCGGGGCGCATTATTCGGAATCGCGTTGGGTTAATCGCCGGGTTCACGAAGGAAGAAGGCGCGATTGTTGATCCAAAAGCGGAGAGCTTAACGGAAAGGTCGTGGGCTTGTAGTATAAGCGCGATCGTCGGGCCGCATAATGAGCGGATAAGCCGTCTAATGTAGTCGTGGTAGAACACCGGTAGACTGAAGATAGCTAAGGCTTCGTTGTTCCATGTTCTTCTTCCTCCTCTGTTTCCTACACTTCCTTCCTTCCTTCCTTCCTTCCTTCCTTCCTTCCTTCCTGCCTCCCTCCATTGTCATCCACCTTCGTTAGAGTGGCGGTATATACATCACAAGCTGAAATCAGACTGGTCTGACGAAACTTTGGTAGCCTACAAACGGATTAAGCTCGCGGCTTTGATCCACACTCCGGAATAATATTGTTTCCGTCAATTTTATAATCGCGTCGAAACGGTTTGTTACAATTTCCGGCGCACTCCTGAAGGAAATTACGTGCTCGTTGGTTCGATGGGTGGGAGAGAACAGGCGCGATTCTTCGCGCCCGATCGATTGTGGGAGAAAATTTGAACGTTCTTTTTATTATGTCCTTCTGGCGAGCCGTGTGGTATAGGTAGTTCTTTTTCCCCCATAGGGAATTACTCTCAGCAGTTGGTCCCTTATCGCGATTAAGTATGTAGCGTTAAATCTACTGCCTCTCGGGCTAGTTCACAGGGATTATTGTGTGCCGGTGTAAGTGTGCATTCCCGTTTAGTGTTTAGTCATTCCTTCTCGATGCGTGGATGATACGGCAGGATGCATTTTTGAATTATACATACTTCGTGATAGATGGATTGATAATGGATACAGTTGAATCATAACTGAATCATCCGTTCTCTAATATCCGCCCTACAACTTCCACTGTTGTTTCCCGGACGCGTTGAAAAATATTCTCGATTATTTAAATATTTGCCCTCAAACGATACAAGCCGAGGTTTTTTGAATTACTCGTGTCCGATACACAGATATTTATTAATACTCGCATTAACAAACGATTGGAGTACGCCGAGCCACGCGTAGGCTACACATGGGCGAAACAAAGCTGATTAGCGCAATGGACTCGCAGGTAGCTTTTGAAACAGAATAATATTTCGACGTTTCGACGGGGGACGCGCATTGGAGTTTGATTCGCGTTGACGCGATTAGTGGAATATATTGTGCGCCATGATCACGTTAATGCTGAATTATGTCGATCCCAGAAAAGCTGATTTCGACGAGTGTAGAATGCGGCGCGACGAGGACGAGGAATGGATGCTCACCTGAACAAACTCGTTCCTCGTTAGCGGGAGAGCTCATTAAGACTTTCATGTTCCTGTGGTCACGTTTTTTTTTTTTCATTCGGCCAGTGCAACCACGTAGATTGAAAAGGCAATAAAAAAAACACGAGGGGGGGAAAAAAAATGGAAACCTACGGAACATTCGTTCTACACCGTGTGCCTTTTAACATCTATCATCGATGCGAAAGATGCTCCGTTTGCTCCTCCTCTCTGCCCGTACCGTAAATTCACTGAACGCAAACGTTCGCCAGCTTTGTGGGGAACAAACGCTTCATCCATGCGCCAACGTTGATTACATACTTTTGCAATGTTACTTTCTTTTTTTTTTTTTTTTTTAACACGGGTAGTCGACGGAATCCGCGAAATCGCGAGATGATGTTCAGTTTACGTCGTGCGCTGTCGGTGACAATAAAAAACGGATAAAATTTTCCAGCGCGACCGTGGACACACGGGGACGAGAAATATCGGATGTTGTGTCGTTGTGCTGACACGGGGAATGTACTGTATGACGCTGTGCTAATTGCACCGCGCTGTTGTACGAGAGACAGCTTTTTATGCCGCGACTGGTAATGACATCCGCCCCGCGCAGCTGACCCTCTATTATTTCCCACCGGTGCTTTCCTATCGAACAAAATCCTCTTGGCAGGAGAGGCCGCGTATTTATCTTGCCACGAATTTCGAATTTCGCGCATCAAAGGGGTAATTCGGCCCCTTTCGTCGTAAATGCCGCCGTTGCCACCGCTGTCGTTCCACCGCCAGCAATTATTCCTTCGAACTCTCGACTGAATAACGAATCCCGAGATGAAAATCGCTTTTCGACGTGCGCCGAATTCCAGTGTACTTTGTTCCACGCGATGGTTTCGCGGTGTTTACTTCTGCGAAGACCTCGCGGCAGCGACGAAGCGTTCTCTGGCCGCGCGGAAAAAAATTAGGCTGTTGTTGAACATCCTTGATTAATACAAGAATCGTTTTTTTGATATAAGCGAGACGACGAATGGCACCGCTTAAATGATTACAGGGTCGCTTATTTAAATTCTAATATCGTTCGGCGATGTTTCAATGGTCTGACGTATCCTTTCTTTTTTAGGAGAAAGAACTCGGTTCGAACATTCGGACGGGCTTTAGCTCAAATTGCGGTTCAAAATTTTCCCGAATTTCAATCAATATAAGTAGCGCATTGCCGTGTTCCTCGAAGAGGTAAAGGGAAACCTGGGGGGTTGCTAGGGATTTACGTCGAAAGTAAGACGAAGGAGCACTTCTCCGGGATCTAATAAGAGTCAGCTTAGCCGTGAAATTTTATTGTACTACGAAGAAGCTTCCAGTACTGATGCGGGGGTGGTTTCGTCGTACCATACGTTACTGCTACGTATGAATGCTCGCAGAATAGGCGCACGGAGGGTGCGTAGTGTAGGACAGTAACGACCTACACAACGTCGCCGGGTAACGTGGCTGTGCGGAGAACGAATGACGAGGGGTGGACGGATGGGAGAAATAATGGTTTTTTGGGGGCTGCGTCGGACGCTGAAATATGTAATTTACCCGTGACCACGCATTAGCCGGAATGAGGTTTCATATTAAAGGCTTAATGGGAAATTGTTATTTAAATTCTCGTTCCGCGGCTTCTTTGCAGTATCAATTTGCGCAGTTAAATTGGCGTCGTGCAACATCGACGGGCAATATTTATCGCACGTATCCCTCCCCTTCATTGTTCCCGCGAAACAAATACGTGTTTCATATGCGGCTGGTACTTTACGTTTGCTCCAATACGCGATCGTATCGGGTGCATCCAAAGGGGGAGATGATTCGTTCGAACGTGGAAATACAATATCTTGTCCAGAACGACGACGAGGCGCATAGATTCTTCCGACCGATTGAGACACGTTGGTTTAGAGACAGTTTCGCATTTCCCTTATATCGGCTTCAATTTTCCCTCCGCTTTTGAGCAACAATAAGTTTCCATTCGTAACGGACGCGCCTCTATCCGAATCGTTCACGATCGCGTTCTTACATTTTATTCGTGCGGGACACGTGCAGGGATATGAATCGTTAATGTATTTCTAAACAGTTCCGGCACGCAATATGTGCCGGGCTGGGCAGAGCTCCAAAGCATACATCGTAACGCAACGAAACTGTATCAGATTCAAGTTTAATCATCCATAAAAAATAATCGAACAAAAATACCAGCAAGTGCAATATACCGTAAATAATGTAAAGCCACATTATGAAATCAACCGAGGGCGATGTCCTGTCCTCGCGTGGTCCTTCCATTGTCCTCGGCGAGAACATACAAGAATCCCTAAGACGACAACGCTGTTAGAAATTTTCATCGCTATTTAACATACCGTAGGATCGTGCACGTCATAACTCTCGCTATTTCTCCCTCTGTTTGCGTTTCTATCCCCGTACCTGCAGTGCTTTTCTCGCGTTTCTGATCGCACCGACGTGACAGACCCTTTCGATCAGCCGACCCTTGAGACCTTTCAGGGGCGATCGAATAATAGTGCGCCGCGTCATTACAGTTTTATTCGGATCCCAGTAGCTTGGTACGTACTCGGTTGTCTCCGAGGTGATCACCAGCTTCTTGTGCTCGAGATTCCTCGTCAGCGAGATCAAACGTTTCGTGCATCGGTCGATGATAGCCTCCTCGAGTATCAGTACCTGTTAATTCAACACCAAAATGCGAGAAACGAAAGAATTCCTCCTCGTTCGACCGATCGGGAGGTGGCCCCCCATCGTGGCCCCGCGATGACACGAGCAATAAAAAGGGGGAAAGAGAACGCGCTGAGTCTACCTGGGGTTTCGTCACGAGTTTCCTGAACCAAACGGGCAACGAGGTAGCCGCAGTTTTGCAAAATATCCTCTTGTTCAAGAATTCGTCATGCTTAATTTCTCTATGCAACGTGTCCTCCGATAAAACGTGAGCCGAGTACGGATTCGGATAACGCTTGAAGAATGCTCTGCAAACATCCAGCCAGCAGTACGGAAGTGTAGTTACCTCTGCGCTTTCCTTCATTTACTGAAACTTGACGATTTCCAACGTCATACAACCGCACGCGAGGGGCACTCGCTACAACGCAGGTGCGAAGCAGCAATCATGCGAAACCGAATTGCGCGAACGTGACAGTTCGTCGACCAATTTTGGATTCGATTGCATTTTCTTTCGTTCCTTTTCCTTTTATCTCCTAGCCTCTCTGCCGACGAAGCGAGGAAGGCTCGCGTGAATCTATAGAGTTGCCGACGCTTACTCGTTCATTCATACACCGCGCATCGAACCCCTACACCGGCTGTTCGTTCACCCTCCCTTATTCTCGCGATTCATTAGTGAATCGTCAGGTGCTTCACAAACAATGGACGGGGGTCTCCCTCATTAACGTAACTTCAACGATAATAACGCTTCCACGATTTTAAATGCCTTTATCGTTCTGTTTTCACCGCGGACAATAATCGCGACTTCCCTCGCGAAGTCACGCAGAATGGTGTATCTTATTTCGCACAGCCGGGGCTTCGTTGCCCGGTGAAAAGGTTCGTCCGATTCTCGCGATATAAGGTTAGTCAAGTATCGACGTCACATTTCACGCGTCTCGTGTACGCTATCACGTGTGTCTTTCTTTCTTCTTTCGCTCCCATTCAGACCGTCCGCTTTACCTCGTCAATTTGTCTCCGGTTCTCCGGCCGATATAATCCTTTCGCGGAACCACGCCGCGCGAATCAGCCTCCGGAACGAATTCTCGCACAACGCGCGCGCCGACGATCCTCTTCTGTTCCCGTGCACGGATGTTCGTTTCTTCCTGGTCACAGGCTGTCGCGTTCGACGCGGAAGTTGGCCGAAACTCGATCACGAATCGATAGCGATGCTCGTCGAGGTCGCGGACGCGCGAATTGTCCGCCAACGGGGGATCGTTCTCCGGTTAAGCCGAATATCCTCGGTCAGGCTCAGGGCAACGAGATAGCGGGGGGTGATCGCGTCGTGCGGATCCGCGAGAGAGTCGTAACAATTAGTGGCGGCGCGGAGAGGAGGAGGAAGGCTGCCTGGTCTCCAGTTACGTCATCGCCGTCGTGGCCGTAAGCCGCGTTCATTACGGCACCGACAATCGGGCTGCTCCATGGTCAAGAGGATGGAAAAGGGGTGGTCGAAGGACGATAGGGGTCAACGCGAAGGGAGTTAGGGGTGGTTTAAGCGAGTGTAGCCACGGCGGTCAGGCTTGTAATCTGACGGTGGCGGGTCGTTCGGCTGGTCGGGGTAAAACGGTCCATTAAGACCGGCTAGCAGTTAGTGGCCGTGCTACAGGAAGCAGACAGCTTCCTAATGCCGGGTCTGGACCCCCGTCCCCGTTAAGGGCTGTTACCGGGGTCAGTCGTTGCGCCGACTTCACCTTCGCGAAACTTAGATTTCGTTCGGCTGCGCGCTGTTTTCCCCCTTGCTTTCTGCAAACAGAAACTTCTTACTGCTGATCGATCGTGATGCGTCTGACGTGCCTCGAGAAGATATATTTGCCTTCTATAGACCGGAATGATCGGAGGGGCGATTTCAGCGTTATCTTCAGTTTGTATAGGGTCGCGCGTTTGTTTGCCCCGGTTCGAAAACTCGTTGCACAGAATCATATTGGGTACACATATACTTCTTCGTTGTGTTATAATTGCGCGTTGCAGAACGATGCAACGAATATTCCAATCCGCAGGAGATCGCACAGAGAAGCATCGCTAGATGTAACCTTTCGCGTAGGAGAATCTTATTTGAAGCACGACCGTTCTGATTTCACGGAAAGTTTACAAGCCGGACATTTCGCAGCGACATATTTAAGCCGCGAATATTGTAACTGGCTTACGAAACGTTTAGACAGAAGGGTCGAAGTGCCGCGAGGGAAACTCATCCCTTAACCGATGAATTAATGCCAAGACGCTTTCATGCGTGTCCCCTTACACGTGTCTATACGTCCGGCACACTTCGGTCCCGCGGTGCAACTCGAACGTCACCGCTGGACGCCAAGTTGACGATGTTATCGGTACGCGTATGCTCGAGGAAATTACTTCGACGCGTACGTACGCGTTTTGCTTGCTGCCTCCTGCGCCGATATCCAAGCGGGGCGCAGCGCGGTAGGACGGGCGAGTAGAAGTTAGCGACGCGAAGGGAGGCACCCCCTTGTACGCGTACCGACCCCCGGTTCGGGGGTGGCTTTATCTTCGCCGACCAAAGTTTGATTACTGTTTTCACCGCGGGGCCTCGATAGAAGTGCAATACGTGCCGTCTTAACAAACCCCGATAAGTTCCGGCGTCGTTGCCCCGTCGACGCGACGATTCGCGTACCACTTGCTTGGCTTACTTTTCCCGTTCGGTTTGCCCCAATGTAAATAACGCGCGGCATGTGAGACCAGCGTTTTACCGCCCCGTTCGTTATGTTCGTACCTTCGGTACGTACCTTTGGATATCGCGAGAAAAATTGTTGTTCGTTCCCTTCTTTCCTTGTTTTATCACGGACGATCGCTTAGAAACGTTACATCTTTTTTTACGCCCGCGATAATAACTTTCGAGTGCGGCGCCCGTAGTTTCGGCGATCATATTTTCGCGCAGCTTCCCGAGACGTACGTACGTCGCGTCGGGCGGCCCCTGCGTAAGCGTTTCTGCGAGGCGCAATTCCGCGTTGATAGTCGAAGTTGTTACGGGAATTATGATCTTTTCATAGCGGCGTTAAAAGGACGTAACGTTGTCTCTTACACTCCCCGTCACTGTTCCACCATTTCCCGCGATCCGTTCAATTCTGTCGGTGGGAGATAGCGTGCCGCTCGTTAAATCGTCGCAGAAATTTAATAACGTTACAGCGTTAGCCCCAGACGTTAGAATGGTCCTTTGACGCTCGTTAGACCGGAGTTCGTAATAACCTTTACGGCTTCAACTGGACGTTAATGTCGACATGACGTGACCGATATAGAGAGTTGGGACACGTAGTTTCGCGTTGGAAAAACGTCAGCTTGAACTCATTGCGCTGGCCGATCGTGCGCTTCGGATTTTCGTCCCGAACTCCTGTCCGGACGATTCCTTCATGCTCGGCGAGCATTGCGATCTTTCAATATTCCCATGGAATTCGTTCGCTTAAGATGTGGTGCCGGGAGGAGTTTCATTCGGCATTTGAAACCGTCGACGTAATTAATTCGCGACGCTCGCGTCCGCCGGCAGAACTTCCTGCAGAAAGTTCCGCGAGAGGTTGGGGCCTGGAGGTGGAAAAGGATATTTCCCGAAGAGGCAGCGCCGGGGTTAGAGGGAAAGTTTGATTTGACTTGCACGCGACCGCTCTCGCACGAGACTGCGGTTCGTTGGTCGCGTTAGGGGTTGTTTCGTCATCGAACAGGTAGCGGTTGCCCCGCGGAATTAGAATTCTTGACTTGCGGCGTGGATCAGCCTGAACCTCTCCCGAGAAACACGCAATTATCGGGCATGATTGTCGCAAGCATTGCCTCTCCAGTTTAATTGGAACATCGGCATTTAACGTATTTCCTGTTGCATCAACTGGTTCAATTATTAAAGAATGATGACCCATCAGAGGATTGCAATATTCAAGCTGTTGATGTTTATCCATACGAGTTCAACGGTATGAACGACGTTAAAAATGTTGAAAATAGATGTTGGTAAAACGAGTAATGTGCGTACAGTGACTGCCACAAGTCGAAAGATAAAAATGAATACCATTAATATCGCAAAGGACTTAACAGGTGCTTCGTAATCTAATATACAATCCATTCTTTCGCAACGAGCTGCTATTTTCGGAATCCTTCGTATTCAATTCCCCGTACCGAATTCAATTCAGTGCACCGAAAGTGTTCCGCCACTATTCGTTCCACTGAAGAGCGCCGTTCGTTCATCCTTCTTCGTCGTTCGCGCCGATCGGGAAGGGGCGCGGTTTCTTCTAATTTTTGGACGACGCTGTCGGCGTCGGATTTCGTTCCGCGGCAGAAGTTCGCGGGATTGTGCGCGTGTAGGCGAGGCGAGGTTGACACGGGGGAATAATACCCGAGCGTTCCAGAATCCGGAGTTTCGCACGATGGGAACAATGGACAAGATTAATGGCAAATGGCGTGAGCGTAGAGCCAGTTCCGAGGATCCTAACACAAGCATAACGAGAGGTTGGTCTTGCATAATCTGTCTCGCGGTGTTGCTGGGTAGCATCGCTGGCGTTGGATTATCGGAACATTTATGGAGAGAATTCGATGTCGCGTCCTGAATCTAGCGAAATCAGTTTGGAAAATCCTCGCCCCGTTCGCCGGACATATTTTTCATTCCCGTCGCGGGTATATTTTTGGGTCGAAATGCCGTCCGATAACGCGGCCAGGGGATGATTTATGCCGCGCGTGATTTAATCTGCGCTTGGAAAGTGATCGCGAAATGCAAGAACGATTTAATTAAACGCTCTGCCGCGCGGAACTGTTTTTGTCTTCGTTTCTGTGAACGGCATGGAAAGATAGTGTATTTTAATTTAGGCACGCCTTGGACACAATGCATTCGGATTTGTTTCTATGAAACACATTGATACGCACTTTTTACATTCGTTTCGTTTATTCCCGGCGCCAGTATCAACACCTTCCCCCCCGTTACGCGTATAGTTGCACCGTTTCTTGCTTGCGACCCTCATTCGCGATCGAAATGGACCATCGAAAAAGACGTTTTGATTTCCCATTTATTCTCGCCCCTGGCCGCGAGAAACGTGGAAATGGATCGCGCGAGATTGGCGTTCGTTTTATCCCCACGGTCGAAAGCCATTTGTCGATATCGATGGCGGCGGCGGTGGTCCGCTGCGAATGCAATCCAGCCCGCAAATCGAGAATTTTAATAGCCGGTTATAATTTCTCCGTCGTTCGTCCGCCGTTTTTCGACGCTCCTCGTCGGCGTCGCCGCGACGAAAATCTGCTCGGTCGAATCGATTTCACGGGTTTACGGGGAAACCCGATGGAAAGACGAGAAATTGATTTTCAAGAAAAGGACGATCGCGATTTTTCCGCGCACGCCGGTTCATACGAAGACATATTTGGAAGACGACGTCGCGGTTCCTACACTTACGACGAACCGGAGAATAGGATATTGAAAAATCCCCGCCTTACATTGACATGCTACCGTTTCCCCCTTTCGCTTCCTCGCCCGTTCCTCCTCGTTTCTCGTTCGCTACCAGACGAGGATGAATGCGTGCGAGGGTGCCATGAATGGTAGCAGGTGCGCCGCGTGAATTTATCGCGGCGAAGGAGCTCGACTTATGAGCGCTGCTTGTGATCCGAATCCGTCGAAAAAAAGTTCACCCCACGGTCAGTGATCGATAATCTTCGACCTAGGGGTCTAGGCGGTGTCGAGATGCTCCTCTTTCCTCAGGTTAGCTCATTTTTTTGTTGCTGTTTTCTCGGGCACGCTCGTGAATTATTATTTTGCGATTCGGCCCTTGCACAACCTATTTATACCCGTCCATAGAGTTTCAGCTCGGCGTTAAGCACCGCGAACTCTATGGGATAAGAGTTGTTATCGTTCCTAGACAAATATCGAATAAATTATATTGTAACATAAATGATCAAAAGCTGAACGAATCGCAAGCGACTAAGATTCAGATGTTGCGTTAAATACTTGCTTCGAGCGGTTCGTAACCAGATCCGAATTTTACCCTCCGCTTACACTAACGGGGGAGAAAGTGTTCCCCATGCTCGGTCGGCCAGCTTCATGCACGAGCTGCAGCAGTATCACGTACATAACACGATACGCTTTTGGCGCAAGGGCCGTCCCCGATATTGGCACGGTCGCGGGAGGGCGAAAGGTAAAGGTGAGACGTTGGAAACATTCGAAATCAGTGCGTTCCCCGGGGACACCTCGTAAATCGTGCGCCCCGTTGTTGGCGCCTTTCCACGTGCCAACCCCCTTCGTCCTTTTGCCTCTCTGCTGCACTCCACTTTCTCCCAGTGTCTCGCGCGTTCCCCGTCTTCGTCTCTCTTGCGCGCGAAATCCGTGGAAATCCGAGAAAAATCGCGTTATCGCTAACCCGTGAAACAGAGGCTGCAGCGAAAAGGACGGTGAAACTTTAGAACGCTCCGGGGCGAAGTATTCTTGCAACGTCGGGAACGGTATCGCCAGCTTTATGTATAATATATATATCGCGTACTTGTTTCTCTCCTTTTCCATCAGACCGTAGATTTTTACGGCGGAGCCTGAAATACGGCGATCATTTCTCGTGGAATTATCGACGAAGATAAAAAAAGACAGACAGTGGCGTCGGTAGTCTTTTTTTCTTCCATGGTATCTTCCCTCCGGACTTTGTAGCGCAAAAAAGAAACGAAAAATGCTACTATATTATACGGTTCTACGTAACAGAGGAGAGTGCTTCGCAATTTCTGCTCCGACGTCCTGCGCTTTCAACGGCTTCCAAACGGAGCCGGTGAATTATTCTTACCTCGACGTATCGTTAGCCTCGCTCTGTTTCCCGATTGAAAATGATTTTTCTGCTCAAGGAAGAGACCTTTAGCACGGTTCTCGCGTCGTCGATCGCACAATGCTCGCACTCCTCGCGATGGTTTTTGTTCGTTCAGCTGCCGTCGCCGCCTTGGCTTTCTCATCAACTCCTGCGCGCAGCTGATTTTTAGGCGTGCGCGATCTGTAATATTTGAAAAAGACCTAAGCACGACAGCGGGAATGAAAACAAACAAAAAAATAGAAACGAGAAAATATCCCACGTACAGCTGTGTGCGTCTTTTCTCGCGACGCGTTCGGAGGCTCGTGTGCGTGTGTGCTCGCATAGCAATTTCGACGGCCGCGGGTACGTCTGCTCTGTTTTGCAAATATTGATCGTGAAAAAATAGTTGGTGTCTCTGATACGAAGACAGGCGACCGCGATGCCGACGGGATCGAATTTCTCATCGGCGATCCTGTAATGTAGGTCGCGTGTGCACCGTTGTTCCGCAACGAAAATTGACTAGTTTTCCATGCGAATTCTACGCGTTCCACCCCGTTGCCGAAAAATGGAAAAAGGCAATCGACCCGGTGAAGTTATCGAAAAAGACTTCGATATCTGGTTACTCGATGCAAACAAAATATAAAAGCTGTCCATCACGATTGGGTTGATCGAGTGTGTACCGATGAAATGTTAACGCATTCCATTTTTTTCCTATTTAGCGTCGTTGGAAATCGAAAGGAAAAACTGTTCGTTGCATCGAAAAATGGAAAAAATAGCGCCGGTGGATCGAGAATTGTGGGAACGAAATAAATTCTGCGTACTTCTATAAAAGATTTTTTTTTTTTTATCGCGAATAACAGAGGGTCGTTCGGTTGAAAAACTTGGATAGCACTGGGTCTACGAGAAGCGTGGGACGCGGGGGGTTATAATTCACGTGTATTCCATGCATAAACGGCGTTGTTGTCACCGAAGTTAAAACGAATGAGAAATGCCAGGCGATGTCGATCCGGTTAATCGACTGCAAGCACTTCGCCCTCGACATCATTTCCGCTAGGAACGCCTCGCAAATTGAGTTCGCCACGGTCCGGCGAATTAATGTCTAATAGTCTGTTCCGTGGATGGAATTAATTACTTCAACTTCAAGCCGTTGATATTAAATGCGCGAATTAACGTCGCGAAATAACGGTGGCCGGCAGTTACGTTAGTTTCACCTGTTCCACGTTGAAACGACCTGGCGCACTCCATCATCGGGCCCTATTACATGCGTAATTTACGATACTTCGACGGTTGTTTCGCACGTTTCTTGGCGCTCAAGCTGATTCAGCGATCGCGTACAATTTTCGCGAGCAATAAAGAAACATCCCCAGCGATAACATCGATTTTCTAATACGGAAGTTAGGGATATTTTGTTCGCGACAGTCGCGGAATTTCGTCTCGCAGATTTTTCGCCTTTAAATTGTTCCGTCAGGCGGACAAAGACGGATGAATTTTAGATAACCCGAAATTAAGTTGTTGAGGGAAGCAAGGGTGGTGTCCCGCGAGGAGTTTAAAGTTGTATCCGCGGGGAAGCTTGTTACGGCTATGAAAAGAGGAACAAAAAAAAAAAAGAAGAGGCAGGAGGAATATTATTGATTCGCTGTTGCACTCGAAGACTCTTATTATACCAGCAGCAGAGCTCGAGGTGCGCTCGAAGGCACTTGCGAAACATCGATTCCAGTCGCAGATTTTTGGGAACGTATTCAACAGAAGTATCACGACGGACAGTCGTATTATCTTTCGCACGATTCGTCTTCTTACCTCTGGACAATCAAAGTTGCCTGCGTGGCTCGAATACAGTGGGCCAAAAAGATATTCATACGGTGCATTAGTTTGGTGTCGCGAAAATGTTGGTGTTAAGACGATTATTCCTAGAACAGTGTACATCGATACGAAGCACATCTGTTACACCTTACAACAATGTATACTGTTTTAGGAATAATTGTCTTGACACCAACAATTTGGTGACAACGAAGCGACGAAGTCGCAAGTAAAACTGTACGTATCGTCTTCTAGAAAACAATCTATATTTTACAACCGAAGCCCCCGCGTGTATACTTCGTTATCAGACGACTGTTCCCGTAACTTTAATACAAATCATTGCGAAGCGTTCCCGGTTCACCGCGTACGTACGTCCTCGAGACTGTACATGCAACGCTTGGCACTGTAGACCGAACTAACCAAGCGTTTCGATGGTCCTCGACTGTCGTGCCCAACCAAGAAGCCCTCCGCCAAAAGCAGAATCACCGGGCCACCGTGAATCCCGTCTCGCTTTCTTAAACGTTATGGTATCGGCGGCTAAGATGGGCCAGTTCGGGCCGTCTGGCTCTAAAGTGGCTATATCTCCGTGTCAGGAGCCGGAGTCAGGGAAGTCGGGTGACATTGACCGCGGGAGCAACCCCTGTGGAGGGTCGACGAGGTTTTCGCTGGCGCGTGGAAACGGCGCTTGCGCTCGCGGACGTTCTCGTGCAGCCGGGTCCGCGAAGAAAGGGGCGACGGGGTAAAACACAGTACGACCCCGGACGATCAAGGGGTAACGACACGTCCACCGAGACCTGCGCCAGTCGGTCTTCGTCGCCACGAAACAGTTCCCGCGGATAGTTGATTGCGGTTCACGGCGACGAGAACGAAAGACCCCACGTCCGGGCACACCACGCGCCGTTGGCGCTATCAAAGTCCGCGTTCCCTGGCCGTTTTAAGCGCGTGAATACGTCGTTTCGCCGGGGGAAACGTTCCGTTCCGTATCGCGGTGCACTCGTCAGATACACCTGAGCCCCGTCCGGTTTCGTCGTCGTTACGTTTCGTGGTGTTTTGAAGTGTGTGAAATCGCGCGGAGAACGTGTGCCGCGTACGTTCGTGGTGTCGCATGGCTTTGTTATGAAATATACCACGTAAGTACGACGACCCGGGGCACCGTTTACCGTCTCTCCCCGTGGGGGTTGGCGACGGGTAAACGGCAGAGAGCCGCTCCGACCGGTCTTGATCCTCGCGGCCGGCGCCGGCAACTCGTGGCCGCGGCATTTCCACCGAATTCCCGTTCGATTTTCGCCACGGTGATTGTGGCTTGTATGCACGAGACATTGCTCGCCGCCGTGTGTATTTTGATAAATAACGCGGCAGCCGAATGAATAATCAGAGGGGTTTATAGAGGGAAAAATACATTACTGTGCAGATAATGATACGAATAATTAATACGATAGCTTCTGTTGGTTGATTCGGCCGCGCTGATTTATTCCTGCATTAATATCGTATTTTGCGATACGATTAATTTACGACGGGGAAACGACTAAATACGTGTAACATAAAAAAAAAAAAAAAAAAAAAAGAAAAAAAAGAAAAGAAAAGGAACGGCGACTTCGGGGTGGGGACGAAATCCTCTCGCTTTAAATCGGTCTAATAGCCGAGATGGAATAAGACGTGGCCCTCCTGTTCCTTTTACGGAGCTCTCACTGCAGATCGAGACGACTGAATAGATGCGCGGTTCATATTCGACAATTTGTATGCACTGCTCACTATCGAACGTTCGTCTGGTTTACTTGGGAGACAATGGTTAAGCTTCGCTATCGCCACCGATACCTTCCAATGGACACGTTCCAGGCTAACTGGAAAATTAAGTCCTTTCTCAAAAATGATAAGATACGCGGAGCTGCCAAAATGATCCGGCAATATTACAATTACGCGTACGTGTTCGTTACGTACCTACCCGTATTATTTGTTTCGTACGTTTGCACAAGGCAGCGCGGTATCTACTAATATTTGTAATGGGCAATTGTTCGCGATTAATTGATTCAAATGGAGCTTCTAATTACCGCGAGCTAGAGGCCGGTTCGAGTGCACCGTGTCCGGGGGGGGGGGGATTTCAATGCTCGCCGTGTCGCTAAACAGGCAAATAAAATATTTGCGTTCGATTGATTGCGTGCGAAAATTCCGTTGCCGGGAGATCGCGCACGAAATAGCACGAATCACTGCAGTCATTTCTATTTAATCGTCGATAGTGGCGTTTGCATTATTAACCGAGTTCCCAGGTCCATAGATTATTCACGTGTCTCATCTAATTACCAGAAATTAATTTATTCGACGGGTCGGCCAGAGATCGACTGTTCGATAGGTCCAGCCCCGATTAAATTACCAACGCTGGAAATTAGAACGCCAGCATTGACGTTCCGTTGAACACCTGATCGATCCGTTTTCTCCAACTGACTTGCTCCAGTTTCGATCCGGCCCGATTCTGTTGATGGTTCCTTCTATCCACCGCTCGGGTATCGTCGATGCACTTCCCGAAGAAAATTTCATTCGCCAACGTTGCACGCAGACAGCCCGGGCGTTCCACGCAATTAGTTTAACACTTAACACGCCAAACCGAATCACGTGGCACGTTAATTCGGATTTGCTGATGTTATCGGGGTGCATCAGCTAAGTAAGCGCGTTTCTGCCCGGGATGCATTGTACCGGTTCTGCGGAAATTTCGAACGCCCAATCTCACGGGCGAAATTTCCTACGGCGTGTTTCCCCTCTGGTAGCCTGGTGTACACCGTTGGCTGAATTAAAAGAGATTAAGCGGCTGCAAGTCCTTGCCGAAACGCACACGAACGCGTGACGGATAGCAAACGATAGCAAACCGGGCGGTAAATCATACGGACGCAGTGTCGAATAGGTGCAAGGACTTTTTAAAGATCGTCTTTTCTCGATTCGATCTGGCGATCCGATCGTTCGAACGAGTTTCAATCAGCGTCCCGAAAGATGCGCCCATTTATTTGTATACCGTTTCGACCGATTCCAATTCATTGCGAACCGGGTCGACGCCGAGGAAAGGGAATCACGCGACGTCTCTTTGCGAGCAACCGGCCCCGATATTAATATCGCCGCGATTCTCTTCGTTTCTTTCTCGCGAAACGACTCGCGTTCGTTTGCCGGTTTGTCTAATTTATGCGCCGCGGCCGAGTTTATTTGTAGCTCGTCGCACGGAAGTATTCGAGAGATTAAAAGTTTTGCGGTTCTGGAATCGTCGCAGAGTTTTTGCGCCAGATCTGGAAAGTCTTCCGACAAGCTGCACATTCTGAATCGAGGACCGACACGAGCATCACTTTAGAGATACCCCAAGAATGTCTCCAGCAATTTCGAGCACCGCCACGGATTTTCCGCGAATCGAAACGAATGGCGGTCGACCAGTTTTATAAATTGCAATCTTCTTGCGTCGTCGTCAGTCCTTTCAGTTTCTCCGGACTCGAGCTGCGCGCAGCGCGCTCACGCGACGGGCCGTTCGCTGGCAGCAGTGTTTATGCATTCACTTTGACAGGACGAAAAAGCGGGGCCCTCCCAGAGGAAAATGTTCCGTGCGACGATGGCACATGTCAAGACTCAAAGGTGCCGTAGTCACGGCCAAAATACGGGGGTTGAAATCGCTAGCACGTGAAGATCGTACGGTGAATTCCTTTGGAAACGAACGTTTAGGTGGCCGTGCGCGGGCTCAATGCTTGTCATTCGATTCCACCTGTCGCGTATGTATTTTCTGACACGTATCGAAGGTGAATAGTACGTGTGGATGATCCGGTGGAATCGCATAGTCGAAGCGCTTCATTTTATCTTTGCAGCCGTCGCTCTGTGTTCGATGGTATAGTTTCCTGGGAACGTTACGTACATGCAAAGCCCTAACAAGTTTCTTCTGATCCGCGACTGCAAGAATGATGTTCCACGAGTTCATAAACGAAATGAATCGATTGCACGCCCCCCTCCCACCGAACAATACCCGTGGCCACTTAAATCAACGTGCCATACGAGATATTTTCGTAAGTGTCAGTCAGTTTCCGATATTCCCATTTTCATTCATTTAAACGGATCGTGTTTCCAGCCCCGGTAATCCAATATAAGTTCTATACGCGCGTTTCAAATCGAATAATCAAGTACGCGATTCGACCGTCCGTTTCGACGCGGGCAACATTGTTTGATATTTTGTTTCGCAGATTTCTCGCGGCACGGTTCACCTTCAGCGCACGGCTACTAATCGTCGCGAAACGCTCAGCGATTCTTTTAATACGATTCGCTCGAACGGCCGCGTGTAAAGAGGATTACCTGATTTTTTTCCCCCTCCCTACCCTCTCGCCTGCTTTCTTCCCCCGCCGGAGGCGCGTCATTAAAATCCTATGAAATAAGGAAGAAAAAAAAGGCACGTCGTAAAAAGCTGCGGGCGTTCGTTTTACCGAGCACGCGCGCGAATCAGGCCACCCGACATGCGGATCCGCGGGCGTAAAACGGTCGCGGCTGAATTTTATGACGGATTTTCCATTAATCATCTCATCATTTCGCGTCTCCCCCCCTCCGTCACCCGGCCGGCACGGTCTTATTCAAGGTACGACCGATTCGGGACGCGGCATCGATTCGTTCTCCCTGAATGCAACACAGCTGCACCGGCCGGCCCCGCCATTGTGTTGCATTAAACGTTCGCCTCGCGCCCGACGAAAGCTTTATATATCTGGCGCGGTGGATCGGGTTACACTTGGAGAGAGTAGCCCGATTGCTCGCAGCAGCCTCCCGTGTAAGTTCTAATTAATGCCGACCGTATTCGCGGTCGATAGCGAACGAGCCGCGCCGTCGAAAAGAGACCTAGCGAAATTCGCGGCACCCGTCCTGCAACAGACGGGAGCCGATTGAAATGTCTGAAAATTCGCTCCTCGCGTATCGTCCGGTATACCCCGGCCGAGACGTCAGATGCCACGATTATTTGAACTTGTTAATCGTACAGAACGAGGAAAATCAACATCTCACCGAATCTATTATCTCCGCGCAAATCGATTAGAGATCGCATTAACGAAATTCCTCTCAGGATTCCCCGGCTATAAATTTCGCCGCAAGTCCCCGACGAAAGCGGACACTTCCTGCAGGGGCGGATCGCCGCCGACGAGAGCTCCCCGCTCGTGTTCGAGCGTATCGAAACAGCGTGCGACGACGGGACGGAAATACTTTAATTTAACGGGGGGGCGGGTAGGGCGATGCCCGGTCGTTTATTACGACGGCGCATAATTCGATACGGATCGCGGGACGGAAAGTTTCGTTTGCAAATTAGGATCGCTAATGGAAGCGAGCAGTTCAGGTTTGAAAACAGGCGTGCGACGAGCGTACTAGTTTCGCGCTAGTTCGGGGACAATAGCCGACAGATCCCCCATTCGCTGCCTCCTCCCTCCGCCTTCGGCTGAAACAATGCGCGATTCTTCTCTGAAATCACCGCCCGCCCGAGATACGGTATAAACAATGGTACCACTATTGCGAGGGCGTGCTCCTAGAAAATCAATGGGGTATAGTTCGGCCATTCTTTTTACGTAGCCTGTATTATTGCCCCGGGGGTACGGGGTAGGAGAACGGCAACGTTCTGAATCTCTGAAACTTTCATCCGACCTGTCGCGGACCGTTCCGATTAGGCGGAACTTGACTTCCGGTTGAGGTGATCGAAATAGGCGGTACCTGTCGTTCGTTCGGTGGATTTCGAGCGATCGCTTTCGAGGAGATGTTCGGGTGCATTGGCAGACAGTTGCTCTATTTCGCTCCACGTCTAACGCATTGATCCGCGTTCTTATCGTCTAAACCTATCCATTACCTGAGCGATTAGGACATCGTACGGGTTGCAGGATAGGAGAAATTGCCGGGCACGGTAAACACGTGTCCGTGATCCGAACAAACAGGACGGGGACGGGTAATAATCGTTGCACGCAGGTAGAACGGGCGGCGGCGTGTTTTCCCTCCCCGGTTAGTTTTGGGTGCGGGCGCGAGTAACTCGGCTGTCAAGACGATTAAAATACCAGCGGGACCGTTCGCTGGCATCGGGCACAGATCCCAGGTCAACCGACCGACCGACCGACCGGACTCGGCTCGTTTAATTACCAAATGCAGTCGTCGTCGTCGTCTGTGATCCGAATACGAGCGGCTTTGTGCCCCGTGTGTATCCGTTTTTAGGGGGAGGATTTGCTCGGGAGCACGCGGATTAATCGAGCGGGGGCGGGTGGGGAGTTCGGTGCAGGCGTTATCAGTGCGTCCTGCAGATAATGCGTGTCGGGATGCCGCCGCAGATAGATGCGGAGATAGACGGACAGGGGTGGAACGACGGACGAAGAGGGGAGTCACGCGTGTCTGTCCGTTCGACCCTATCGTGCGAAATAGCCGAGCGTGTTTGCTCCTCGTAAACCACCCCGACACGCGTACCTTCGAACCGACCCCACTGTTCCCCCTTTGCCGGGAGACTCGCCCACCCTTTGCATACCTATGACGTTGCCCAAGATGTCGGGGCGCGTTGCATTATGCAGGGATGTTGGGCTATTTTCAAGCCCGCGGATCCTGTGTTCGCCTGTTCGACGTCTTGGTCCGATAGCGGCGATCAAATCGTGGCCGATTCGAGCCTCGATGGAGTCCATGACAAATAGACTGACGCGGTTGTTTGTTCCGCGGGTTTTAGACGCCCTCGCGTCTAGGACAATGGGGCGTCCGCGCGTTGTCGCGTGTCGGTCATTTGTTTGCAGCGGATAGCGCGCGAGGATTGTGTACTATCGGCTGCAACGGAATTGGAAATCTCTGGTATACTGTCGCGTGCGTGAACCGCGCCCTGGAAAAGTGTCGCGTTCGTCTAGTTTCGACTTGCGATTCGTAGGGCGACGTCGAAGCGAGTCGAGCGGACTCGATTGACGCGGCGAGTTGATCTGAAATTAATACGCGTGCAGCCGCGCGTGTTCAGTTGAGCGAAATGTACATACACCTGAATCGACAAATTAAACGAACCCTGTCACGTTAGCGTTTGATTTTCAGCGGGTATTCGAACGAGCAGCTCGTCTTGTCTCTTAGTCGCCGGTGAACTACGATCGACGAGCAAACCAACGCTAATCGAATTCCTCTGATAAAAATTCAAATTGTCATAACATTCCGCTCGTGACAATGAAATGAAGTCAATTTCACAGGGAACCAGATATAGTATCGTAGAAGAAAGTTCGTTTCTCTTTTCCCCTGTTCGTTTGAAGTTTTTAATCTTGAGGCGCGTTTAATCGAACGGGGACGACTGTTAATACGATTAAGCAGTACGCCTCGTTTCGATTTCACCGTGGAATCTCGGCGCCGCTCCGATGCTTTTCGCATTCCCCGGCGGGCCACCGCTGGAAATGGTAACTTCACGCTGTTTTGACGCGGTATAATAATTTCTCTGGAGACCGCCGCCCGTCTAATCCGCGAGCACGTAGACGCGCTCGCGCACCGGAGGCGACGAATAGTGCACCCTCATCGATTCCATTCTTGGCCGGGGATCGGTGGAACGCGTATATAGATATTCCCAACCCCATATTTCATTATCTCGCGGAAATTATGTAGGCGGCGATATCGGAATCGAGAAAGGGCCCCGGGAGTTATATGACATCGAGATGTTTCGCGATGTTTCATCTTTCGGCCAGCTCGTTCGTGCGAATCTTTCGTTCACCGATTATTCTCTCATCCGAGCATCACAGATGCTTTTCTCTTATTCCTTAAAATAGTTAAATCCAAATGATTCCAACATCTCTAGCATCTTGCCTACCAGATAGAATTATTCATTTATGTTTTTGCAATCGACATCATCTGAATTAATTTCCATCGAGAATCCAACGGTGAAACAGACGCTTGGCCAGGAGCGAGTGGAGGGAAATGAAGCTCGAAGTCACTCGTAGGTTCGGTTATCTTGATTGGGATATGGTAATGTGGGTGGATAGTTAAGGGGCATTTTCTACGGATGCTCGAATAGGTGGCAGCGTTCTGCGCGCGTCGAAGTAAGTGATAGAGAGGAAAATAAGAGAAGGTGAAAAAAGGGCGGACGTGAAACGTGACGGTGGCCGGAGTAAGAAAGGGATGCTCGTGGTTACGGTTCGAAGAGGGAAGAAACACGAACTAGGCGGGCAAGCTCGGTATGCTAATATCGGATTTTCCCGTGCGCTCGGTCCATCTGCTCGGGAAACGTTTATTCGGTGCTTTATTTCCGTTATGCGGATGAATGCCGACGGACCTGGGGTCTACCGGGTCAGAGTTACATAAAAAAGGAAGGGAAAACGGGACGAGGAAAGTTTAACGTGTCGCGAACAATTTCTTTCCGGTCTCTTCGCACGGGAAAACGACGGGAAAACGATGGGAAAACCTGGACGAACTCGACGCTCGGCTTTCGAGACTGGCGTCGAATGTCGAGAATTTCTAACCTGTCGGACAGCCATAGGGGTGTATCTTTTTATTTCCAGGATGTAATGATTCCATACAAACAATCGAGGTTCGCGTTCGAGAGATTCAAAGGCCACCGCAGAAATCCAGCGCTCACTCCTCCAAGTGAAGCTTTCTTAACGGACTGTACGTGTTATTAGCCGTTGACACGATTATCAAATAATAATTCGATACACGCGTTATTGACCTTCGGCCCGTATTGTGACCGACCTCGACGCCGTCAGCGTTTCCGCGTACGCAATAAAGCCCGACGAAATTCGGCGCCGAGGCGAATTCGAAATCGCAGTCAAGGGAACGATAACGAGGGTAGTTAGCAGAAACCGTTGTCGGCTTGTTCGTTGAAAAGTGTGGCGGTGTACGCGTTCCCGTGAATATTTCGGGATATTCCCGGGCGAAGGTGGCCGATAATGATTGCAGGAGGACGATGGTCTTCTCGGTTCGTCTCGTATGTGGGCCAGTGGTATGGCGCCCTGTTGCTTTTAGTTGATGAACCGTCCCTATTTCCAACGGCCGGGCTTCTGCCCGAGTCACTTGTATCCCGGTGCATAGCACTTCGCGTTCCGACGAAAGCTCGCGATTTCTGTTTATGCAGGATGCCTTTCGACGATGATGGAACGCGAGCTTTGCACGCTTGGAAGCGGCACACGAACCGCGCCACTTCCTCCGAATTGGAACGCGAACTCTCTTGTTGGCTGGTCTTATCGCGCCGCTTCCTTCTCCACCCACATGTTTCGAACTTCGCCGAATGATTCGCGGTCGCGTTGATAAATACGAATTTCGTACGTTGCAATATTTAATTGGATACTTCGAGGGTGATCGAAGTGTCAGTCTCTTTCTTTTCTCTCCTAATAATCGGGCGCAGGGAAGAATGATCGTTTAAATTGACGCTCTTTACGGGGCGTTATTCAAATGTCGAATGTAAAACTTTCGATGCACTTTTGCAGAAATGAACGTCGATTAATATTCACAAGCTGGGGAACTATTAGGCCGGCGAGGGGGAGAAGATGGTAATTTCTTCTCGACGGCAGAAACTCTCCAAGGCGATGTATTTAGAGTGGAATTTGTTTTAACCTGGTTCGTTCCTCGTCGTTTCACGCGCGTCCCGCGAACAGGATGGCAAATTCAGATTTAATCAAATCTCCGATATTCTCTGGCCAACTAATTCCATGTTTCATTGTTTCTCGTTATTCCATCGATGGTGTACGCTCTAATCCGCAGGCCGACGAGGTAGCGAGACTGCAGGTAAAAAGCGGAGACGTCCACTGCGAGTAATCTCGAGGCTCGGCGGGGTCAGTGCGAGCTTCGCAAGAGTTATTCGGGTTAAACGTGGAAAATAAATTAAGCCCCAGTTACCGTGCCATAAATTGCACGCTTAAAGTAAACAACTAGGTCCGCGAGCCGCTTAAGCGAGTCGTTAAGATGTTCAGCTGCGCGCGGGCATTATTCAAGCTTGGTCGGCATTCAACGCGGTCCACGTCTGTTTTCTCTGTTTCGGGGCAAGTTCCGCGTCGTCGCGCAGCTTCCCATCCAGCGAGGACTTGGCGCCGTTATCGCGAGGACCGTGGTCCGTTATCAGAGGCGGGACGGCACAAATCGGGGCGCATCGAGAAGCGTCGTATGGGAACGTTGTTGACGTACGCCCGTGCGTTTCGAAAGTTTGACGCACTGTGCACGCGATATTGTGCTCGCGGACGCGGAGCGTTCTACTTAACGACGTACACCGAGAGACGAGTTTGTGCACTAAACGCTCCACGGTTTCCTATATAGCCGGGACCAGGAAACGCGTTGAATTAAAAGCTCGAATTGCACGCTGTCGACGACGTTTTAATTACCGGCCCCCCAGGTGAAACAGGGGATTCTGGTTAATGAAACCTTAAGCGAACTGGGCGTTGTCGAGAAACGTTCAGCGCTACTTTTTGATACCGGTTGCGGCACGATTCCTCCTCCTCGTTCTTTCCATCGCCGTCTTCGCAATTCGAACGTTGATGCGCCGCCCGCGGACAGAGAGAGACTTCGCGAATTTCGCAGATTCTCCGGAGCTTCCGCAAACGCTTTAATTGGACGTCAAGGGTATAGAGAATCTTTGATGTTACCCGGGGCTGCTCTGATTCCTTCGCTGCTTCTTACAGGTTCCGGAGAGGGGTGTCTCGCGTCGTTCAGGATTGCAACGCAAATACCGTCAGTTTCGCCTGCCGTTTTGCGATTTTGTTTCGTCCCGCGTCGATCGTTAGGACGCTTGCTTGAACAGGCCGCGCTTTCAGCGCGAATCGCGTTTATCCGTTTGTGCGTGATGTCGATTCGGTCCTAACAAAGTTTATCCAGGGCGCCGCGGTATCTAGCGTTGCACGGCGATCCGTCGAGCGGATCCGGCCGGCTGATTATTTCATTTCTTGCTCGTTGAACGGTGTAACTGGCCCCATTGATTGTTCTGTTGCGGCCGGGTCATCTAAATCTAATTCTCTCCGTTCGATCGAGAGTCGTGTCGTCGCGTAAAATCCAATCGGGTTCGCCGATCGTTCGATCATTCGCCGGCTCGTTTCACTCGTAATTACTCCGTTTCGTATGAATATTTAAGAACCGAACGGAGTTCGGGGAGCAATCGGAGCGAGGGTTATTTTTAGAAATCCGATTGGCTTTGCGGAACTCCTCTGACAATTGATCGTTCCAGTTTCCCGAAGGTGCCGCGTCCTCCTTTCTGTTTCATCCATCGCCTCTACCGGGACGGTGACCGGCGACGTTCCAGTTTCGATTCAATAACGAGTTACATTAACGAGACAAACTCTGCGCCACGTTGCAAGCGTGCACCGAAAGTTGAATCAGAAAAATCATCCGCGGCCGCTTGCTCGATATTCCTTCGCTTGTCTTCGCGGGATACCACCTCGTACGTAATGGAATCGATACTTGGCGGTTTGATGGCGATTTGAAGGATTTAGGGGTGATTCGGGCCAACGACTTGCCTGCGCGCTGCGGGTGCAGCGATAATGGCTGATGTGGATTGATCGAACTGGCCAGTGATTTACCGTTAATGGCCGTGCACCGTGTATTGGGATCTCAAGTTTTCGTCCTGATAGATGGTGTTCCGCGAAATCTCCAGGACGATCGTCGGTTTAATAAGTTCGCCGGGTGTTAACGACCCCCGTAATTTCGACGTTACACGGAATTTCAACCCCCACACCCCCCCGAAACAACGCGATTATAATCGTCCCTCGAAACGATCGTCGCACGTTAGATATCGCCGGGAGTAACGCTGAAAGCATTCACGAAAACGTGGCCGCATTCTTCTTTGCGGGCCAATCTGAACGCTCGCTCGCGAAATAACGCGGCTGAAGCTTTTACCGCGGCTACGTCGTAAATGACGGACGAAGTGAACGTTTATACCGTACGTCTCTGGTGGATGCATCGTGGCGTGCCATCTCAGCCAGCGTTTCCAAGTGAAATCATCGGTGGAAGAGTGGTTCACGGCGAATTTCAACGGGCTCGTCGTCACCGTTCCGTTACCGATTCCATTCGACGGCGGATCGTATCGATCCGCGGCGGTATTCAGAGGGGAACCGAGGCCTAATAGGAGGAGGACACCGGTCACAACCAAATGACCGTGCTTAACTGTTTCTGAACGATAAATCTTGCACCCTTTTTGCCGCGAACTGTAATCCTGCAGCGGGCTTCCCATATGTTGCCCACTTTCGCAAACATCCAGCGAGAGCTTAAAGCCTGTTTGTACACCGTTGCAAGTTGGCTACCGTCGTGCGCAGAATTCCTCGCTATCAGCCGCGCGAAATTTTCCCCATCAGATATCGACCGCCACGCTCGCCGCGCGTCCGTTTGAATAATTCACCAGAATGGAAATTAAAACATCCATTAACGTGTATTCGTTTTTCGCGACACAGCTAGGCATCCGTGGTATTCTCCCCCCCCCCCCCCGATTTCATATACAAGAGACCTAGCGTCGATCAACCGGGACTGGCCCAGCCGTTGTCGTGGAAATCAATTGGACACGATTTTCCCGTTGTCTTCCATTGTTTGGCGAAATTTCCTTCGTCGGGTAACAATGGCTCCGGGGGTGTACGGTTCGCGGGAGGGGACTGGAAACGGGGGTCGGTTAATTAACCGGAGGAGAGCTATTACACTAATTTATCGGCGTGGTACGCGTGGACACGGACGCGGAAAAGAGGACGCGGGCTACTTAGTGTGCGGAGTCTGAAACGAAGCAATCCGCAACGGCCATGGTAGGTCGGCGAAATCCGCGAACAATGGTTGAACTCGGCGAGAGAGGGCGACGAGCAAGCGGTGGCGAGAGAAAAGAGTCCGGGGAGGTGTTGAGATGGCGTTTGCTGGCCGGATATCCGGGCTACATATATATATAAAAAAAAAATCAATGGTAGATCTCGTCTACGGAACTCGTTACTGCAGCAGGCAGCCGAGCCATACCTGGAGCATCGTCGTCGGATTCAGTGCACCCGTATCGTCTGGTCCGCGAGTTTCTTCTATTCTGTAGAATTGGGGTAGAATGAAAGAGGGTTACGGCGTGCAGCGGATACAAAAGGAGCGGGAACAGAAAGATGAAAAACGCCGGTTGGTGGAATGTTGCTCCGATTGTTGGCTCGCGTTACGAAGGAAGAGAACGCGGCGATGCGAGATCCTCGTGTTCACGTGGATAGCGTGTCGTTTTAATTTTCACCCTCGCTCCTTGTTGCGGCTCCGTATTTCGAGCGACGAAATTCATTGAACGGAAGAGAAAGGATCGAGAACGATGGCTATTAACGGTGGAAATGATTGAGCACCATTGTTCCACTTGTAATAGAGTAAATATTTTCTACATCTTTATACTCGAAGACGAATGTTCAGTATACAAGTATTTGTCTCGCGTCGATCGATCTTTCCACGGCGCGACGTTCCTCGTATCCACCTGAGTAGAATTTCATTGCACATTTTTCCACCAGTCGTTCGCCACATTTTTGCCCGCGTGATGTAACACTCAAAGTGAAGCCTTCCTTGCCCCCATTCTCGCCAGTCGACAAGTTCGACTTTTTATCCACGGAACGAACGGTCTAGAATGATGTTGGCAGACGTCTCCTGTCGTCGGGGGGGGGGGGGGATAAAACGACGCCAGGCCGCGTGTGTCGGTGGATATCTCGAGCGAAGTAGCTTAGACCGGAAGACCGGAACAAGACTTCTCTCCGCTTCGTACGATGTCAGAGACAAATAGCGCCAGCTTCGCTGGCCTCCTTCTTTATCAGCTGCTCTTTACCACGTGGACCCCCGGTGCACGCTACCGCATTAAGGTATCACGGCCACAAATCTTCGGGGTCTACTCTGCTCCTGTTGCACCATTGGAATTGAACTCGCGAATTTCTATTGTTTCTCTCGCGTGCAACGTCTGCCAACTATTCCGCCAAATCCTTCAAGCGCAAGAGCATTCCAAGCGACAGGATAACATTCATTTCGGAGACGAATTTCTCCATGGAAAAATATTACCGACGCGATGCCAGATCGCTGGATGGAGGCGAAGAACGAACACGTGTCACGCGACACGCTGGACGCGCTCCGGTTTTCGCAGGGCACAGAAGCCAAGGAACTTTACGAGTTCGGGGCTCGATTTTTCGATCTCTTCGGGGGTTGTTACGCGTGTGATACGAGCCGCATGGGATTATTTTACCGCAGGCCGCAAGGGGATCGCAGGAATTGCGCTGTAAAATCCCCCGCATTCTTGTCTTTCACGCCCGTCTCGTACACGTGGTTCGCGCTCGTGCACCGTTGACACCGAAGCTTTCCCACGCACACACGAAGGGAAGGGCTTCATACGTTCATACGTTCGTGGGTGTAGGTACGTACCACGGCATGTTAAGACATCGTCAACCCTTCGCGCTGTCTCGCGCGATCCGGAACTCGGGCGAGCTTCGCTCGAACCTCGTCGCATTGAAATATCATTTCGTCTGGCAATTATCGTCCCTCCGACTAAGCGAATTCACTAATTGAAATCCAACGCTGGACCGCCACCAGTGCATTATTTAACGCGTGGCAGTTGTTTCCTCGATTTAGCATTGATGATTGATCATGGCAAACGAAACGCGGGGGGAATCTTGAAATATTCGCAATACGTGTTATCGTGTCAATGTTGAATATATCACAAATTTTCGAAAATATTCGTCATCTTCCGTTCGCCAAATTCGTTCGAGAATTCTGGCTCGATTTTAAACGCGCCCTTAAACTTATTGCCGCTACGTCAGAAATTTTTCAGGCACACAGAGTCGCATGTTGAACAGCACGAGGCGTTCGTGACGTACGCGGAATTCGTGTTCATAAATAAAGTACGGCGGTTGTACGGGCGTCTTGTCCCGTCTTGTGGATTTCCTGAAATATGCATTTTGGGCTTTTGTACGAGCACCGCGGCAGCCGCTTTTACCTCGCGCGGATACTTCTCTTTATACACGGGCCTGGTCTAATGGCGGGTTCACGTTGCTGCACGTCGTTGCTTGCACAGGAGCTTCGCCAGTGAATGAAGGGGAAGGAAAAGGGCGGCGTCGTGGAAGAAAAAAACTCGCATAAATTTCTTCGTCCGGCACATACTTTTACTACCCCCTCGAAGGCCAAGCTTGTTCCCATCACCGCGTCTGGTTTCTCGGGATTTTATTCTCTCCTCTCAGTGCGCTCCCGTGTTTTCTTGCACTTTATCCGGAATGCACTGAACGCGCTTCCTCGAAACGCTTCTCTGCCAGTCGAAACACTTACACCGTTCCCACTCCTCTTCTTGTTCCTCTTCTTTCATTTGGGCGTATCGCGTTTCGCGCTTCGCAAGACCGGTCGGGATGAATGCTTCGAAGTGGTGGCGAACGAAATTACAAAAACGAGTAGAGAAGCGTTGTTATCTTGACCACGATCGACTCTGTATCAGATGAATCGATCTGACGACAGGCAAGCGCAATTAACGGATCCGCCTAGTTGATGAATAAGTCAACCGTCCGATCTCGATGTTTTAAGTGTTGGCAGTGACAGGTAATCGATTTCTCCGGCACAAAGCCGGACGATCGGTCTTCGCGGTCCGTTTGATGCTCGTGTTTAAACGAGTTAATGGCTTTGGGAGTCACCGGTCCATTTTTTCGTTCGCCCGCCGTTCATTCAAACTGCACGATGCGGTTCCTGCTCGCGCGGCGCTTGTTCATGCGAATATAGGGATTTGTAAGGTACGTGTTGCCGATCGCTTTTCTCTCTCTCTCTCTCGCCAAGCAGAGTGACGGAAACTCTCGTCCGATCGAGCCTTCTTTCGTCTCAATTTTCCGCCGCGATACATGCACATACTTGTATACCCTACGATGTTAGTAAATCGCAAGGTACACACGGTCGAAAGTGTGCGCGCAGTCTCTTTCAATGATTGTTCTCCGAACTCCGACCGTATATTCGTTCGTACGATCTCGGCACGCGGGGAAGGCTCGGTACGAAAGTAGCAATTCTTCGTATTTGCATTCATAATATCGTGCGCCGCGTTCTCTGGCGGATGCGCGCGGGCAGAAGTCGCGTCGCGAGGCGAGCTAGGGAACTGAAATCGTCGAAGAGACGAGAGAGAAATGCACGGGGACACGACGGGGCGGCCGTCAAGCAAACAGGTATGCTTCAGAATCAATATTTGCCCGATACACGACGGTACTCTACTCTGAATGCATCCCCCGTCACACATGCACACACGTACACCACCCAGGCTCGTACCCTCTGTCCGCCTCTCGCCACTCTTACGCGACAAGGCAGCCAGTGATTGCCACGTTCCGCTGCGACTTGTACGCGTGCATCGAAAACGCCAGTTTCCGCCTCGAACGTTGCATTTCGCCTGCATTCGATCGTCCCCTCGAACAGATATATATGTACACGTCCTGGCGGACCTCTGCTACTTTCGTCGTCCCCCTCTTCGGTCTTGTGCGACCACAGCGACCGCGACAGATATGTCGAGGTTCTTTTTGCACTTCGTTTGCCGGCGATTTTGTTTCGGTAACGTTTCTCTTGGGAAGTATAAAGCCTGGTTTAGTTCGGTTATGAATTGTTATAGAAATTCCAACTCTGCAATTTTTACATAGTTTTAGGCGAACCTGTGACAAAAATCTTCTCGAGTCTGGTTTCCCGACCCTTCCCTTGATATTAAGCATTGAATTAGCGGAATATCGTTGAAGTGCCGTACGAATAAATTGGGTTCGCACGTTGGATTTCAGCTTATCCCCCTGCTAGTCTCGTTGCTTGGACGGCGAGATGAAAGTCGTTAAAACTTTTTTCGGCCTCGAATTGGGTTGGAATTGACAACACGTTCCCTCTGAGACGGCCACCCCCTTCAAAAGCGCTGCTAGTTTTCGTTGTCGTTATAACGCGACGGAAACGACACAGAGTTAAACTGACTTTGAGGGTTACCTGCGACCGCTCCAATAATTCTGCACGTTTTTTCCCCCTCGACGCTTAACGAGACTTGCAGGTGATTTCTTGGAGTATTTATGAGCAACATTCATTTGTAGCAAAACTCCTTCAGTAAATCGCAATAGAAAAAAAATTGCGACACGACGCGCGCGAATTTTATGTTTCGCGCGGTTGCAGACGCGCGGATAATAAATCAACCATTTGCGAATCGATTCAAGGACGCACGGAACAAATTGGAAATATTTTCTGCGGCTCGTTGTCCATTCGCGTTACGAAGCAAATCTTGCGGAACCGTTAATCAGCTTAGGTCGATAATTTTTCTCTTACCTTCGACGCCCATACGGGTTCCGACCCCGTTCCCGTCCAGGCGAATTAACGCGCTGCAGATCAGTTTAATTGCACACCTGGAGTTTCCAAGGGAGTGTGCCATACGTGGCGTGTACACGCGTGGTCGGAAATTGCTGTTGGCGGCTGGGAATGCCTAAATGTCGATAATCACTTGAACGACAATATTCCGGCCTCGACGGCGTTGCGTGTTATTCGCTCGTGTGTACGAAACGTTTTTCCTGCCCCACCGGCACAGGTTTGTACGATACAAAGCATTAATATTCGAACACGTTGCGCGCAAGGCGACGCCGCGTTTATAAGCATTATTAGATTGTGTGTCTCTCGGTGGCCAGTGTTGCGAGGTTTCCTTATCTGGCACTCTTCCGGGCAGATTTCACAAGCTTCGCACACGGTACGGCTGAGCCTGATATTATCATATGGAATAATTTCTGTTACCTTTGGGGCGATCAGATAAAACCGTCGGGGGAGGGGGGGGGGCGCGATCGCTACGATTGTTAATTGAGAACGAATTTCTTTGAAACTACCTGTTAATATTTCCAAGTGTATTGTCGGGTAATAATTTCAATGCGTGCAGTGAAAATGCAGAGCAAATGTTTGTTATCAACGATTACGTTGTTTATTAATTACAATATCGCTTCTACGAAATAATTTGTTGTTTAATGGTGACGCACGAATGTCCTCCATTCGTATCTTTCGTTCATTTTGTCCCGAGTTCCGCCGGCTGTGGTACTGAAATTTTCGGCTTCTTGTCGTTGCGAAATTGGCGTGTGAATTTCATGAATTTTTTGTTTAACGCTTCCCGATTCAAACGTGCCTGCGTTGTTACGTCTGAACGTCAGGGACGAGGCCGACGAAACGCGTCGCCGAACTTTCTTCGCATTTCCGAACAATCGCAGCTCGTGTAAACGAGAAATTCGAGCGCAAGGCCGTTTCGTTAGGACTCGCGCGAAGTTATTGGACCTTGATGCGTTCCATCTAAAGCCTTTGCGAGGCTTCCGTGGGTAATGTGCATCGTTGTGCATTTCGCTCGTGGTTCATCGATCTCTGCGGCATATCGAAGGTTCAAGGAGTCGTCTTTTTGACGCAGACGTTCGCGTTTTACGAGGTAGGAAATCAGCGCGGAGGTATAGAAACACGGCGATGGAGGCGGAACGTAGGAATTTTTTCCTAACTTGAAAGCTTTCGAGTTTCGCATTCAGCGCATTTCCCTCTATACCGGGCGGTTATTTGTGCCAGCGGAGTGTATAAGAAAAATTTCGTTTTTTTGATACTCAGGGATGCGCTACGTTTTTGCGTTCTCGCAAAATATTTACGTAAACGGGAAATATCTCGACGGTAGTTTCGATCTATAATGGTTCGTTTCGCAAAGAAAGCATAAAATATGGACATAATAGATGAAGGGGGAGGAGCAATAATGGTACACGAAAGAAGGATCCATGCGCGTATAGTTCGGAAATTATCGAACTTTCTGCATGCTTCAACAACGAAAAGTCTATCGTTACAGCGAGCACATATTACACACATATGTGTAATATAAAAACACTGGCCGACTGCGTTGACATTTTCGCAGAAAGTACCGATTTTGTTAGCCTCGAATGTAGAAACGACGTCGCATCGTATTTGTGTGCTCCGCCCGTCGCGACGATGGGATCAGGTAATGTCTGCGCAGGCACGGCTCACATCTCCTTAAAGTGGCGCGACTCTATATTAAAGTCGTCCTTCTCTCAGAACCGTAGTGAAACGGGTTCGTGGAATTCCGTTTGATTATCCGCGCCCCGATGAACCGACGAGCTGATCAAATCGACGAAACTTAATAACAGTTCGGTATTGACTCTATTAAATTACCCCATCTTAATTCGACGTTGTCTCTCAATTGAAACGCTACGTCGAGGGAGATACAATAGTCTAGATAGGGCGAGTATTAATATTAAGATCTAAGAATGTATTCTCTCTCGTCTGAAATTCGTTGCCGTGTCATCTTTCATTACAGCACCACTGTGTGTCCGACGTCGAAGGGAAGAACCGGCATTCTTTTCCCGCACTGTCAGATACTCCTTGCGGTTCGTTCCCACTCGTTCGTCAGAATGAAATCCCGAGCCGGATAGATCTGACGTTCGCGTAACGCATGAGCGAATCCACGGGCAGTATTTTTAATGAGAATCGCGAGGATGCGCGCGGATTGTATCTTCGGGCCAGGTAACGTCTGCCGACGAAAGATCGAGCGAAGGGGAATCCTTCACTCGACGAGTGAACACTCGAGCCCCGGCTATACGGTTAATTATTTACTGGAGTAGCGAGGGTTAGCCCTCTCCTCCCCTATCACTGTGCGTTTGAGCACGCGTATTGTGCGTGTGCGTGCATCGACATCGCGAGGAACGTCGTCGCCCCGGCGCGGTCGCGAACTTTCGGAATAAAAGTCAAGCTCGTAAACTTCGCCATTTACGTGGCTCGTTAAATGTCGCGCGGCCGCGACGGGATTATCGCTCGAACTTTTCGAAAATCTTCCCTTTCGCCGGTGTCTGTTTTACGGCTAAGCGAGGTCCGAGATCCAGCAACTTCCGAGATTAAGGTGGCCGCCGCGAGTAGGAGGGAACCCGGAAATGGTCGAAACAAAGCGTTCGCGGGGATAAAAACGAGAAGTTGCAGTTGCTCGATAAGACCGGTTGGCTCCACCTTCGTCGAGAGACCACAGACGCTTCAACCGTGTTTCGAGAATGTTCGTCGCCGAGGCACTCAGCTTTCTGTCATTCAGAACTTTCACCGTTTTTTTTGCCAATCTTCGAGCAACACTTTCTCATCGTCTCGTGGAAATTTTCTAACAGCCGTACCGCGATCCTGATTTCGCAATGAACGGGAATGACCGAGTTTCCAGCGATCCCGGGTATTCCGGGTAATTCCGAAAATTGACGCCCCGAATCTCTGTCACGCCGCTGATCGACGTCAATTTACACCCTCGAAGTTTCGAGACATCGTGCCAGACTCTCGAGGAGCAATTGCCGGCGAGGTTCTTTCTCGAACAGGTCAAGATGCTCGGACACAGCTTGCACTGTCAGGCCCGCGCAGCACAACAGATTCTCCTCCGGTGTCGGTGTTGGAGAACGGCCAAAAAATCAACGAAGTGCATTCTCACGAGGTGGCGGGGCTGTTTAGAGACCGAGCGAGACAGAGGGAGGAAATAGAGAGAGGAAATTAGAGAGGGTAAAAGGGAGACGGTATGCGGCACAGCATCCGCAAGGGAACATATGGATAACTATCGTGCGTCGTTCGCTGCCGTATCGACGGCACACGCATTCCTGAATTATGCATACGTCGTCAACCGAGGCTCGTGTTTGCACACCACACGGTGGACGTAACTGAGCGCGCGTGCAAGCGCGTGCAAACCGCAGAGAGCGCGTTTCCGTCGATCGTCGCAGCGTCGAATCCGTGGTTCGGTTTCGAAGCTTGGGGCGAGTTTAAGACGAGTGCGTAACACGAGCTGCTCGGTTGTTTGGAACCACCGTCAGCGTCGTAGAATTACGTATGCGCCTTTGTGCGCGCGTAGACGCGTAGGGTGAAAGCATACCAACCGGCACAGTCGGGGCATTATTCTGTCTAAACGCCTCGCGTTCTACCACGAACCCGTCAGGACCGTTCCCTCTTCTCGCGCGTTCCTCATTTTCCCCTCATTTTTCTTTCCGGATGTCTCGCGCTCAAGCGATTCCAATTTCTCCCTTTTTCCCTTCTCTTCGTTTTTCGTCTAATAAGAACATTTTTGCGGTCGACCCGAATACGCGATGTATTTTTTTTACCTAGCCCGGTGTGTTCTCCTTTCTTTCTCCTGTTTTATGCTCGCAGCGGCCATGAAAGGGCGGTCCCTCGTCGCGTCTAATTTATTCGTTTCATAAGCGTCGCTCGCGAAAAATAGGTGTCAAAGGGATACCTTGATAAATATCTTATGAATATGTTAATTTCGGCGGTCGCGTTCCTGGAAAATGAGGAAACTCCTTTGCACCCCGTAATCTTCGCTACAAAAGGAGCAACGTGGCCGTCGCGCCACTTCCTTAAGCGTACGATTTATATTCGTTGCCGACGAGCGAGACGAAGGAGTTCCAGTTTGCGACTCTTACGCGTACAACCCGGCTCGAACGTTTCTCATCTGCTTTTATCGCTTATGAAGCATGCCGCGAGTATGCGTACGCAGTAAAAACGGGTCTCGTGTCGCGCTGTCGCGGTTTTTGATAGACATTTCAGGACAAGAACCAGACTGCTTTTGAACGTGTGAGAATTTCTTAACAGCGACGCTCCTTTCGCCGCCCGAAAATAATTTCCCTCTTCACGCCCGTTGCACGCTTTGTATTTAACTTTTTATTGTAGTAATTTCATTCATTCGGTCCGGTTTGATCAGCATGCAAAATTCCATCGCTCAGCATGAAATTATTAATTGCAACGAGGGGGGGAAGAGTTTATATCTCGGGGAGGGTATGAATACACTGAATTGCAAAGGGTTGAACCCTTGCAAGCTATACCAGTCCCAAGTTTCCAGTTTTTCCCCACCCACCTGGCTTATCGTTATCTTCCAGGTACTCTCGCCGTCGGAACGCATGTCGAACTTTTTACACCGCTTCGAGGGCGCGTGGATTTATTAAATCTCGGTAATTTCGACCCGCAGCTACCATGCTCCGCGCGAAAAGTTGAGGCTGCCGTCGCTGTCGTTGGAGACGAGCCGGCTCCGTCGCCGATAAACTTTCCACGACGGGTCTCCGCAATATTTAAATACGCCCTGTAATTTTGCAATCTTTGCTCCGGCATTTCCGTCACGTCTTGCCGCGAAAGTAATTTTTCTCCGTAACTCTCGTCTCCCGTCTCCTCGTCGTCGTCGTCGTCTTCCTCGAGTTTTCTCAGTGAACAAAGTACCCAGAAGAATGAGATGGGAGTGTCTTGGGCTGATAAACAGAAATCCTTGTTCGAGGACATTGCAATGAAAGCAATCCTATTATCCTAATATGATAAGGTTTAATGGAGTTTCGCCGCGGGCTTGCTCTACCCTCTTTCGACCGTCTTCTGGCAAAATAATCGGGAGTTCGCCGCTTCGTCCCTTGTAACAGGTCCTTTCGTTCGACGATTCTCGGCCGTCGACAACTCTCCGATGCAATAGTTGTTACAGATTTTTCGCGGATGAATATTTGTCGCGCCGGACGTATGATCGTGGCGATGTTTAAGATCGCAAGCCGCGAACGCCGCGAGGAAGTTGATCGAGGGAGAATTTATTTTCAATCGAGCCCGACGAAGGTGCGAATGGGCCTCGTCGCCGATCGAAGGCCGAACCGAGCGTTCTACCACTTTTATTTTCTTCTGCCCCTCGGTGTTCGTCGATGGAATCGCTCCCGCGAAAGAGAAGATTAATTTCTCGCGGTAAGAGAGCAGCCTTGGATTCTCGGCCGGGGGGCGAGAAGGGGCGGAACAATTGCCTTGGCAAAGACGAGAGATTCAATTACATCGGAAACGTGGGGCAAAAGGGCCGGCCGCGCTGCGTGAAGCCAGATTAATTCGTCCTTTGCCGTGATGGTTCCATGGGGAGAAAAGCATAGGTCCATTTTCTTCTCTCTCTTTTCTTTTTTATTTCGCTCCTTTCTTCCTCCTTTCTAGTCCGGTTCCTATCGCTTCGCTTTCGACGGTACGGCTAACGGGTTTCGCTCGAGCGAGAAACTTGCAGCACGCGTCGTTCTGGTGATTTAATTCGTCGTCGTCGTCGGCAACATTGTTGAACGATCTTCACGATTTTCAACGATCCCAGCAATTTTCGTATCGGATCGCGACGTTTTAATCTCGAGGAAAAAAATAAAGAAGCGAGGAAACTCGTTTGCTTTTCAATTCGATTGAGCCGATTATTTATTGTGCTTTAAATCGCGGAACCGCTGAAAACTTTGAAGCAAGATAATGGCCTCGGTTAGCGGGATAATGTTCTTGATTACGACACAGTGAAGAAATTAAGTTCGTTGGCTACAAGCCGCTTTAATGCTGAAACGCTCGAGTTTACGTAAGGCGAAGTCGGGCTAAAGTAATAACACGAGAAGCGTGCTGCTTCTACGACGTATACGGGATACAGGAAACGTAAAGGGGTAGCAAAGTACCGGTAAATATTTAACTGCGCCAACAGATATACGTTCGGGGAACAAATTAGAATCGAAATAATGAAACAAGTTTAGATTAGCTACCGTCCAACGTCTCGAATAATACAAATTCACTCAATTAGCAAATTAGCTTCGCGAATTTCGTAATTCTTTTTCTGCTCTTCAGTCGCACGAAAACACTCAGAAATTGGCCGGAGACCGAATTATTTATCAAGTCCTCTGGATTCGAAATCCTATTCAACTCTTGACTCGGTTGCTTCAATATCTCGTTCTTTTCCCACGCGTACGGTAAACGCGTTTTAATTTCTCTGCAATAAGAAGTTGATCAGAAGTACTTCAATATAGTACCCTTTCATCCCACTCAACTCCGTCGTGCACAGTTCAAACGTTCACCGTCCCGACGTACGCGAAACACGTACAAAATTTGTATTTTACAACGTCGTCTGCGAAGAACGCGAATTCAGTTCGCCGGGGCGAAGAACCGTCGCACGGTTTGCCCGGCGTTACGAGAGATGGCTTTACTGAAAATCACGGGAAATGAGGGCCGGGCATTAGCAGGAAGCCCGAGTTTTAAGCTCCCGCGAAGTTAGTATTCTTCGTAGGAAGCGCGCGGCCGCTTTATTTTCATTCACTGTCCGCCCTTGGTTTCGGCCACGAAGCGGCGGATTGTTGTGGCCACGCGGGGCCAAGAGCTTCCCCATGGCCTGTTCATCCCCCGAAATCTCTTAATCCTGTCCTCCCTGTCCACGTTCGTCAAGATTTTATCGATACGTTCGCGTCCGCATCGCCGTCGGATATCTGTTCGTTTTATCGACGGCGATTTGTCCGACCGAACGGCCGCGAATGTTCATGGGTCCCCGCGATTTTCGGCGCGCAACGATTTATACGCTCCGAAGGCGACCCACGGAACTCGCTCAGCTAATTACTCCGATTCGCTAATGGCCGTGCGATGGCCGGCGTTCGTCCAAGCGTGTTACGCATCTCGACTGGTTGATGGACTCGCCGCGATTCTCGTTTTTCCTCCGTTTACCGGGAACAAATCATCGTTCGCCACCTGATCGCCGGAATATTCGGACAAATATTTCGGTCGTTTCAATCGGGGGGACTTGCGTCTCGCGCGTTCATTCGTCGGTCGAATTCACGGCTTGCTCCTTCTGTCCCCCTGTCGATTTTCACGGGAAAACCCCGCGTTCGGTTTAATATGCAAAGTTTGCGTCGCGTGACGGGTGTACGCTCGCCGTGTTTCTCGAATTCATCGCGGGTGGTATCCTCGTAAGGAATGTGTTTCTTTTCATCGCCGGCCACGCCTTTTTTTCTTCTCCACCTGCGATTCCCGCGGAAATAGACGCGTCAAGGGCGGCCAACTTTCGGAATTAAACGTGTTAATTTTCAGACGGCAGCGACGCATTTCCGTCGCCGAACTTTCATTCGATTTTCCGCTTGGGTCTCCTCGCCGCTTAACGGCAACGCGAACGCGGGCGCCGATTCCACTGGTTGCCACGAAAAGGGCTTCAACTTCTTTTCACTTCGCGAAACTCTTTGGCTGCCCGTGCCGTGAAATCTTTCTTTTCCTCTCGTTCGCGATAATTAACAAATCGTCGCAACTATTCCTTTCCCCTGATACTTCTCTTTCCACATAGATATACCTCGTTGCTGGAGATATACAAACTATATTACAGACACTGTATCATTTTGATCATTCTCAACGAGAAGATCGATTAATTATACAGAGTATCCGCCGCGGTGTTTCGTGCACCGACAGTGATCCACATCTAATCAGTAAGAAAGCTCCCAGGTACCGTTCCGCACCCGACCTCTACGCACGCCTTCGCAACCGTAACACTGTCGCCTCTCAACGAAGGCATTACTGCTCCGTTCCAGCCGGGGTGGCCTAATATAAAGTCTTCGGAAGGAGACAAACAGCAGGGGCGCGTAGTCGAATCGGGGGTGGTCATGTTTAGCGGAACGGAAATCTAGATTGTCCAACCGCTTGGGTTCCGGCTCGCAGAATACAACGGCAGGGCTGACCTTTGGTGGAAGAGTGTCAGAGGACGGCGTCGAGTAATCTATCACTCTCATTCACCGGCCATCCTCTCTACCCTTAACTGCTTCTTCCTTTTTTCCCCCTCTCTCCTCGGAGAATCGTTTGGCTCACTCCTTTTAAACTCTTCGCGGTGGCGCTCCTTTCTCCCGATACCTGGGCCAGCACTGTCGCATCGCTTGTACCCCTCCTCTTTCGCAGACGAGCAGGCGAACTGAACGGCCCGGCCAAGCTCGCCGCGAAGCTGTCGTATTTTTCACCAGGAAGTGGGCTTCAAGCATCTCGGTTGCTTTCCCCGCTCGCCCCCTTCCGGTTGGGCCACCTGGCCGGTATAAAATTGCCGCCCGCTGGAATCGATGTTTCCCGCTGCAAATTCGTCCTATTTCTCACCGCGAGCCACCCTCTCGCGGCACTTGTCTCGGCGGACCCACCTTCCGCTAACAAGGGATTTCCACCTTTCTTTCTCGTTTCCCCCTTGTTCAAACGGCGACTGGAGCTCGTCTTCCACAGCGTGTCGCACTTGCGAATAAATCGCGCGACTCGCGTTGCACCGGTCCCGTCTATTTTCCCTACAAGTAACGCGGCCGGTTCTTCGAGACAAAAACCCTCGTTGGGTTTCGCGGCAGTTCCGAAACGTTGGACTTGCGGTTCCTTTGGCTCACGCGACTCGTCGTGGATTGTTAAACGGTAATGAAAAGTTGGCGATATTGTGCGAACGCTGTTTTGTATGACAGCTTCGTAACGATTGTTAATAATGGGACAGCAAGCGTATGCTGCATCGCGGCGCGATGCAATCGTAATTAAAACAGGAGAATTGCAAAAATTCTTCTGACTGTGGCGCTTTGCGTACAAATTTCCCTTTTGATAGTTTAAAATGAGAGCGCAACAATCGAACGTATCATAGTTCACGCTGTGAAACTCGGAAAACCGGACAAACGTCTCTTCTCAGATTTCTTTCGACGCCAGAACCAACGACACGACTGAACGAAATCGGACGACAGGCTTCACGCTTGTACTTACGATCGCTCGGTCTCGACAGCTACACGAGAAGATGGAGCTTTTTCGCGCGACAGCCACTCGGTTAGGACCGACGTAGGCAGTCGACGCTTCTTGTTAGCTTTGATAAAGAGCTGACGCGTTTTCAAAGACCAACGTTGGCCAGGCGTCTGATTCCCGTTGACGGCGAGGCCCCGCCGTTGGAAAAGTTCCACCGACCCCCCCGCCGTTGTTATGAGAGAGCAATAACTCCCTCTTGGCAGCTGCTACGGCGACAAGTGTTACGAATGTCCTCTTCAGAGAGCACCCTCGCTTTCACTGCCGTTTCACGGACCAGTATGTGCGTCACACTTTTCGAATTAAAGGAGAAAAGGACGCGCGGGGTCCGCGCGCCGCGACGGAGAAAGCAAGCGAAGCTACGAATTTTGGCTTTACAGATATTTAATTGTACCGCGTTCCGCAACAGTTCCGGATTTAGCGTCATCTAAATTTCTAATCGAAACTGGCGACCAGTCGGTTACCGCGGACGGATACAGGAAGGCGGAAAGTGTCGTTCGATTTCGTACTGTTATATTTCGGGGATATATAACAGTCGAGCCCCCTCAACCTTTTAAACTCTGTAAGAACGTACCTTCGTTATCGATGCACAGGGTTGACGTCCGTCAGGCATGACAAATATCTCCCGCGAGGGTGTACTTGATTTATGCCATCCAAGGGATGAACGAACATGCTTATACCTATTCGTGATGCTTTGTCTTGCATGCGAATTCCTATTTTTTTCTCTTTCTTTCCCTTCGTTCCGCAGAGAGGAGAAAAAAATCAACTTGCGACACGAGTCACGTATGAGTGTACGCGTGAGCCGCTAAAGCCCCTAAAGAACAAAAGGCGAGGAGAATTTCAAGCGCTGTTCGCGCGTCTCGTTTCTTCCCGCCGCGGCAGGATTTCCTTCTCGATTAGCATAATCTAACGGGGCGGCGCAGTGTGCAAAAGAGAAGGGTGAGGTTGGCGGGCGGGCTTTATACGAGCATTATTATTATGTATTTAGTGTGTAACTCAAGTTGCGCGCTCAGTTCAGGGACTATCCAGCTACGGAATGTGGGAAAGCGTTGGAAAGCGAGCGAACTTATGACGAAACTTCGTGGTACACTTCGAGGTTCGTGCGCGACGAGCCCGCTGTCTTACCTGTGCCTCAAGAAGTTCCTTGCTCGTTCAACGGGAAGAGGGGAACAGGTGCACGCGCGTAGATAAGTAGATGCGGCCGTGCAGTGTATCACGACGATTTGCCTGGTCTCGTAAATTCTTCTCAATTTTGCTGCCCAACCCTCGTGCCGCGGGTAACCTCGTCCGCCACCTGTACGGGGTGGAAAAATTGGAAGCACTTCGGCAACTATTGCAACAACTACTGCAGTTTCCCCTCTTTGTTTCTTTGCGAGCTGCTTTTCAGCAATCGAACGAATTCGAAAGCTTCGCCACCGAACCGGCCAGTGAAGCGTCGCAGCGCAATTCCGTTTCACAGACATTCGACGAAACAACTGGCAGAATAATTCGACAGAACTCGATAAATCAAGTCCGCCAGCCGGGCAACGATTCTAACGATCCTCCTAATTGAATCACCCCCGCGAAACATCATACCGCGAGGAGCGCAAACCGAGAGAATACTTTCATCGCTTCACTCGTCGGAACAGTGATTCGCGAAGTTTCGCGCGAGCCGGTCGCCAAGTTTTCGCAGAGTCGTCGCAAATCGACCGCCGCGAAGGAGACTCAGCGACCAAGTTTTCAATTACATTAGAGACGAGCGTATTAAACGCATCTTCGGAAATTCTTCGCCGTGGGTGTCGACGCGAACGCTCTTTCCCCATCTGCCTCTCGCTCTCTCGCCCTCTCGCCCCCTTGCCGTTCCGCTAATTCGATCCGAAACTTATAAACTACGAAAGTTACCATTCCGTTCAGTGAATTGACCGCGCCTTCCGACGGCTACGTGCCGCAAAAACCGTTTGGTCCCGACCATCCCCCGGGTCGGGCCCGTCCTCTTTCATTCCCGTTATCTATTGCCGCGCGTGCGAAAGAATACAATGTTGGCCCGCCGACCGGAAAATTACAAGTTTTCCCGATGTGCCGCGTGGAGGAGAAGCGAGCCGAGCCGAGCCGAGTTCTTCGAAATGTGTCCCGACGGCTCCCAAATATATTTAACCGACGTAATATACGCGCAGCGATATCTGGGATGTCGGGTTTCCTTAGCAGACACCGGATATAATGGTGGTCGGAATTTTTCAATCGGAATTCAATTTGTGTTTCGAATTTGAAACGTCGAGCGAATATTGATTTCGTTCGAGATATGCTGTCAACGTTTGGCTACAGTTTTAATGAATGCGAATGTTGTTCTTGCTGTTTCAGAAGTCGAAAAGAGTGCAGGTGCTGCACCGGGGGCATCGGGTGCAATTGCAGGGGGTCCTCGGGGGTTGACACCTTCCCCTGCCCCCTCGACACCCTCGACCCTCGTTACCACCAGTAGTTCTTCAGTCTGCACCACTTCGTCCTCACCCTCTCCTTCACCCTCTTCTTCACCCTCCGCCCTTGTAGCGAGCTTCGACAAATCGGTGCTACAGGTAAGACGGATTCTGCAATATTTTTTAATTGTCCGGGACTACAATTTTTATCCTTTTCCTCTTTGTAAAAAATCTGCTCTCTATGCAGCGTTCGGAAAGCTATGATTTTGTTGTATTTTGTTGTCGTGGGCGATTTTGAGCGCAGTATGCCAACAAATTTCTACGAAAAGAAAAGGTTCCTTGCGTTAAAAGATACATCGCGACGTTCTCCGTAAACCTTCGTTCGTGTTTTCGTACTCTCGAAAGCAAGCAAGATATTTATACGGGTCTCGTTTTGGGTACCTCGTTCCGTATACAAGGGACACGCAAATTTTCCGCAATTCGTCGCGTAGGACGATAACCCTTTCGAACTGCGCCGAGCAACAGGCTGTGTCGCGGGACAAACGATCACCTCCTGGTTGTTCTACCGCAGAGTCAAAGCGCACACCGTTCGAGGTATTATGCTCTCCAGTAGCCGGCTGGTAATCGCGAGAAACCGATACCATTTACAATTCTGTCCGAGCGAAATAAAAAAAAAGGAAAGAAGAAAAGGAAGATCGCCCTTTGAAACACTCCACCTCGGAAGTTCATCGGTTAATTCGATATCCTTCGAGGCACGATTTCCTTCTTTCTAGAAGTTAACTCGTCTTCGTCGGTGACGACCACGGCAACGAGCAGCTGGTGTACGTAGGGTTAGGAGGTAACAACGATACGACGGCAGCCGGGTTAGTTACGATAATGCGGAAGCCGGTCTGGCCCCGGGCATTCTGGCTAATTAAAGCACATAAATTACGACCACGTGGAAAGAGAGTGACGCGAATATGGCAGCGTAACGGTCGGACGTGCCCGAGGGTGTGCGTACACGTTGAACGTCGACGGAGAAAAATGCGCGTTAAACGGTGTTCACCGTACGAGCGGCCTCTAAATTCCCCGGACGAGTTCCACCGCTCCCTTGGAGTTCTTTCGGGGACACTTAATAGTATTTCCGGAATTTAATCTTTCCCTTCTTTGTTTCCACCTGTTCTCCGTGTTCTCCTTTGTTTTTCATCGGGATCTCCGGGGCCGCCAGATGGGTACCAGCTAAAGAGTGCAGCACGATGACGCTGAAAGTGATGAGCTTGGGGACAAACGTTATTTAGAATCGCGAATGCAGCACTTTCGGCGAGCATTCCGGATGCTGCACAGAGGGAAATTCCGAGCGGTGAAACCCACCGCGCTGCTCGTCGAGGACATTTAAATTCACACGCCGTTGCAACGGGCAATCTGCCCGTGGAAATAAGGGGTAACGCGCGTTCTATGCTTCTCAAAGTAGGAGGGACCGGTCTAACTGGATTAGCGCGGCCGTGTTGCTGGAAATTAATTCCCCCTTTCGATATTCACCGCTCGGACGTCGATTGATTTCCACTCGTCTGGAAAACGCGTTTCGGGTAAACAAAAATCGGAGAATACGTTTCCAGAACGGTTTCCCGTTTATTTGCACGCGGGATTTTTATTTCACCGGAATTATATCGCTTCCGTTGATTCTGACGATGTCTGCCAACGGTTGGTGTTCATGGTATAAACATTGTTATGTATTTCGATAATTGATTCGATAATATTTCAATAATTAATATTCCACTGTGCGTGAAAAATTTTGTTGCGGTTAAAATTCGAATGATAAAACGAAAGCAAATATGGAACGGCCCAGTGTTTTGCGTTAGGAAACGACGATACCGATGAAAATTATTTTAAGTACCCAGCAACTTATGTAATACAGCCGGTACGTGCGCTCGAAATATCACACGGCTTTCTCGAGACAGCGGCGGGTCTCGTCACAAGGAAGTCTTATTCATTTCCGCAGAATCAGCCGCGTCTATTTGTTGCGTCAAAGATTTCCACGTACCGCGTCTCGCGATCGTCTTGTCTGCTCCAGAACGGGATCTGCCCTCCTCGGAACAAGCCGACGGAGGAAAGCTCCGTAGAAACGCGAGCCAAGCGGTATATTCTGCCACGCTCTGCACGAGTTCGGTTATCAGGGACAGGAATTAGATTTGTGTGACACCGGTGGACAGCGTTGGGGACGGCGCGGGAGCGTCGTGAACCGTTCATGCAGCCGTATAACTCGGTCAATTTTATCGAGTTACTCCCCCGTTTCTCTGCCTTCGCGGCGTCTTGATCTTTGTTCGCCCCTTACTCGAGCCCGAAACGTTCCTATCGAAGTGGTCCGGCCACCGACACGTTGTCGAAAATTACGCAGAAATTCAACGCGAGAAATTCGATCGACCCGGCCTCGCCTTGTAATCTCGATGACCCGTTCGTTCGCGCAACTTTCCATTCCTTTTGTTCCCCGTGAAATATTGCCACGGGGTGCATCGTTCGTACCTCAGTCGGACATAGACTCCTCCCGTTTGCGAAATTCTTTCTCGCTTTACGCCTCGTTGCGCCTTGGCCGACCGCGGCGACTTTATTACTTGGTCGTACTACTTGGAGAGTCCGGTCTATGTATTTGCGCGCAGTGTATTCCTGGAGGAGTTACCTTTTCGCCGGAGAACAATCGACACTTCGAGCGATTTGTTCAATTGTTAAGCGTTTCTTTTCGTTGTTCATTTATTGTCGCTGAAATGAGCAGTTTGGTTAAAGAATTCGTTTCATCAAGCCATCTCCAAACGTTTGTTAAATCTTGCTGCATTGCTCTTTAATATTTGTTTACAAGTTTACAAGTCGTGGAACGTCATTACTTGCAGAGGAATTGCGTTAATTTGCTCGTGTACCTTTCGGTATACCGCCATCCCAGCATAATTTCCTTGGTATTACATCTTCGTTGTATGCTCCTTTGCGATGCAGTTTTGCTTAACGAACCGTGCACCTATCGTGAAGCTCCTTTTAGCTCTTTGCGCGCGATGCATTGTTCCCCTCCGTTGATGGTGTTTTAAGCACGAAATTTCACTCCGCGTTTGTATATCTTCTTCGCTTATTCGATGTAAATGCCGTTGCTTTGATAGTTCACGACAGTAAATCCGGCCACATGCCCTTAAATGTGACAGCATCCTGAACAGAGCTTAGAGCTTAGTGCGATTTTCAATAATTTTATTCAAAATACGTTTCACGCGAATCTTGTTTCTAAAATTAAATTATTCATTTGAATTACTATTTATCGAAAATATTTTGAAAATAATTTCTTCACGCGAATCTTATTTTTAAAACTAAATTATTCATTATAATTACTATATATTCAGAATATTTCGAAAATAATTTCTTCGCGCGAATCTTAAATCTAGAAATAAGGAAAACTAAACTTGGAATACCCTTCAGAACACGAATAACCTAAAGAAATCTCGGATATTTAACTCATCGAAGAGTATTCTTGAATGTGTCTGAAATAATTCCAAGTAAGTAGAAATAAACTCGATGTCGACAGGATATCCTATATTTGTTCGTCGGTTTCCAATTTGTATCGGAACCGATCAACGCTTCCTCGAAATGGTGAACTGATTTGCGTCACCCGAATGCTTGATAAGTTCCAAAAACTAACGTTCCCAATTGTCGTCTGTATCTTTAATGGGGTCGCATCTGCTCCAGTTTCGCTGGAAGCGTGTCCTCGAGTCGACGCGACGCTCCAAGCGAACGTTCAGATTGCTCGATCAAATTTCGCGTCCCTAATTTCGGCCTGGATCAAAAATCGTAATTATCTCCGCTGGATACACTTTTATTATCGCCCGTTCGTCCATTGTGCCGGCTCCGTGGCGCACCTTTCCTATTTGCCGAATCCGCAGTTACACTTGAGCACGGCCCGACGTCATAACGGCTATCTCCCTTCTTCCATTTCCGGCTATGCTGTGTCGCCGACAAGTATTGTGCTGTTTGCATAAAGCGACGAGGGGCTTCGCGGTAACGAGACACGAGCAGGAATCGAGCTCCCGGTGAAATTCTATTTCGCTCCGTGTTAGGCTTCGTTTCGTGCGCGCATCCTGTGCTACCTGTAGAATTGATTAAGCCAGCTGCCTCTGTCTCGTGGCGACATAAGGCGGTGAAATGTTGGGCGGAACGAAAAAAGACGGTGCAACGGATGGAAGGAGAAAAGAAAATGGGGCGACAGAAGCGTTTGGAAAATTGCAACGGTGGAATTTTCCAAGGGGGCTCAATTTGCAGCTGCAATTTATTCGCGTTACGTTTCCTCCGCCGAGGTTTTTCTGAACTACATTTCCCCGTTCATGATAGAGGGGCGCATGTGTTCTTTATTTCAATGCCAGAAACTCGACCGTGCTCTTGGTCCCGTCTCTGTATCTCTCATCTGTCTCTCAGCCCACCTCAATCGAGCGTCACGTTTCAAGACCGTGTCTACTCTCCGTGATATGCGCGAAACCCCGTTTTGTCTGTCTCCTTGCGCTGGAACTATTTTGTACTCCGTTTTCCTTTGAGACGGACGTGGTATCCAGCTTATTAGATTCCTGCCGGCCGCCTCGACGGAATGTTTTTGCTATTTGACACCGGCTGGTATGCACGCGTCCCTCGCAGACCGTGTTCTGATTCTTCTCGATATTAAATTCGTTTCGGACACCATTTACATTTTGTACGGATGTTAACCCGTTGTTCCTTTTTTTTCTTCCTTTCTTTTCATCGCGATGCCGCGAAACGTTTCAACGAAGCTAAACAACGAAAGGTAGAAGAGGGAGTGGACAAGGAAATTTTTTTTTCCCGAGGCACGACTCGAGGGGAAAGTAAAACAACGATGCCGAACGGACGTGAACGGGGGTGGAAGCTCGACCGAATTCAATCGTTGAAGAACAATCGTTGAACTTTTCACGCAGAAGCACGCGGCGAATTGCAAAAACTTTCGTGGGCTTTCGTTGAACGGAGACAGAGCGGAACAGTGGACGATTCGGATCGGTTCCGTTGAAAGCGAGAAAAAAATTGTTCCATCGTGGAATTTAATATCGATGCCGGATCAAAATTTCCTCTGCTATACCGAAGATTTGAGTTCGATCGTTTCGGTGCCTTCCATTAGACGTTCTTCATTGGCTAGTCAATAAATATGCGGTTCTTTTTCCTCGTTCGCCCATCGATTCGATCGAAACGATTTCCGAATTCTTCTTCCGCATCGACGGGTTCGTTCGGCACGGCTGAAAGGGTGCCGATAAAATGGATCCTATCTGTCTTACATCATCGTTGTATTGATTCGGCGCGGCTGCGTTTATATTTCACATTAAGCAGCTCGTTTATTTCGAGTGCCGCGGCGGGACAAGTGGAAGAGGTTCGATATAGGTCAGACCGAGCGCCAGTGATCGTGCCGGCCTTTCGATATTTTTAATTAAGTTGCCGCGATACGACTCCCGGGGGGCACGCTTACCCGAAAACCGTCTCGTTCGCGTGAACATCGGATAATATTTCCCCGAAAGCGGGTTCACATCGTCTCGTCGGTGATAAGGGAAACTGGCCAGAGTTTTCCGCGCTTTGTACACGCGCATAGTTGTAAAGCGACAAATAACTCGAGGGAGGAGGGGAGGACTTCGCGTACGCCACTGCGCGGGAGCAAATTTAACTTGGAATTTCTGTCGCCCCGAAATACACACCGGCTTTACTAGTTCAGTTTTCCGGGAACCGCCTGGCGTCTGCTCAACGGTTGGAAACGGTTCGAAGGATTCATTCGGTAGAAACGAAATTGAGAGTGAGCCACGTGACAAAGGAATCGGGAATATATCGGGCAACGGCGAAAGAGAAGAATGCGAATGTGTTCACCACCGATGAAATATTTTTTTCGGGCGGACTTGAAACATATGCAGACACTTTGGCCACCTCTAATCGCGTTTCTTCCCTCGCACAGTTGACTGCGTATAATGCCATCCATGGAATTCTATGCTCCCCTAAAACTTGGTGCGACATATATGTAACGATAATCATCATCTCCCCGGCGCATTTTTCAGCGGGTCAGATACGAAAGTTACTGTCGCGTGAAAAGTTTCGTGGCATATATACGAGGACTCGCTGGAATATTTTCCTCCACAAATATATATATATATATTATTCCACCCTCCTTCGCGGTGTTCTCTCCCCGGACCCAAGGGAGGACCGCGTCTAGGCCTTTCATTTTCATTGCGCTGCTCTCGTCGAGGCGTTTCACGAAGGGCAGGGGGGGGTGGAAAGAAAAGTCCGCCGCGAAGGAAAACCACACGAGAGGACATGATCGTTCTTCGACAACGCGCACTTAATCAGCCTGGCTTTCTGCGGAAGCGGAGAGCTAAAGTGAAAGCCGGAGTAGGGACAGTGGCTCAGACACGAAGGTACGAGAGACTTGGGGTGAACGTTGGGTCGAGCGAGACCTTAATTTCCTGTAGCATTCCGGCTTATCTCTTTTGCGATTTATCGACCAACCCTGAAACTTACATGCTCACGACTCGGTGTAACGTCGGTCGTGCCTGGGACATCCGTTTCCTGGCCGCGTCAGCCTGCATCCGATGTCGATTATCGCTGTTCGGTCACTTTTCAACAGGCTTGCGCGCGTTTCGTTGCTACCAGCGGCGATGCGCCGAGACACTTCGGCGAACAATTTATTTCGTCGATTTTGTTCGGTTCATTTCAAGTTGAAACAGTTTTGCGACAACCCGGTGACAAATTGATATGAACCGCGCGTAATGCGACATCGGTGAACGCGAAGGATGGTCAACTGGTCAATTAATGCGCGCGCGTTCATAAAAGCGCACGAGTCGACCGTCGATGGGACGCAAAGAAGAATTCAGCGATTGAATCGACAGCTTGGCGCGTGCAATCCGTTGGCAAGCTGTCGAGAGTGTAACGGGACGATGCGTAGTCACTGACCGGGGCGAATCATTTCGGATCGGCGTGCAAAAGTAATTATTCGTTTAGAAACGCGCGATTTCTGTATGCGCGTGCTATTGTGCTGCAGCAACATTGGCCTGAATTTCGCGACGCCACTGTGCCATTGAAGCGCGTTTATTGGCACGGGATTGTTTGCTTCGACGAAACTGTAATTCAACGGCGCATCCTTGATATTTAATTACGCGGCTTTGTTTCTGGCCTTTACGAAGAAAGGCCATTGTCTTTCGTTACTGAAATGCGTGTTTGGAACGGGATTTTTCTACGGTCCCGCGGTAATCTTGTTGACAAGTACAATGCCTTTTGTAATCACGGGGGAACAATTTCAGAAAAACAATGCCGATCCGTAATCATCGTGTATACCAGTGGCAGGATTTTTGTTCTCCTCTTGTCCCCTGTCTAATATTGGGATACAGAGTTGGCCACTTACGGACAGCCACTCCCAGCTAATTTCCGGCTGTAAATACTCGATTCGGTTCTGTCCCGTTCGCGTCTCCCTTCTCCTGATCGATGACTTTCCGTTTCCATTCCGTCACTCCGGAACGATGGATATTTTTCCTTCCAACGGGAAATTTGTTGTGCACAAATGCTCGGACAACCGTTTTTTTAAAAATGTGCCGCTTGTTTGTTTCTTTTTTTAATAATAACGGAGCAGCGATACAAGTTAAGTGTACAGTCAAATCGCTTACAACGCATCGTTACTTATTGTTGCAGATACGCGATTGGTTAACAGTCGAAGAAGAGATGCTTCGAAAGCAGGCAGTGGTCGTCGGCGATGTCGGCGAAATTATGGAGGCGCTGGATAAACAAATGGTAAGCAAACTACCATCGCCATGCGTGACAAACTTATTTACTTTAGAGATTAATGTCCCTTGCGTGGAAACGCGTCGCAGATTTCTAGAGCTGCGTCATAATTCCGATGAAACCGGCGTGTCGCAAAATGAAGCGCAAATATTTGCACAGAATCCTTGAACGTTCATGGTATGTATGAAACATCCAATGAAAAATTGTTCAAAGCCCATCTACTGTTATCACGCATTTCGATCGCGCATCTTAAAGAAATGCCCCCTTAAAAGATTCATTCTTGACATCGAATTTCCACAAGCATCTTATCAAACGCGACAGCCACCCCCGACGAGCAGGAGGCTAAAAGTCCCCGCGTCGGCAACCCCGTGGTCTGCCGTATCTACGAGGGTTAGAAACGAGCAGCCCCAAGTTCCAACCCTTATCTACCCTTGGAGGGTAAAGCGAGGCAGACCTCCCTGCGTTATCATCTCGTAGTTCCGTGCTGTTTGTCGATCGAGGTTCGCTCGGAGCGAACGCACCCTTTGAGACGCGGGCGCGATGGCGCTTCCTCGGCTCTCCGGGGGTTGGAAGCGGGTGTTTCTGGGTTACTGACCGGGAAAACCCTGACATTGACATTGGCATTAAGGGACCAACGAACGCTGCCACGCCTTCCTCTCTATGCGTCGACGATACATTGTTGCTTCACGCGCAATTGTTATGCTCGGACTATTGATTGGTCGAACGTCGTGTTGGACGAGACTTGATCGGCGTGCTTGTTCTTCAGAACATGATTTTTGTGGAAGGAATATTTTATTCGTTTCTTATTGGTAGCGATTGTTCGTCCCGGAATCTTGATCGGTTTCAGCATTCGTCCTGCGTGAAATATTGTCGCAGTAGTTTAGAATGCGTTGCGTCGCGCAATTTAAAGGACACTCGTTCGATGAACTTTTCTATTATATCGTTTGTCCTCTTGATTAAACAACGTAGCTCGTGGAATAAGGGTACTTTATTTCGAAACTCTCAGTACGACGGCGATGCAAATAAAGAAGCGCGTGTAATCGTTCACGTAAAACTGTTGTCCTGCCCTGTTCTCTATTTATTCTTAAACAATTCGACAACGGCGTGGAAGGTCTGGAAACTGGCGAAGTATTCCTTTCGCACAGTTATCAATGGGTCGTTGTAATCTTTTCAGCTACGGGGGAAACGGTTGGATATTCGATAAAACTCGAACGAGCGAATTAATTAAGTTATTGGCAGCCCCTTCACGACCCCCACCCTCAATGGAGGCTCGTACTGGAACGAGCGCTTCCTCTGTCTCCCTTTGCATCCTTGTCTCGAGTACTTTTTCTCCAATTCTTTCCGGGAACACGCGGAGTAGAAATCAATTCTCTTCCGGGATATTTCAAATTTTTGCGTTCCTCGCTTCAAAGTTGTCGGAAAGTTTCGCGCGGCGCCTTGGTCGGAAGCTCGGTTTCCTCGCAGACCGATGGCTTTTTCGCACGAGAGGATAGAAGACCGACGTGTTTCCGTTGATTCAATGGCGGCTGATTTTCGCAAGATCGCGTTGAGCACCCCGCTCGCTCGTTAAAGCGTCACTCGAGCCGCGGGAATGGAATTTTCGGAACACGATTCCGCAAGGGCGGTCGAAAACAATGGGTTTGTTACCGCGGTGTTGCTATTGATTTCCGATTGGGAAGCCGGGCCAAAAGATATGGAGAAATGAAAGAGCCACCGAGTGGAAAAGGAAGGAAGAGACAGACAGAGCCGAAACGGGGGTCTTCCATAATGCATAGAGGAATATCGGGCCTCTTTGAGTATCGCGGATTATCGGAATTAAAATCGTTCTACACGCGGCACAGAAGTAACTGTAACCGCGAAGAAATAAAATTGGCCGCGCGAAACGGAATGCCTACGAAATTATTTTACCGAAACGTAGAAACATTCCGCATTAACTTGCATTATCGCATTATCTTGAACCGGAATGGAAACGATTTGCGTTTCATATTCGTCGACGGGGAGCGTGATTGAATTCGTGTAAACCAAAGTTCCGAGCGGTATATACAAAGGTAAGACGCGAGTGTGCGTGTCAATTGTGTTTACCTTAACGAGTAATTGCATCGTCCCCCGGTTCGTTGTCCAGGAAGGTATGGTGAGGTTTCGTTGCAAGACTCGCGTGCATAAGCTACGAGGCTTTCACGTATTCGAACTTTTTCGCATTTCTGACGAATAATGATCTATTAAACGTTGCAACGTAACTAACGCACCTTCACGTAAGAGCGGTAGTGCGATCGTTTCTACCAATATCGCAGTACCGTGGTTTCAGTTCTCCAGACGAGAGGTAGCACCATCCGGTATCCAATTACGCGGAGTTTTGACGAACTTTCTTCAGCGAACTTTCGCTACGAATTTGCTAATTAGTGTCTCGCGAGCCGGCCCCGCTAAATTGAAATTACTTTCGAATTATTTCGACAGGAGCCTGAAGGATAGCGCGAACGAAGCAATGTACTATCTCTCCCGTGGAACGCACTTCTAACCCCATTCGCAACGGGTGGCGCACTTTTTACGTCAAGGTTTCGCGGAGCATTTTTCTGTAACAATTCTACACGGCGTTCGAACTGTTTCGAGCGGACCGAAGTCGAATCTCGCGCCCGCGGTAATTGAGCTTGTCACTTAACGAATCACTTGAGGGGAAACGTTGTTCTAATTATTTCGCATGCAAATCAAACATGTCGTCGCGGGTAAATCCAGCTGTTCTCGCTGATGTTTAACTTTGAATTGCGGGGCCGTAAATGCACAGTTACCTTTGCATTATTCAACGAGCCTAGAACTTTTATTTCTGCCGCACCTTTATCGCGTTTTGTGCCGTTCGCCACTGGGCCTTGAGTGTGCATACGAATCACAGGACAATGGTGGAAATGGGCCGATTTTGGAACTGGTTCGGCAGGAGAACGTTTTATGAGCCATGCATAATTATTTATACCGGAGATGATGCTATAAATTTATAAAAATTAGCTCAAAGTTCGGAACGCTGTCGTTAATAACACTCGCCTTACTAATCCACATTCTTTCGAATTTTTACATTACAGTAAAGCTTTAAAAGTTGAAAAAAAGTATTTGTTGTTTGCAATTGCTCGATAGTCTCGTTAACCATCGGAGTTGAGCGTAGCAATTTTTGTCGCGACAGATTTCACGCGATACGACACGAATCGTTTATTGCTTTCGCAATAATATACTGAACGTGAAATCGCTCAGACTTAGCATTTAGCAATTATCGCACTGGGGTAGATTGCGTGTGCGCAGTGCGCATCTTCTTTGTCCCCTCGGCATCCAATTAGGCGCCGCAGCAGTGACAGATTCGAACTCGCATTAGCAAATTGAACTAATAGAAATATTCCACTAAAAATTGCAACGTTCACGAGCATCAACGTTATTCTTCGCGCAGCTGTTATATTTCCGTCGGAAAATTGCACCGTTGCGTCCGAAATGAATGAAAGATCTGAAATATTACCGAAGCGTTTGCATGGCTCCCAATGAACGGAATACGAAAGTTTTCAAATAGTCCAATAAGCAGGAATAACATCGAAACTTGCTTCACTCTTTCCGAAATCAAACGCACCCCTTTAAACAGCATGAAATTTTCAACCCCTCGGTAAGTATATTACTACGTCTATTTTGTGGATGGTTCAAAGCGTTTACTAAACGGCACCCTCTGTTACGGGAGTTTTGTACCCCGTAGGCTTTATACCCCATAGGGCAGAGGAGAAAGAGGGGGACAGAGGGCGAGAAAGCGAAAGGGAGAGAGAGGTGGAGAGAGAGAGAGAGAGAACAGTATATATAACACCATTCCCTAGCTATCATGGATGCCCATGAAGCTGCGAATTTCAGTCAGTTTCCCGGCGTGCTTCCGTGGAAATAGTCGCGTTAGAGACCCATTGCGACAATGTTTTGCTAATCAGACTCTTCTTTTAATTCCTCGATTCTTCGATCGCGGCAGCGCGTGAATCGCGTCGTGTTTTTTCCCTTCTACAACCGTGATTATTCACCGATCGATTAAACTCGTCACGCCGGTATGTTTGCCCGCGGGCGGTTCGTTTGTTAATAAAAAGTAAACACGTTTATGTTTCGCCCGGTACGAGAAGGAACAACAGTCGATCCGGGAGGATTGCGGTCGAAATCGACGGGACGAGATTTCCATGAAAATTCAACGTTACCTGCAAACCGAAAGACATTTCCGTTCGCAGTCGTGCCCGGGCAAATATTTGTCGCGCGAGCCTACCGTAGTTTTAATTCATTCGTCGCGCGTAATCGTGCAGCCGGTGAACTGCATATAATTTCAAATTGGTATTCCGCTTCATCGATACGTGGGCGGTATTCGTTGTTTAGTATTTGCGAACGCTCGCCCTTTGGCCGTCGCGTTTCGCGCGCCGCGCGAGCGGACAATCGTTGACAGCGTCGCGGCAAAGAAAAACACGAGGGAAAGAAGCGAATGGTATATAGATAACAGTGTTCGACAGTGTTCGTTCTGCCCGTATTAATGCGGGATCGGCCTGGTAATTGTTGAAACACTGGCAATCGGGGTGGCGACGTTAATTTGGGAATCGCTAACGAACTTTTCCGCCGTCTCGTCCGCCGTTTCTCGCACCGACGAGGAACGGAGCGTGTAGCCCAGTTATCAACGCGTGAATTCGATAAAGTGATTTTGACGAGAGGGCGCCAATAAAATTTCGCCGGCGATGCGGCTGGCGAAATAGCAAGCGAAACGAAAATCGATACAGCCTGCTAGCCGGCTCTGTTTCTCCTTCACGCCAGCGTTCCTCGCGTTCTTCTTCGCCTCTTCGTGAAAGGATAGAGTAAAACGAGTCACGCGCTCCACTACGGCCCATTTCGACCAAACAAAAGGATCGAGCGGGTCGTGGTTTTGATCGTTCTCTTTCTCGCGTGTTTATTCGCAGGAGCAGCATCGTTTCTCTTAGTTAATGGAATTATGTGGGTTGGCCACGTTGCGACTGCGAGCTCTAATTCCATCCTGAAGGATATTAAAAATAGCTCGCCCATTTTCCCGTTTGTACTCTTGTATGGACGAATGATCGCCCGAGTGTTGTTGGGATTAATTATTGTTCTTGGCGGTAGTTTTCGATTCGCTTGGGGCGTAGACAGTGAAAGATATTGCATTTCATTTTTATTTTTGCATCAGGCTATGCATTTATATATGCATTTATATGCATTTATATATATAATGCATTTATATGCATTTATATATATATATATATATACATATATAAAATGTGTTATGTATTGAATCTTTTCTAATTTCCACCCATCAATGTCTCTCGTGCCTACCTATGGAAACGATTGATTAATTATGATTACGAAACTGGGCTCGAACAATCCGAATGGAATAATTTATATGATAGCACGTATAATTATTATTCAGGAAAATCGTGTCGATCGGAAAGGCGCCATTCATACGACGAGATTAATGCTTCTCCGACGCAGTTCAGATAATATTCGAATCTGTATTTCAAAATTTCGAATTACGCTTATGTTTCATTCACAGAATGCGGCTCAATTGGAGCAGCGAATTAGTTGGAACGCGAATTAGTCAACGACACCGAATATTCCAGTGCTTATCCCGTATTTTGCAACCCTCTCCCTGTACCCGTCTTGTCACTGTTCATTTCGGAGTTTTGACATTGCGTTAGGCCGCATTATTCGTCACCTCAACCTGGCCACCGGAGACCCGCGCTGTTTGACAAGTTGACAGCCGGTGGTTTGACGTCTCGTCATTTCGTCTCCCCTCTTAGCCGAATAAAATTTCTACCCTCAAATACTTCGCGTATTCTACTTATGCCGTGTCGAACGCCGCCACTGCAAACTTACGTGTACAGAAAACTAGAAAAGTAACAACAAAGGGATATGCACTGTTTATTTCTAAACGCGTATATAAATAATAATAATGGATACAATAATATGGGTTCACTCCAAACACCTAAACGAGAATTTAAAAAACAGGTCACCCCCTTTTGCCTTGGAAACGTCACGGATAAAGTATCGATTATCGAAGATCGCACCAAACGATCGCGCAACGTATGTTTCATCCCCGTAACGTTTACCCGCCCGATATTTTACCCGTCGCGGATTTACGCTGAAAGTGCGCAAGCAACAATGAGAACGTTTTCAGTTGCATTACGGTAAATTCACACGGGAAATATCCGTCGCGCGAGGCCCGTGGCCTTACGAAACGGAAGTGGCGTGCGAATGTACGACGAACGAGATGGAACTGCGCGCTGTTCTCGCTGGACGATTCTAGAGGGCGATTCGTAGCGCGGACACGTGAGTTACGAAGGTGCTCGAGGGAAACGGCGTGTGTCCGCGCCGACAATACCGGCGTATCGTTGTCTGGCCGTGGAAAAGAGGGCGGCGAGAAACGAAAGGCAGACAGGAACAGTGCGGTTAGAGTGGAAAGTGCGAGTTTCTGTACGGGATGGATCGAAAGGAACCGAGGCCAGCCGGCTCGAGTACCTACACGAACACTTTGCAGCTTCGATTCAACGTAAGTATGAGGCCGGAGTTCGCGACGCACAGTGGGGTATTTGGCTCGAAAAACCGGACAGAAATATTGTAACGTTGTTTATGGGCTCAATGTCATAATGTAGTAGGTCATTGAAATCGTCTTAACGTCAGCTACAATGTTATGAAATTAAATATAAATTTTAACATTATTTTATAACATTATAACTTAATTTTTTATAAGAAAAAATTGTTTTCGGAATTGCATATATTGAAGTTTGTAGATGTCTGAATACCATTTACCTTTTATTTAAAACATTTTTGTTTAAGACTGTGCAAACCCCTTGAAAAATAGGGTCAATAGTAGATTTGGTCAATTTGGTGCGTACTCTCAGGCGACCCTATTTCGACTAAATGCAGCTTAACATTAAACGTCTTAAATGCCAAAACAGTAATTTTTACTTTTTGGGAGTTGTTTTATTACAAGTTCAGGAAAACCCGATCATAAAAAAGTTTGTCTGGTAACGGAGGCCGTCGATATGATCGGTTCTTGCGACCAAACAGTAGCCTTATACATATGACATAAATTAACTATAAAACGTGAAACCGGACGAAACCGGAACCAATTTTTGTTGCATTGTTATCACAAACCTTTATAGAATGCAATGATACCAGAACGAGCTTTTAATGATGTTAAATACTATAACAAAATCGTTAATGAAATCTTGTAACCGTAAAGAAAAGTACTGAAATATTGATTATTTTCAAATATTAATAACTACATAAATATGTGTGTTACAAGTGTAAAATCTGTTGGAAAGTGTAGTACATACCTACCTTAAAAGCTTCCATAACGGCAGAGTTTACACAAATTCCTTAAAAGATTCATAAATCGCTAATAAGCAACGATGTTTTAGAGAATAGTTAAGAGAGAAACGCGTGCCATCAAAATTGCTAACTTTCGACGAAAAATGCTGCTCCCTGAGTTCATAAATAAGAAAACAAAAATTGGTACATTGTTCCTCACATATTTAACTATCTCAGACAACAAAAATTTTTGTCTTTCGCAAAACTTTGAAAATTGACTTTTGTCCGGTTTTTCGGGCCAAATACCCCAGTGTGCGATGGCCCGATCGCGACGACTCGTATTAATATTTGCTCGCGTTTAACGAGCTTAAATGACGACGACGCACGGGCGCGGGGAATTTATTGTTCGCTCGGTTTTGGCGACGCTGCTTCAGCGAGAAGTCGGCGAAAAAGATACGGGGGAATTACGGAGCTCGACGTTCACCGACGAGACTCGCAAAACTGCCAGGCCGTTTCCTCTTGCATCTGCCATATTCCCTTGATTTACTTCGTTTAAGCGAGTGTTATTAAAAATAGTGATTATTGTTTCGCTGGCATTGGCTGCCCGATTTGGGTCGTGCTCGACGTAATTTATAGATCAAACTGCTGTTGTTGGGTTCCGTGATTTTGTACCCCGTTCGGTCTACGTGCTTCGAAAATTTAACAATCGCTGATATTGGGTAATATTATCCGTTTCGGTAATTATGATACTAGGATTTCTTTGGCAAACGCGATAGCTTTAATCGCGCAAATTTTGTGGCGACTGATTTCTGGGTTTGGAACGCGTTACGATTTTGAAGAAAACCGGGCGTATAAAAATCTCATTCCGAATCCAGCTCGATGTAGGGTGTTGGTACGATATTAAATTGAAGAAGCTGGATGATACAGCTACATGTATATATATATATATACCGAGCCACTATCCAGCCACTTTCATATACGTCAAACGTCGAGAAGACTTTCACGTCAGCTCCGTAAACTGTTTCTCGTGTCAGGCTTTCGAGTTTCCTTCCACAAAGTCGTTCGATAACTTGTTACTCACCGATTCCGTTTAATCTATCGGGATCGAATACGTACAATCGACAACATCGATCCTGCTGAGCCGAGACGTGTGTCGTTTTAAGTCGAAACGGGTCGAAGACGTCGGTAATGGTTCCTTTGATCCGGGAGGAACGAATTTCGCGCGAATATTGTCCGAAAAGAATGCGGGCTCGGTTTCACGTGGTCGCGTTTTCCTTGGATAAATCCCGTGACCACGGGCCCCATTGCTCGATAATTTAGTTCTTCTTTTTCTTTTCTTGTCGCTTCGTTCGCTCCTTTGCAGGTCGCAACACAATAACAGCGTTCCGCCAAGCCACCCTTTGACGTTGTTCCCTTTCCACGGGGCGAAGATAACGCCGGCGAACAGTTTTACCGTGCATTTTTTGCAAGTGGAAAAGGAAATTAACAACGTCAATGGAAATCTTCGGACTGAGAACCGTGCTGGTTACACCGAGTTTCGTCTACCTTGTAAAAATGTTATATCCGTGATATCCTTTGTTGCGCTCGCGGTCTGCGGGAAGTCGGGAATATAATTCATAAAATTTTAGATATAGGTAATTTCGTAAATTATTAGATTCTGCTTATTATACGAATATAGAGCTACTTTTGATTTAAATGTGAATTGAATATGGATTTTATGGGTCAGAGAATTATCAAGTTCTGATATGACAGACGTTGCGAATATTTGCAAATAATTTCGTGTATCATAAATACTGTGGTAAATTTTGTTGATACTATAAACTCGTGCGCCCGGCATGCGGGATAATTATTTAATCGTCCGGGGTGTATCATTAATTTTTTCGAAGGAAACTAAAATGAGTGTGACTCGTAGGAACTTTTCACTTACGCCGAAATCAGTGAAACTTTACAGTTTACCCGAAACTTGTTTAATGAAAGATCCGGCGAACACACGTATTTACGTTTCAAAACTAGCCCCCTGGAACAAAAACGAATCCAGGAAAAAAAAAATTATTTCCACTGTTGAACGAACTGGAATTTTTAACCGTTTCGCTCACTTCCTGGCCGCAATGCAATTCCCTTTTCTTCAGCGGCTCCTTTACGTCCAGCCTTTTTGCTTCTTTATTCTGTCTTCTTTCTTCCTATTTCGCGGGGTTTGCCCGTAAGAACAACTACCGCGTGCCCCGTTACTTTTTCACGGTTGTGTATCACGTAATGCGACTTTCTTACACCGCAGGACGAGTTAAGTCTCGTTATTCCCGGAACTTTGCGATGGTTAGTTCCATCCGAAAACGAAACAGCGACGTTAATTGGTTGTCCCTTATTTTCTTCTTCTAACGATGGTGCTTCACGATTTGCGTGCGCCCCGCGCTCTCGTCCGTACGTTTCAACTGCATTTGCGATACGAGTTTCGTCCGCGGACGGACGCGGAGCTTTCCGCGAGTTTCACACGGACACCAGCGGTGTTCGTTAATGTCGTTAAGTCTGGCACTCGTCGACGACTATGAACACCGTTTGCCTCTCCGTCGCCGCTGCTTCATAGTCGCGTTTCCATTAATGACGCTAACGTGCACGGGCACGTTTAACATTTCGATGATGCGGCGCAGATTCGTTCTGATGAAAAATAAATGTGGCCGGTTCGGTGATTGACAATGGCTGAGCGTGATATTCGTGTTGCTCGCGTACCAGGGAACGACAGAGTGTCCCATGGACGTCCCTATTTCAATTTCGCCTGACAGGCTTACGTGACACCGACAGCAGTGCGTCACGCGTTAGCTTGCCATCATGGAGCGGTCATTTCGAGCTGGCTTCCTTCGAGAAAGTCTGTCGTCTTTTGAAACAGATATGCAGTTCTTGCAAATATCCATGGTCGATGGAACGTTCGAAAAGAATAGTGATTTTCAGCAGTATCGGCCTTTTAAATGGAAGATGTTTGACGAAAGCGTAATTATTATTATTATTATTATTATTATTAAGATATCGTATTCGACTCATACGTCCGGCATAATTAAATGAAACTCAGAACGGAGTACGCTGCCTCTTCAGGTTACCGTTGTTTAACAGCAAACCGAAACAGAAAAGGGATACTATCAGTTAATTAATCTTTTAAATTTCCATAAACAGTCAATTGCGCTGCCTTGTCCGTGTTGAAATTTACTGTAGGTGCAAAGAATCGTGGACACTAATGAAGCTTGGCACACATCTATCAGTGGAACTGGCGTCCGTTTAGCGCCCTCCGTCATTCAGTAGAACAGCCATACAATTACAGCGACGACTCCGGCGCGCCGCGCTCTCTCCTCCTTCCTCTCTTCGTCTCTTTCTCAACATTTTGAAGATTCGACACCTCCACCTGCCGCTATCGGGCACGAACGTTGTCCAGCACTGTCTGTCGTTTTTTCACATTTTTCACGCGCAACTACCCCCCGGCGCTTAGTCTTCCACCGTCGTCGAACCGGCATAAGAAATCGGGCTGCACTGTATGTATGTTTTCGAGAGGGTTACACTGAATAATGCACGAGCTGATCGAGTAAGTTTCCATACTTTACAACGGTTACCCACACCCGCCCGGTGGTAATGAACGGTATTACGAGGGGCGGGAGTGAGACGCGCCGTGTCGCTTATGAGGGAATATTTCATAGTTGGAAAAGTTATTCGAGACGGTGGCCGGGGGTGACTTTAACCGGCAATTCATCTTGCGTCCGTCGGCCGCAGCGCATTCTTTGCGCAGACAGAATAAAATCGCGACCTCGCTGCGATAAGACAGCGCCCTTTTCCACCCGTCCACCCCGTTGCAATTACCTTTTAATTGGATTCGAGTAAAAGACGTGGAACCTCGGCTTTGCCTAGCGTGATTATTCGAGCGGAACTTCAGCTTCCGAGAGAGGATCGTTAGGAGATCGCTGTTGCCTTGTCGATTCGCTCTCGTGCAGCCTGCTTTATTTATCTTCAGCGCCGGGGAAAATAATGTTGATCTAGTTTCGCCTTGCCTCGCGGAACAGGCGCCCCTTGTCGGAGCTGCGTCTGAATTCTTGTAACGGTACGACAGCATGGAATTCTAAATAACCCGGGACGATGATTGACGAAAGCATAAATGCGGAAACGATTGTGAGTGGTAATCGAGGCAGTACTGCAAGATCGACGGTGAACGCGATTCTCCTGTCGCGACAGCTCAATTAGATTCACGAAGGGGACGCAATTTCTGTTTGCGTTGGGAACAAAATCGCGGCGACGCCACCACTACATTTGCGCGTAGTGAAGAGATCGGGCAGTTCGATGTTAAGTGCGACACGGAGCGCGATACGCCCGAAGCACGGTCTCGAAATGTTCGTCAAACATTATCGCGCCGCAGCTCGCGCTTTATCATCGCATCTGGCGGTGAATTATCGTCCCGGCCAGAACTTTTCCTATGATTCGGCCCCGTCGCGGTTGGGCACGCTAAATACTCGGCGACTTATCTAAAACAGCATGCACAGCGGTGCCCGGCAAGGACCGGCCATGGAAGCGCAATTACGCGTGCGCTTGAGCCGCTGACTTTTCAGAAGTGTATCAGCGTAATGGCGCGGCAAGCTTGGCGCAAAGAGAGACGAATTCTGCCAAGCACGTATGATAACACTTCCTCTTTTTTGTTCTTTTCTTCGCAAAAGTCACGGGACGAAGCCGAGTCTGGGTAAATTTGTTGCAGTTAGCAGAGGCGGATTATAAAAATCTCTCTGCGCTCCTTTTTGCTCCGCTCGCGAACATTAGTTAAGATTACGTTTCTGCCACGCTGTTCGTAGGGCGGGCCGTTAGATGAAAATAGCGCGGAGGAAGGAAACTGGGAAAAATAAAGTACGGAGAAGAAAGGTTGCAGTTGAAAGGTCCGTCGACTGAGCGGATTATAAAATGGACCGGACACGAGGCGCCCCGGGTGCATCGCTTTTCCAGGGTGAACGATAACATTTGGAATGTCCGGGGCGATCGGTATCTGTTGAAATTCCCGTGGCCGCTGTGTTTCGCTGGATCAAAGCCGATAGATTTTCCATTTGTCACCGCCGGTACGCTACAGTCCGACGGTCCATTGGTCGGGGAATTTTCAACGAGTCGGTGTCTAGTTCTCGGTAGACGTGTCGGATCATCTGCGGTTATCCTCTCGGTTCGACGTGACCGGTGTCCGTTCTTCCCAGAGACGCAGAGAAGGATCTATTAATGAAACGTGGGTTACAAAACGGGGAACGCGACGCAGGCGTGAAGAGCGTCCGATCCAATGGAATCTCGTAATGGTCACGTCGACGATGCGTTCGCGTATTCCGTCTTTCGCAATTCGTTCGAATCGCGATGCCATATTGTCCAGCGTCCGGGAAAAATTTAGGGCGTCATATTTGTTGAGCCCTCGCATTATACCTTTCGGTATTATTTCACCGGCGGGGAGGCCGCGTGTTGCACCGCCGGTCGCAAAATATTTTCGCGTAAAATTCGAGCACCACCACCACCATCGCGTTCTTCGCTCGGCGCCACTCATCGTATAAATCCCGCTGCTGCATTTTCACGTGGCATTAGCAGAGTTCGTTTCACGCGCGACAACATCGCCATTATTCGGCGTCCACGCGGAACACGGCCGTCTTTGCCTTCGTATTCGCATAACCGGCGCCATGCATCACCATACATTACATCGCACGTCTGGCCCGTGTTCATATTTTCGCGTTTCGAACCTGCCCGGCCTTCCTCGGCCCCGGCTTCGCCGTGCACCGGTTCGAGCTTTCCAGGCAGCCGGTGACACGGAAGTAATGCACGATCGATTTCCACGACAGGCCTTGTATAAATAACTTCGTTTGTGCGGGACCGGACGGGGACGGGATTAAAAACGGAAGATCGAATCTTTTAAAGGGCTCGAATTGAATGCGGCAAGCTTGAGCAACCGTTACGATATCACCTTGCGAAATTGTCGGCGTGAAATTTGTGAAATTACGCGTCGAAAATTTGTCTTTTTCACACGGCCGCGAAGTTCAAAGAGAGGGAGGCTAAGAACGGATTACCAAGATTAGCCGAGCAATCTGGCCTGGCTTGCTTCGGATCTGGCTAATTCGACGACACGTATCCGGCAGAGGGCAGCCTCAGCATCGAGCGAAATTGGATGAGGCACTTCGATAATAAAAAGAGTCCTCCTAGGGGACCATTAAGATATTCGATATATCGAACGCAGCTTTCGAACCGTCCTTTCGTTCGTCGATGTTGCAAGTGCATTTTTGCGGAGGCACCGTGCACGGAATCGATTTGACCCCCGCGATGTTTGAGATTCGTTGCCGGAGCGCAACGAACATTTTCGGTCCGCAATCGATCGCTCTAATCGCTTCGTAATCCCTTCGACGTTCCTTTTCGTGGCGCGGTCTCGCAGGAAACGTTACCAAGGCGCCGGGAAACGTAACGATGTTAAATGAATAGCGTTTCTGTGGAGGCGGTTCGAACGGTTCACGGTTTGTAGACCTTAGGAAAATTAATCCGATCGTTTGGCCGAGTGCGCGAGAAAATTGGATTAGGGATTCGGTGTAGCTGGGCGAGAAGGAGTTAGTCGTTCGGCTTGTCGTTTTATCCCTGTCCGCTGTAGATTAGCAAGGCTCGAAGCGTTTATTGTTTTCACCGATCCGCAATCTAGCCACGGTTTTGTAAACATTTACCCTCTGCCTACGCAGCGACACACGGATAAAGTATCTTGATTTCGAGGTTCCGCGTTGTATTTTAAACCGGCGATCCTTGACCGTGTTAGGTCGCTACACTAGTAATACTACATTACGCACTTCTGTTCACCCGCGATGCCGCAATAATTATCGTCGTGCGTGCAGAAGCCAACGGCAGCGTCAGCGAACCGTTTGTATTCGTTGCCAGAAACCAAATGTAAAGCGGCATGTTTTAATTAGCTGCTGTTTCGCATGATTTTATTACGTAGTATAACAACGCACGACGAAAGGACCGAATAATAATACTTGTCCCCCTGGCAATATGCTAACGAGGTTTCCCAAAAGCCTGTGCCCCGTGCCTGCAACAATGGGCTGCGAAAATGGTAGCTCGGTTTCTCGAATGCCTACGACCGATCGATAGGCCCGTGTTGCAGAAAGCAGCTACAACGAGGAGGCAGAAACAGGTGATCGACCCGAGGCTCTCGCGAAACGTTTGATGGAAACTTTTGCTCTTCGCAGAAACCCTTGAATATATTTCCCTTCTTATGCGCGGACAAAAACTGGGGAGACTGTTTCGCGAAATCGGAAACGAAACCGGTCGTTGCGATCCGATCCAATGATCGTAATTATTCAGAATATCCACCGAGTGGACTGGCAACCTGAACGATCATCTTCGTTCATTCCCCGCTCAGTTTTACATTTAACAAAAAATGTCGGTGGAAGAGTCGAGGGTTATTACGACGAAAAAAAACAAAACTGTACAGGCGAAAGGATTTTCCGCAGTATTTAGTTTCATGTTGTTCTTCATTTTCCGCACGCCCCGTCCCTATCTCAATTTTTATAATATGCTGGAGGTTCTCGAATTGTCCTCGCAATTCTTTAATCCACGACACTAAATCGTGAATGTCTCGCTTGCGCAGGATGTCCTACGAGAACTGGGACAGAAAAAGCCGCAGCTGGACGAGCTGGTGCACACCGCGGAAGCGCTACGCGCGGACACGAATAGACAGCAAGTGCACGGCAAAGGTAAGTTCGTATGTTCTACTTTCGCACGGTTCAACGCAGATCAACATTTTTATTTTATCACCATTATTCTCATCGCGTTTAATTTTCACAATCCTTGTACCGCTTTCACGCCGTTCCGTTCACAAGTACACATGTGAACGTACATTTTATTCCGCGCAACTTTTCGCACGCCCGCGACTGCAGCGAACGACGTTTCGATTGAAACGACTGTTCAAGGTGTAAGGGGGAATTCGAAACAGAATTGACAATGAGAATATAAACCATCGAGGCAGATCGATATCGCATATCGATATCCGACGACCTTAATAAGTTTCTGTCGTCGTAATTGATAGTGGAGCACGGCCTCTGCTTGCCAAGCACTTTTCAAATTTCCGAAGTTTAATTATCGGTCTCGATTGTTCGACCAACGTCCGTAATAAATTGAACCATCTGTCCCGCGGGACAGCTACTTGCTATACGAAGTATCCAGCCCTGGGTCGTTCTTTTCAATCATTCCTTACGCCCGACCGGTACGGACCGCTGGCAAAAGAATTTCCAGCGTCAGCGAGCTTATGAAATCGTCAATTCGTTTTTCCTGGTATTCGCGGGATAGCTCTGAAGTAGGCAATCGGACGTTTATGCGTTAATTCCTTATTGCGATTGTGTAATGAAACTCCGAGACACATTTTTCCCCCTCGAAGTTGTTATAGCAACTTCATTCGTTCATTGGCGCAACGATGGATTGCATTGCGGCCGTTTGAAATTAGCTCGCCTAACCGTTAGAGGATTGATTCGATTGGTTCGGAAACGTTTTATTAAATCGCCGCGGATCTGGTGCAGATTGACGCAATAGAGGGTCGAGCGCGGAGATTAACGGCGGTGCCGTTAATTGTTTCAAGAGCACTGGAAAACTCCCTCCCGCCGATGTCGCATTGTTCCTTCTATATTAGCGTGCCGGTACTTGTCAGGCCCGTCTGGTGCTACCCTCGTGTATTACAGCCAGACGATTCTTTCGTCCATTGTTTCCAGCGGGTCGCCCACTCCCCGGGTGAAATAGAGAGGAAGGGGTTGGCGTATCCAACGTATCAACCGGTTGGTACCCATCTCGTCCGTAACAATTCTCACCAGTACCTGATGTCGCCGCGTATGGGTGACAATTCGAGAAATGCGCATTAATTCGAGCAAGAAAATGGAAGAATTGATCCGTTCGAAATGTCCGAATCGTGTGTACTTAATTCTGTCAAATCCAGCGGTTCACGGTAATAAGGGTTGAATGGAAAACGGGCAGAAGCAGAATTTGTCCACGCTCTTAATACGTCACCCCGCAGCCGGGATGAATATTCCGCGTCAAGTCCGACCGATGATGTCAAAGTGGAAACTTCACGCTCGTCCACCTTTAACCGCTCGAAACTTCGCCAGAAGTGACGCCAAGTGTCCAAAGTTGGCCTAAGTTTATCGCCGGGAGGCGAATGCAGAAGTAAAGGGGTGCCTTTTTTTTTCTATCGATTTTAAAATCGCTGGTACCCGCAAGTTGCCGCTTCACTACTGGCAACTCGGTGTCTACTTTTTCGTCTTGTCTGGCGTGCACGTGCCTCCTCGAGATTGAACCGGGTCTGAAGTGGCTCGACACGGCAACCCCGAGTATATCGAAAGGCGGCCGCATTTCGGCCGGCGCCCACCGCAGATTTTTCGTAACGTTCACGTTATCAGACCGCGGGACATGTGCACCTAGGCTGAAGTGGTGCTGTTCCCTCGCAGCCTTTAATTACCGTCACGAAACACGCCGGGCATGCTAGCCGTCTCGCGTTTCGCCACTATCGTTCCAAACGCATCCTCTGTTCTGTAAATTTACATTTTTCCGTGTCTCTCGTCATTCGTTGTATTCTCCTTCTTTTTTTGTTTGCCATAGAAAAGTGCTGGGTAAGAAATCTCAATGATACGTTGAAACAGTAGGAACGCGTGCTCTAGTCGATGTAAAAGTTTACAGGAACAAGCTACGAGTTATAATCTCGCTTTATTACTCAAACCTGATTAATTCCTTTTACCTAATTGCTGCCGCTCGCTCGTTAAATTCGATGAAGTCGATACTTCTAACTATAGCTACACCCATTGGAGTTTCATTAAAATGCGACTGCAACATCTAGCGGGCAATCCTCATCAGTTACCCGCAAGGAAGCTACGGCAAGGCCGTTCAATATCGGACCATCAAAAGTTAATCGTGATCAATGTGACTCCATGAAACATTCAGTTCCCGCTGCTGCTCGCGAACGTTGCGCAAGCCTTCCTCGTATTAAATTACCAAGGGTAGAAATCTTCTTCGCGCAAAGATACATGTAGACGAGAGTTAATGTTTCACGGAGAAACGGCATCGTTTCGCCGGGATGCGCGACGGCCGTTCAGCGTCTCGCATCGATTTCGGTTCATTTACCAAAGATGTATGTAGATGGATGCAGCTGGCTGGCGCGTACGCGTCGCATTGATTCCTTTTCTGGCGTGTCCCGCGTTCGTTCGCCGTGACTTCTGTCAAATAGAGCGCGAGCAGGGGACGCGGGAAATGGTGGAAAACGTCCCGAGATAAACCATCGTCGACGCTTTCGTCCCCGCGTTGCCCGCCGTCGACGGCGGAGCTTTCTTTGAGCAAAATTCCGCGCGCTGTCGTTGGGCGTGCCGCGGGACTGACATCCCTTAGTCGAATACTTGATCTCCCCTCGGCGCTGTTGCCGAAACTCGTGCAAGGAAAATCGCGTTCCTCCCGTGCCGTTAATGAAACCCCTCGATTAATTCGACAGGGCAGACGATCTGCTTCTGAGCGTCCGGAAACGAAATTAATTTTTCGACGACGAAGCTTGTTTTCTCGGCCCTGGGTGAGATCGGGAACGCGCAAGGAGCAGCGTTTTATTGACGGATATTTCCCTGATATTGCATACAGTCATAACTCTGGGGGTGAATCGTGGAGAGGGTAGGGACAATATTTTCTTATTAAACTGTTCGTTCACTATTATTGTTTAGCTACGATTTTTGCTTCGACACCATTAAGTTAAAAAGAACGAAATAAATAACAGTACGATATTTGCGATGATTTCTACGACAACCGTTGGAATATTTACTATCATCTTAATACGATTAATGCTCAGAGTCCGTAATGTCTGCGTATCGGATTCGACGTTCCAGCGATGTTCTCACGTCGTACTGCGAACTAAAGCGTAATGACAATTGTACACAGGTTTAACGACCGATCAGACCGTTTGTAGTTCACGATAATGCAGCTTACCTAGTGCATTCTCGGGGCTAGTTCGGCAGCCTTCGCGTCGCATTCCTGCGTGCGGCTTTTGGGACACATCCGTCGGCGATGGTGATAGGATAGTGTGCGAGATAACAACCGACTTGTGCCTCAGGAATGGAGGCGGCAGCCACTTCAAAGCGGACAGCGTGCACGCGAGCGTTTCGACACCTACGCGCGCGTGTGTCTGTAGCCGACGTGAGTGGCCGTGTGCGCGCCGCAGCAGAATAGATATACGTACTACGTGCATACAGCCTCTGGGGGTAAATCGTGCCAATAACGTACCCCATTCTTGTCACGTTACCGTAGCCGACGCATGGTTGCTGCAGTTGTTCTGGATTTTCAACGTCACAATGCGAGCGAGAATTCTGGAGCAAGTTGCGCAACGTCCAACCCGGTCAGTCAAAGGCAACGTTGAAAGCTGATTTTTTTCCCCCACGCGTTTGGTCTTCGCGAGACCCGTCGTTTAATGCTCGCCCGTCCGGTGTTCGCCGCGTTTTTCCGAACGAATCATGGATTCGGAAGATCCGACTTTCGGTGCTTTTCGTTTTTCCGGAAATTGGATCGCGCGTGATAACGCGGAAATGGCGCAACCTGTTGCGGAGGGGCCAGAGATTGGCATTCTTTCTTGCGGATGACGTTTTATAATACAGTCGTCGAATCAGGGATATGATTCTTGGATGGCGTCCATTCGCTTCGCCGTGCCAAGGGTTATTCAATTTTCACGATTCGTTGAACCCGATGGCTCGATCGGTCTAGATCCTATGGCCTTTTATTTTCCTTTAGAACGTAGCGCGCAGTAATTCTGTTATAACGATGACTGTTTTACCTTCGAATTACCGACGGTATAGACCGACGACAGATGCTCGGAAAATTGTTTCGTGTATTATTGAATGTACGGTTCTCAGCTCGCGAATTGACGGTTAATCAAAAGCACGATGACCGTTGCGCTCTACGGCAAACTAATGCCGTGAGGGCTAGTTATATTAGGTGGTGTAAGGTGGTGAGAATTGATTTCACTTGATAAATAGTCGTATATTTACATGTTAATGTACAAAATGATAATTAACTACGACTAGTCAACGGTGATGGAAAGATTGCCTCGCAAGGTGTTGTAAAGACCTTGAAGGAGTTGCACAGATTCTGACGGTGTCGTTGATACTTTAAAGTGATGTAGTGAGTCTTAAGATAACGATGTCGCAAGGTGATGTGATCGTATTTGACGATCTGGTCGTACTACCGAGTCTTCGTTAGGTTCGCTCTAACGAAGACTCGCAAAAACCTGGGGATGGGCGTGTTGCTGTTGGTAATATGCGGATTGGTTAGTTCAGATGGTTTGTCGATGTAAATAGGTGACGGAAGGGATGTTCCAAAATCTGGTAGAAGTGGAAATTACCGCCCCTAACTACCGGTCACTCTCAGGTAGTGACTGACCTGAGGGTGCCGTGCGCGGAGTCCACATGTGCAGCTAAACGTTCGCAGATTGTAAAGCCATAAAGCGTTGTGAGTTTCAATAAAACCTAGTAATCCTCAAAAAGGCGATGTATGAATTTATAGCTATATAGCTTGCAGCTGTAGAATATAAGAATTATACCCGACACGTAAATAATTATATTTTAAGGAACTCGATGGCTTTATGGATCTACTGTTTGGGCCCGAACATTGAAAGAACTCGTGACGCAGTTCGTGACAGACGTACAGTCGAATGCAATGCGCTATACACGGTGTTGTACTGTCAAGGTAAATATACCGAACGGACAGATGCCGTGCAAACAAGTCTATTCGCCACCGACACCCATTTGCCATTGCTGACTCGCCCACTATCCTGATTAGCGGAGTGTTTGCACGGTCTTTCCAATCATAACATTTCCGGTTTTCACTTCTGCGACGAAGTAAACCCATCGGAAGATATGTCGGAATTATTTCCCATCCCGAAGATACGAAGGCCCCTCCTTCAATTGTAATCAACCGAAATAATTAGGTGGTGTCAGACAAACACGGTTCGACTGCCCGGCGAAAACGTTAGAAAAATATCTTGTTTCCCCTTCAACGTCCAACGATATCGCGTTTCGAGCGACCGTTCTATTTGCCAAACCGTTTGCGTATTAATTTCGTAAGTTAAAGCCCCGTTCATCTGTACCTTTCGCGAGCTCTGTTCACGGTTTATCTTTCGCAGCCGCGCGTTTTCCCCTAACGGCCAGGACGGCACACTTTTCCGGACAAAACTTTCCCCCGTTTCCACGACGATTATTCTACCTGCCCGCCCCGTCTCGCCGTTTCGCAATTACCCCGAATCTATGGCGACTTAGGAGCGCCTGCATATCGCCCAAATTATACGTAGTTCGGGTAACTTATTGCGACTTAAGCATCAGAACGCGTCTCAGCTGCTCGCCTAATTGCTTAATTATGTCAATTAATGGGCGGGAACAGCGGAGCTTTCCAGCTGCGCGACGCTTCCTCTTTGAGGAAGAAGTATATCCGGAACGTTTCGGTCCCCGACACCCTTTCGCCCCGGGCCACGTAGTAATGGGAAATGGGTTCTTTGATTTTGCGCTCGGAGGTCCTGTTACCCGGGCGCAAACCGGCACTTATAAATAGTTAATTATCCTGGAAACATGAGCGGTTTTTTTGCTCGTTGAAATTAGTTCGCCGGAGATGCTGTTCGACGAAGAAAGTTCGCAGGGGGCGGAAGATTAATAGCGCGTCGAGGAATAGAGTTTCAGACAGAATTCCATTGTCGTCGATTTTTACATTGTTAATCAATGAACGATCTCGAATAACACTCGCGGAAGATATTGGAACGGTACAATTATTACGGGTACATATATTTCCAATATATTAGAAATTCATAGAGAATCGATTTTGCGCAGCTTCGTTTATAAATACTTGGGACAGATGTACAGGCCACGATTAATTCAATTACAAACGATATTCATGTCAGTAATTTTTGTTTAATCAAACGCGCATATCGAATCGGCGCTTCGAATTAACAACGAAGGCTAATGAAAAGTCAGATTGCCACCTATTTCTTATCCAACCAATGGGATACATCAAAGCTAACATTTTACATCTTAATCACCAAGAACGTTCCAGTCGTCGTTCTCTCGAACCGCTTCAGAATTAAAGACCAAGCCCGGCTATTTCTCCGCCAGATCGATCGCGACGATTGTTCCCGGAAAATGGTTGAAAGGAACGCGTCTAGCTTTTCCTCAACGGCGAACGGTCTTGATTAAAGTTCCTTTCGTTATCGCGAACGTTCAGGTCGATTGTCGCGCATTCCGGATCGCGCGAACATTGGTCGTCGCGTTATGAAAACACTCATTCAGTCCGTTTTTCTTTCGTGCCGCGTGAGACTACGCGGGCGACAGCAGCGGAGAGGAGAAAGGATGGAAAAGCGGCCGCGACAAACCGTAACGGGGAAATCGTTGATGGAGACATTATGCTTCCTCCATTACACACGACGACGACGAGAGCGAAGCTGCTTAAGGGCCGTCGTTTTGTTCGGGGAGATTGCCTTTCTTCGTTGAAAAAAAATTAGCTTCCACCGGGCCGTGGCGTTTCGTCGTTTCGTGTATGGTCGAAGTTGTATCACGGCATTAGCAAGTTAATTGGTTTCTAAAATACGGCCACGCCGCCACGCCTTTGCTCCTGACACATTTTCTGCGTTAATGCACTTTTTCTCTTTCCCCTTTTCGGCATAAGCTTTCGTAAATGCCCGAAGTGTTGAACGACGGGAACAAAATTTTTTCTTCGCTCGCGAAACGCTCGCAGGGAAATGAAAGCTATTTCCCTCGGAATTGAACTTAATCGTTTGGTGTAATTCATTGGACATTTCGGTTCACTTAATTGGAAAATATCCTCGATGCTTGTTGCTCAATAATTTAAGGTTGTTCGGAGACGAAGTTAAATTGACAGGAGGGTCAAGTTATTCTTCGGATTGTCTCCGTTTTCCGGAAATAAACGCGTTGCGCCTTTTTTCGCAAAACCGAGGAGACGTCCTTTCATTGATCCCTTTATCCTTTCGAAGCGTCCAACTCGGAATTGCTCGGCTTCCCCGGAAATCTTATTCGGTTCCCGGTGAATTTAGGTATTTCCAGTGGATCTTCTGCTGAGGGCGAGTCTCGGGTGATCCCGCGAGCAAAAACTCGACGAATTCACGTCCTGCGATCCAACTGATCATACGGCATGGCTCTCACGATCTGTCCATTTGTTAGAAGCTGGTCTCTGTCGTTCAAAGCTGGTCCAAATAAATTGTAAGAATCGTCAGAGTCCTTCTCGTAGAACGCACTCGTATAACTATTCATTTCCGAAGTTTATTCAAGTGGAAAGAAAACGCGGTATTAAATCTACGAGAGTTCTTCTCGAGTAAGCGCAATTCATTTCATCAACGTTAATGGAACATCGCCAGTGCCTGCGAGATTGCGGGGCAGTGCTACGGGATTAAGTCGAAACAACATCAAACTCGAAACGCCGAGCTCTAGGCCGCGTATAACTATCTCCCATCTATAGACGCTGACGCGCGTAACTTACAATTAGTGGAACTGCGCAATCGACATCCAGTTTCTCCCGGAGTATCGCCAGATCCCATAGAAATCGTGGGGCGCGCCGTAGTTTTATTCGCAGCACGTAGCGGATCCATCACGGGCAATTTTACGGACGCGTCATCCTAGCATTTTCATTTTCGTACGACGGCCTGCCGGGCGTAACCGTTTCGCTGGTTGCGCGTGCAATAAATCATGGGCGCGCCTGACGTTTACACATCGTCGAACGTGCTCGTTCTCATGCAAGTATCTCGGTCCAGTCTTACCGTAGCCGCTATACATCGTTCGCGAGTTCTTCCCTCGACGTGTGAAATAAAGTTCACGCAGTTGACGCGGAATACGCGAAAAACCTCTCCTATCTGACCCGGACTGGACAGCGGGTAATATGAATTAACGCATCATTTGGACGCGTTGAAAAGCGCGAGAAACCGCATCGAAACGATATCGAAAGCGAAGGAAATGGCAACGTATAGAGTGGGTCTTTGGTCGAGCATGGGGGTGAACCGTGACGCGAACGATAAGATTTCCTTGGATTTTATTGCTTTTCTTTTTTCAACGTTGCAGACCCGTTCCCGTGGAATCGTCTTTAATAATTCACGTCACGCAATCTTCGTATACGCCAGCCACGGAAATACTCCTGGGGAATTTGCTTTCGGCGTACGGGAACAGCCCCGCGCCGATATATTTTATTTACTGCCTCCTTTTCCATTGATTCCTCGAGTCGTCACTGGCTGATCTATGGATTCTGCATCGGTATTCTTCGGGGTCTGCTTCGAGACATACGCGACGCGTTCAGCCTCGTATACTTCGTATCCGGGCCGCATCGTTCCCCGTATTCTCCGGTTCCGTTGCTCCGTCAGACGACTGGAGGCGATAAGATGCTGTAACAGCCACGGGACTCCCCGACGTCCCTATTGCTTTTCATTTCACGTCTGGCGATTGCCACTCGTTCTTGTTATGGAGATTCGTTCGGCGGGCAAGTCGCACTGTTGGACGTTTTATTTTTGACCGGATAGTTTCGGCGGAATTCGTCGCCCCGCTTCGCCTTAAATCCCACTCCGGGTGGCAACGTATATATCATGTTTCGTTCCTTCGCGAAGAGAAACGACGGTCAGCTTGAGAAGAGGGTTGAAGCTCGACGTTTCCTCGCGAACTTGTTCCAGCGCTTACGCATTCCTGCCCCGTATCTCGGATTCATTTGTTTCGACGTTTTCTCAACGTTTAAACGTCGTTCGCGGCTGTGCGTTACTTTAGTAATTAACCAGTTAGTAAAGTAATACTTTAGTAATTTACCAATTGCACCGATCCCCGGTTCTGTTTCTGTTAAATACCCTCTTCGCTGGCGCGAGAGACACCGGAGCAACGGAGTGGCAGAAAAGGCGAAGACTTTCTTGGAAACTTTCTTTGTCCCCCGTCCTTTGTTCCCCTGAAATAAGACTAACGACGAAAGTGGACAAATTCAAAGGGGGATAATTCCCGTCCCCCGAGGGGAACATAAAGTTTCTCGCCGGGCTGCCCAGCGGGATTAAAATGCTTCTGACATAAACGCACGTTGATTGGAAAATGCTCGCCTGAATTGACCGTAATGAGTTTCCCTGAAAAACAACTGTTTGTTTTTCTCTTTTTTGTTCGTTACGTTGCGCTCCATCGATTCTGAACGTCCCCGTTTTCTCGTATCTACTTTCGTTTTTATCATTACGCTTCCGACGCGAGCGTGCGGCTCATCTTCGCGTTGTAACAGGCGAACAATACCGCCATCACCGGGACACATCGTGATCCATACTTCCGGCGGTGCGCGAACGTGGCTGAAAACCATGGAAAATCCGATTATTTCGTATCAGTGGTCTGTACGAGAGGAGAGAAGAGAGAGAGAGAGAGAGGGAGGGTGGGATAGAGATATTCACATTCCGACCGGATTTCCAAAGCCGACACCGCATTTGCGGGGAAATTACAATATAACGCGCGTCCTCTGCGTAAAGCGGAATTTATTACGGCGCGTTTACACGCGTAAAACACAGGTAAACGACGTCGATCGATTCGGGGTTTGGTGACACGTGAAAAGTGGTCGGATCGTTCGATGCTCGATTATGCCGCTCGCATAGAGGGTAATCGTTGGTTCGTTCGGTCCATTTGTTTCTTGCACGATGGTAAATATATGTCGTGGCTAATTAATCAGCCTATCGGTGAACGGGGAAGGAATGGGATCGAGTTTTGGAAACGTAGTTGCCCGGTTCGCATGTAAATTGGAAAGTTGGGCCCAGTAGGAAATGGAATTTCTGCATTTCGATAGGAAATTCGACATCAAAGTGTTGGCTTTACAGGCGGAGATAGTCGAGGCGCGGCTACAGCAATTATTCTGCGCAATGTTTGAAGATGAGTTTCGGTGGGTATTTAACCGCGAGGCTATACATTTACAGCTGGGTCAGTCGTTAATCAAACGCGTGGAGAAGAAACAAATATTCCAGCGGGGAAACTTATTAAAGTACTTTTGCCGACCGTGCGATTAGAGACGCGCGGACCCGTGGCGGTGGTTTAAAGAACGAGAATGTCCCGGTTATGAGTTTCGCGAACGACTGGCAGATCGAACGGCGAGAGAGGAGAGCACTTTGCCAAAACTCGTTGAAAATTCCAATAATGCTAACGATTTTCCCTTGGACAAATGAGCCACCGGTATGCACGGCAGGCATCTCCGTTCCCTCGATCCACAGTCCCCCTTATCAAATTCCTATCTGATTCGCGAAAATATGCTGCGCCCACGGGATCGTTGGCGCCGATTATCGATGAACGAGCGAACGCCTGCCGGAATTTCATTCAGGACCCTGCATCTTTACGCTGTCGAGGGTTCGAGAGTTGCTGCAGCTTTTAAAACTTGTTATCTTCGCTTAACAGTCCGAAGTAGATTGGCCCGCGACGGTAATCCAATCGCTTGCGACGATCGTCCTCTTATCATTATTCTCCGTTTCGCCGTTTCGTTGTCTTCGCCGCGTTTCGTCCACGTCGAATCGTCGACGACGCTCTATGGAAAGTATATGCGGACTTTATCTTTATTTGCGGAAGTATTGCTCGCGTGTTCGACGCGTTGGTCAATTTCACCGCGATCCACAGCAAAGCCATTTCGTGGAACAAGATTGTTCTCGAATCTGCCGCCGAAGATAAGGGCGGATTACGTATAGGCGCGGTGCTTAACTTCTTTCATATAACGTTCCACACCACCGGCGAGGAACGATCCTCGTTCGTTGAATTTTTATGGTTGTTCGCCGTAGCAGCTGTAACGCCCTAGAATCTACGATAGTATTATTACCGCTGGAGATCTTAAAATATTGCCCGGCCGTATATTCCATGTAAGTGGGCGATTTTGCTGCCTTAGATAGAACAAGATGGTGGGTTGGGAGGGGGAGGAAGCAACGGGAAGCTCGATCGAAACTTGCATTTATTCTATTCTCTTTGTGTTCCCGACGAGGCCGCGGTCTTTGCGGTCTTTGCGAGACATGGAAATGTAAATCACTGTGAAACCGTGGAACGGAAAAATTGCCTGCGTATATTCGTCGAATAATTGAATACCACGTAGCCGTTTCAGCCGCGCTCATCGAAGTTCTATGCCCGATGGACTGATGAGTTGGATACCTCGCGGGCATGCCCAAAATTCTTACTTCTCGAGTTATCGCTATTTACGTTAGGGATTGCTCGTCGACGATTGTCGATTTATTCGCGGGGAAGAATAATACGTATTATAACTCGGTCCAGTATTTTCGAATCATTTCTCGAGGATGTTCCTCGGAGTGGAGAAATTTTACGGGCCGTCAAACGAGGTAAACGTTGAAAAGACGATGCCGCGCTTGGAAAGCCTTTTTTCTAAACGAAAATCGAGCGATGTGATATCGAATCGATTCGAGATCTCTCCCGCCGTCTCCCGTTTCTCCCCGGCTAATAAACGACCTCGGGGATTCGTCCTGCCGTTGTACACCCTCCAGAATCGAAATATTCCAGCCCCGTTCTGCGGGAAGACATTACCGAAACGAACGTTGGCGTCGTTCTTTTTCGTCGCCGGCTTCACGACCGTCCGCCAGGGCTGATCGAGAGCGGAAGATCATCGATCGATTCGTGGAAATCAGCCTCGACGGCCGCAGAATGGCGCTTTTCGATAGTGCAACTCGTGCGACTTTTCACTTTCCCGTGTCCCTTATATTTGTGGCGTCTGCCGCGCGATATTTGTCGCTTGATTCCGCGTGGAATTTAATATTCAACCCGGACGGCTCGACGATTAGGGCCGTGCCCGTCGTTCGACGATATGGAATTAAACTTCCGTTGCGTTAACTCGCGGTTCGCGTTGGGCATTATTAGATCCGCGCGCAGAAACGCGAATCCTCCTTCCGTACGTTTTTGTCGATATCGATTTGGTACGACGATATTCTCGCGGGCGATTCTATCGTTTGGTTATCACGGCAAAGCGCGAGCACCTATTTGCGAAATTTACTGCGAGTTCGAACATCCGTACGAAACTCGGGCAACTTTTTCACGACTTAGACCTCCGTAGATTTGACGATCGAAGTTCATCCCTTTGCAACGACGGCGGACTTTCGTGTTCGTTTCTCATCCCCGCCCTCGAATACTTACGCGCAGTTAACGTTTGAATAGCTGCGCGCGGCACGGAAAACAATACCACTCACGGTACAGAAATATGAACAGTTTAAAGGATATCCGACGAGAACCACTCACGGATTCGACGGGAACATCGAAACGCGATCTCAGCAAAAACGAGGCGGCCCGTCAGACGCTGTTACCGTTTCCCCATTGTAACGCGAAACAAATTCATGCACGCGAGCATCGCGTCCTCTCCAGCTCCCCCCCCCCCCGTAGAGATGCCCCGTAATCCTGTACGAGCCGATCCGCCAATCGTCGCTGGTACCTGCCCGGTATCGTTGTCGAACGTAGACAGGGCAAACTTGTACGCCGTGGTGCCTTACGAAGTCCATCGACCCGCGGCAGTGCGAGAAACTACTGTAGCCCGACGTTCATTAACATACAGCCGTCGTCGTGGTTGGTATCGTCGTCGCGAGTGCAACGACGCCGACGAGTAATTACGCACGCCTAACGCGCCTGTGTACACCGAGGGCGACGACGGTGGCCGGAATAGGAGTGTGTCGTACGCGGGCGTGCTCTGGCCTAGAGACGCGTGCACGTAGATGTACGCAGGTGTACGGCGAGCCTTCCGCCAGCGGGGGGGAAGGTGGAAAGGATAGGCCGTGGGTGCGAGGGATGCGAGGAGCGCGGGTCAGAGCGAACGAGAGGGAGGAGATAGAGGGTGGATGGAGGCGAAAGAGCGAAGGCAGTAAGAGACGGCGTATATATAGGGTGGAACGGTGGAGGTCGAATGTGGAAGGCGCAGGGAAGAAGACCAGGAGAAGGGGGTGGATAGTAGTAGCGTCGTTAGTATCTACCTGCTGCACCGGTAGTCGAGGGGATAGGCGAGGGGGTAGATTCCACCTATACGAGGGAAACGGTGGTGGCGAGCTGCCCTGGTGGCAATGGATAGTGGTTGAAGGCTAGAGAGAGAATCCGGTGCTGGGTTGTGCCGATGGTGGAGGCTGCTGATGGTGGTTGTAAGGATGGTGGCGACTGATAGCGTGGTGGTAGAAGAGGGTGGTGGAAGGTAGCGGCGGCTGTGGGTGGTGGTGGTGTAGCAGTCGTGGCGACGATGGTGATACTGGTAGTAACGACGGTGCGGGGTGGCAGTGTGGAGGTGGTGGTGGTGGTGGTGGTTGGTGGTGGTGGTGGTCGAAGTAGTGGTGGTGGTGGAGGAGAGGGTGCGGCATCGTCGATGGTGGTTGTGTTGCCGGTGGTGGAGGAGGCATGGGTTGGTTCCAGTGTTCGCGCGGCCGCTCCCTGTCGCACACGGACGACTTACCCCGACGTTGCCGGCGTCGCGACGCTCTCGCAACCACCGTGGAAAACGTGCTCGCGGAACGTACGGAAACCCTGTAACGTTTGAGTTGAGACGGTTGCCTTCTCGATCACGCACGGTCGTCCGTTGCGCGTTGGCCACGTTCGGTCGCGATTCTCGCTTCCGAACAGAGTTTAACCGGTTCCGTGCGAGACGACCCGGAGGGTTGAAAGTGCTGGCGTGAAGGGGCAGCGTGCGTGGAAATCGCGAGACGCAACAAAGGTGTCCCAGGTGTAGCGTGGAGAACACCGGAGGCTCGGCCGGCTGCGTCGGTTGGTTTTTGTCGCGTTGTCCGACACGTGGACTTGTCCGCTGTTGCTCGTGTAAAAGTGCGCTCTGTTAGGGAACGTGTCGACGTCTCCACCTGTGGATAACCGCGAACGGTTCTAGCTTAGCGACGGTGTTAAAACTACCCTTGTCCGGCTGGTTCAAACGTTGCTACTTCTCGGCGGAATTAACGTGAACGAACGAGGCGCTTGTATTCCTGTGCATTGCTCGAGTGAACATATCTTTTACGATCGTGTACCTTTTCTGGTATCATTTTTCGATATCAACCTCGCTGAGGTACATATCAAGAGTGTCCGTGATAACGGGGATAACCAACAAGTGTCTTAAATCAACAAGTAAAAAATAGCAAGGTCACGGTGGACCACGAAGGTGGTCGGCGAATAAGGTTTTCGTTCCGGTGTTAATCGAGGTCGGTTGATCGGGGCCGGATAACAAGCACCGGCTGTGTTAAGGAGCACTTCTCCGTCTGGATAAAGATCGAGTCCCATCGCGTGTGGGATAATAAGGAAGTATTTCGACGGGATCGTACCAGGTGCAGCCGCAGTTGGTGCCGGAACAATCGACGTCGAGAGGCACGCAGAGAGAAGCGGTGCCGACACGTGCCGTTCCGTTTCTAAGACGCGTGTTCTATTTTCGTTAATAATCGACGCTTATAACGAGCCCGGGTGTCGAGCGGAATTTTCTTTCAACCCGCTGCGACGGGATCGCGAGCGAATATCGCTTCGCCTGTTCGCGGGAGAAGTTTCTTCGGCCGTTCGAAGAACGTTTCCCGAGGTATTTGTCAATCGCTGTGCAAGAAAGCTTACGCGTTCGGCTTTGCAACGAAAAGAATAGGGGACAGCCGGAGAACGTCTGTGCGAGTTGTCTGCGTCGAATATTGACAAGCTGGTGAACAACGTCGTGCACAGGACTGGCTTAGAGTTTCGCAGAAAGAACGACCAGGATAAACCAGAGGCAATTTAGATCCAGCGCGCTAGTGTTTGTCCACGGACGATAAATCTCCCTGTGCATATCAGTAATATCGATTTCCATCGGAACTTTTTACATCAACCCGATCCACAGGCCGAACGATGTAAATGGCGTGTCCCGACTCTTCCATGGGGGGGAAGATAAATCTCCGCGCGCAGAGTCCGTGAAATTCGTGTCACACAGGCGACCGTCGTCCTCTAGGCCGAACCACGTTAATTATTCTCGCGGAAGGATGCGCTATAATCGTGATACACGGAAGCCGACCCGCACTCATCAACGATCCACCTCCGCTCCGCGTAATTGATCACCCACGGCACGATCGCCGAGGCATCGGAGCAACGAATTCGCAACGCCTGCGAGCAGACACATCTCGGCGAGTTCAATTCCGAGCAAATCTTCCTGCCCTCTCATCTGCGGGACCGCGTCGAGCCTGGCCTTTGATCAGCCGAGGAATCCCCGCCCGTTGAACTTCCACGTGATTCCCGGGATCGATTTATCGGCGCGAAAGATCGCCCGAATGCTGAAACCTTCGCCGGTTCGATCGACCGAGGCACGCTTGATCAATATCGCACGCGACGTAGGGGCAGTGCCGCGAGCTCGGTCGACGAATTCGATCGCGCGGATGACGTCGATCTCCGGGGGACATTAAGGGTCCTCGCCGTTGGTCGCGCAGCTCGCCGCTGGTCTGGCGTACTCGTCCTCGTCGCAGTCATCGAATTCCAATTATGTCGCAGCATCGAAGAGGCTCCATACACGCTGGCAGTCCCGTTCCCGGTCATCCGGCCGCGAACGTGCCCATCCCCACCTCCCACGAGGTTCAAACGAGGGGGATACCTTTGCCCGGAATGGTACCGTCGCGCTCTATCCACGGCAATCCTATGCACGGAAATCCGATTCACGGATTCGTCAATCCTCTCGGGCCTGCCGGTCTCGTTCATTCGCCGCCCACGCATCAGTCGGTACTGTCCGGCATTTCTCATCACTCGTCGATCGTCCACCAAGGTACAAGTCGATCACGCGGCCAAGAGCGTGCTCCTCGCGACGTATTAGACGGAGGATCGTCGGCGCACCGCGTTGAAACGGGGACTTTGGATTCGATTTTTTACACGGAAGGGAGAATCGATCGAACGCTCTGGCCCATAGGGAGTGGTCCGTTACTTCCCTTTAAGCTTTCCTTTTTCTGCGGATTCGCGCGGTGTTCTATATGCTGTTTGAACTGTGCCCGAAATCGCCCGTCGTGTTCCACGCTGACCTTGTGAATTACGGATCGGCTCGTTTCGCCGGGGAAGTGCTTGTACGAAGCGCGGAATGTAATTATCGGGGGCAGGAATCGTGGCGGAGTGACGTACAGGAATGTACGCGGAATGTTAAAAATCGTGGGATCACTGGGGAAAAAAAATCGTGATTGTAAGCTGATTCCAACTTTTTTTTTAGTAATATAGTACGTATATTACGGTTTGCTATTCAGTGTATTTAGTATAATTTTTTTTTAATGCGATTTTTAAGCGTCAGTACACTGAACGATCGCAGATTGGATAAAAGCTTTTTCCGTCTGCCAGATACCGGTGAAATTCGTCAATGGACGTTCATTGATCACACGGTGATCGTTCCGCTGAATAATCGATCCGCTTGCATGAATGAAACACGACCCGTTCGACCTGTTCGCGATTAAAACGTAGGCAGAGGAACTCGTATCCATCGATTCGTGAGATCGTCTTTGGTGTAAACGGTTGCAGTGGGTCCGGTGTTTTCGCAATCGAAGCTCAAAATCATTCCATTTTTACGTTTCGTTACCGTTCTTTCGATAAGCAAACGCCCATAATAAAGAGGAGCATTTTTTGTTTAATAACATTTCGTTCTGCATTTCATTTAAAAGAAAAATTGATATCGTACGTCACCAATGTTCGTCTCGAGGCGAGCCATTCTTTTTTCTGTTAGATGAAGCATATTTATAAAGGAAAACAACAAAAAAACACGCATAGCTGGTACCATAGGGTCATGTAGGCAATCACGATTGAAAGGGATCACCTCAAAGCTCACTCAGCGTTACACCCATTTCGGTCGTTTTCAATTATTCTAAAAGTCAGCCTGGGAACACGGTCGGCGAACAAAACGAAATTGCAGATTTTTTGTTGTTGATATGAAAGCATCGCGATGCCGAAGTATCGAGCTACAGTTATGCGCGGGGTCGAATGCAGGATTTCACGTTCGATGTGCCTTTTCGTTGTCTTGCATAGCGTTTGTGCAGTATCGAAGCGCTTCAGCTTTCAATCAGTTTACTGTGCTTCCGTGAGCTGACAGAAAAAATGAAACAGCCGGTACCGTACGGATATACGATGCAGCTGCATCCCCGCTTTCATTTCTTATCTTTAACCGCAATACGCGCATGCAAACTTAATTATTCGTTTCGGTACACGAGGAATCGTTGAGCACAAGTCGTGATGTACAGAGTAGCAAGCTGCATACAGTTTCAGTATACGAAATTTGTAAATCGAGATCGTTGAAACGAATGTGGCATCGAAATCGTTAAAATGTAACCGAACATATTAATTCGACGAACCACGACGCTTCGCGCACACTCCTTAACCACCATGCTTGTACACGCGGAAGCCGTCAGATTTGTTTCGCAAACTTCGCACACCCGTAACGATATCGACGGGGACGTTGATTTTCATTTTCCGCGTGCAACACGCAAAGCGCGCGAGGATCGCCTACGATAGAATCGAACGTGAAACCCGGCGTGCTCGTTCGGTCCTCGTCGCTCGAAACTCAATTCACGATCGATCATCCAAAGTTCGCCCGGTTCGCCGACGATCTTGCCGTCCGTTGTCCGCGACCAAGCGCTCGTCAACTCCACGGCCAATCCGTTACGCGGATGTTCGCATGAAGGCGTCGAGAAGATACAACCGCCCGGCTCGCCGTATTCTTCGCACGGCTCACCGCTGAGAACGCCAATGAGTTCCGGTCACGGAACCCCCCAGGACTCGCCCCACGTGGCCAGGCATCGCAGGGACTCGGAACAGTCGTCCGGGGTTGGATCGAGGCGAGGCTCGTCAGATGTCGTGTCGCCTTTGCCGGAGGGTCCCTCAGGATCGCCAGACGGTCGAGTTCGTCGACGATCGGACTACAGCCCCCATCAGGGTAGGTCTTGTCACGTGGCCACAAGCGTGTAACATGCAGCCGAAGCAACGCGTTTATCGTTCCTTTATCCGCCACCTTGCGGGCTGCGCCGTTGCCGCTCGATGAGTCAGCGGGATAATTGGAATTTACTTGATTACCCGAGGTCATTTTAAGGCCGGCGATAAATTACGTTCACCGGGAACGACTCTCGGGAAGATTTATTGGGGATTTATTGGTTCTCGGACGGCGAGAAAGATTTCGTTAGTTTTCTGGTACGATTTTGTGTCTGACATACGTGTGCTGCATTTACGATTTACGCGTGTACCTGATTGGGCGGGTTCACCGAGTCTTATTTATATTGTACCACGGATATAGATCTTCGTTTTTCTAAGTTATCTACTTTGACAATATTATTGCGATAAAATTGCCTCTGGCTTTACAAATCGAGGAAAATATTCTACATTGATGTCCATTGCCGGAGCCGAGATTACCTCTCGGTGAATTTGTTGGAATAGTAGTATTCTCGAGAGAAAAAGAAAATCACCGTTCACTGCTTTCGCCTAGTTATTTCGAAGTGTTTCCTATGCGAAGGGCGTAAGCGAGATTTGACCGTGCGACTTCGCGACGTGAACCGGAAACGCGTCGGTCACGTTCGAGAGTCGACTCGAGCGTCAAAGGAACTGGTCGCGATACTTCGAGCGACAATTTAATAGACCGACATCCCCCCGCCTCCGCGCCCCTGAAATATTCACGGCGTTTCGCGATCCGTGGCTGCCTTTGAATCCTCGAATAAGAGGCACCGGAACGATTTCTCTCCATCCTGGACGACTGAGGATTCTTATTTTACATCGACGTCGGTTGTGTCGCTCCCGCGACTTGGAAACCGACGACGGTTCGCGCTGAAACGACCGCAACGGGAGCGCGTAAATACCGACGACGGCGGCCGCGTCACGCGACTAATATTTCCCTGCTCTGCGCCGTTTTAAAAGATCCCGTCCGCGACATCGAAAACGACAATAAAGACCGCCGGATGCTGTGAATTGTTGATGCATGCTAATTTCCGGCCCCGTCCCTTAACGGACCGAGCACGCTGGCGCACGGCACGAGGCACGGTTCAAACGAAACGTCAACGAATCCGGCGTGCGTGCAACTGCAAAGTGTGCAAACTCGTCAGATCTGATAACCGAAACTTTCGATTGGGCTGCGAGTAATTGATTGCAGGTTCGCGGGCGTTCGACGCGGACGTTGCACGTTGTTTGCGCGGCGAAACATTGTACGTCGCAACGGATATTCTTGACTCAAGTGGTGACCGGCGACTCTCATTCCCGTTTCGACGACAGAAATCAGTCAGTCGATTAAAGATCGAGAACATCCTTCGACAAGAATCGCGACGCATTCTATAATAACGCGAACGCGAACGCGAAATGTAAAGCACCATATACGGCAGCGTCTACTTTGAAGCGTCACGCGGTGAAAGTGGCGAGCAAGAAGAGGGTAGGTCGCGACGGACTAAGGGAGTGACGAGAAAGGGTGATTCAAAGGCGGGAACGGAACCGGCAGTCACGTTTGAGAACGCCGTTTATTCCGGTGTCATTCATGCCATTGTTCAGTCACATTCCGCAAAAACTATCCGCGCCTACGTTTCAGAGGGGTGAATGAGGCGGCCGAGTGGAGGGTAGCGGGTGTCCGTGCGTAGAATCGGCCGCGGGGGAGGAAAGAGAGAGTGAGAGAGAGGGATGGAGGGCGTTGTAACCTGCAGACCACGATCGCGTGCAAAAGCCGCACCCTCGCGTGGCCTTGCTCTCGTACCGGAGTGAGTTTATCACTGTCGGGCATGGTAACGAGATAGTAAACACTGTCGTCGAGTGCATCGAACCGTCCGCGCGGTTTTTCTTCCGGGTCGAAGGAACGATCGGGCGGTGCGCCCGAACATTCGCGTCCGGATGAAACTTTTTTGCGCTTTCCGTCTGGACGGTTTTCGTAACGCGATTCCGTAACGATTTCCGCCAGGGTCAAGTTGTTGCGGCGTTCTATCGAGGGGGAGGATAATTGGAGTGCAGGACGGGGAAGGGGCCCCGTATTGTGTAATCGAGGGAATTCGTGAATGAGAGTTTGAAAGGGGTTAGGTGTTTGTATTAGACGTCACGCTTGAACGACATTGCTCTTGTTCAATCGCAGGGGCGAGTTGAAGTGTAGCGGGAAAAATTGTGAGATTAAGCGAGGCGACAATCAGTTGCGTAAAATGCAATATTTCAATTGCGTTAAACAACACTGCGACGAAAACGAACTGGTAGTATTGCTCGTTTAAGATCGTCACGTTTTATATTTGTCGGCGGGGTGTCGTGAACGGAAAGACCCGAGTACACCACCCTCCGTGCAGCGAATTAGAATTTTCGCCGCGAAACGGAGGGGAGGGACTTCAAATTTCAAACGGACACGGTTCTCGAATTCGGTGGCTCGTTGCGAACGATGCGTAAGCCGAGGGTAGAGAAAAATCGCGCGACCTTCGCTGACGAGGGACGAAAGGTTGTTCACCGGCCAGAGGTCTCCTTTCAACGAATACACGTGACTGGCTTTGTGCACGCGGACTTTTGCCGTTTTCTCGTCACGTTCGGGACGTCTGTCTAAGTTAACGAGGAGGGGGTGAAAAGTTGGGATAAATTACGATGAGACGGATGCGAGCCTCCCGTGGATGGAAGTCATCCGCAATATCGTGATCATTTGCCCTCTCGCGCGCAGCTGGAAAAAAGTCATTTCGCCGGTCGATTGGGAGGAAACGAGCTGGGCGAGGGAAGAAACGAGGGGGAAAATGGTGGAATTGTAATAAGATGGCGGCGATAAATAACTCCGCTAAAATCTATTAAATTTCCACCTGACACGTTCGTATTAAACATCTATATCATCTGGAGAGCTTGGTCCTCGTGGCGTTCGCGTCAGGGATCCTTGTGCGTTTTCTTCACTCGCAATCGGGAATGTTAGTGGTCCGTGTTCTTTCGATCGAAATTTCGTGGCAGGAATTCTGCAAGGGGCAGCAACAGAATAGAATAACGAAGCTCAGTATCGTGGACATCGGGAATGTCATTGTTAAAAGGTGTCATCTTTGCTTTCCCATTCATTTGCGATACCAGAGAAAGGAAATAATGATCGGTGTTCCAATTTGTACGAGGACAAGATTTTCTTTGATACGTTTATTAGAAAATCTGTTCCTCGTCGCGGAGGGGCTCGTGTTAAACCTTCGGTTTATTGTTCGGCGTGGCGTCTCCGGAAGCGGCTGACAAAGTACAGGCAGAGGACTAAATAGATTTAAGGTTCTTAGTTTGCGAGCTTCGACCAATATGTCTTTGGACGTTTTAAGATACACGGTGGCAATATATTTTTGGTCTTCGGCAAATATATCGTCGCTATAACCGTATTCAGCGTACCGTTTTCGTCCTGCTTTATGCAGCCCATAACTTGAACTCTTAACATCTATTCATCGTTCCGAAGTATTTGCGAACATACTTCTTATTTCAACCCATCGTCGCCTAGAAGAAAACGGCACCTCGTATCAGGCGGTATTGCAACTCCGAACGAACAATTAAAAATGGAAAAGAAATGCCATCCTTGTGTCTCACACGACCGAACTAAAAATTCCAATCTAATTATCGACGATTCTATTACTCGCGCGTTACGAAAACGAAACTGTCCCTGAACACCGTCACCCGACGCTACACCTTCCTGTCTGATTTTCTTATTCTGGTGGAAAGTTCCCGGGAATCGGATTCCCGGGACCATTCGTTTCTCGTCCGCCTTTTTCCTCTCTTTTACGGTCACCCGAGATCGTACGAAGCGAACCCTGGTCTCAGCAGCGAAATTGGCTGGCCAGGGCGGCAAGAGAGCTGCCGCCGGCTCGGGGAGGGAAACGGAACGAGGGAAAACGCGTGTATTTCACGATCGCGTGCACCGGTCGGGGATAATTCTCGCGTGTCGAGCAGCGGTTCCACGGCGGCCACTTCGATACCCGTTACGACGCACCGATTGCGCGGTTTGTCTTCTTTATTGTCGGCGCGAGAGCGCGGCTTTTTTTCCCCGTGAAATTTTCACGGGTGACGAGGCCACCTCTGGCCTTTTCGTACGGATCGAGCGAGACACGGAAGGGGGACGGAAGTTTCGTATGCATGCACAGGTGTATACTCTGGAGAGCGCGGCTCGTTAACCGCTTTCCGGATGCTCGAAGCGTTTACTCGGGCGTACCTTCTAGAAAAAATGTGTATAATAGTAGCGAAGAGCCGGACGCCGGGATTGGCAAACAAAATTTGTCAGGATTTCGACGTTCAACTTCGCCCCATTATTGCGGCGGAGGACGATGAATATTCTACGCGGTTCCGCGGTTCCCGTGGAGAGTATTTCTGAAACGTAAAGTGCGGACGTGAAATAGCTGTATTATTTCGAACGTCCGAATTAATTGACTTTCGTTTCGCTATTATTTGTTATTGTCAAGACGTGTTCGTCCTGCACGACGGTGTATACTCGAATATATACCCGATGCCCAAGAAAATACGTCACTCCTTATTTTAATACCGTCACCGCACCAATAATGGCCAACTTCGGCACAGTTCCTAAGCCTCGTGGATCTTTCTACCTCCGCGAAGGTAAAAAAAACGAAAGAAAAAAAATGTCTCTCCTCGGCACACACAAATTGATCATTACTCCCTTGCATAGCGCGGCTGTTTCATAATTCTCCGCCGTATAGTCTCGTATGCGAGCCGCTTCTTGAATCGATGCTTATTAATAGCGAACCCAACGATATCTACTATGTCAAACTGAATTGGTGTCCTCTGTTCGATGGACGGATAATAAATTGCATAAATTCCGTTGAGATAATAGACGGGAGAAATTTAATGATCCAATCTTCAGCCACCCACCGCCTCGCCTTTCCCTTTCCCCTGTTGTTCTCTCGTATTTTCCATACTCGGCCCTCCGCGCAAAATGATAGACAGGAGATAGACATGTCAGCGAAAACGATATGAAAATGGTCGAGGAAAGGACCGGGTGGAATTGGATCGCCATTTTAATTGGCTTTCCTTGCATCTGGGCTCTCTCTCTCTCTCTCTCTCTCTCTCTCTCTCTCTCTCTCTCTCTGGCCCGTTTCTACGGCAGCCGCGTTTTCCACCGAGAACGGACACTTTCTATGTAAATCGATGCGAGGCTAAGGAGCTTCTCCGCTTCCGGTTCGCGTGTGCTTAAGCTCTTGTTCGATACGAGCATCTAAACGCGCGAGCTGCACAAATATTTCGATATTGTGCAGCCTCCCTGGTAACAAGGTGGCTAAACAATTTACCTTCTCGAGCCAAGTGTCATGCAAATCGTCTGCGAGCAACGACCTCGCATCGGTTCGCATCATTTCTCGTTCTAAACGTCACCGATCGGTGCGGTGGATTAGGATCTCCTGGGCAGCGAAGGGAATAGAACGGTCGAGGGCAACGGTTTTCCATTAGCCTGCGTTTTACACGTTTCCGCTTCTTCGTTACATTCTCTACTTCCAACTCGGCCGGATTATTAATCGCGTTTCATAAATAATTTGTCGTGGGTTAACAGCGCTCTGTGTTGCGAGACTTCCGGGTTTATAAATAAGGTTTTATTACCCGTCCACCCCTTTCAACGATGGAATTATTTATTCCCGTCCTCCCTGTCTTCTGAATATCGGCACAAGATAAGGGACGAGTTGATTCGTCCTCCGCCCATCTCGCAGCCTAATCGCATTAGAACCAACTGAAAGTTCCCAGGGTTTCCTTCCCTTTGCGCCTCGGATCGTCCCACCGATTCTCCGGAAATCCGTTGACGCGCAGCGTTTCCATGAATTTGCACGGGCACCAACCGAATTCGCGCGTTGTCCGCGTTCGCTTCGTTTCCCGTTCACGCGAAATTTCTTCGGCAACGTTCCTCAGAAGGGCGGGGTGGCATTGTTCGACGATCGGCAGGCCGAGACGTGAACAAACGTTCGTATTACAAGCCATGAAAAAGGCACGAGATTCGCCTTCGTTTTTCTGGGTCACCGTGCGTTTCAATCTACCGCACCGACGCCGAAATCGATCGCAATTTGCAAACAATTTGCACGAATCGCCGGGTAATTTCGGCGAGCAACGCGACGAAGTGGTTGCACCGATCAATCATTCGGCGGCGGAAGGGGAAAAAAAAAATAGGAAAAAAAGGAACCAGCTGCCAATTTTCCACGTTAAAAAAGACGACACCGTTGCCGGGCGAAATAACGTCAACTCTTCAGTACTCGAATCGAAACGATTAATATCAATTACCCGTGTGCCTCGAACAATTGCATCTCTATCTGTTTTGCTCTTTTTTTTTAAATCGATTTTTGTCCTCGTCACGCCCACGTAGTACGAGATGTTCAATCCCAGGACCATCGCGACTCGATGGAAACGATAAACTGTTGTCCACGTTGTAGACCTTTAATTTCATCCCGGGCGTTGTTAAAGCGACGCCGCGCCGCTTCCACGTCGGCGGCTCTCCCGTTTTATCCGCGCGAAGAGTTCCCGCCGGTGTTCAACGATCCTTGCGGACCTTGGGTCCTTGTAACACGCCGCGATAATAAGGTTCACGTAACGAGTTTCGTCGCGAGCGCGTGTTCGGTTAATGAAATTCCGCCCCGCGAACACAGGGGCGGAAGTTCGACGCGTTCGAAACCGCGCTGGGACCGGGCGCGTAACTCGCGCGCCGATCGATCTGTCCCGTTTACACGCTGTTTACACGATCGTTCGGCGTTTTCGATTGTTCCTTCGCGCGAGTATTGCGAATCAGCGACGTCCTTCCGGTCTGGACAGTATCGATTAACGGCGTCGTTGATCTGTCTGGAGTCTACGGGGATAATTTATCGATTCGTGTTTATTTGGACGCTGTCAAATCAGTTTGGAAAGCATGAAGTTCCTTGGTACCCGAATTTGCTCCGAGACTGATCTAATTCCTTGCGAAGCCCGTAATATTTCGGTCAGGTTATTAATTCCTTCGGCTGAGACTTTTATTCCCTTGAATGGTAAATAGTTCAGTGGCGTGATACTGCTTAATTGAAATGCGTATATATTTTGTATAAAACGTTGAAGTAAATTAGTTTTACAGGATGGTTAAATATGTATTGAGTTATTTTTGTTACCGTCTTTGTTACGCGGCAAACCCGCGAACCCATGCAAAAATAAATGGCTACCCCCATAAAAATACGGCTAGCAATCGGTACAGAGAACAACCTTCGATGTGCAGATTGTTAGGACGTTTATGACGCGCAAATAATAGAACTGTTTTTGAGGAAGTCGTTTTATTCTAGAATCCGCTGGAGTATACGAAATTACGCATATACGACCTCAACAGTTAATTGCATGCGTCATAAACGTGAGTTTCCACAAGGGCCTCGCAGCTGGTACCCAGCAGGCCCGACCAGGTCAAGCTCTAGGACCCCGGTGGAAATTCCGTGGCGTTGCCAAATAATCTGCAACGTTTAAGGACGCACCCCCTCCCTTCAGGAAACGCGCTTCGTGCGCTAAGGAAGGGTGCGACCACACCTTGAAAATACGCTGATTGGAAATTAGTCATTTTTCCTAATGTCCAATCAGCGTGCCTAAAACACACTTCCGAGTCGATGTGCTGGAGCACATTCGACGAGGAAGCCAGTCTAAGACAGTCTAGCACAGAGTCCAAGACAGGGTCCTACCCAGCACACTGAAGAGGAGAAGCAGTATCCTCTCCTTCTTCAGATGTGTCTGTCTTCTTCTCAAAGGTGCAAGTCAAAGTATCATCTTCTTACTCGACCATTTTGTCTTCACTCAGAAGCAGGAGCAACCATTATACTCTCCTACTTCAAACCAAACGGGAAACATTATCCTCCCACAAATTGTTCACTGTACATTATAGTAAACACGACTGTAAGATCCGTTTAATATCTTTTTGTTATCATTCATTGTTAATAGCAATTAAAATCGTTATCATTCGTTACGTTAAACGAGCAGTCATTCAATATACTACCCCTATCTCCTTAAACGGTCGTAGGGTCATACGTGCGCGACGGTGTCGAAGAAATTCGGAACGGAGATTTACGACCTCCGTATACTAAGGATATCGTTTCATCCGATGGTAGCATCGAAGCCGCGTATTACGTAAAAACAGTCTTTACAAGCGACCTGTGATCAGAATTGTATAATACTTTTTGTGCTCCTGCTACGGAATTTTTCTGCTCCATTCTCGACTTTTCTCGCACTCGCGTTATTTCCGAGATGTTTTAACGAGTTTCCGTCTAGCGCGGCGCTTTCAACGAAGTCCCTTGCGAAAAAGAAATTGATGGAACGATCAGAGCGGACGATTGAATCGAGGTCCGCGTGTTCAATAATTGAACATTCCCAAATTTCTATCGAACAGTCCGCGCGCATTTAACGGGCGCAGCTCAAATCTGTACCATGGAGTTATTCATACCGAAAACTCTAAAAAAATTCTAATAAAAAATAAAAGAAACACGCCCCCCTTAACCTCGCCAGAATAGAAGACGTAATTCCTTTGGCTCTCGTTCAGTTTATAATATCCATAATCTCGGTGCGCATTGTTTCGAGAGGAGCCGGCCGTAGCTCGAAAGCAAATAGTTTGAGAGCTCGTTAGCTTCATCCGGATCTCTTGCCGGCTGGAGTTACAGTCACTTGTAAATCCCGGTTAAGCTCTGCGTAAAAGAAAATCGGGCGAGTTAAGCGGCGTCTCCGTTTAAAGCGTATCATTGTTAAAATGTTGAAACCGCCGCGGCTCGCGCATGGCGGCGGTCAACATGAATCGTGTACAGGAGGCTGCGCCGGGCAGGTGAAACGGAGATTTCGTTAATGAGATTCGGATTCAATTTGTCCCGTGGTCCGCGAAACGCCTGTTTATTCTCTTTGCCTTTGACGCGACCCTCCGCCACGTCGAGCTTCCGCGGACGCGTCCATTTTTCTCCCCGTGCACCGTCATACGTTACCTCCGACTTTCGAAACTTTCGAGCAACTTCGCGTTCGAGCGTCCTCGTGTTTTATCGTTCGTTTCCCCCGGACTCCGCGCGCCCCGTGAATTACATTCACGAACGAAACGAACGTAATCTCTGCCGATTTATTGCGCGCGATGGGTTGCAATATTCACGGGGCGAAGATTCCCCGGGCACAAAGGCGAACGGGGAACGTCGGCGAAAGTTCGCGTTTAAGTTTTAAAATTCGCCGTCCAGACGGAACGCCACCTCGCGCGACTCATCGGGGAGCGTTTAATTTCTCAAAGCGGGCAGTAACTTTGATGACGGTCGGTCGCAGTCATTCTGTCGGGAATGGGGAGTTTCCGCGTGAAATAAAACGCGGTCGGGGGACGAATTAAGAATGCTTCAAGGCGGATATGATTATTGTTGAAGTTTAATTGAAATCGTATCGTTCGCCGTCTACTATCTTCGTTTCGTTTGATGATAGCACGAGAACGCGCGGTGGCTGAAACTTCCTTCAATTCGTGAAAATGGTCTGAGTAAAACATAAATAGTACAAAATTTATCGCTTCCTTTCTGTTCCGTTGGTTCAAATTACAATAGTATAGAATGTTTACTTAAGTTGATACTTGTGTGCTTAATAAAAAATGTATTTTCAAAGCTCTCATCATCTCGAAACTTAGGCCACCTTAGGATCACTTGAACGCATAGAAAATTGTATAAAACAATGCGTTGGAAATAATCATTAATCACGAAACAAAATATTTCAACGATCTTCGCATTGCTTCAACTCAACCTGCATTTAACCCGTTCGCGTCTGGCGTGAAATTATCACGCGACGAGAAGCGCAAACGGTCCCGCGAACGAGCGTCCAAATTTCTGAACTACTTTGTGGCGTACACGCGGGAACCGTTGGTCTCTTTATTATCCACCACCTAGGGGCAAATAGCAACGAGAGGACAGCGTGAAAAGTATACGGGAGAAGGTGCTTCCGCGTGTAACGTACGTTTTATGAACAATTACGTGGAAGCCTGGAAATGGTGATTTTTCGTACACGTCTCCCGCACATTCGTTCCTTCTGTGTTTCTCCTCGCGCTTCGCGATTTTCCCATTCGACGACCACGACGTTGGTTCTCCTTGGTTTCGCCACGACTGAAAGCTCCATCTATAACGATCAAAAAGAAACTCGCGTGGGGGCCAGTAATGGAATAGAAGCTCGCGAAACAGCTGTCGCGACAGATGATCGGAAATTCCATTTCGTCGCGTTTAAAGTTTCATTTCGTAATTCTTCGCGGTTCGTTCGATTCTTCGCCCGCACGATTTTCATTCTCTAATTTCGTGCGGTGACCGTTTTTGCGTAACCAATTGAGGCGATCGTTCGTTTCAATTTAATTGGATTTAATAAACGGGGGACGTGCGCTTCGATCTTCGATCGATTTTGCCTTTTTCTTTAATTAAATCGGTGCGCACGGTCGACCCGCGGAGCGGTGCACAAAAGTCGCAGCAGTTAAGGGAGCGACGAATCAGGTTCTAATGATACGTATTTTAGAAATTCCGGCTGGGGCAAACTTACCAGGGAGCATCCTTCCTCGAGGTCCGAGCATTCTTACGAGTTTAATTGAAGTTTTTCCCGCGAGGCAAGTTTCCCGAGCGAGCGTTAGAATTTTAACAAGTGAACTTCTTCAATTTCTCGATCCCCAGGAGGCTCGAAAAAGCACTCGAACACTTGGTTGGCTCGTAGCCGCTGTTTATCGACACTCAAACCTGAAGAGATGGCCGTCGCACGTAGCCGAGGAGAGAAATGACGTCGTAGAACGAATCCCGTGGAAGGATTCTTTTTTTTTTGTTTTTTCTTCCTTTTCCCCCCGGGTGTTTCTTTCCGTCTGAGACCTTCCTGATTCGCGGGATGACTTTCTTTATTTGCTCGGACATCCGGTTATCCGGCAGCTTTAAATCCAAGTTCCAGGGGAACGAACGGAGCGTGGAACTTTCCGCCGAACTTTGTCTGGCCACGCTCGAGCATAATCTACTTTGCAGGGGACCGTACAGAATCTTTCGCTGGGACTGTCTAACGAAGTTCGAACCGAGTTGAACAGTTGCCCGAAACAGGGCAGCCGTGTATCTTTTACGATTGTTCGTGCTTGCGTGCTTTACGACCCGCTATTTGCGTTCGCAATCTTGCCGGCGGATGTCGGGATAAAAAGAACGGTATTTCTTTCTTGCTTTACGATTGACGATGGGATCTCGCGGAGATAGGTTTCGCGCGGCAAATTCTTGGATTTATTCTGTAACGAGACGCGGGTTATACGTTTCACAACGCCGGGCGTCAATATTGGATCCCTGAGATGACAAATTTTTGTACAGACCGCCTCGACTTTGAATTCTGAAATCTTCGAATACCTCAATTTCTCAATTTTCCCAAAGGAACATTCGCTTGTAGAAAATAAAAAAATAACGCACTTATTCATCATTTACCCATAAGATAAGATAAGAACCCAGATGTCAAGCTGGCAAAGTATCAATTCGAAATGTTTTCGCAAGCAAGATCTCTTCGCCGGACCGTGTTTAACCCAACCGTGATCGCCGGAAGGTAGCTCGTGCCATCTTTTTTACGTCACCTAAGCAGCCGGAATAACCGTATTACGCCACGCTCAGCAACTTGGAGAGCCGCCTAATAAAGCCCGGAATATATTTCACCGGCGCCGTTAAGCCATCCCGGATAATTGTGACCGCGTTTGGCCGGCATCGGGCCGTCGGTGACAGTCCTGGGATATGGATAAGCCTGCGGTCAAACAAGAGCGGACACAATTTCGTTCTTGCGCCAAGCTTATCGACCTTTCGCCTCGTGGCATTACGATGTTACTATTAAATTCCACGTGCATATAATGCAGGGTGTTTGATAAACGCCGCGTCGGTCAACGGAACGGGGGGCACGCCGGGTCCCGAGGCGAGATAACACGCTCAGACGGGATTTTGCTCGGCTTCAATTTTCATTTCGCCGATGTTACCGATGTTCCGTCTTCCTTTCGCGTACTCTCTCGGTTTCCCCACAACGTGTTTCCTCTTCCTACGCCTTTCCGCCCCTCTCGCCCGGCTCCGCCGCCCCGTGCAGCTCTCGTATTCCATCGATTTCAATCGGAGTGCCTCTCTGCTCGCTGCAACCGGGGGGCCGCGAGGGCGCCCAATTTGAATATATTAGACGATTCATCTCAATTTAATGGAGGCGCATTAGGCATCTGGGTGATAAAATGTACGCGAGGGAGAACCGCGGTCCTAACTGCCCTATTCGTTTCACGCTCGTCGTCTTGGCCTGTTATTTGTCGGCTCGTCGACGCCGTTTTCGTGTAAATCCTCCGCGATGGGACGGAATATTTCTCCTACGATCAGCTTCGTTTCGTCGCTTCGCGTTGGACCATGTTACAGTTCGAAACGTGGATGTGAACGTCGAAGGTTCGCGATCAATTTTCGACGGGACACAGTTCTAATTCGAACGGTTGACGCAAACGATCTATGATCGTCGAAGTTCACACGTTTGTACGCCGGCTCGTCGGTCGCTCCGTCGGCCCGCGGGGAATATCACGATCGTCAGTTACGGTCACGGCACGGCTCCAGAGAATATGCGGCGATTAGCGATACGATTGATGCACGCCGGCACTCTCGTTGCGCACGGATTAAGCGCAGTTGACAATGCGCGCCTGTAATTGAGGCTCATACGTTGGTCATCCGAACGTCTTTATTGGCCCCGCTGTCCATTAATTCCTGGTGACTCGTTGCGCGAATGCAACGAAGCTACCCCGTCTGCAACAACTTCTCGTTGCTTCGATTAACCGCGCGTCGACGCCGCGTCGATACGATAATTGAATGGACAGGGCCGCCGGCGCAGAATAAACAATTGATGGCCGTGTTAGATGAGTGTTATGTTTCGCGGACGTGTCCGTACGTCGGTTCTTTCGCAGTTCAATTGTTCCTATTTGCAAACAGGTGGTTCACCGTTCATCGAAGATTATTTCGCGAAATTTCGTTTTCATTCCGGCGGAAGGTCGGCAGCCGTACGCTTTGCCGTAGCGACGAATTGTCCGGCGAACGATATTGAAATTGAACAGTCGCAATTCGTGACCAACCTGCACGAAGCGTGGCGACGCAGTCGGTTTGCCGCGGGGTTGAAGGGTGTACGTGCCATCTTTAATGTCCCGTCGAACACTTGTCACTCTTGTCGCACGAGTTCAGAAGGGTAGGACACGCCGGGGGTTGAACCGTAGCAGGGGTCGATGAGAGCGAATTGCTCTCGTAATAAGTCATCCAGTGCAACCGCTGGGAGACACCGTCCTTGTCGTTTGCTTGGTACCCCTTTAGAGACTGGGGGGGTGATAGATCAAGCCACTTTACTTCCGGTCTCGGGATCCCTGGCTCACGTACCATTCCCGTCGGTTCTCTTCCCGCTTAAGTTCGCCACATTAGTCTGCCATGCGTGGCTTGTCGGATTATATCAGTCCACGAGCGTAGCGTATGCTTCCGGTTACGTGCGAATGCGCCCCGATCGTAATTCTTTGTTCCCTGTCCGCGAGAAAATTAGCCAGGTTGATGTATCGACGCGAGCAACGCGACGATCGACTGTATTTCGGTTCCGCGGAATGATTTAGGATTATTGGATGGCGTATAACGCGTTAGGTGTATTTCGAACGAAAAAAATTGGCGAAGAGTTACCGGGGGAATAGTCAATATTTCCTATGAATATTGGTGGAATGTTCCTTTGGAAATTTTAATCGTGTTCGTACGCGCGGTCTGCTGCACATAATCGTTTAAGATAAATCAATGAATTCGTTTGCCTCGATGTATAGTTTTTGCAAATTTTCGAGCAGACACTTCTGCACATCGCGCGGTTTTCTCGCGCTCACCTTGCACTGCGATTGGTGAACGGATCGTTTTTACTTGACGCTGTCGTGCAATTCTTCTCCACTTTTTATCACGTCGAATGTAATACAAGTTTCACTGGAGCCATGTTAATATTAACTTTCCCATACGCTTGCTTGCAGAACACTCTCGATAATTTCCATTTGTCATGTATCTCCGTTCTCACCGCTCGTTCTAATTATACGAACAAATCAACGGCACGGTAAAGTAGCAAACACGCGTGACGAGTCGCTGACGAACAAGCATCGCACCTTCTACCAGCATGCACTTAACACCTTTAACTCGAAGACATTAATGAGAATGGTCTCTGAATGACGTTGTTTTCGTTCTAGCCTCGGTCCTGTTCGCCGGCACCCTGTCACGAAACATCGTGCACATGCGTTGCATCATCAAAGGTACATTACAGGAACCCCCGCCCCCCCGTCCCGTATCTGTCCACGCGTGGGAATTTCGTTGTTACCGATGTTGAAACGCTGCCAAATGCTTCGCGCCCCGTTTTCCAGCCGCGCGTCCCGCTAGCTAAGCTGTCCCAGCTTGGACGCATTCCAGCCGATTCCTCGCGCCTTGCGCGAATTTCGACGTGGAATTTTAACTCGCAGATAGGTGCTTGCTGGGACAACGAGCCACGCTGTCGGCGGGCCATTTCCTCGGGTTCGCTTATAACCGACTGTCACGCGTGTTGATTCATTGAAGAATTCGACGGTGCGCCGCACGTCGAAACGTTTCAGGCGTTGCGAATCGATTCGATTACGCCACTCTGTATTATTTCTTAGGTTCGTCCAAAGCATCCGTCGTTCCGTTCGAGTAGCGGGAATAACAAAAAGTCTCGCGGCTCCAACGAATCGAATGATCCATTAATTGAAACGATCCTTCGCTAGCTTGGAAAGGTTTATTTATTCATGCAGCCGCTGTTACGAACGTCGAGGAGCAGATCGAATGTTTCATTCTCTTGGGCTGGCTTTTTCGAATCGCCCCTCTACAGGCCAATTGATTGGTTATGAGAACAGCCCTGTAGTTACAGCGGCAGGTTTGTGTGATTTTTTTCCTCGGTCTATTATTGGTCGCTCGGCTTACGCAAAGGATCGAAATGCACGAAACGAATTCATGACGAGAAACAGATTGAACTTGTTTCGTTTGCTGCGGCGTTTTTAACCCCTTGCACTATTTTGACGAGTCTGACTCGTGCTGAAAATTTTAGGCCAAACATGGATGTCACGAGTCGGGCTCGTTGTTCAGTTTCAGACCAAACATGAATATCACAGTCAGACTCGTACTCGAGATTTCAGGCCAAACATGAATATCACGAGTCAGACTCGTAATCTTAGTTTGGGACCAAGTATAAACATCTCGAATGGGATTGTGTGTGCCCGTGTAGAGAGCACGTTCTGATCTTCAGTTTATCCCATTCTTTATACGAGGTGCACACGTTTCGAATCAGCAGAAATTCAAACAACAATGCGCTTACAGGCGCAATATTGGGCTCATTTTACCAAACATATTGATGCAACGCCTAGTAAGGAGCACCCAACTAGGATCTGTAAAGTGTGTTACAAACACAAAAAACGAAGCGAAACAAGCTGGGAATGTAGTAAATGTAAGGTGGCTTTGCATGTACCGGAATGCTTTAGAAAATATCATACCATGCAAGAATATTAAATTTATACTTATAAGTATTTTTCAATTTAATAATTTGTTGATATTTAATTGTTTATTTATATTGCGTTTTTCAGTTTTATGTTTGATGTTCAAACACTACTACCGTTGATTTGCTTTTACATATTTTTATTTTGTTAGTAATTAATTATATTATTATAATTAATCAGAATTTGTTTTCATCTTATGTAATAATTCAAGTATTTTTTGAAAGTTTTTGATTCAAGTTCATTTGAATTTCACAAGGTTTCCATCGCGTGAAGTAAATACGGGCACGACTACCTTGCCCTTGGTCTTAAGAATAGGTCTCAAATTTCGGCACGCGCGCTCCACCGCTCGCCACTCACCGCGACAATCGAGACAGCCGCGTTTGGTCTGACTTTTCCCGAGGTTTCGAATAGTGCAAGGGGTTAATGGCCTCGTACTATGCTACTGTTTCAAACGAGTTCAATTATCGTTCTTTCTATATGCGCCCGAGTCGATCCTATCTTACCTGTGCGACAACTACACACGTGACCCCCTGTCAGTTCTGTGTACATTAACCGCTAAACAACTTATCCATACATGGCCACATAAATCACCGTCTGTCACGAGAAACATCTCACACCGTTATCAGTCATTTCCATCAAGCGCCACGCGTTTCGAACTCACTCACGAAACGATCAAAATATCCCGCACATACATCACCGATCATTCCCCAATCGTGTCGCTCTGTCGTTTCGTTAAATCGTCACCAGCGTGCAGCACGCAAACGTCGCAGTAAGCGAAACATCGAGGAACGTCTCACGAACTCAAAAAGCTCGACCGTCCGTTCCGTTCATATTTTCCCTTCGATCCCTCTGTCCGTTACGTTCTCGTGTCGCGCGCAAGCAGTTTCTCCTCCTTGTACACGGTGAAACGTTTCCGCAAGCAACTTGAACGACCGTCCGCGTAGATCCGCGCAGACAGTTCGAAGCGTCACGCCTGACCGATTGTTGTTTCAGTTACGAAACTGCGGGAGCACTGGGACGAGATGAACTCGAAAATGATGCAGAGGAAGAGCGAGTTGGACGCGATGCTCGGGGACAGCCAGCGTTACGAGGCCAAGAGGAACGAGGTGGAGGTCTGGCTGGCGCGAATGGAAACTCGGCTGGAGAAAATGCGGGCCGTCGGGCACACCGCCGACGTCCTCGAGGCGCAGCTACGCGAACAAAAGGTACGCTGGTATTTTCATCCCTTTTCTTAACCGACCCGCCCCGCATTAACCCTCGCCCGCGGAGACCGACCTCTCGCGGTCGCGTCCTCTTTATCCTCCCTTCATTCTTCCCCGTGTCAATGGCCGCGCGTTGAACAGAAGCCGGCGAATCCCCGACTTGATCACCGCAATCGCGTTGATTGCGATTAGCCGGGACGGAATGAATGACCATTTGGGATTTCTCTGTTATTGGCAGCGGCGAATGGATATCGTGGGCGGGAGTGAATATTGGTAGGCCGTAGACGGGGGACGATAGCGGCGGTGGAAGTGAAAAGAATTGATCGAGGACGAAGGGAGGGATTTCTTATTTTCTTTCGTTTCAATTCATGCCCGTTTTTCGTTCGTGACTTCCATGGAGAATTTTTATCGTCGCCGTTGTTCCACGTGTTTCGCGTGGCTTGTATTACCGTCGCGCGCTGCGATCGTCCCGGAACATTTCGAACAATCATCACGGTAATACGATATTCGTCGGCAGGATCTTGATAGGGTTTATTACGAGGGTGGACACGCTTGTGTGCATTAGGGGTGAATTACACTTGTTTCGTATAATACGAGGTAGATCGAGTAACTGTCCGAGATGAAAGTTTAATTGAACTTCGTGAACCTCTTTTCTGTACGCGCATCTACTATTCTTAAGAGTCGAGACGTAAATGAAACTCAAGTAACTACGAGAAGATACATGAAGGGTGAGAAATAGGACCGGCACAGTAGCCTACTTAACGTAAAGTATTCCGGCAATTGTACCTGTCCCTACCCCATTTCGCCCAGTCCTCGTTCTCCCTGCGCACTATCCACCCCTTAACGACGCTCTCTCCCTCGAACGTAAACAGGTGATATCCGAACACTTCCCTTCACTCTTAACGTCCCGACGCACCTACCGTGCTTAAAAAAAAAAGAAATTCTTCTCCTTGCGATATTAAATTTCGTCCACCATCAATACAGCCCGTGGCGACTTCGTGATCCAATTATACGCCGAGGGGAAATGATCCGAACGGTCGGGTAAAGTCGCCAGTACAATCGAGCCGGCGAAAATTCGTTGCAATTGCACGAATAGAAAGAGGGAATATAAAGGAAAGGAAGAGGAGCGGTACCGGAGAAATAGAGCGGTCGCGAACATAATGGGTTGTGGAAGCTTCGTTGCAACCGCGACCGCGATTAACGAGAACGAACGGATCGGTATTCATCCCAGCGGCTGGTAACCTCTTTTCCAGCGACGTTCCGCTTTGTACACGGGGATAACGCGACTCGCGGATCGAGAAAAATGGTCGGGCATGGGCACGGAAAGACCAAAGTCCCAATCAACGAGAGATCGCGGCCATAGTGTAGCGTAGTGTAGTGCATCGCGCGGCCAGAATTCTGTTTACATTCAAAAGAGCCGAATGAGATATTCATGGAATAATTTATTTCAACGGGGAACGCTGTATCCTCGGGATTCAGCGTTCGCCCGGGTTTCAACTTCATTCCGGGGTACTATCCTGTTATTCTATCTTCGCGGAATGATACTTCTTATTCGTTCCATTCGCGGGTGAAAATATTTTCCCGTATCGTGCCGGTGGGAAAACAATGACAACTTGTTCAGCTCGTGCCTCGCCACGTTTCCGTTGCATTTCTTTCACGTTGAAACGTATTTCGGGAAATACTGGGGGAGGATTGATCGATTGATGTAACGGAGACAGGTGTAAGAGGCGTTTTTTTTTTTCGTGGGGCGCAGTAGGTCCTAGAATAATATTTGAAACCTGTTTTATGGGAGACCGTGCTTTCTGCTTACGTTTCGTTTCATTCATGACGGGGTACACTTTTTATGCCGCCCCCGTGGGATCCATTGCTCTCGAATTTATTGCATTGGATCCGGTCTGTCACCGGATCCGGCGAGAATGTAACTACATTTTCTCACCTGTTTCATCAGTTCACTTATTTCGCGTCAGATCGTAAACAGGATTGAAAGAATAAAGAAACAGCTTCGTCCCTTCGATGTTAGTTAGAAGAATGTCTTCTTTATTCCAGACACTCCCAGTTCGTTTGTCTTGAAGTAAATATAATTCTTAGCGATTCATCGAACGAACCGCTACAAGTTTTCTCGTCCGGCCGCCTTAGTCCAGACGATCGGTAGTTTTATCGATCATCTGGAATCAATCTCCAAATAAAAGTTTCCACCTCATGGAATACCGGCATAAAACTTGACGGACCATCCCCGACGAAAATATTTAACTTCCCCGAGTTATCGTGACCCGACTCTCCGCTCGAAGTCGTCTACGATATAAGTTTCCCCCTTCTGTCTGAACGTTGGCCTTCTCGCGTAATTGTATTACATTCGTTAATGCTTGCAGTCCTTCCACGCCGAGCTTCACCAGTACAAGCATCAGATCGAGCAGTTCAATCAGCTCACGCAGAAACTGATCGCCGTTTATCAAGAGGACGACACGACTCGTGTGAAAAAAATGACGGAGACCATCAATCAGCGATACAACAATCTGAACGCCAGGTACGGCGCGTCGCTTATTTTGCTCGCACTGCAAACTTTTGCTCGAATCAGTTCAGAAGTAGGCCGAGCATAATTGTCGAAGCACGAACGGCGACAAGCTTCGACGAGTCATGGAATATACGTTCATCGACACCAGACGCGTCCAACTTATCGAAATCCTTCGTCGTTTTCGTTTGATATAAACGCGTGCTCGCATACTTCCTCGCCGTTTCCAATTCCACGCGAGCGAATCTGCTTCCGCGATTTTATTATCGCGTCGCGCGACAGAAATGCACCTACCGGTTGATTCTTGTAGAATCTGTCCGAATTCGAATCGAACGCGGATCGCGACGAAGCTGTATCTATTAAATCATTCCCAGTATCATCAATCGCGGAAAACTGCTGCACTCGGCGATGAACTCCCTCCACAACTTCGACCGGTCCCTGGACAAGTTCTTGGCTTGGTTGAGCGAAGCTGAGTCCTCGATGGAGGGATTGGAAGCGGAGGCCGATCGACTAGGCGGACGACGGGACCAGGGTGCCCTCAGACGACCGCAACATCAGCTCAAGGTGAGTCGAGATCTTTCTTCGCACGAATTCGTGAAAAACGAACGCGTTCTCTAAGATGCCACCTGGTATCCGTATTCTGTTTGACACTTTTCGTCGCGACGGGATAATCGACGTCCATTTGTATTTGTCGAGGGATCGTGGGTCAAAAAGCGAAGCGTTCGCGTATTTTATCGGAAATTATTTATAACCTGTTGCTAATGTGAAAAGGAATAAAGATCGTATCGGCGGAATGGCGTAATTAGCTCGTATTGTGATCGGGCACATAAAGATTTTCTTTACAGAGTCATATCCGGCGATTTAAGACCTCTGCGCGTTGATTAAAATTTACGATTCTTTCTTATCTTGAAATTTTTTTTAATCGCTACTTACAATTATCCAATATTTTCAAGAATCGCCGTGGACATTGAAAAATACAACTTCGGTCTATAAAACCTTCACAATGTACGGAATTAATTGAGCCCGTCAATGCGTTATCGGGTCACTGCGCGCAAAATTGTTCACCGTTATTACGAACCGCGTGGGTAAAACCAAAACGGTGAACGAAAGATCACCACGTTTCGAATACAAAGCATAGACAGTCGTAATTCAAGCCTGGATAGGCCGTAACATTCCTCGAGACGTTATAACGGCGTTGGTCAAGACAGGAAACCAGATCTGTGTAGGTCGTGTGTTGACTTGAGAAGGTTTTACGGCTTCGATTGATTGCCATAAAAGTGTGCCGGAGGTAGCAGCCAGCGTATCGGTATGTCCATTAAAAGGAAGATGCTCGATATCGGGTATCGATGTGACGCGGCGGCGGTCCATCAGCTTCTGTGCGGAGCGTTCTACTGGTTTTGCATTCGTAACATCATTTCCTCTCATCGGTCCGTTTTTCGTTTACCAAACCGTGCATCAATCGTACCCGTAACTCTTTTCTAAATATCGAACGGTATCGGTAAGTAACAAATTACTTTCAACGGGTCCACTTTAAATGCTCATCGCACGCCACACCTTCTATCATCCTGAGCCGATTAGGATAAATTATTCGTTCGCGTCTTTTTTATCTCGCAGCCTAAGCGTACCTCGCCAGGTAAACGGCGTTCTCTCCGATAACGAAACTTTCCGCTAATTTCTAGACCGGAAGTGTTCCAGTGCGAACCAACGCTAAACATAATAGTTCGCCATGTTATGAAGCTCGAGAAACCCCGAAACGTAATCCGCCCTATCTCGTCCTCTCTCCCGTTCCCGAAAACGAATTCGACCGATCCGGTCTTACAGATGCGATTAGCAAATTCGAGTCGTCGAGGCGCTATGAATACGAACGAACCGGCCGGAGAACTCCGCGCGTTAGCACGAACTTCCGCGTGTGTCGTTGAAACTTTTCGCGTATCGATAATCGCCGGGACCACCCCCGTTGGAGCGGGGTCGAAGGGCGGCTCGTGCAAATAGTCCGCGCGACGACGAGAAAGTCGCACGGCTCGATCGTAACGAATTCATGACGACGATCAGAATTATCCCCCTACCCGCGTTGCGTCTGTTTGCAATTCCGCGGGACCGATGGACCGGCCGCGGAGTCAAATTGATATTGCAGAGTACGCGGCACGGTACGTCGACGGGCGTTTCGTTGAAATCCATCCACGGCTGTCCCCGTGTAACGAACAAACGGCACGCGATTCGGGGAAATTAGCTTGCAATATTGTTTGCCCGCCTGTGTATTAACGTCGTCCATTATTTCCTCTGCCGTGCTTTGTTCACCCGCGCTCGTCACCCCCTTTCCCTGCTGCCGGGAAATTGGTTCGTTTCGCGAAGGCGGGCACAATTTTGGACATCTGGGATTCCCCTCTGTTGGGCCTCGTTCGCGGGCTCGTATATTCTCCTGCATTCTTTATGATAACGCTGAAGGTAATTGCCAGCAGGAGTTGCGACACGAACGTTCGCTGTTACACGCATGGTGGTTATATCTGGTCCAATATAATCATGCCATAGGACGGGGTTTTAATGCGACTTTCGATGAGGGGGATTTTTAGTTAGTGAATTTTCAATACAGATAGAAATAGCGTATCTTTATTTAATTCTAAAAAATGAGCGTACACTTTCAACTTACTTTCCACGCGTATACATTCATGGCCCCTGGCAACTCTCTTGCACAATTTAAAACAGTCTTCCGCTGTGATCATACGGGGACCGTGCATCATTAGACAAGAAACATCGAAAGTGCCGACGACAAAACTCGCACTCGCGTATCCGCGAAATGTACTTAATTCCCGCGGGTCTCATTGGCGCACAGACAGAGGCATTGATGAATTTATTCCATAAACAGTTGGATAACCGATTGAAATCAATCACTCGATGAATCCCGAGTACCCAGTACGAAAGGAATATCGCCTCTCCCCCGGCTTCCACACTGTCCCGCCACTTGTCCAATAATAGCGGCCATTGAAAATCAATGTTATTTGCCGCGGTAACCTAATTATATCTACGCGGTGCAATGCGTAATAACAATTAGCTGGATCCACCTCAATAGCACGTCCCTGTCCCGGTGTTCCCTGTCCTCTGTCTCACGGTGCACCCAGGTTTCCCTTCCACCGCGGATTCGCCGTTTCGAATGGCAGACATTTTTAATCAGTATCGTGTTTTACAAGCAAACAACGCGTTTAACGCCTATTTACCGACTCGCCATTTTCCCGCCTCGCTTCATTCATTTCTGTCCCGTGTATATCTCGCGTGCCCAATTAATCGAATTCATTTGACCGTGTTCAACGCTCTCGAAAAATCGAGAACAATACGCACCTATCTGTCCCGTAATTAACAGCATCGGTGTCTCGACGGGCGAGAAGATCCAATCGCGGGTGTGCACGTCGCACCTTCGTCGATTCTCGTGCATCGATTCGCGACCAATTTATATTACGGACAATTGACGACCGCCCCGTGTCGAACCAGCCGTGCTCGAATCAACGTAGCGTGCTGGGTTTGTTAACTTCATTGACGCAGCGCAAAACGACGTGGCCCCGACTGTATCTCGTTGCCAATCCCGTTGCAGCCGCGAGTTGCAAAGAGGATTTAATTTAGACGGCCGCCCTGTATCGACGGTGTGCAACCGTATCTCCTCCGAGATCGATTGTTCTTCGTTGAAGAACACACTCCGCGCTTCCGCTTCGTCGAAGGCGCCCACGGAATGACCGTCTTAACGAGTTAGTCGACGATCCACGCGTATCTACGCGCGACGGAAGCATCGAAAGAATCGTCGCGGTCGGAATTGTTCGACGCACGCGACCAATTTGCCTACGTTCTACCGTTTTCACGACGGAGCCAGGGAAACGGGGGCGTGGGCCAGAAATTACGTCCCGATGACTAATACCACCTGGACAGCTGCTTCCACGCGTTAAGCTTCCAGGTAGAAGCGTTATCGATTGGCGTTCGTGAAAACGAGCCAATCGAACTTTTCCTTCATTTTCACCCCATCGTTTTATCCGGCTGTTACGATGTCGGGCGTGTTCGTTGAGCGGGGAGCTGCGCGTATTCTCCATAATTACGAACCTTGAGATTATTTCGATGAAAATTTTCAACGATTTTTCGCTCGTGCAACAGAGTTGTCGCGAGAAACTAGTTACGGACGCTGATGCGAGCATAAATTGCGTTCCCTGCAATTCAGTTTGTCTGAGGAAAGTTCTTTGGCAGATGGAGTTTGTATTGAACTTTAATTCGTACACATTGCAAACTCGTTCACGCTCGAACTATCGAGTTATCAGTATTCTTGCAATACAGAACACGGGCCACGTTAGCAACATTTGCCACGGCGCGCCTTTACCCGCCGAGTTCACCCCCGTCTACGCAAATCTACTAATGACTCACCGACCCAGCTCGTCTGGAACGTAACTTGTGCATACAGGGTGTTTCCTTTCGCTGGACACGGAGGGATATCTCGCGAGGGATTAAAGTTATGAAAAGAAATGTTCTCGCAGTAGCTGTTTGGCGCGAAGGGGGACATTGATTGTTAATTGTTTAAAATAGGACTCTGCATGTTTTAACTCATATTATGGTGACGTACGCTGGGGCAAGTGCAATGACCCGCGGTACGATATAATTCCATGCAACAGAATGTCAAAAAATAGAAAAAATACCAGATAATGCAGTCTCGTTTAACAATATTGTCCTGACTTGGACATCTCTCCCACCATCACACCTGTTGACAAATTATTTAGACCGCGCGGATATTCCACCGCTTCCAGTCAATTGGACCACCCTCTATACAGCGCACCCGTCTTTCGATGGCGCATCCAAAGGAATTCCTAATACCTTGGTCCACGTTGCAGCACGTTCGTGTTCATGAATTGCGATTTGTCGGCCTCAAGTTATGAACAGCCGATATTGGATCGCGGCTAGAATTACTTGGGATCGAAATAGGACGTTTGATACGTTCCCCGTGGGAACGACGAATAAATATCGCTACGGGGATCACGGTTCTTCTACAGTATTAATATTTACGTTGCTCCTCAGGAATTTGATGCATCGTACGATTTCGGAAGGAGTCAGATACTCTTTTCACTGATACACGAGACGTAGTTTTATTCTCAATATTATTTATGCAATTAAAAGGTCCGAGATTTTAATAAATACTTACTTTCATATTGTATTATGAATCGTTGAAGTGCGCGTTTCGTTTTAATGAAATATTTTGTATTTTTTCGAGAGATTCGAATGATGTTGAGTGGTGCTTTGTTACGCGTGACACAGCATTGGTTGTTCTAACATAAGGTTTTTACTCCGCGAGGAAAATCTGGGCCATCAGAGTACTAAAAAGGGTGAAATTTGTACGAGTTTCAGAGAACACGAGAGATACGCTAGGCAGATTATACTTCAGTCAGGTCGAAAGATCAAAGGACCGCTGGATACAAATTACTTTCTGATTAGAGTAGGAGTTTCGTGGAAGAATTTTTTTGGATAATGCATATTAACCTCGCGGCTGCAAACATATCGGTACGATAATCATAGCAACGGTAATATTAATCCCATTCGCGACCAGAGATTAGTCGACCCTCTTTAACCCCGAATCGAGTATCCTCTAATCAGTTGAAGTTCTCGCGCGTTCGATAAAAATATCTCTTATCGGTTTCCCGTTGCTTTCCGCAATCTTATTAGACCTTTCCCCCATCACCTTGCGGCACACCCATCGCTTCCATCGGTGCACAATGCACAGTAGACAAGTGGGTCACGAATTTCCGTCGCGAGCAGCAACGTTGTCTACGTTGGTTTCGGCCTTCTTGTCATTTTGCACCGTGGCCGAAGTTCGATGGCTTTGCGAACCGTTTACACGGAAAGTGGAGTTCATCGATCGGGGTGAGACACGCGGGGGTCGCTTACGTGACCTGAACTTTCGTTTCGCCCCGGGGTTCGATAAAGAGGCCCGTCCCTTTTCTCATATTCATGGTAAACATACCGTTGGTTCGTTAAATCAAGCCTAGCGTGGTTAATTTGCTTCAACGCTGTTTCACTTGGTTTCTTTCCCATTTTTTTTTTCTATTTTTTCTCGCAACGAGCCACACGAGCGAACCCCTGCTCCTCCCGTGCGGACGCGCTCGTACCACCGTACGCGGCACCCTTTGCCGGCATAAATGGGATGAACAAAATTGCAGTCGACTAGAGCAACGAGTGTCCCTCGAGCCGGGGGACGCAACAACGTAACCGGACTTTCCATTCGGTCAATTTGCCCCCTTTCGTTGCGTGTTAATGCGTTCAATAGGGTATCTCGTGCGGCTTCGCGAAAGCGCGACAGAACTTTTGGCTTCGCTGGACAATAAAATCGAGATGGGAGAAAGAGGGAACGGCCGTGGAACGGTATCGAATTGTTGGGCTCGCGCGACGAATAACGGATATGACCAGCGGGGCCGTTCACTTGGAAGAAGCTTGCTCTTGGTGAATACTACGTGGAGTAGCAGCCGTCCACTCGGTGTGGAGCGCGTTAATGCACGCATTCAGCGTGTTCCGGTGGCGACGCATTTCTTCTCGTCCCTCGCGCACCCTGAAATCTTCAAAGACGTTAATGCCGTTCGTTACGCTCGAATCTTACGTTCGCGGCGTTGGATTTATTGCTGCCGGCCTATTTCGCTGCACTCGAAAGAGAATTACTTCATATTATTGTGGTCGACGGGCAACCGGGAATATCGATAGCGTCGTTCGAGAATGATTGATATTGAAGAATAGGCCTGTTTATTTGTTAATTGAAGCAAGGGAAATACCAGTCACGGCGTTACGAAAGCTGTGCGTCGCGCACAAGCTCGCGATAAACTTGTCGGCGAAGAGGCAAACATTTCCCGAGCGGGTGTATCGCGACACGAGAATTCGCATACACTTCGTTCGAGGGCACCGCGCGAAGCTTCTATTTGCACGGTGGAAACATACAGCCGGGAGAATGGGAATAGTTGCCGGACTTTTTCGTTTTACCGCACGGCTGCGAAGGTTACGAAAAGGCGAGAGAGAATCACTTCGCCACTTTCCCTTTTTCCCCTGCCCGGTAAACGCGGCTAAACGATCGATAGAGGAACGCCTTCGCGGCTCGACCGGGCGCGCCGGCGATAATATCCCTCGTCCCTAATAGCCGTTGTTCCATTATACAACCGGGTGATGCTCGCGAAATAACAGTGGAACGGGAGAGTAACATAGGCGAGTCCACGCGGTGAATTTCGTTCCTCGCCGGCGAGAAGAAATTCATCCCGCAAAAGCCAAATTTATAGAAAAGTGGAAGCGAGCGCGCGACGCGTTCGCGAGAGCACGCCGCCGAATCACGACATCGTGTCATACAAAAGTCATATGCGAAAGGTCGAATACGCTTGCTTTATAATTACCACTACAGTTTTGCTTTTCAAGATCGCGAGATGCACCGCGCATTTACGCTTCCTTCTGATTACCGTTCGCATTTGCCGGTGGTTCGGCAAGCTTCGTTCGCTTTTCGCCGAGAACGCGTTAAGAAACCTCTGCTCCCTCGGTCCCTGGTGTGCGTCGGTAATTTTATAAATCGCCCCAGCAAAGTGCGTCCAACGAGCCACCTCCCGGGTTTCGCTGCCCCCGGTGTCCGAGAGGAAAGGGCGCTTTTTCCGCGCGTTTATCCGAGGACGTTCTCTCGTTCGCTGATCGCTGCCCCGGCGAATTAACGTTTCGAGCCCAGCACTTTCCAGCGTCGCACGTTCATCGTGTAATCGCCGAGCGGATGATCAGCGCTCGGGGGATTTGTTCACTGGCCATGGCCGGGATCTTCTTTTCTCTTCCCCCCTCGCATCCTCCTTTAAAGCAGCTACACAATTTCCACGGCGATTGTTCGTTTAAGGGAACGTTCGATGACTTCGCTTCTCGCGTCTATTTTGCTCAGAGTTAGTCAGACTGTTCTCGATTCGTCGTTTTCTTCTCGACTGTATTCGCGGAGGTAGAGTTGCGCGACTACGGCGAAAATGAAACACGGAAATCGTAAAGAGCAGTGTGGCTGCGACGAGGGGAAGAGAGGGAGAGAGAGGGAGAGAGAAAGAGGTCTAGAAAGAATCTCGTAAAATGCGGATATAAAGGAAAGGCGCGCAGGGTGGCCAGATCCCGGCAAGTTTCTCCATTAAGGGGTAAAATTCAAGAGGTGGGTGTTTCTCGTTCGACAATGGTCACATCTTCACCCTCCGACCCCTCTACCAGGAGACGATAAATGGAACGCCGTGGAGCCGTCGTTTTAAGTGTATCGAAGCGAAGTGTACTCCTTCGGGGTCTCGGGGTTGGTTCAATGTTTAATGCATACCGCGCCGATAGATTTTTCCCTCTCATTCGTAGTGAATTTTTTCTTTCAGATTTCATTAAAATTTTCGTCCTCATGAGGCGCGATGTATGCTCATTTAATATGCTGGTGGATAATAAAACTTTTCGCCGGTCCCAAGTATAACGTGGTTAACATTCTGATTATTTTCGTTTGTTCTATGAAAAGAAATTTGCATTTTCACGCACGCACCCTTCCCTCTGTTGCGTGACTATCCGCCACACTGGAATTGTGGCGATACGTGCGATTTCGCGAGGAAGGGGTTGTTCGCGATCGAAACATTCCGCGCATGCGCTCTGGGCTGCCTTAGAGGGCGACAGCTTGCAGCCCGTTTGGAATTAGATGGTCGGTAACGCAGGGGGGATGATTTGACCCACGAGAGGGTAGTTTTCTGCAACGGGAAATCCTTGTTACCGGCATTAGAACTTGGCGTTCCCCGCTGGTTTCACGACGGAGAACGGTCCCGTTGTTCGAACAAGGTATCCACGATTTTCTAGTATCTCGACGCTGCAATTTTAACCACCTGTCGGTAGCGAATTTTGCAGGGGGATGTTTCTTACAGTTTCCTGTTGCACCTTGCTATTTGTTCTGAGCTTATCCTATGTCAGCCTCGAAGATAAGGAATTCTTATAAATTCGTTAAAGCAGTTAAAAAACTGAGGTCACTTCGACAACAATACTCATCGTTGCAAAACAATTGAATATCTATCTTATGTACTTGAAGGCAGCTCATTATTTAGACAAACCTATTTGCTCCTGGTAGAGTAGATTTCTCTAAGTATGATACGCATACTTCCCTGTAGATTTAATTAATGTTGATCGATCATTCGTGGAAGCAAGTTCCAGAGGAACATTGTTTCATTATTTTTCGGTCGAATGAATTGCAGATTCAGTAACGTCATTCATTAACTATTTGAAAGGCGGATTCTCCAGGGATGGGAAAAAAAGAAATGATTTATGAATATACGAGATTGGTTCGATTCACTGACAATCTCAATATTGTCGCTTTTGCGCGGCTCTGTGTCTTCTTCATTGTTTCGAAAAAAACCAATCTCGTAATAATTCCGGAATTCACGGGGCGCAATAACGTCCGTTGTCGGCGATAAATCGCCAATTGGTTGAGCCGCTTTTCCCGTTCGCTAGAATTGATACCGCCACAATAAATAATGCTTCATTGTTTGGCTTTAATTTATTTAAGCAAAAAATGCTGGTCCCATTGGGACCAGCGCAATTGCTTATGCAGCTACGCTGTAGAAGATACGCTTTTAATCGGGACACCTTGCGGCCACGATAAATTGCACTGCCGCTCATGCAGAAATTTATAAATTATTCATGGGTTGAATTAACTGGCTCATATTTCTAAGCAGTTAAATTTCTTATTAAGTTGAACATTTGTTGGGCGAGGAAAGTAACGAAATTTGACCGTTCATGAACGAAGCCATGAGATAGATACCCGTACAGAATTTTTGATACTTTGCAAACTAAATTCCGTAAAGTGCGATTCAAAGCGACGTAACTCAAACACTGTACAACACTGTATAGCAGTGTTTATAAAATGTCGGCGAATTCCCGTCTGAGCGTGCTTAAAAATTTCTTAATAATCCCGAAAGGGAATTGCGGAGCAGTTGTTTCATTCTGCAACGCGGATTAAAATTGCACCGGTTCATTTTACGAATCCTCGAGTTTCGTTTATATTGAGATCCTAAATAAAATATTCTTCGTTTTCGACAATTCGTTCCGGTGTACCCCGATGCGTCATGCAATTGAATTATTTACTCGCGAGCATTAAATCAAATTTTTAAAATTATTTATCCTGCACACCGTCACGGCCGGATTGTAATTGATTCGTATCCGACACGCAACGATTTACGCATTTGTCAAGGATCTATGTCTCCATTCCCATCTGTCGTTGACTTAATAAACCCGTCAGGTCGTAGCTCTCCCGTCTGAAAGGTTTAGAGTTGAAGGGAAAAGCAGCCAGGGATATGTGGGATGATGTTACTAGCAGATGTCGCCGCTGCCGACTCTCCCGAAAGCTTTAGGTCTCACGATACTGTACTCGCGACCTATACACTGGCATACACGGGGCGAGTTGTTCGAAACGATCACTGAAAACTCTTACATCCATCATATTATCGCAATTCTCCTCGCAAAGCTCAGTTACTGCTGGAGCTTGAATTAAAAGCGTGCAATAAGGGGGGCACGTTAGTCACATTTCGCGACGTTTATTAACATTTACCAAAATACACTGTTCCCCCGTTCGACAAGTTAATGAGCAAGGGATGCTCGCAATTTTTCCTCTTCAAGAGCATTTACAAATTATCGTTCGGTTCTGTCGAATGGTACTTCTCTTTTGCCCGTATCAAACGGCACTATCGTTCTTGATGTTAAATCCATCGCGGTCGTTGTCCCCACGTTATGCTTTCATCGAACAAAATTATCTCCCCCGGTATTGAAATTCCAGGGAAATCTGAACATCGCCTGCTGCACAGTATTTTTCCATTTCCGATGTTACTTTCATGATCCAGCCGGTTATGGATACCGCCGCGCGCCTCCACTTTTCATTCGTTCGCCCTGTACATTTTCGTCCGACGTGAAACAATGCTTGCGGACGATATCAGCCCGTATGTCCGCGGCAGCAGCTCTTTGTACAGTCGTTCCAAAATGGGGACAAAGCAGCCTCGCTAAACTGTCGGATAACAGTTTCAGAACCCGGTGGTGAAAGCGCTTAGTTAGCCCCATCCCCAAAAAAAAGACCAACCCAGGCACAAAACCGCTACGATTCCCCAATTATCTATAGCTTTAAACTAATTGAAGCGCACCAGACTACCGGCCGTACAACAGTCGTATATATCTCGCGCCCGTTCGAAATACCACAAACGAGCATCATAAGTTCCATCCACCGTGAAGCCGCATCACGCTCGTTCCAAACAAATTTTTTTCCAACGGGGAGAATTATAATAACAACCATTGCCCGTGCACCGCGCGGGTGGTTCGGCATCTCCAAGCCGTGAAATATACGTTTCGAGTGGAAATAATTAGCGCCAGGCGCTCGACCTTTACCGTTGGCAGGGGGGTTGATATTTTTGGTCGCACTTCAGAAGTCCCGACGGTGCGCCGGAGCAGCGTCGTCGACGTTGCTCTCTCAGGTCAGGTAACGGGGGCCGAAACGAGGATTCCGCGCAAAGAATTCTCTTTCTTTTTTTTGCCCGCCACGTTTTTGCTCCCGCGCATCGCATTCGGCTTAGCTGGCGCGAAACGTCCGAATGAAATTGCGCGACAAAGGGAACGGTGGAAGCGGGAAAGGGGAACGCGACGAAGATCGCAGGGGAGGCGAGCCTCTGGCGCGAGAAACAGGTCAGTCGCGTTCTTTTGAAACGTCGACATTTTCAATTCTCCTGGCGATTTTTAGCGGCCAGGACGACGGCTCGAGGAAGATAAGGAATTCCGGAAAAATCGCGGGGCTCGTCTGAATATGGACGTTGACGGGGTCCCCGGGGGGTGCCCCCGCCCTGTATTGTACCCCTTTTCACCCCTTCTACGTGTTTCCAATGGCTGAATAGTTGATTCGCCTGGCGTACGTCCGACGCGCGACTATTGGTCGACAGGTGAACACCGTTTTGTCTATTCTTCTCCTTATTCGTTACGGTTCTGTTGCCCCGTTTGTCATTCGACGCGATGAACGAATGACAATAGAGGCCGGAAGGGTGGATTATATTTTTGGGGAAAAAGGGTTGACGACCGGAACCCGGCAACTGGATTGCGTGAAACCACGTGCAAGACGAACTGAAACTTGATAACGCGCTTTCGTAGCTGCGACAATTTACGCGACCCACCTGGCGACGTTTCATTGCTTACAGTTCCGTCGTTAAATCACGGTGAACTTTATTACTGTGAAATTATTAGGTTTGCATTTCGTTCGTACCTTGAGAGCAGGTACGTCTGTAGTGCTGGAGTTTCGAACAGTTTCCGGCGAGATGACAGCAAGTCTCAGGATGGTCGAAATATTAAATTACTTAGAATAATAATTATTGCGTATGCAATTAAATAGGTTTAAACGCGGAATATTCCTTTCTTTTATCAAAGAAAGGAGGTTCGAACGATTTTATAAATTTCATAATATTGTCTGATTCTGTTTGCCAATATAAGTGGACCGGTACCGAGATAAATAATTTTACTTTTGTTTCCGGCAGTATACAATTGCCGACGCTCAAAAAATTCTAAAGCCTACGTGCCCTTACCATGCTCGAACGCAAAGATTCAAACGCATTCGTGACACGGAGGTAAACGATTAAAGATTGGATGGAACGTGTGCGTCGGGGCACGCGACCGATCTATTTACTTAAAGTTACCTCCGTCGAACCGGAGCATACGGTAAAAACGGAAGTCTGCCTACGGCGTTGAACGGAAGTTCTCTGCTTTATTTAAATTCCACCGTGGAGCGTTCCGTGGCGCAGCTTTAAACGAGCCGAGAGAATGGATACGGTGTAGATATCGACGGTGGGAAAAAACGCTCTCCGCACGGTCGGCCAGCTTCTTGGATCGATCCAACGAAATAAGGAAGCTCGATCCGAAAGGAAACTGCCAGCCGCACGTATTACCATATTCGGGTTTCCCCGCAGGTTCCCTTTGTTGAAAACCTGCCGTAGCTTAAAAACTGGATTACGCAGTCGGTTGTTATCGTTGAGTTCGATGCACCGATAATGTACCCGCGTTGCTCATATATTTTGCAATACAGGGACAAGAATCTTTCGTGGCAGAGTGCAGTATTTCTGTGCCTTAGTCTACGTTTGGCAACACAATGAAAAATTGTCGATTTCCGAATTGCTGAAACTTCGTGAAGAAAAGAAGTCGTGCGACACTCTGTCTGGGCTGAATCGAATTTTTCGAAGTCCCCTTTGCATTGGAAAATTCGTGAAAATCAAACGCGTCTGCGAAGTTAAAGAATTTTTGTCCCGACCTAAAAATCGTCATGGATTTGAGAATTGAATTTTTCTCTTTGCCACGACCACTTAAAAATATATCGCTCGTCAATCCAGGGGTACCACGGTCGGATCTTTCTTCCATGCATGGTGTTTACGGTACAGAATTATCAAAGAATTTTCATTTGCTGGATTTCAATCAAGTCAGACGTCAGAAAGTTTGGGCGTTCAATAAAATTACAATTGTAATACGATTCGTCAGGGGAGTTGGCTCGTGGTTATGCGCTTTTGCGTACCCTGTTTGGCAAAATCGGGTACAGGTCGAACAGGATTAAGATCGGACGGTGCGATTTGGAGTGGATCAGAGCGGGCAGTCTTGATATCATGGAGATCGAGATTGCACGATATGATTCGTGGTTAAACTGGGGTCCGGAGACGCGATGCTATCAAGTCGACAACCTACCGCAACTGTGACATCGTAAACATTGACTGGAATGTCTCCGTCCACGGCATGGCTGGCATCACTCGATTCCATCCCCTGACACTGTCGGCCACCAGCCTCCATTGCGCGCTACGTTTCACCCGAAATTATGAATGCGATCCCCCGGTGAACTTGCGCCGCGAAATTCGATCGATTGCCGAATTATTCAACCCTTGATAAATTCTTCGCGCGCCGACTGGGCCGGCTTTATAAATATCGCGGATACGGTTTCAATATTTCACGGGTGCCTGTTCGTTGCGATTTTTTCATTGCACCCGCTATCCAGAGGCCAATTAGTAAATGGGGCACGTGGCTGTGTGTCGTGAAGCGGGCGATGTACGGTTCTGCGTTTCTCGCGGAGATCAATTATGCCTTGTATCTGGCACGGCGGAATCGTAAGGGAGAAACTCGGCGCACCGATCCGTGATGCATGCGGTAAGTTGCTGTTGCTGGCACGGGGGGAAGGGTGCTCTATTTTATCACTGGAAAAAAGTTCGGCGATGCTGGCACCGGTCTTCCTAGCCAAGAAATCGCATACAAAGCGGAGGGACGTTGTCCCATAGGGCGAAATGTCCCAGACACGTCCCGCATTGTATTCCTACATTACCAATCGCTTTGTTCTCTTTTAGAGATTATATTTTTATTCTCCCCCCACCCATTTGGCAGGATCGGTGATGGCAACACAGTGTTACATTGGGCTGAAAGGGATTGCGATTTATGGAAAATTGTCTTTCAATTTGATTAGGTGAAATATCAGTTTGGGTAAAATTTTCCAAGCGGAATGTCAATCATTTCCGTCTGCGATTATTCTTCGAGCGTTCAGGAGTGTACTTATTTCAATTTTATTGCACAGTTCCTTCCGCTTGAAGCAGAAAAATCATTACAACGAATAACAGAGTACGTAATCTGAACATATTTTTGCCTTGTCTACTCGTTTCCATTCGTCCCCGTTGCAATTTTTGCCCGGTATCATTTTTCTCTCCGCCAGCGTCGATACAGTTATCGAAAGGGAGACGAAGGGAATTAATTTGCGAAGGATGCCCCAGATGCGGGGAGGCTTCGTTTAAACCGAGAAATCGGCGCGCTCCGTTCTCAGGTGCACGTTTAGCGCGTACATCGCGTCGCTCGATGACGTGAAGTTTCGACATCAGTTTTAAAGAGCAAATCGAATCCGGCTGCTAGCGACCGTGTCTGAAACGAGAATTTTAATTTCCGCTCTCCCTTTTGCACGCCTCGAAGTCTGAAATCGCCGCCATCCATCATGCCGCACGACATTGTCGAGGCGCCTTAAGGATACCGCGGCTGAGTTTTCCAAGCATCGCACGGTCGTTGCAGACGCGAATGCTGTTTTTAATATCCGTTTCGACGCTCGTCGTTTCGCGAAAATTCTCGAAATGACCGTGAACCCGGTACGATCCGTTCGGGATCGTTCCACGACTCTCGTCTGGAACGGGCTGTTCCTTTTCGAGAGAATAGACACGCGGATGGCTGGCATACAGAACCGTGGCTTCGTAAAGTTCGACCCGAGTCCGACGAGCGCCAGAAATTGCGTATCGTTGCGTCCGTGTAAATCCGCAAATACACCACCTCGTAGTCGCAAGTGTGTCAAAGCACACGGCACGTTTAAGTTCTCGCGAAAAGATTGTCACACCGGGAACGGAAACTTTGTAGCCTGTAGAACGTATACAAATCCGAACTGTCCCACAACAATTTACAAGGCGCAATCAAACCGGGGTGTAGTTTCGAAGTTTCAAGGAACAAGTTTAGTTATCGCGCACCATTAAAAGCTTCTTTGTCCACGAGGTTGTTGTGCGAGCGAAGCGAGCTGGTGGAAGGGGTACAAGAGGGTAGAAAAAGGGTATAGTCTAGCGGTGCAGGGTAAGAAGAATAAACTCGATAATTTCGACGTCAAAGCTGCCATTTCTGGGCGTTCGTCATTGAGCCGTGTCTTGCGTTATATTTCTTTTTGCTTTTCCTTTATCCTATTCCCTCGTCCCTCGTTCTCGGCTTCACCGGCAGACTTCACCCTCTTCGGACCCTTCTCACGCCCCCGCACGGTTCTCCCCCACCCCATTCCACCCGACGTTCTCCCGTCGTAAAACGAACGGGCCCTTCGATATCGACAATCGTCTGCGATACGAAACTAATGACGCCCAGAGATTCGTTATTCGTCTCGCTGCCTTCAGGTCTTTTCAGCGTTTCCAACGGTTCCGCCAACGTGGAACACCGCTTTCGATATTTTCTTTGAAACGTTCCCACGTTTCTCCGCGTCACTCTCTTGCCGCCGCGTAACGCGTTTTGTGCCCGCGTTTCCCGTAATTTCACGCCATTCCTTGATTTCTCTTTTCCTGCTCTTGTTCGACCCGACGATCTCGCGGCCTCGCCTCGTTCGCGCTGCGCGTTGTCGTACGCGGCTTACGTTCTGCTTTGCTAACATGCAGGCGACACAGGCTACTCCCTTTGTACGGTGTTTATTCGAAACTCGATTATTTACGCTACGTTAAGAAATATCGTACAAATAGATGCAAGTATAGATGCGTACGTTAGTAACAATTATTGTATCCGACAGATGCAACGATGCTTGGAAAATGATGATTAATTGCAGTCGTCGTTTCTCCCTCGCTGTATTGGACAATTAAAACTTCTCATTGCTCGTTGTCTCCTCTTCGTTGACTATTCAGAGGGACAAATATCTTCGAATTCCCGGTCGTTTCGTACGATCGTCGTTCCCGGCGAAGGTAACCACGATGTTCCATGGGAACGAGCGCGAAACGTTTTCCACGTGCAGCTCACGTTATTGGCCGTTCCCGGCAGGAACGATCGATGCCTCGCCGGCAGTCTTGATTCGCGAGCAAAAGTTCCCATCCGCAATTCCTGCCGGTGGGCAGCATCTAAAAAAACCGAGGCCACCTGCCGGACAGACTAATTTATCTCTAGCGCGAGGTTTAAAGCCTTTCCGTCGTTTATCTTGCCGCCGACGACTGCCTAGGATCCACCGCTCGCTTTTTCCCTCGTTTACCCTTACCTTCGATACCATCCCCTTTCCCCGTGCCCCTGTGTTCACCGCCCCGCGTCCGACCTCTTTTTAATTCCTCGCCCGTCCGTAGTTTCGTCCGACTCTACCGAGCTTTAAATTGAAAAACACTTCCATTCCGTGGGATCTTCTGCCTGTCGCGGACCCTTTGCGAGAAATCGTCCTCGTTCCGACGGCGATTCGTCCGTGACGAGATGTGCGTTCGCTTGCGGCGTTTCTGTCGCGTGTTCTTGCGACACTGTCGGAAAAGATACACTGGAGGTGTTCTCATCGTGCGTACACGGTTGAATTGAATTTGTGACAAAGCGGGGGGAGCATGGTTTCATTAATAATTGAACCCGTCGCTGGTAGTGTCTCGCGAATTTATGTCGGATACGGTCTGCGAGACTGTAGATAAGAATCGGGAGAAAGATACTCTTTCTTCGTTATTAACGCGGGACGAAGTTATTGCATGCGAGGGAGAAAATTTAACTGACTTGGAACCGACGCGTGGGATATTTCGGAAAATATTAGGATGTTGCACGCAAAGTGTTTCAAAGGTAAACTGTATTTTCTATTTTATGTAAAATTCCTTGTTTGCTGTGTATTTAGAAATTCCGGGCAAGGGTTGATTATACGGGGTGCAGTGGTATTCACTTCTCTCCTTTAAAGGGGTGATTAAAGGAAAAAGCACTTCAGCATCGCTGAATTCATGAGGCTAAACGGTTTGCTTCATTGCTCCTGAAGAATAGAAGTCTATTTCTTTGAAGAATATATCTCATTTAATATTCATATTTTCCAACGATATTTAGGTGACCTCTCTTTCTCCATTTCAACCCCCTAATTAACCCTCTCGAGAGGGACAGCGAATAACCGGATATATTACATAATAATCTGGTTAATTCCCTGCTTTCAATTTTTATTTCGCGGGTTCACTTGGAAAGGAAAAATCGGATATTACTAAAATCATAACGTAGACCATTTCTCTGACAATACCAAGTTGAAATTTTTACGTATACCACAATTTTTCTGTTCAGGAAACCGGGTCAGTTCCTATTTAATTATCCATCCCGAAAAAGGCTATTAAGATTCGGAAATGTATTGTCACCGTGAATTCGAGTATTGTACCATTTTTCGTTGAGAGATTAACCGGTCCTCGCGCAGCTGCCAGAGCGTGCCGCTTACATTTTAATTTGGCATCGACGCTTCGCGTGCACTTTTTGCGCACGGATCTCGCAAGGTATTTCGCATTTTCCATGCATTTTTAATTTACGGGGAAAAATATACGAGCCACGCGATCGCCCCTGGCGCGAGTTGTTTCGCCTGTGTTGCATTCAGTTGCCGTGCCATATTCGATCTGCTCGGTCGACAGTGGCTGTGAAATGCTGCTTGATAATTGAAGTCTGAAAGGTTCGAATATAAAGAATACCCGGTACAAACAGGACCTTTTTGTTTTCTTTGAGGAACAAAAAAAATACAGTTTATTAAAATAACATTGGAAGTCGCAACGTTCAAATGTTTCACGAACCTGAACAATTGTTTGAGACTTGCGAACCTGGACAATTGTTTCAGAATTGCGAACCTGAACAATTGTTTCAGACTTGCGAACCTGAACAATTGTTTCAGACCACAAACCTGAACAAAAGTAACATCAAGGACAGATTATTGAATTCGAAAGAGGGAACAAGATTCAAATGTGGAACACGATTTCACCCTCTTCGTTGTCCCTTCACGTATATTTTCAATTCCATGATATCCTCCATCGTTCAGTCGAGATCCCTACCATTCTCCCATATCCCAATTCCAATGTTACACTTTCCCAGTCCGTGTCTTCGAAATTGCTCGACGACGTCCCCGGCTTGTTCAGTCGATCACCGGAGAAAATTGGCTCGCCATTCTAAATACGAAGCAAGGGGAAACGGATCTCGGACCATAATCGCGCACCGTTCTAACAGCGTGCACATCAACGTAGCAACGTGCAATTTCGTCCAAGACAAACAAATTTCGCCATTTAGAGTCACCCGACGATTTCATTGAACCGTATAAATCGAGAAGGATACACCCATTCCGCTTGTTTCCCCCCCGCCCCAGTAAAGAATCTCGAAATCGAATCGAAACGCAGTAACGGAAGAACGCGAGAGTTCAATGAGTTTGAGATCGGTGTGCAAATAAAATGCGTGCTGATTGCGTGGGCCGGTTTGGGAACACGGCTTTGATAATTGCGGCTGCAGTACAGTTGCGCACAGTACAATAGAAGTGGATAGGATGGATTGGAGCGGGAGCTCGACAAAGACAATGGACGTGTGCGTACGTGTGTGTGTGTTGCACCGGTGGAAGGGAAAAAAGGAATCGGAACAACGAATCAAGAGGTCAGATGAGCTGTCAAATCAGCGTTCCAGGGAAACTGCCAGCCGTGAACTGAACAATCCCGCGGATATCGATGGAAGGGGGCAGCCCAAGCTTTGTACTTGCAAACGATAACGCAACGTTCCTTTTTACGGGCCTGGTGTCTCTTGTTATTTCGGTTTTAGTCCGGTGAACGGTGCGTGGTACTCCGATTCCACGCGAATTAACCTATTTTTCGCTCGGTCCACTGGCCGAACGAAATCCGACTTTCTTCTGCCCCTCTTTTTCCCCTCGATGTCGTTCCGTATCACGTGTGCTCGTCAAACAGAGTATGACGCTTGTCTTTGCAATTAGTCCAGTGTCTTTATCGATGCTGTGACAAAATTTTTTATCAAGCATCCTTCGCTGACGAAGTTAATTAATGCCGTTCGAAGATTACTCGATACATTCCCATTTTCAGCTTACGGTGGTATACGATATACCTGTATTATGTTGCTCTCGTATGTACGATAATTGAATTATTCTTGGATCAACTGGATCGCGGAACATTTGCGCGTTCATTGTTCTGAAACACGCGGGAAAATTCCTGCACAGGGGATAAGCGTCGGATGATAAAATTAGCGGCCGGCGAAGCTCAATTTTTACTTCGTAATTGCGTTACTTGAACTCTTTCCTCCCCCCGTCCCGCGTGTTCTATACTATTTGAGACGTGAACGGCGGAACGTCATTTTTACGTCGCCACATTTGTTCGTCGAATTAAACGTCGGACGATCCCCGACGGAATTACAACCATCCACCCACCCCCCTCGCCGTCGCCCCGTAAAAGAGGAAATTCTTATATCGAGAGTTTATGTCGGATACGGATGACATCTTTGTGTGAAACCGATCGCCATCGAGGAAATGAAAAATTCCAAACGAGATTTGTGCCGCAACCGGCGCAGCGGGGGCCACCTTATCCGACGCGTATCCACGCTCGGAATTTATGCGAGCAACCCCCACCCCCGAATACCCGGGACGGAGGATCCCTGGGAAAATTCAGTTACCACGATCCGACCAAACGTTTCAGGCTGAACGATATTGTTTCCATGCGTCTAGCTGTCTTGTTGAAGCTTTTAGATTGTCTCGAGAAGAAGGGGGACACGTGTCGGTGACTCGAACGAGTTAACCGAATCCATCTGAATGGATTGATTCGCTGCATCGTCGTCACCAGTTATCAATATAATAGTTGAAGCTCTTGGCGAGTTCGAACACCTTCAATGATTTATTGCGAGTTTATTTCACGTTCAACCGCGCGACGAGGCGATCGTAATATACGTATTTCGAAGCACGAAGGGCGAGAGGTTAATTGAACGAAACGTGGGATAGTTAATCTTCGATGAAAATTATCCGAATTCGAAATTGAATCGGAGCGTTGTAACCGAAGCATCGATCAACCTCAATCCACTTCGAGCGAAATAATGTAACAGCGGCGCTTCGCGGAGCGGATATGAAAAGGTGTTGAGTTTAATTTTCTCGCGGGATCCGCTGTATCGAATCGGGGCTGGCGTAATTTCTCTCGTCTCTCGCTATTGCTTTCTTCCAATCGCTCGGAGTTTTCGAGCCACGTTTCCCTTGCTATCGCAGCGTCTAGCGCTTCGCCTTGCGCCAACCGGGCTCCCGTGGCTCCCATGAGAAAGGGGGCGGTCGATGAACGATGGAGAAACTTCAACTAACCCCCGAAGCAGTTTCCGATCGAGACCGTTACGTGTGCATAGTTGTTTGTTATCGTTAAAACGCTGCCCGTCGTCCCAGACAAATACTCTTCGCCGTGGAAACTGCGCGACGTTTCTTTCGTCTGCGTCGAGGAACAATGTCGGTCGCGAGTAAATGACTCAGCGCGGACGATACATTTTTACGAAGCGTTCTTCGACCGTCGTACTTCCGCGCAACGTCGCGGACTAATCGTAATGCAATTAATCTCGGGAAAATACCTTCCCGTCTTCCATCCGCCTGTTGTTCCGGATCTCGCGAGCTTCCACGACGGTGCGTCGATGAAATGAAAAGGGAAGAAGGAACGGAGAAAAGGGAACAGGGGGTGAGAGAAAATGGGGTGGGAAAAGAAATAGAGTAAACTGAAAGTATTCTTGCCGAAGCTGCGGAATCCCTCCCACTTTAACTCGTGTTTCGTTGCTAGTGTTCGTCGTGTTTCGTTAATCACGTTGTAATTCGCTCCGAGAAATTCGTTGGCCTTTCATTGGCGTTTCGTGGCCGTGTCCGTGATAACGTTGTCGAGCGACAGTTTCATTACTGCCCATTGGCATTTTGAAGGAAAAACTGTAACGGAAAAAAAGATTGAAAAAAGATTGAAAAAAGATAAAAATGTGCCGCCAGTGGAATGTTGAAAGACGTGAAAGCAACTTTGCCGTTGATTTCTCCCTTTCGGTGTTTCCTCGCGGTACACAAACTTGGATTTTTTCTTATTTTTCGCAAACATTATTTCGTCAACAATATTTGAAAGGGTGCAGCGCACGCATACAGCAGGATGGAAATGGTTTTCTCGTGTTTTTCGGTTCAGCGCGATACCGTGGTGAATATCGGGGTCCTTTAATCACGATCGTATCAGGGACGTCATTAGATTATTTCGTCGCCTGGAGGCATTCAGTTTTGGTTAATTCGGTGAGGTGTGACGTGTATTACTACAAGCGTCGACGATAATATTGATATTACATTATTATTTGCTCACGTTGCTGGCGGATTCTCGACAGGCTGCTTTTAATGACCGCTGCTGAATTGCCGGGTTTGTTGCTGGACCGTGACGATCGTTGTAGACAATGTATTGTCTCTTGTGATCGCCACGTTTTCCATAAACGTTCTGCGGCTGGAAGTCTAGAAAATAGATGACAAACTATTCTTGAATAAAACTTGGAACAAAGTCGCGATTCAAATGCGAGGTCAAGCGAATATGCAATGAAAATAAGATTCAGATTGCATTAGGAAAAATGAATATATTTTAACGATCAAGCGGGATATATAAATGACAGCGTAATGCTCTTCGTACCAATACTAATGACACTTTGTACCCCCTTCTGTTACAGGTAAGAGATACTAAATTATCACACGCTCCCGCTAAGCACGCAGCCGAGACCCAGTTGAAATAGGTAAGTGCGGCACGTCAGTGGCACAATGCGCGACTATTACTTACCGGTTTTCCCGGCGGGAAAATTAATAACCACTTCATTTCCGATGCACTTTGCATAACGAGGCAATTCGTATAACGATCGGTGTTAATTCAATTCGACGGGAACGTCGGTCTTGTCGGACAGATCCACCCCGAGCTGATTCCAACTGTCGTTCGTAAAATTTATACCGCACCGCCACGCACCGCCAACGAGATTACGCTTCTCCATTTTCTTTCTTTCACGACCCAAGTAATTTTCCCACCGGGAAAGTCGAAACCGTTTCGATCTTGGCGAATCGGCCGTGATTTAGCCCCGGGCGCGGTCCGCGCCGCGAATCGTCGACTGTTAGGAGTCGACGGCGGATTTTAATTGATCTCGCCGATGATCGAACAGCAAAGGGGAGATGTTCGATCGGAAATATAATCGAAAATATGATCGGGTCTCGAATACGGTTTCGATTTCCAAACGGGCCCCGGATTATTCCGTCGGAAAGAGAATTTCAATTAGGCGTTAATGGACGATATGAGATTTCCGCTGGATTAAAGCGGAACGTCCATCATCGACCATACAAATCAGTCCGAACGGGCGAACTGGGCAGCCTGCTCGCATGTCGTTTCGTCCTTTTCAAAAAAATGCTTTCAAATGTAACTACCCCGTCTGTTCACTCATATTGTATCAAAGGGGCAGCCGATTTCGAACTTGCCCGTCGAAATGCTGCGCGTATCTAGGAGATATAGTCCTGGTTGCTCCAACTGATGCACGAAAATTCTTGATGTTCTTTCTTTAAATTCTCGCCGAAAAGGAGAAATGTTTTTCATATATTCGAAAGGAAGTTACGTACAAGAAGCAAGGAAAATTTTTCCTGTAATCTGTATTTCGACGTTTCCATTTTACCAAAGTGCAGCGAGTACTTCGATACAGTGATCTTTTCGATATCGCCGACGTAACGGAACTACCGTTCCACTGTTACTGAACGCGTAATGCGAAACTCGTATCAGTGCCGCAACCGGCGGAATAATAAATTAACGGCGCGAAATAATTAATTTATTCGGGCATCAGAAATCCGTGTGCCTCGTATCTGCACAATGATTCCTCAAACGAGAGCTTACTGATTCGCTGCTACATATCGAGAGCAATACGACAAGTGCGAACAGATCAGAACGTTAACTGCACGTCGATATCGATTCTCCAGTGCTCGAGAGTACACGCAGCCCGTGAAAAAAAAAGACTTGCTCATCGTCCGCTCACGATCACGGTCCCTCGTTAACGAACTCCCCCAACACTTTCATGACTCAGGTACGCGACACGTCCCCGATCGGGATTATCAGAGCAGCCCACATACCGGGCCGTCATATTCTCGAAATGTTTTCATCGGAATCCCCTCGGGCAGCCATTGCTCCGCCGGTATCCGACGAAAGGCGTCTTAGACTCGTAGAAAGGGTCGCCGTAGCCTTTCAACGATCCCCATCGAATTGATACCTCTTTCGCGGCACTTTATCGAGACGGCGGCGAGACCGGGGCGCCCGGGTTAAAGAAAAGGGGCCTCCGTAGACGGTGGCGAAGGTAGATCTGGAAGGGTGAAATTTAATTGAGGGGGATTTTCGCGAGAGAAGCGAGCCCGGATGTATCATTAAAGCGAGTGTCCCCCTGTCCCCTCGCCCTTAACTTGGTAACCCATATTTCACGGGAGCACTTACTCCGGCCATTCTTCCTTCACAAAGCCACTCGTTCCGCGCAAAAATACTCGGCCGAGGTCGCTGCAGCCCAGGGCACTCCTAACCTCGCGAAGAATCGCGGCGGCGTAACCTCGTACCTAGACTCTTTCTCTCCGCCGCCCTCCTCCTTATTCTTTCCTTTTTTTCTCTTCCTTTTACGTCTTCCTCTTTACTTCACTGCACGCTGCGAGACCGGGGATACTGTTGAATATATACAGACACGGTTTGCTTACGCGTACACGTACACTTCGAGATTCGTTACCCCTTTTGGACTGGGCGAAAAAAGGGGGTTGCATCTGCGGATGGGGATGGGTCATAACCCCGGGGTAAGGACTGCGTTTCCCTTTCGTTTGTTTTCCTGGCGAGTCGGGAGCAAGTGTTGCAGAACACACCTGTAATTTCCCGAAATAGGGTTGTCTTGGGTGGTTGAACTATTAGATAACAGAGCTTTTACTTTCCATTTGTGCTGTTGAACACGGACGTCGCTAGACTGCTGTGCTATTTTCTTTCTTTTTTTTCACGAAGTTACATCAGTCGAGGTTTCGACAACCTTTCAGTGAGAAATTGGCCATGCTTGAATTGTGTGGTGCGATATATTGTCCAAGAAATTTAATGCACTAATTATAATATTTGTGTTTGGAAACCGATAATTACACGGAGCACTGCCTACGATTCTTAATTACAGGAAGCTATGGCGCATGTGCCGCTTGCAAATATTTATCATTAAATTGAATTGATTTATTGTATTTCGAATAAATAGCAATTGTTTATTAACAATATACGCAAGTATTCCCTCGAGGCGTAACGATTCTCAACAAAATATAATCACCGTTTCAATTAATTTAATACACTATAATAAATAGAGACACTTCGATGCGACATACGGCCATTACGGAATGGTTAATAACAAGTTGTACCTTGGATATACAATTGTTCCGAAGCAAAGTGAATTCAGAGAACGATAATCGCGTTGGTAATCCAGTGAAGTCTGGCGACGGTAAGGGCAACAAGAATCGTCAGATGGGCATTGAAGGTGGAAAAGGTGGGGCTTCGATGGCTTGCTTGTTGTTCGTTCTCCTCATTTGGCGTTTCCCGTCTGCCATGGTTAGCGTGTACTTGCTAACGAACCCATTGTGGCAACTCGGCCAACGTTTGCTCGACTAATCCCGCGTGTTACTTGCAGCTTTAATACTGCGCCGCGTACAATGGTGGCACATGCAAAATTTCGATGTGCGTACTGTCTTCGGGCTCGCCGCCGGGATTCCGCCAATTTGTCCTTCTTTGTCGCCGTTGTTTCAATTAGTACTCGTACAAAAGAAGCGGTTCCTTTCTGCTATTTTTCTTTCGCCCGGCGAGCGTCCGTGAAATTGATCCAGTGGCTGGTACATCGGGTACGCGGCATCGAGTGTTTATTTCATTGATTCGCGTGTAACGAATTTAATGCTTGCAGGACAGGTGATTAAATGTTCGAAGGCAGCTTGCCCGGAGCGACGAGACGGCGCGTAGATTCATTTAGGGAGGCTTTGTAAAAGTTACGCGCTCGGAATAGAATATTAATGACACGCATATTGCTACCACAGCATGGTTCATATTCAATTTCCCATTACCTCAATTTTCCTCGCGTTTCGCCTCGACGAATTTCCCCCAGTTCGTTTCCACGGGAGTTATCATTTTTGACGCGGTTAAACGTGTCCGCTAAGAAACAACGTTTCGCCATCTCCGACCGTATTCCGTGCTTTCGCCGAGCAATTTACGAAACTGCCCGCTGCTGTGTTGCGTGTCGTTACGCGGTAATTTTATTTGCAACATATGTTGATACCAGAGAGGACCGCGATGCTGCGCCGCGTGGATAACGAATTCGTCGCTGCGAAGTCTTCGGAACCGAACGTGGCAGGCTGCCGCTGATTCTGCAGCGTAATAAAGTGGTAGTACATCATATTACTCGTACAGACTCCGCGTTCTGTTAACCGCAAACCGCGCAGCCAGAACACTTACCGCCATTTCGGATTCTCTCAATGCGTTGCGCCGTTGCCCGTGCTCGCGTGGTCGATCGTTCTCCTTGTTATTTTCTTTCCGTTTTCGTTCGCGTACACTCTGCGCAAGCATATTCCGCCGTGTAGCTGAAAGGGATTTCTCGAATGCAGATACCCCTGCCGTGATTTCCATTTCGATAACGATCCGAACGAAGTATGAACTGCACAAAAATTCTCCAACTCTTTATAATCGACGGATATAAAATTCCGTATTATCGTTCGTAGAAATATTGCGACTGGGTTTCGCGAGTCTTGAACGTTCGATTCAATAGGAACGACCGACACTGCTCCATCGTTTCCTTCGAAATCGGCAAACAAGTTCCGCCGAAAACTATTCTTTCTCGCCTCTCCGTCGCGCATCACAATGGTTCGCTCTCCGGGTCGCTAAAGTTCTATTTCTATCGAGCTGTCTATTCCGAGCGTCGCGAGATCGACTCCGCGATATTTCACCGTTCCTGAAACAGTCCCAACAGCAGTTACATCGAGCACGCCTGTACACCACGGCGTGTACATTAACGCGGCCGTTCGACACAGCGCCGCGTTTCTTTGGAGAAACGAAATTCGTCATCTTCCGTCGCTCTCTTCCTTCCTTTTGCAGCCGGCCAATTCGCCGGGCTACGTGCTCGTATCGCCGCGCTTTTGTGTCGCGCGCGTTCCGTCGAAACGATTTATCCGGCGTGAACAGTAACCGCGCGTCGCTGGTGTCCCGACGGAACTTCCGGTAATTCCGTTGGACGCGAGCTGCCGGATCGAATAAGTTTCGGTTGACTCGCGTCGATACCATTTGTATCCGTTGGTTGGAAGTTGCGTCTGACACGATGCACCGTCGCGATCGGTTTCTGCAGATTGCAGTGGCGAACGTACAGCACGCGGGGACCGTCGTGTCGCGGAATAATTCGCACGAGATCGTTGTAATGGATTTTGGCGCTGGACCAAGACAACCGGATGCGATCGGAAAATACGGCTAAACGTTCGACGATCTCTCGACTGCCGTTCGACCGGCGTATATCGGATTTCTTCTGGTTTACGCGTTGATTCGCCGGGGGTGTCAATTGTTGTGGTAAAGCTGGGGTAAAGGGTAAAATTTAATTTCGAAGAAAAATTTTGTACGGTAATAATTGTTTAGAATTACCCAAGGGGAATTGGATAGCAGACGCGATACGAATTCAACAATGATTTTCGCGGTTGTAAATCCAGATATAAATAAGATAGTTATTTATGTTATTTTTTGTATCCACTTCACTTTAATCGAGCGCAACCAGTGTATACGATACGTACGTTTAATTCGTCTTTCTTCTCGTTGAATGAAGCCGATCCGTCGTTGATTTAGGATATTATGATGTGGTTGGATCGCATCGTCGGACAATTTCGAAGCCATCCAAGAGTACTGCGCGCGGTGTACGCGAAATAAAGCAGGGTTAAAACGAAATGCCGGTACGTGTTTCTTTTTCGTGCGTTCTGTGTTAGCGGTGAAGTTGAGGCGTCCCCCCGGTGTTGACGATCCCTTTATGCGAAAAGTTTGGCTCCGAGTCTGGGAAACTTTTTCTGGATATCGCTGCTACAGGAATGCATTTCCTGCCCGCCAGATACGTTACATCGTGGTAGTGACAGAAGTCGAGCACAGAGACGCGGTCATATTGAAAACGGAAAACGCTACATGAGTTATGAAATATCGAGAGTTCCTACAGGCATCGAGTATACGCGGTCCGTTCTCCGCACGTCTGCTGTTCATACAAGTTGTCCCCAGACGGACTCCTTTCATCTCTGTCTTGCATTACATTTAAAAGCCCACCTCGTACTTCTATTAATACTGATTAGTATTGAGCAATGTGGTTTATTTTTCTCTTTCGTTTGTTCTGTACGATTTCGTCAAAGTTCAGTTGGGTTCCTACTTTTCTTTTCCTTTGTTCGACCTGGACTTTTCACCAGTTTCGAGGACGAATCGCCTTTTCACCCAGTACACTAATTTCGCGACGAATTTTCAGAATTTCAAAGCGCGAAACATTTTTCAGCAGTGCCCTTTCACTCTGGCCACAGCAGAGAGCCGGGAGCTTGATTACGCCACCCGGGACTCGTAATTTGATTTTTCTCACATTTCGGCCGCGTTTAATCTCTGGCGCCGCGCAACATTCGGAAAAACTGCGGGGCGAAACGGCGACACGACCGGTACGGTTTCCAGCGTTCGCCGAAATTCCTGTTTCGTAGAAATTCGTTGCCGTGGATAAACTGGCCGGCAAAAAATTAAGAAATTCCAACGTCCGCGAGAAACGTTGGTCGGCCTGGCCGACTGCATTCCCTTAACGTCGATTTACTCGGTCCTTTCATTACAAACGTGTCTCCTAATCTGCTCTGTCCCCGGCCGGTGTTCCGTATATTTTGCGACTCTGCAAACGTTCCCTGCCGAATTTACGCGAACGCCAGGCGGGCTGCGGCGCACGCAAATAACTCGCGTACACCGCACGTCCATTCCGTCCTCTCTTCGACGATTCGGTAACGTTCTGCGACGAAATAACGTGACAGACGAGCGGATCTGGGATTCTGCCGCGATTGAACGTTCGACGCTCTTGCGATGCTTTTTCATAATAAAAATTGTTGGTTTTCTCCCTGGGGGAAAAATTTGTATCGCGGCAAACAAGCGTGGGTCATTCAGAATCTTTTCGCGAGAGACGGGCCAACGTTTGCAAAGAAACGCCAAGTTACTCGTAATTCTACGTGAATTCTTTCGAAATTCAAATAGCCGACAAGCCAAGCGGGATTCGCTCGGTTCTGACCGATCTTAAAATATCCAACCATCGCGTTCAGTAACGACTGTCATAAAACTCGACGGCGGAATTAAAAGGCCAATAACCCGATAATATTTACGCGAACGTCGTCAACAGCACGCCGCCCCCGGGGGCCATCCCCGGGGTGATAAAACTCGGCCAGTGTCTTCCCGATTCGTCGTAATACACTTTTCACCTGCGGCGTCGCGATATCAGCGATAATCGTGCCCCGTTATCGTTCCCGCGGCCGTTATCATTGATCCGCGGCTATTCCAGGCAACGTGGTCATGGCCCTACATACCCAGATCGTGAAAAGGGGTTGAGGCACGTTTGCTCGTGTCACGTCTCGCAGAAAGGGTGAGGGCAGATAAACAGAGAGGGGGAGACGAATGACGGGTAATAGGGTGGAGGGCCAGGGTTAGAAAGGGTGCGAAGGGGGCGCGAATTGATGGCAGGAGGGCAATGTTGTGCGGTTCGCATTGTAGCGGACGGTCCATACTCGTCGGGGGGTGGGTGACATTGGACTGTTGGAAATGATATTGCCGATTGGATGAGGGAGGAAAGTACATTAACTAATTGATTAATACTAAGCAACGAATTATTCTCCGCGCGAGCAGTGTGACAAACAACTTTCCGCGTGTCGTTATTGTCGCTTGTAACTTGTCAGTTTGTTGACCGTTGATTCGGTGCGTCCCTCTGGTTAAGGCTTCCTCCCCGATCCTTTGCTTCTGCCACGGAAATACCATTCTCCGGGTGTTTGCTCTTCTTTATTCCATTATCGGTGGCGAATAATTACGCAGCGGTACGGGATAGGGTAGCCAGGCCAGGCAGGTAAAAAGAAATGGACGTTGAAAACCTTCGACGTAGACCGGCGGTGGGGGCGAGCGGGGGCAGATCAATGGGACGGAATTAATGGTTGAACCGTTTTCCATCGGCCACGGTCCCGAAAAACAGTCGAGTAGAAGGCGCAAGGGGGTGAAAGCAAAGGGGCGCGAGAAACGGAGGCTTGCGCGGTGGACAAGCTCGCAAAGGAAGAGGTGTTCGCCAGTCTCTGGTATCCATGGCTCGCTCTCAAAGACAGACCGGCGCGGACCCGTCCTTTATCTTTATCGCGTTTCTTTGTTCACCCCCCTTTTCAACAACGCTGATCCCCTTTCCTCGTCTCGCTTTACCTCCGCGCCGACTGGCAACAGAGACACGGTATCCCGTCGTCGGCTTAGCGGCCAGAAGAAACAGGCGCGAGGATCGGTGTACTCGTCGTCGTCGTCGTCGTCGTCGTCGTCGACGTTGACGGGGCATCGCGTAGCCCCGCTGCACCGGAGCGGATGAAACGAACAGGGACAGACAGCTTCGGCCGGACGAGCCGCGGGACGGTTGGGGGGGGGGGGGCATCAGGGCCGTACCAATGTTCCCTCGGGAACAGCAAAGAGAGAGGAGAAGAGTGGGAGGAAGGAGAGGGAGCGCAAGAGCGAGATCGTCTGGAGGGAATGTGAAACGGACAGGGAGGGAAACGGTTGGTTCGCGAGGCGCAGGCGTGCGGCTGGTCGCGGCTCGAATCCCGCCGTATTCCAAAGAGGAACACGCCACTCCGCCCCCGGCACGGCATCCACGCGTCAGTCTCACCCAACTGACCTCCTGTCCCTAACTCTTCCCTCTTCGATTCCTGACCCGCGCACATTGAACTCACGCGGTACACACCGGGCGAAGACGTCGCGCGGCCCGTTCAGTTGCCCTCCGACCGGAAGTGCTGCTGCCTCGCCGCCTCGAAGCATGCTGGCGAAGCCGAATCGTCCCGGACTCGGACATGCCGAAGTTTCGAGGGTGACCGGGGATCGATGTTGCGCGATCGGCGAACGAAGGCCGTGGTAGATTCTGTTCGTGCCGAGCGACAGATCCGAGGGGTTCACATGGAAACGAATATCGGGAGGATCGGCAAGACACGAGGGGAAGATGGGTGATCCTTTCGTGTCGGACAGTCGACAGGTACAATTAGTCAAGAGCGTGTGAAGATCGGCGAGAAGGAAGTGTCGTAGCATCGACTTGTTGAAGCTGATTGCGTATTTCGGGACGCTCCGTGCGGGATTTGGTGTCCGGGTGGTGGCTGGTGTTCAGTGCGCGCATCCGCGAGTACAGGCTGTCCGTCGCGAGAGTTCGACGAGTAGTAAACACCGTGTAGGAGTTGTTCAGTGATGTAGAGGTAGATGCACGTAGCAGAGACGAAGCTCCTTTCCGGTGTCGTTCGGTGAGCCGCGTGCAGATCGTGTGAGTTGATCGTCGATCGTCGATCGACCACGTGTTTCAAGAAATCTTGCACGACGGCGAACAGTTTGTAGCCATTAGTTGTTCGTTGGTTAGGGGGAATCTCAATAGCGGGAAGAGGAAACACGAAGCTGTTGAAATAAGAGGAGGAATTATCTTCGGTCGAGTTATACGCGTCCCGAAAGTTATTGTAGAAGCAAGATTCTATTAAAGTCATTATTAGAGGATTTAGCGATCGTTGTCGTTATAGCGAAAATTTATTGCACGAGAATATTCGATATTACATAGATACATCTATATATAATATATTTGAGAGATTTATGTCGTTGTTCACGGTCAATGTAAAATCAATTGAGAGAGATTTATCGAACGGAGAACGGGAGGAAGAGAAGCGAAGGAGTATCGTAAAGTGAAATAAGTGAACGTCTGTCGGAACACCGTTCGACTAACGAGCGGGCACTCTAAATATAATAATGGTCACGAGTTCGCACTTTAATCCGAGCAACAATCGACGATTAATTAATAACGATCGATCCCCGAGGGAAATCTGTGCGTTGAATTAACGTTCGTAGCTGCACAATTAATCAAATGCCGTTTCGAAATATTGAACGATCCCCGGCGCCGTCGAACGTACGTTCGCCGGCCTATAAACGCTGATGCAACGAACAAACAAATATCGAATTGCGAACGAGTAGCGAACTATTTGGCCAATAATAGGGGAAAAAGCTCGACGCTCGAATTATTTTGCCGGATCGACGGCGGTATCGTGGGATATGGGTCGTCGGCTTTGCGACAGGAACGAGAGAGCAAATGTTTAAACGTTTCAAACCGAGCAGCTAGACGACGAGCAAGGAAGGCTTATCGATTTACTCGCGCGTGGGCCAACATGTCGCGCGCGAAATGTGTGCAAGCTGTTTCACGGTCTGGCTGGGTACCGCAGGTCCATCAGCAGCAGCTTGAAATTCGAGAATTCGTCTTGGACATGTTTTGGCCCAGCACGCTTTAATAGACCTGTTTTCCATTTGTCGCGAACGAATGGAACGGACACACTCGGCGCTCCACGCCCCGATTGTCGTGGATCTGTAAGAGAAAATCTGCGCGACAGTCGAAGTGCAAGAAGGATCGAGGCACCGAGGTGGATTCGTTCGAAGATTCGTCCCGGTAAGAGGTACACGACGATGGTCGTGCAGCCGGGCACCTAGTCGGTCGTGTCCTGACGCCGCTGATAACCAAATGGGCGAACCGAAACCCGCCTCGTCTCCGCAGCCCAACGGCGGGGTGAAACAGAAGCCGACCAGCCTGAACCTAGCGCCGGGCCCTGGTTTCTATCGCAATGTCAATGGACGTGCGAGCCTGAATGATCGTCATCTACAGCACGTCACCGCTGTCGTCGGCGGTGAGCGCGCCGCACGCGTCAACAAGTCCGCCTCGCCAAGCCCTGCCGGCGCAGTCAACAATTCCGAGTCCGCTGGCAATTCAGCAGCCATCGCCACCGTCCAGCTACCAGCTTTACCAACAGTACCACCATTATCAGCACTATCTTCAACGTGGTCGCTGTCTGCAGAACTTGAAAATCTGTTGGAACCCCCGCCTCCACCGGCCCCAGCACACCCCGCGCCCTCGCCTCGAGCAAGCGGCGCAAGCATCGTCAACGAACACTCACAACAGCAACAGCAACAGCAACAGCAACAGCAACGTAGCAACGTACAATCGTCCCCGATCAACCAGTTGCCCTCCCGTAGCCCGAGTCACAATGGTCACGGATTCCCATTGTACACCCCACCAGCCCCGATACCAGCATCCGGCGCAAATAAAGTTCGCTCTACTCCCAACGGTCTACCCCAACCAACAGCACCGAGGCGTCCTCATAGTATTGCCGCTCCACCATACCACCATGTCTCAAATGTCCACCACGCCCTTGGTCAACTCGGCGGCAGAGCAAACGCAACGGCAACCGTACCATCATCAGCAACAGCAGCAATCGTATCAGCCATCGCACCAGGAGCACCAGCACCGTCATCGTGGAGCAACGTTGGCGCACCAAGCGCAGTCACAGCTGCCGTTGTATCAGGGATGGTACAACGGCGCGCCCATTCGGTCGCCGGTACTCCAGTACCTGTATCCGCCGGCGGCGGTAGCAACAATGGCAGCGTCAATGGTGTCAACGGTCAACAGGAACCAGGGGGCAGCAACGGCGCACCATCCGTCAACGGCCCAGTGGGACCCACGACTCGCAGCGTTGTACCACCCCAGTCTTTATGGAACGGGCAACTTCAGCAACCCGTACCTAGGCGGCCTCACAGCATCGCCTCGACACCCGTTACATCTACAACAGGCATGCCTGCACCAGCTCCAGCAACATCAGCAAGCAGCGTACCATCGTCCGCTCGTACAACAGGCGAGCCTATACAGTGGGGTTCCTCTGGAATGGTGTTGCACCAACCCATACCTCGCAGGGCGTACGCTTCGACCCTGCCACATCCCCAGCCACCCACGCCCACGTCACAAGGGCCCGCTCTGAGCATTCTAACGAATCCGGGTAATTCGAACACGTGGACACCCGGCGCCGGACTGAGATCCAGGCCGCACAGCATCGCTACCACGCCGCAGACCGCCCCCATGCCACCTGCATCACCGTCTGACTCCGGTTATCGATCCCTGCCGTCTGCCGCCAGCGACTACCAAATTCTCAAGTCGCCGTCGAGATCTCAGCAGCAAACGCAGCAGCAGCAACAACAGCACATGCACAGTGCCACGAGGCGGCTGTCTTTGCCGTCTGCACAGTCTCTTCTTCGCGCCACAGCGCCAAGACCCAGCCCCACGTTTCACGGCCTACCGTTCCGCCCGTTTAACTGCGGCGTCTCGCCAAACGGTAACCCTATCTTCCTCGGGTGCACTCATCTGCACAACAGCAGCTCTGGCACCGGCAGCTCCGGAACCAGAAGCTCCACGCCTGCTACAAGCCCGGCGACGCCGCTCACCACCTCGCAAGCGATACAGCAGCTGCTGGCGCAGCCACGGAACGGCTTCAAGATAGTGGACGATAAGGTGTCCCTGTTCATCGAGATCCTTGACACGCAGGAGAGGTTCGCAAAGGTCAGTGGCGAAGGAAGGAAGATTGCGCGATGCTCGATCGTATTTATAGATCGATTCGAATCGCCCCCCTCCCCCACGACCCTTCTGGCTTCTTTTCAATTAAAATACCGAAGACGTGCGCTTTCGGCGTTTTATTTTAGACGCGGAACGAGCGGGTGGGCGCTCCAATCGTCGAGTGGTTGGGAGTGTTATCGGAGTTGCAGGCGGACGTTTTGGGGTTGATTTTTCTTGGAGGTCTGTTTCGGTTGGCGGGTTAATTGACTCGACGCTCGTGACAAATTTAGAACGCGGATAAGATTGTTGAGGGAAGTGTTTTTGGGACCGTGTGTTCTAGGGTAGGTTGTTTGTCCTATTAAACTTGGCGCACGAACATCGATACCGGTGTACGATTTTACCCTCAAACGAAAAGAGCTGGCTCTTTTGTAGAATGTTTCAGACAATACCGATGGACAGAATTTGTACGGATATCGACGCGATTGCACGTTAAAGGCGACGCAGATTTATCGCACAGCATTTACCTCTGGGTAACGCGTTTTCATCGGTAGCCGAGTTCTAACCATTTCCAGCCGACTATTCCACATATCAAATATTAGTGCACTCCGTAAGTCAGCATATCGTCATAAATCAACGTTCACGAAAAGCGTGTCACAATTCAGCTACTCTGGCCCGTGTTTATTAAGTCTCTTCCATGTTTGCGTTTCCAAGTGGCGCCCAAACTTCCGTTCTCCCGCTTCTCGTTCAAACACGAGACGATTGTTCGTCTGTGTCCCATCTCTGCTCCGCGTTAACGGCGAGCCGGTAGAACGAATCGATGGAGGATTGTTGTCCGTCGCAAAGTTGTCCGCCGTCGAATTTACCGAGATACTCGTATCCGGTTACATCCGTGCTAGGTTCAGATCGATAGCGTTTGACGATAAGCGCGAGTCCCGTCTAGACGGCGTCGTTGCATAAATCTCGCCCTCGAAATATTCGCCCCACGAGGGCGAAAGCTGCGGCTCCTTGTTTCTGACTGTATCCTATGATTCCCGACCGCTATATTGCCGGGGTGTTATTTGTACGCGAAAGGTTTAGGAAGGGGCGCAAGGTATCGCGGGACTCGATACTCCAGCGGCGTGCGTTATTTCGAAAATTTCTGGGAACGTAGAACGGGGATGTTTCCGCAAAAAATTCGCGATTTTCTTCTCCGATCTTTCCAATCGCTTGGCTTGGGTTCGATTTACAATTCTGAACGGTACTTTTATTTACGAAGGTGTGCAGATGATCTTTGGACATCTTGGGAACAGGGACCGAAAGGTGTCGTAAGTGTTTCCGCGAAACGTGCACAGGAAGCGTCCGGACGCATCGATTGTCTCGCGTAATTTGGAAATTCTGTATATTTGTTGCAAATAATTATTGGAAGGACGCGCGTTCGAACTGTTTAAAAATTACCAGACGTTGTTTATTGCTTCCTCTTTCGTTCGACCGCGCGAGAAAGAAATCCTGTGAAAACCGGAAGCCGAGAGATATCATTAAAACTCGATCGCTTTCGCGATTCCCTTTTCAATTGCGCCGCCGCGGCGCGCCGTCTCGCGGCACGGAATGTTATATTAAACGAATCTTCCTCACAATGGACGCAGAAGAAAAAACGATGCCCTGATTTCGTATATACATATTTCTTTTGTCCGTGTAAAATGGTTTTTAAAAGGTATCTCGCAGAACGATCGTTTAAGAAGATCGTCCGTTGCCGGCATCATATTCTTCCTTTATCATATAAACGATCGCGCCGACAGCTTGACAAAGGAATCTTTTAAAAAATTCCTCCCCACACAATTCTCGATTTTCAGGCTTTTATAAGTTACAAAATTATTGATCGCCGTACAATATTTACCGAACAACAAAAATTACGCGAGCAATGAATTTCCGTATTCTTCCAACCGAGCGAATTGTCAATTATTATCTCAAATTTCACTTTCTCAACAACAGAATGACACGTGTTGTTATTATTATTATTATTATTACTGTTTAAACAGTTCAGAATTTCGTAAATTAAATCTCGCGAAGTCCTTCAATTTCATACTATCGCTCGTTTCTCCCTTTCGTTTGTTCCATGAATGCTTACCCTCCGTGTTTATCGGATACAACCCTCAAAGGATATATCACGTGGCCACGCCACGAAACCGTACCATGCCCGTCTCCCTTTTACATCAATCCGACGGGACAACGTTGATCGTCGGACTAAGAGGAACCATTGTATCCTCGACAGTTGCCCGTCTTCCTGCTGTGCAAGCTTTGATCTGCAGGACCTCTTTGAATCCTTCCCAGTTACCCAATTGCGCATTAGCTCCCAAGTCGACGTGGTGGAGTTTAATTGAAGCTTTAATATGGCCTCTCGAAGCATGAATAGTCCAGCAACTAGATCGACCGCGCAAGAAATTCAGATACGCTATTGGTTTATGCACACGTCTGAATTCGTGTCTCTCTCTCGCTCTCTCTGTCTCTGTGTGTGTTGGGTGTGGGTGTGTGTCTGTATGATAGCGAATGTCGGAGGGTGCACGTGAGCCATCCTACGCTGTGATAAATGTAAACGAGATTTGGACTCGAGTGGCGGTGGCCGATGAGGTTTTTGGCTCAGCCCGTGCCTGACACCTCTTGTACTGAATTAACGAGGGTGTAATGGATCGTGAGACGCGCAAGAAGCGTGTGCACTCTGATGGAGTGTTTCCGATTCAATTCGAGCTAGAACGAGGGTGGAAAAAAGTAGCGAGCCGCAGCTGGGAGAACGTTCGACGACTCTGTTCGATGGGCATTTTCATTTGCTTAAATTCCATGGCGATTTATTGCGGCAGGGTGTACAAGCGGCGAATGGGTATTAATTACCATGCATCTACGGTGGTTCTCGCAGTAACGCTACGACAGACTCGTCGATAAGGGTACAACAGGGGAGGCGTTGAATTTTCATTGAACAACGATACCTTCGAATATTTATCGAAACGAGAGTAATCGAGTTCCTGTGATTCAATCGCTCGCTTTCGTCATCAAATTTTCGCGTGGAATTTTCTTTCGACGTCCGTTCATATTTTTCATACCCTCATGACCGAGGAAACTGTGGCCGCGGTCACGTTACTATAGTCGGACGGCTGAATCTCGCCGCCAGGGTTTATGTAAATTTATTGAGAGCGACGTGCACTATGTCACACGATACTTTCACGGAGAAACGGTTACATTATTGTCCTGTCAGCAGGTCGAGCGAAAAGTGCAGCGTCGATGGCTTCGACGGCTCGAAAGTCTCGCGGAAAAATTTACCCACGGCTCGGCGAACAATTTTCGTGGCTGCGAAATCGTTTGAAGAATCGGCGAACGGGATCGCGTAACGACGAAGGGGCCATCGATTCGATCTGGCGCGAGATTTTCAGCGATTTTTCTTTACGAACGCGACGAAATATGAATCAACTCGTTATTTTCACGTGCACGCGGCCAACGATAACGCCGCTCTCGCGTTCGGGGGTGTACTTTCGAACTCCTATCCGGCCCCCCCCCCCCTCCCATTATTAGCCGGAGGAAAGTTTACAAGCATGATGGCGATTCAACTCGAAACAACGTGTCCACGTTGAGAATGTTATGCCAGGCACGAAATCAGGTCCGTTGGGTGATGGAAATTCACGGCAAATTTCTATGCGGACCGTCGTTAAGCCGACCCGAGGCGACTAAAATGAATCTCGACACGGCGATCGTTCGTAGCTTTCTTCGCGCTGTTCGATCGCTTGAAGCCCGATGATTTCGTTAATAGTAGTTGAACACCTTACGATATATTGAGATTGCGCGTGGAAAGAATTAACCGTGTCCTTTCCGGGTGTATAAGAATATTGCTTGACGAAATTTTGTTATCGATACCCAGTACACGGTACAATATGAAATGAATGTCATTTCTTTGGTGCAATTGAGCGGGCAACACGAAAATGAAACGAAACCAATTGCATTGCTGAGAGTTTCGTAAATCTATCAAAAGCGTGTATTAATTTCGACATCCACTGCTATCGTCGGCGTTAAATAACGTCGAATTTAATTCACCAACGTCGGCGTCCGTACGAGTTTCTTCGCTTGAAGTAACGTTAAGTACAGTGTGCCTTGTGGTCCGAACGAAACTGAGAAAATCGCAGAAGCGAGCGGCACGATGACGTCGAATAGCGTTAATCCTTTATCAGGGAAGCAGCTCCCGGAATCCCATCGATTGCACCATACACGGAATCGTTGATCACAGCGTCACAATGCCTCCAACTTGCCCGTTAATGAACCTCTGTACCAGATTTCCCAAGTTACCCCATTTCCCCTTATCCCAACATATTTCCTCCGCCGACCGAATAATCAACGGCAAAGTGTTCAATCTCGAATTGAACACAGGCGTTAATCCATCATCCGTCTGTCCAACACTTCTGCCCCCCACCGAACATTTCCCTTTTCTTCGCGCGTACCTCGACCCGTTTATTTTTTCCCGCCCGTTCCCTTTGTACGTTTCATTCGTTACCGCCCGGCTCGTTGGGGCGCGTACGGCAAAGGAAGTCGATGATACCTTAAGATGAACGAAGGTGTTCAAAGGCGTAAAAGGCGCCACCTTCTCCGAGCGGAGAAGTAATTTACGCGAAGAGGATCAAGACGTGGAAAGGCGAAACGCTGGCCCTGTCCGACGAACGGGGAGACTCCTGGTGGTCTAGGAGGAGGCTGTTCATTGTTATGCATTTCCGTTATTAAATATGTATATCCCGCCGCTGCGTTTACCATGGAGCCGGACGCATCGCAGTCGCGGCTGGATTAAAGGCCTGCATAACTGCAGTATGACCGGCCAGCGGCAGTGCAGCGCTAAAAGTTTGCGAACAACGTTTGCCTTCTTTGCCGCGTAACTTTTCGTACACAGCGGTGCCTCCCCCGCGATGTCGAACCGCCACGCCACTTTCTAAAACAGGTGTTTACCTTGTTCGATTTTTCATTGCGGTCCCCGGTGCAGGGTTCGGTCATCGTTGTGCATCGAACGCTCGAGAGATCGATAGCACCGTATTATTAGATCGTTCCGCTTTCTGTATCGATTACTCGGATTATTTCGGCGGGTCGCCGAGATCGGGAGGACGGGTAAGTTCAAGGTGTATTGCGGGGTGTTAGGAGCAGAAGCCCGCGATCGAGAGAAGACGAGCTAGAAGAAGTCGCCGCGTGTTAGCGACGGACGATTCTGCTTGCACGGGAATGGCGTCAGTGTTTGCGCGTGCGAAATGCAGTTCGGTGCAATTTTTAGCACACCACGCGGATAGACTTCGCGGCCTCTCTTTTTTAATGCCATACCTGGCCGACTGCACCACGGTCCCACGGTAGACGTTATCCGATCTTTCACAAGCACGTCGATTATATCCAATCATAGTGAACTTAAAAATACAACATCGCTATATTAGGATTTCCCAAAACGTTCCACGTCAAATACAACCGAGCCCTCGCTATCGTTCCCTACTGTCGTCGAATTTGAAATCCTCGAAGGCAACCAGAACACGCGGCACCCGTAAAGAGCAACTCGCGCCCGTTCAGACCATTAACGAAAGCCTCAACCCTTAACGCAGTTCGTCCAAGATTCGTCTGAGCGCCCTTATCCAGAATTTCCTCCGCAACCAAACGGAGCAATGCACGAAAGTCTCGCTCGCTGGTTGGATTCGAACTCCTGGAGGAACAAGTCGTCCCGCGTGGCGAGGCAAGTTTCCCGGTGAACGTAGCCGGCGGTGTTGTTACCGAGACGAAGATGTCCGCGAATATATTTAACCCGTGTATCCAAGCACGTCACTCGAAAACTAAGCCAATATACTCGCCGAACTCCGAGCGGAAGGGAACTCGCCGACAAAAGCCTATACACCTTGCTATAGCCCACCGCCGCCTCCGCCTCCGCCGCCTCTTACTCCCCGTTCTCGTGTCCCCTCTTCTTCTTCTTCGTGGCATCCGCTTCAGCTTCATCCAACGGACCAGCCAGCAGCCGACCTTCTCCCGTGCACAATGGATCCTATCCCGACGGAGCGTCAGTCGGGACAACTTCTTAAAGCCGCGCCACTGACGTCCAAACTTCGGACACATTTTATCCAGTCCCCCGTCCCATTAACGTGAACTTCTTCGCCGCGACACTATATCATTACGATGTTAACGGCTACGGGGAGGCTCGACGCGGAACGAGCCGCATCTCGTTCTCCTCGTAAATCTTGATGACGCGCGCGTCGGTCAAAAATTCGAGTTTCTATAGCGGCGATGTGCTTTGATAGGGAAGCAGTGGGACGACGATGATCGAACGGAGGCTCGATTCGGCGAGGTTCATTTTCCCTGACGATATTATCGTTAATTGGTAATTACGGTGAAGGGTTGCGCCGTGGGTTCAAGGCTGTTTCATTTTCGTTCCCGAGACGGCGTGTATAATCGCGATAATTGTGATTGTTTTTACGAGGATAGAACGGATTAATTATTTCAAACGTGACTCTGCAACTCTGCTTAGCGACTTCGAAGAATTATGGTAATGTCAGACAGTACATTGGTGTAATATTTTAGGCGAAATAGCGAAACTCTCGTACCGAATATAATGGGTTTCAGTTATTTCTACTGAAAGCTTCGCGGTGTTGACTTTTCGAAGTTAATCACGATAAATCGTGTATTTGTTCGTCTTTTGTTTCTGTATTTTTGCTTCCGTAACTCTGGTGATTAAGTACAAACAGTAATTCACCGGGGTACCGATGGCCGGCGGCCCCGCCCTAGTGATATTAGAACGTCCTTAGTCAGACGCACGTGGCGTGGAAGAATCTCGGTTTCCCAGACAATCTTATTGCAATTTCGGGCGATAAATTTGTTCGGCGGACAGCAACAATGTAGCGGATACGTATGGCGGAGACTTGAATCGAAAAATAATCATCCCCTGAGACGGGGATTTTGATTCACGAAAGTCGCAACGCAATTTCGTGCTGCGTCGCGAATAAGCGAATTCGCGATAGTTGATATATTAGCCGGCTTTAATCAGCTGGGTAAATTAAATTTCCCGTTTCCTGGGATCTCTGCGGTCCGTCCAATATGGAATGTAAAGCATTGGCTCGTATAGTTTGAATAAACGAAAATAACCGAGGCACAAAGATGGCGTAGTTTATCTTCGTTCGAAAATTCCGAATGACCGATGGGAGAGGTTAGAATAGGGTCGCTGGGGATTGGAGGACATTATGAACGTTGAAGGGGAACGCTCCTTGCCGAATTAATTTCAGCCCAGGAACGATGCAACGCCTTTCGTTTTCGGGGGAGAAAAATGGACAGGTGCGATGTGGAAATGTTTCATAGGGTGCCGAGTATAAAAGGAGATTTCGCGCGAAACGATGGGCCCAAAGGCGTTCGTGAATTTTATTCTCCCGTAAAACAGTTACAAATGCCTGGCGCCTCGCTTTAATTCTAGTCCATTGTCGTCACGAGGAAGAAATAAAAGCTTCCCCCGTTCGCCGCGTTTTATCTTTGTTAACAAGTTGCACAGGTCCGTTTCACGTTGTCCGTCTGTTGTGCGATCAATCGGGATCTCAGGTCTTCATGCGTCACGCGTAGCTAATATTGGGAGTTGAAAATGGTAGTTGCGTTAATGGTAGTGCCGTTTCCCTTCATTTTAATGTTCGCGTTTAACCAAAAGAATTATCGTCGAAAAGCTTAGTATCGCCAAGTTCCCTATCAATATTGCATCTCGTTATTCCACAAGCTGTCCGAAAGTCGACATCTAACTCGCTAAGGACGATCGATACGGCTTTCCACGCAGGCACCATTTCCACCGGCGCAAAAACGATCGCGACCGTTTCGGTAAATCATAGGAACCTATAATGGGCGAATTTATCGGCGTCGAATCAGTGAGATCGAGCATGAAATCGTGCAAATCGGACGGATTCTCGGTCCTTTCTTCCTCTTGGTACACGTCGTCGAGATATTCCACGAGACATCCGAAGCAGTCGTGTCCTGAAAAATCAGCAGACATTCCCGTGGATTTCGCCTGGCCGTAAAATGATTATGCAAAACGTCATATCTCGTCTACTGTGCCCGCGGGAAAGGGCGCTTTAATTTGGCGGCATTGTAGGGTCCCGGGAAAATTAAAAGCTTATCTCTCGCCCCGGTCCCCGTGCCGCGAAGAGAGGAGCCGACGCCTAAGCTCGGTCATTGTCAGGCCACGGAATTATTATCAACACCGGCGACGATGTTGCCGCATAGTAATTGCTTGAACGTTCATTCCGCGCTATTGTTTCATCGCCGGGGCGTCTGCTTCTTTCGGCGTGCCGCATCCTTTCTTCGTTCCAGCGAGAACGTGGACGCCCGATTTCCGACGTTACCGTTAATATAGACAAACGATATCGCGTCGCCTGTAGGATGGTCCTCTTGCAATTAGATTTGGCCAATTTTAGCCGTAGCTGTGGTGATTTATTTCGTTAGGATTGAAATAAGCGAGGGTGGGAAAGCTTCTTCGAGTTTGAGAACGCTCGATGGGCGTCAGCTTTGTAGTTTGTAGTTTTAAGAAAATTCGAAAACGATCCCCTTATCAGCGCAGCGCGGGACGTTTCGCGGAGGGGTAAAGGCGTGAGAAATTCACGCGGAAAGCACGTAATGGGCCAGCCATTTTCGTGTCCCACGACGGCGATACAGCACGAGCTATCAGCCATCGATTAATTACTAGACATTAACTATGAAACACGCGCGATGCTTGCGCGCTACCGGCGAGTTTGTGGTCCCCCGCTACAGGCACACGCGTGCCAGTTTGACGAGGAAAGGGCGTCGTCCGTCGTAGGCTAGAAAGCAAGGGGATGCTAGGACGCGGGGGTCGTTACGGCGGCGCGAAAGGGTTGGTTTAATATGAATTGCGTATTAATAACGAACTAACTAGGCGCGAGAACGCTGCCACTTATTATTATTTATCAGCGTGATTAATTCAAGCCAGCGTGTTGCGGCGCGCCGCACCTGTGCTATCATACGCTCGCTGTGCCCGAGGCAAATTGGTTCGGTCGTTTTCGAGCGCGTCCGTTTCGGAATTCCGATGGAGCTGCCTCCGCGTACGAGCGCAGGTGTTCCTTTGTTTCGAGACGTAAAAAACTGTCGTCCATTGGGTATAGAGATCGATGGCTTAAAACGGAGATTAGTTGGTGACTGCGGGATTCTATTCGCGAGCCATGCTTCGATAAATCCAAGGTATATATTTGGATGGGGCGGTAAAGTGTACGTTAAAATCAAAATTCCGGAATGCGCGTACATCGTTTCTAAAATGTGTACAAATTTTCCTCGATGATTAGGCAAGCGTGCAAAGCACGCGTAACTGTGTGAACAATTTTGTACAGCGTGTAGTCGTTTAGTTGATCTACAATACTCGTCCGATTCCAGTCCGTTGCCCTGGAAAGGAGAACAGAGAAGAGCCGAAAAAGAAAGACGAGACGCGTAATGCATTTTCATTTGTTCCAGTCTAATAATCCGCCCTATCCGCGAAAAACGTCGAAAGTCGTATTTCACTAGCTGCTCTTTTAGTCGAACCGGTGATACTCGCTGGCACCGCTATCGCCCTAGCACGATATGACCGATTGATTTTTTTTTTTTTTTTTAGACGAAACTTTTCCTTCCGTTAAATAAAAGCAGGCCTTCGCCTAGGGGAACTCCCTTAAATAACCGTTATCAGTGGCGTTAATGGCGCAGCGGTATCGTTTTTCCGGTGTGCCGATAATAGGGAGGAAAGCTGCGCGCCGCTCGAGACCGCAGCACGCCGAAATTATCGATACATCGAGTCGGCCAGTATAGTTCGAAACTTATGAGTTACGGGGATAAAGCCGGGTTCCATCGTATCCCCCTTGTTTCAACTCCCTATCGTTGTTGGGAGTTTCGGCAGAAAGGAATTCGCGTTGCGGCATCGCCACGTTGTTTGACGGCCGCACGAAAGCTCGATAATTCGATCACGACGATATTAAATGGGGGGCGTGCTCGAAATCGCTCGAAATTCAATTTTTTCCCGCTTCAAACGGATGTCACAGTACGTAGATGCGTGTCACGCGTGTACGCGTCCAGGCGACGGACGTTTCGCAGACGCGGTTTTTCGCGGAAAGAATTCGGTCGGTTAGCTGGCCGGACGATTCACTTAGCTGTAGCCGAGCTTCCGGACGAGAAATTTTCATGGCCGGTAATAATTCTCGCGATAATTGGACGGATTTATTTGCACGCTGTTTATGCGTGACGTTACTCGGCATTCGAGTATGAATATTTCAGTATACAATTTTGAATGTATGATTCGAGAGTGGAATTTCGAATTGAAATATTGGAAATTTTTTTGTTCGAATTTTACTAACGACGGCAATATTTGTTTAGCGTGATGCGACCAAATTTATGATCCAATACGATCGAACGATTTTCGCTAGTTTTAACGGAGAGCGTTCGTTACGAATGTTATCTAAATATTTGGGGGTGGGGACAATATGAAAATTGGCTACGTCAAATTTTGAGGAAGACGAACGGCCCGCGTGACTGGGACGGATAAATTCATTGGGGCGAGATTCGTTTACTGCATCACGATCGGCATGTTATTTCTGTGACACGGAAAATCCAGTTGCCCGGAGAGATAGTTATAATATATCGGTTCGAGATAATCCGGCCGAAAATAGCGCACTAATTGGCCGACCGCATTTACGTGGACCACGCGAAGTCTTTCGATTCACGGCCACAAATATCCGTTGCCAACGAGCACGCGAAATAGCCACATTCCCGACTGTTTAATTAATCGGTGATTCGCTGGGTTTCAGTTTTTCTTTTTCTTATCTTTTTTTTTTTAAGTTCTAGAGACACAAATACGCGCGAGCTATTTTTCATTCGTGAATCTACAGAAAATGTTGTTCCTGCATTCGCGTTACACCCGCTCAGTACGAATTACTGTATCTTGCATTTTCGAATAACGTTTCATAGTTCAGCGAACTAATTAACGAGCGAGTGACGCTTAATTGCACCAGGTACAAATCAGCCGGCACAATTTTAACCACATTTTAAAGCCCCCCGTGCATTCTGCCATCGACAGCGAATTCCAGTTAATCCTGTTCGACATATCGGGGCGAATCATATCCGTCGACGCTTTAAATGCTGTTACATTTATTATATTTCCAACGAGGTACGCCGGAATAATTAAGGCGGAGTCAAAAAGATCGATTCAGCGAGTCAGCCAAAGTTGCGGGGCTAATTGAGCTAAGCAAACGGCGGCCATTTCCACGGCGGGGACAAGAAATTTGCATAACGTTCGCACAGCTGAACTAATAGAGAACACGTCGGTTCCGGTAAACGAAAGACTATGCCGGAATTCGAATTCAATAATACACGTGGTTTGATTCGTTCTGCCACACCGCCCCCTCATCTTCGTCCCCCGTTTTTACTCTATCAAAATTCATGGTCCCGATTCACACACAGCCCCGTTCGAATTGATTCTCGTTCCGCGTAACCACGAAACTTCCGATTGAATTTCGCGAAAATATTAGCCGATAGAGGTCCGGTCGCCCCTCCTCGCGGGAGAGACACCGGCAGCGATTTAATTAAACAATTTCGACACACGCTGGAATTCCGGCGTAGCCCGCAAACGGTAATCGATTAAGACTAAATTATGCCGCTCTTTTGGAAGTAATTCGGAGTTTAGGATGCAATTGTAAAATCGGCTGACGAACGGCGCCCACGGGAAATTAGGGGCAATTGTACTACGGAGACTGTGCGCACGTGTTTTAAACGCGTTGACAAACTTCCGCTCGTTCGGGCCGCTGGTTGCGTCTCTTTTTTCACTTATGCACACAGGAGAACGTTCGCCAGCTGGTTGAAATGTTTTCTTAATCGATTTTTCACTGCCGTTTGCGCATTCTTTCCGCTGGAATTTTTCAATGATATCGCAACGAATTGCACAGTCGCATTCTCCTTTGCGGAAGCCATACGGGAATTTAGGATATAATTGACAAATTGAAATCTCCGCGCTTCGTTGTATGAAAATATTCGCCGAGCATTTCCAACGGGGAATTGTGCATTCTTCCTGCACCTGTGATGTCAAGCGAATAATGTATTACACACTGCTGCAAGTAATGTATTAAATATAAAATAATAAATAAAAATCGGTAATAGCTTGTCAAGCTAACGCTTTAGCTAGCTTGTTAAATTTATCATTCCATTCACGCAGCAATGTTCTGCGCAACACCGAAATAGTTCGGAAGACTAGTCGAACCTTGTAAATCGTTAGCGACATCAATTTCTTGCAATATTTTCTGACGGGTTTCCCACAGACAGAAACCATTTCAAGGAGCAATCCCATGTTGCTCGCCTGCCAAATATCTTTCGAACACGTTCTGGAACATCTGTTTCTCTCCGTCGAGTGCGTAATGCAAGACCCGAGGCATGTCATATCGATGCATTTTCGATGTATCCCTGGACGTTTCGTTGACACGTACGCGAGAACGTTGCTTCTCACGCGTGTCGCTAACAACTGCAATGAGACGCAACGACACGTGTTACGTTTCCAGCGTGCTTGCGGTCGGGGACTCAATACACCGCGTCTCGCGTGTACTCCAGACATCGGGCAGAAACGCCGCGAAACACGTTTTCGCCGAGGTGCTATATTGTTTTGCCGTTAAATTGCGAATAATGTTGAACCGTCGACTCCGATGTGGCGTTTTGCGCAGCGGAAACGAAACCTTCCACGCGTTCCCGGGAAACTTTCGACGTTTCCACTTCCACCGTGCTTGGTTTCCTTCCCCAACAAAGGGGCGGGGGTTGGCGACCGCGATATTTTAACGCGAGAAAGTGGGAAGCAACTCGCTTTATACTTCAGTTGATCTTACAAGTTTGATAGAAAATTTTTCGTCACTCGTAGAAATGTTTGTGTTCGTCGTTGGGGGTAGGAAAAATGGACGGCAAATTCGTCAGTTCGATCTAAATAGAAATTAGCGCTGAAATTTTCGAATGTGGTAATTCGTACGAATTAATCATTTCCGTAATTTAATCCTAGTGAGCTCGTGCTTTTGTAACCACTTGTTCACTTCTTAATTATATCCTAGAAGATTGCCCAATCAGCTATGCGCTATCAGTTATTTACTTTGTCAATGTCAGTTTGCTACATTTATTGTGACAACAGCATAACTGAATCCTATAGATATTGCGCACAGTGCAATTTATAAAATCGGATAACTGTCCAAGTAATGGACAAGTTACTGCCGCAGCAATATCTCCCAGCAGCACAATCTGTGCCTGCTTTCAAGTCTTGGATCTCGTTGTTCTTGTGCTTTGTAAACGCGTAAACCGTCGTTCCAAACGGAGCACGGTACAAATTCTTTTTAATCTGGGGTATAGTAGTCCGCGTAAGACTTTACGGCGTTGCGAAAGTTGTTCGCGTCGGTAAAAGTAACTCGTATTAATTCCTGTTAAAAGCTAAGTAACACGATGCACCATTTACTGGGTTCTCGACGTTGCTCGATGCTTTTTCTTCTATCCTGCGTCTGTGCCCCCCCCCCCCTCTCACTCACTCAATTTCCGTTCTTTCTCGCAAACGCGCACATCACATGCACACAGGTACGTGCAATTTCGAACCTGACCATTCACTGTGCGGCCATAAGATGGTCACTGGAGACCGTCGCTGCATTTCGTTTTTCTTTCGCCGTCCCTGCTTTCCCCGCGAAATTAACAAACACTCTTCCTCCGCATTCCTTTTTCTAGTTGCGGCGGCCGGATAAACGAGCCGCCTTCTTTATTTCCCCTTTTCGCTGCCGCTTTTCGGCCCCGTCCACCGTTAACCGCAGCCAGCGTGGTGAAAAGCACCGACAATGAAGATGGCTAGTGTTACAGGTAACATAAATTACAACCATTTCTCAGGTCTTTCATTCCTTAACGCAGGAACAAAGGGGATGCATGCGTAAGGGTCATGAATCACGCTCACCCCTTTGAATATACTTTCCGTCGTTTTGTAAGATACACATATTGTGTATAGCGCCTTGCAAGATGTCAGTGCCCCCGAATTGTTCAGTAAAGAAGCTTGGCGATTCGCAATGCATTGCAACAATGCATTGAAACGCGAATCGACGCGACAGTATTCAACGAATAGGGGCCCCGAGAAATGCGAGATATAGAAAGAGTGTACCACCACGCAAGTGTTAAACGCGTGTCACATAAAATCCGAAATGATCAAAACATTTTGGCAACGTCGTCCGTCTGATTCGAAGAACTTGATACACGTCGCTCGCTGGTCCGCCCCTCTTCAATTACACCTGTCTCCTCGCGAGACGACGGGCAAGTTAATTCCCGGTCATAGGCCAATCAAGCCCCCAGATAGCGGGAGATAAAGGACGAGCCGAGGGAGTTAACCAGGCTGGAACCGCTGCCAGTTACGGACGACGAGCCACGGAGCAAGGGAGTGGCAGCGCCGAACTCTAAGTACTTCTGATAGGATTTACCTCTCTCGGATCGTATTCGTGGCATCTGCGCCGGGCCCGGTCTGCCTCCTCGAGGTAGGATCGGCTCCTCTCAGGACAGGAGCTTCGTAAATCAGTAATCAGAGTTCCCGTGGGATCGTGAGTCGCGACCACCGCACTTTGCTATGCCGCGAAACGACGAGAGGCTAATGTTGTCCACTGGGTTGGGGGGTTGGTGGGGATTGGGTGGGGTGAAAAGAACCGAGACGCAACAGGGAAACTAGAAATGCGAGGAACCTTTCAACCCGGTTCGATATCGTTCAGCCAGGATTTGTTTACTTGGTTTTGTACTTTCGCCGGGGAAATATCTGCTTGCGGACGAATTGTGTCTCGTCCGGATGGCGACAATTTTAGGAACGCCCGCGCGGTTCTAGGGGTTGATTTCCCGGCGCTTTGCTTTCCACCCGCGGTTGTTTGAGCGTGTTTGTGGTTCGGATCGAAACGGAAGATTGTTAGATGCCGCTGGGCATTCTGTTTTAGAATTGCCGGATCGCTTGATGTAACAGGCGACGATGGATACTATTGTGTTACAGTTTTCCAGATATAATCGACGGTCGTTAATTTCGTTGCGTCGGTCTATTATGCACGTTCAACAGTAGGCGCATTTATTATTATGCAACCACCGTTAATTCTTTGTAAGCTTCTTCCAAAGTAGAAACTCGGGTCCCCCCCAGGAAAGAACAGTTGACTCGCATTCGACAGAAAATCATCAAAGGGGCGAAGACCTGCTTCGTTCCACCGACGATGCGTTTTCGAATGTTGACGCGAGAAATATCAAACGGGCAAATTCGCAGAATCCGCAAGGGTCACGTCATGGATTTCCTTGAAAGAGAATCAGCCGCAGCACTTAATCGCGATCGATCGGCGAACGTAACCGAACTTCGAAGCTATTTTCCATAGATTAAAGCTCAGCCGCCTCGGGCACCGTTTGCCTTCGTTACAGGTGCATCGTTTCACGGCGAATCTTCCGCGAGAGTGTTACAAATATTGTCGCTACTTAACGAGTTCCCTCCCGCGATTCGCCACCCATCGCCCTCCGTATACCGGGGCTCTCCGATTCCCGAAGGGTTGAAACTTCCGGGGCCTTGTCGACACGCACCCAGAACTTTCCACTTTTCGAAACGTTCCGGGTTTCCCGGTGAACCGCGGGCGAAAACGCGGTCGAGTGTCCCCAACGAGTGTTCCGCGAATTAATTCGTTCGCGCGACACGCACGGATCGTTCCTTTTTTCCCGTTTCGCCAATTGACTTTCCTCCCTTCTCACCGTCCCCGCCTGTTTCTCGCTCGCTTCCGTTTTTCTCACGCCCGATCGTTTTTGATTCTCCTTTGTCCGTCGTTCCGCTCGAGCGATCTTCCATACTAATTTACCGCGCCGCGCGGCGGATTAAACCCTCCAATTTAGCTTCAGAACGAAATCACCGAGTCGTTTCCTTCGCGCCAGGGCGACCCCTTCGAACAGACATTTCGGAAAACCGTGATTTACAGTGCTGTTGGTCAAAATGTGCGAATATATGTCCTCGGTGTTCGAATAGCAGAGCAACAATGTTTTATACGCTACACGCGTGCCATTCTATCCTCGAGCGTTATCAAATTTATGACATTTTTGATGTGACGCTTCTCATTGAAAAATTGCTGTGCCGTCTGTCGCACCGGTACCAATTAATGAAAAAGAGAAGAGAAAAATATGCGGCACCAATCCCGGCCGAGAAGGGGGAAACGTTTCCGCGTGAAATACGCAGCGTTTGCTTGGATTCTCCACAAATCTCTCGGCGGCGCGTCGAATTTGCTCCTGTAAATCAACGGGGATGCCCGTATCACCGAATAGAGTCGCCCGTCAAACGAACCGGGGTAATTTTCGAAGAAATCGTTCATCCCAGACGGTTCTCTAGGAACCCGATGGCTACCGTCTCACCATTCTCACCGAAACCGGCATACCGTCTTTTAAGCGACTGCATCGTTAAGCGTGCCCGCCTCCGCCTACGTAAAGTTTCGTTTCGTCTAATGCCACCGTTGAAAGGTGGAATCGCGCTTTCGTATCGAGGTGCCGCGTTAATGGCGCATTATTAGCGACAACGATAGGCGAACTTGGAAACGAATGGTTATGAAGTGTGCTCGCGTTTAGAGGCGGGGGGCCGGTGCATTTCGTTGGAAATAATAGCCGCATAAATCTCGAGCGATTTCCATGAGTAACCTTGCACGGGGAGCAACTGGATGCCTGCCAGAACAACGCAGACAAGAATGAATATTGGCCCGGCAGCGTTTCCTTGAATAAAGAATGCCGCCTAAGTGTGCGCGCGTAACCCAGACGCGTTCCATGAAACATACAGCTACCTGTCGTCCACTTTCGGTTACTCGCACGAATTTCGAACGTCTCCCGAGAGAAATCGTGTTGCGACTGTGCGCGCGCGATTTTCTAATACTCTTATCGACCCTTGAAATATTCTGGACAATTATAATCGATTCCAAGTACGTCGGTGCATTTGCTGAAAGCTGGTGCACCGACCCTTTGTTTCATTTCTGAGCCTCCTCAGTGTCTTTTGTTATTACGGAAGCGGAAGGCATAATGATAGAGCATCGTTCCCTTCGTTCGACTACCTGCATACATCTCGAACGTCTTCCAAGAGCAACGCCGCTGATAATTGTTCACGCAGTTTTGCGAATATTATATCTCGTTCCCCTTGGTAGTATTAGAGGCAATTATAATTCCTTCTAATAATTAGTTCCGCCGTACCAAGAGTAGGTCGACTAATTGAATAAAAAGCGGAACTCGTTCCTTCAATTTATTCCTCGGCAAAGACAAAATCATAGAATACTCGTTCTTGCAAAATATCTGTAAAATGCATTCTCCTCGCGGACTTGAATATGAAATTGATTCGAGCCGAGGAAATAGCTGGTTCTACCGAAGATTCCTCCCCACTGCCAACGGGGAACATCTTTAGCCCTCATTAACCATTCATCGGCATGCTGCAGAGAATCACCCCGCCGACTGTGCGGTGGTTTTCTCACCCCTGCCGAACTTCCGCTATCACTACCACCGACGCCAAATGATATTCTACGGTACTCCCATACCCCGGACCCTCGTCCCGACAGGACTGCGTAACGCCAACGAGTGAACGACGGGCCCTCTTAGTGTCGGGTGCATTAAGAGGGTCCTTAAAGTGTCTCTCGCAGTTAGCCGGCGAGGTGGAGCGCGAACGGCCACTAAATCGCCGAGTTTCCTCTCTAATTACGATCGTCGGGACGGCGAATGTATTGTCGGCGGGTCCACGTTCGACTTTTCGCCCGGTCCGCGACGGGACACGAATCGCTGCCGAGGCACGCCACGATATTTTCGAGCCGTTCGTGATTCATTAGCCAACGTGTCGGACGACTCGGAGCCATTTCGGGCACCGCCGCGCAGCCCCGACGCGGTTCATTTAATTAACGAGAGATTAGCCCTACCGCGGCGTTTCTCTCTGCACTTTCTTCACGGTCGACCGGAGCCCCGGCAACTTGAACATCGTCTGTTAAATCCGTATTTCCGTCTTGAAAGTTCGGCGCGAGGCGACGCGAGAGGAGAACGGAGAGGATTAGCACGGAAGACGGCGATCGGTAGCGCCAGTTCGAGTTTGAAATCGTGGAACAATCGCAGCTAATTGCGATTCATTCTGTACTCGGTCAGTGTAGTTGCTTTCGTGTCCGATCGTGGGAAGGCGAGGGCCCCAACGATTTTGTGGGCCACGATTGATTAGAAACCTTTGCGGTTACTCTTTCGCTGGAAATTGACGCTCAATGAGTGCTCAACGTACAACGATTTGTAAGTTATTGTGTTACCGCTGGTCAATGGTTTGGGGCGAATCCCGATTTTATTGTTACTGTTGAACGGTATATTATATATTGCGAAATTTGCCTTCGGTAGATTAGTTTAATCGTTGATATTTTGTAACGAAGGCTTCGATAAAGCGAGTCAACATAATTGGATAAGAATGGTTCTCGCTGCGCATGATGAAGGATCGTTGGTGAATGTAAAACGCGGAAGATGTTAATTGCGTGTGGAATTCGCTGGGAAACGGGCCACGCGGTGATGCCGCGATGATTGATGGTTCTGGATGACTTTCGTCCCTCGTTACTGTACATCGTTAGCATCGCGGATGAACTTGCGTCGTCTGCGGGTGCTGGGGAACATCTCGATAGGGAACTTCTTTCGAGAAAAAATTCAGATGTCGAAATAAATTGACTCGTGACTGTTTAATCGAACACCGCGGGTATTTCTGTAATTTCACGGTGATTGACGATTCCCAGTTCACGTCTAGCTGTGACTAATTTCGTCCCAGTGGAATTCGCGTTCGCCGTAATCTCCACCGTATCCGTCCCTTCGTTAGTTTAATTAATTGAATTAATCCGCGGGATTAAATTTCTGCTCGTTTTATCCCCCTTATCGTCGTACAAAATCTCGCCGGAAGTCTCCTGCCTTTTTTTTTCATACCAGCTGGCAAAATCTTTACTACAATGCGAGAAAAATTCGCCGTTATAATAATAATACCATCCAGATTACTGTTTCGCCATTCAACGTCCTCGTTAATTTTGATCAAAGCTTAACATTACCATCGCGTTACGAAGCCCCGGTAAATCGAGGCGAAAGTACAATTAAAATATTCAGCGAAGGGGGTAGTATTACGTACCGCGGGAATGGTCGCGGAACTTTAACGTCCGTGATATTTGTAGTGATTACCGATCTGTGGATAATTCAATCGGGCTCCGAGGGACGGCTGCGCGTGGCCGTCATTTAAACTTTTCTGAATTTTCCGTCTCGGAGTTCGTGCGGACCCACCGTGTTCCGGCTAATTGGCGCGGGTAATCGGACCCGTTTACCTACAGTAATTTAATACGCATAATAATTACATGTCGCGGAACGAGAAAGAGACGGCGCAAGCCGTACGAGATCGGTACGAGAGGGACAGGAACAGCGGCGGGTTCGGTTCGTTGCGGCGGCAGACCAATCGGGGTAATAGGAGATGACAGCGTAACCGCAATTGATAAATCGCGATGCCACGTGCATTATTATGCCGATAATGATGACGTTAGTGCGCCTGCTATTAGCGACTCGACGACTGCATCGTAATAAGCTGCCATTGATGAATATTCAATAGCACTTGTCGCCTCGTTCCGGCTATGTTTCAACGTGTTCGTTCTAGATGACGTGATTCCTTCCAGTTGGACGGGACTGCGATACCCTGTCACGTTGTTGCTGCCGTGGTATCGATAATGCGGACAAGGATACGCCCGATCATCGCAAAAGATATATTTGGAGGATGGGAATTACGGGACGAGGATAGTCTGTTTAGACGGTGAATGACAAGCGACGGTAGGGTATCGACCCTGCCGGGGAACGCGACAGCCGACGAGGATTTTTATTTCAAGGATAATTGGTGACATTGATGAGACGTTTGATCGCGAGATTCGATGAGAATTAAAAAATTCAAAGGACCCGAGACTGTTAGAACGCCGCACAGATATTATTCTCCGTGGATGAAAGTTCAGGCAGTGCGTTCTAATACGAACAAATTTCTGTCGCTGTTCTCAAGTGCATTACTCGCAACTGTCCAAAGGAGGACGAGCGACTGAAATCCATCCAGCACAGTTTACGCTGGCGACTGGAAATTTCGTTAAGCTCGCCCGTTACCCCCGTTACCCCCGTTGCACAGGTGCAAGAGTATATTCGGGGTTAGGTGTAAATTCCAGGAGACAGCGTGTCGGAAACGAGACCGGAGTCCGAGCGAGATCCCTTCTTCCCTTGCCGGAACATCGTTCCTAACGTAGCATGTCGCGAGGTTGCGGCGATCCGTGGCAAACCGAATTTTCGAAACAGTCGGAGGATTGAAAGGTGAAAGTGCAGTCCCTGGTGTTGGGTCTGGCCGCGTCCGATAATGTGCCCGTGCTCACTTCACTTGCGCTCATGCCACGACGCGTTTCTATCTAAATACACTCTTAAATACAATTTCTCCTAAATGCACGTACTGCGAACTGCGAACGAATCCGCGAGCCGCTGTACACTTAATTTGAAGCAGACGTTAATTCCTTGCCGCGACACATTTTTTCAATTATTTAATACAGACGATTGAACCTGCACGACCAAAACCAATCCCCCATTGTACACAATGTTGTGTTTGCCGGTGCGTATTTGCATCGGCGGCAGGCATAGAAGAGAATGCGGGCGGTAGGTGTCAGCATAATGAGACACAGAGGGATGAGCACCGGCGCGGGAGAAAGGGAGATTGCTATTAGTAACGTGTGCATACACGTCGGGGTGGACAGGCCGGATTGTCACGTGGCATTACATCCCTCGCAACTAGGTAGCTCTATTTTCAGCAAGGCGGCATCGATCGCCACTAAATTATTTCGAGCGGCCTACCTATACGAGAGCTGGTCCGAGAAAACTGACCTACATCTCTTCCTCTCTCTTTCTGCTCAATACAAAGTCCTCCTGCTCTATTCCGTCCGTCGGCGGAAACGCGTCGCAGAGCCCCCGGTGCACGTCGACTTCTGCGCGTGGTTCTCCCCTTTAAGTAGAATAGCCCCGGATATGGCCGGACGCGACGTTAAAAGCCGCTTGGCCCGACGCATCGCGGGCCTCGATCCCTTTCAATCTAGCGGCCGCGGATACGTATTTGGAACGGCATTGGAGCGGGACGCGTTTCTTCGGCGCTTTTCACGGTTCGTGAAAGCCCATCACCGTCGATCCGCAGGGGTTGCTTAACGTCAACCTCTCGTTGGACAGAATCTTTCGGGGGGCGAGTCTCGCCTTTAAACGGGGGAAGTTGTCGCGGCATTACGAAAAGTAAACGGCCGTAATTGCCTCGAGAGGAGTGTACCGAAATCGGAGATTCAACGGTGACCTGGATAAAACATTCGCGAGCACGAGAGCGATTAAGGGGGAACGTCTAGCGTTTGTCAGCCACGCTTCAAGTAGAAACGAACCGTCATTGGTCGGACGGGTGGAACGCTGCGTTCCATACGTGGTTCGACGATTAGCATTGCGAATTTGGACATCGACGCGTTCACAAGACGTCGATGAAACCCTGTATAAGGTGTAGCCATCGGTGTGGATGGGTTGATTTCCGCGGAGCAGTGCATGCTTATAAAGTATTACGTGTATGTATACGTGGGCATACAGGCGAGCTTAAAATGCAATCTGCATTACGAAGCAGCATCAACGTTATTCCACGTTTATTTACTTGCGCTCGCAGTGTTTACCGAGTTGCCAGCAAACGTTTTGATATCTGGGTAATATCCGTGTACCCGAATTTAATGGTATTTGCCGGAAGTAAGTCAATGTTGTTGCGTTATGTTTAATATCGCCAATGAGTCCGCGCGTGTCTTGACTACGGTTTGCTTGTGACGGCTTCTGCGTATGCGTCAGGATCATTCGCAGAGGTTATGGCTTCCCTATTATTTCCAGAGATTGCCGTTCACTGAAACTTTTTCGTGCGAAATTTTTCTGAACACGTTACTTATGATTTTTCTCAAGACGTAATTCGTCATAGTTCCGTAGGAATTTCTACTCACAAAGAAAAAGAAACTTCTATCAAAAAGGAGAAGAATACAGGCGAACAGGTTGGAGATATCGAAGAAGCGAGAATCCCGTGAAACAGGATTTCTTTTTGAGAAATAAATATTAAAAGATTGATACGGACGGAAAGGAATTAGAGATCAACGAGGACTCGGGATTGTTCGATCCATCCGGCTCCAGTGATGGAGTTAAGTGGCACGATTTTTCAATTCTGAAAGTCTTTCCGTGTATTATTAAAATGCAACGTTACGGAAGAGTTATGGACGCAATGAATATTCCCCTTATATAATGACTCTGAAAAATTCTCCTCCCTCGACGCGTACACATTTTTTATGACCGCAATCTTTCGCCGTGGGTAACTAAATAATGCACCCGGGAAGTGCTGCTGCCCCCGAACACACCCTCCGCCCACTGTGCTCTCTCATTCCTTATCGCGTATCGTTATCCAGATCATTCTCGCGAAGTTTCAATTTCACGAAAATCCGTTATAATTCTTGACTATGAATTTCCATTATACTCGCCGCTTTAAGCGGACACCCGCCAGTTTCGACGGGTCGTTTGAAAATTTTAAAGCGGAATCCTACGAAATTTGTGGCATTCATTTGGATATTCATGAGGGAGTTCGTTCCTCAAGTATCGTCAGAAGCGAGTTATTCATTCGACGAAGATGGAATGTTCGACTGGAAGACAAAGTACCACGTCAGATGCTTCAAGTTTTGGTTTATTGGTGAGCGTGCACGGTGTGTCGTGCGTTTTAGAACTGTCAAGCCAGTGAATTGCTGTTGAGAAACTGTAAACATAAACTGTGGCCCGCTGTCATCAAATGCGTCGACTATAACTCGCCCGCCATAACGTAGACAATGGTTACGGTGCCCGTTCGCAGAGTTTATATTACGACGCATGACAAATTGATTCCAATGAAATTGCGCATTTCGAAAGCTTTTACTTCGCCAGATATAAACTCCATTCGAACAAACGGACGTACCCCTCCCCCTCGTCGTCGGATACACGGGAACGAAAAACAATCCCGCCGAGTGCAATCGGAGTAGTGAAAAATACCGGGACAAGATTCCACGGCGTGTCTGCGGTTTAATCGAAGCCGCGAACCAAGAATTTCCGGCGGTTCCCCGAAATCAATTTACGTTCCACGACGGTCGCGGTCGCTACTTGGTCGTTGCCTCGAAACGTCCCGGCCTCTGTTTCCCTCGTCCACGCCCGCAGATTCCACAGTGTCAGTAACGAACATCGTGGACCCCGGGAGAACCGCGTGTCTCGCCAGAAACATGCCCCATCCACACCTAACCCAGCCCCCCCCCCCCGGTTCGAGACCTGAGAAAATCCACAGAGGCGACCGTGTTGCCCTTTGACCAGTCCCGGAAAGAACCAACGAGTTTCGAAAGTTTCGAGCAGTTCGCATTGATTCTGACCCACTGTCGGCCGTCCCTCATCCCTCCCACCTCGTACGTGATTTAATATCGAAAAATTATCCCCGTCAGCGTTGCCCAGCTTGAAAACGGCTATCATTGAGGTCTCGGTAGCAATGGACCAATGGATCGTCGACGGCGGCCGGCCAAACTTTCGTTTCGCGGGGGGAGGGTGGTTCGTAGTTCCATCCGATATTAAGAAACTTTCCATCGGTTCTGGTACTTCCGGTCCAAATGAAGTCAGGATACGCGTGCAACAGAGACGGCGACGAAGCTTGACTCTGAGGGGGTCTACGGTGAACACGGAGAGCCAGAGAAAGAGGTTAGAGAGACCAGAGCTCATGAAGAGAGATATAGGGTTGAGAAGAGAAGGGAGTGGGGTGTGACGGCAGCATCATTAGTGTCCGGATAGATGAGAGCAAAACAGGAAACGCTCCTTATCTAGATGGACAGACCTGTATATATATATACCCGCGGCGGCTTGATATACTTCCGGACACACGGTATCAAGTGGACGGAGTCTCTCCGCATTTATCCGGCCGCGTCGGTCACTGGACTGCGATCCTTGAACAATTTCCGAACGGGATACGGCAAACTGCCGCGGGATTAGCCAATAAGCCTAATGGAAGACGCTCGTTTCCTCTGACGGCCGAACGAACGTCGGCCGCTTCCCATTCTAATATATTCATGATCGCGGAATATCGGCTGACGCGCGTTTCCACCAAATTCACGCCCATGATTTTCGCCCGGGAATTTCTGTCAGCCGTGGCTGAGTAGATTGTGCCGCCGCTGTATCATAGATCTGACTCGCGCACATAGTTTGCGGGGGCCGCGTTGGATATTCAGGTCGAATGAATGTGGGTCGAAGGGCGACGAAGAATGCGCACGCGGGTGATTCGAACCGATGTCGGGGGGCGGCTTGGATTTTACGAGAACTCGATTGACAACATTTCGTTTCCCTCGAAAGACAGTGCTTGGCGCAATTCAACAGGGAGGATCAATTTCGTCCGAGTTCCGTCGATTATCGCGTCGAAATATTTGGACGCCCAACAGTGAGAAACTTATTTGAAAATACGTTTCCGCGTTTCGCGTCGCGCGTCCGATTCAAGCTCGACGGGAACGTTCGAATGAAATTAAGAGGTACAATTATGCGTGATTCTTATTCATGACCATCGCTATCCGGCCAACTTATATCCCGTCGCTGGTTATTCGGCCGGTTCTGGGTAATCCTCTTTTCTTTCAATAAGTTTCGCGAAATTTCGGGAAATTCCTCCGCTTCGACGCAGGCCGGCCTTCTTAACGAGGCTGAATTTTACACGGCCGGGATTATAGCTCGCGCCATAACCACTTAGAGTTATCCCTGTTCTTCGTGGCGGCACTGATTTAAAATGTATCCGGATCAAGTTGGCAAGTTAACTGGGGCGCGTAACAAATTATACGAACGAGTCAGATACCCGGAAGGGTCTCGGAAACGCAGCCCGAATGTAACTAATTCCGCCGCGAACGCTTCACGCTTCTCGCGTTTGCTACTCGAGGAAAGTTACCCGCCTTATTTAGATCGCCGGTGGAAAGATTTTTCCACGCTGCTGAATTTGTTTCGAATTCTCGCGTTATCGTTTCCCTTCTCGTTCCGATCCCGTTGTTCGATCGTTTCTCTTCCAGCGGCATACGTCTTCCCGTTTCCTTCGCCCCTCTTCTTGTCGCGCTTCTATTTCTTGTCGTTCCGCCTCGTTTTCTTTCGCCGACGCTTAATTGGATTTCTCATTCTCGCGATTAGCACTTAAAGCGAAATTTGTGTCGAAGGCTGTTGCTGGTTTATTTGGAATAGAAATATGCGCCTGGAGGAATGCGATTCTGAACTGCTCGTATGTTTCTACGTTTCCTCGAATTTTTATTTCGTGGACAATGTTACTTGTGTAATCGAATAGAAACTTTTAAGTACAGTGGTATGGGTTCCATTGTACGAAACGAAAAATTATTTAGATCCTTCAAAGCATTTCAATATTCTTCTAAGCTTGCGAATCTAATTTCGCGACGCTGTCGGAACGGTTTACGTTGAATTCATTTCCGTGAGCACGGGAGTGGCTCGTCAGGTAAACAGATTTCTGCAATGTGAAAGAGGGAAATGAAGGCAGGAAGTCTGGAGAGTTGCTACGGGCCGGGCCAACGATGCGAGAGCAACTTCTTCGTGTGCAAGTTTCTTCTCTCCCCTGATTCACGGGCCACGTGTTGCGGATATACGACATCGATTGCATTCGCAGCCGTGAGGCAAGACAAACGGAATTCGTATCCCGTTTTCCCTTTGATCAGAGTACTGATCCTGTCTTCCGTTCGACTTATACTCCCTTTGACGGAGAATCGTGTTTTCCGGATGGTGAATCGCTGATTAAGAGTTGCATACTTCGTCTAATTAAATAGCGAGTACTCACTGGCGAAAGGAACACTGCCGCCTGTCTTTCGTTTCTTCAAAATTTCGTTAAATCCTCAACAATTTTCCGATTTCTAACAGTTACGAATTTGATTTAACCCATCGAATATTCGTTTAACGCAACCTCAATGAATTACCATTATTATTTAAAAGAATATAAACAGTCCTCTATTTACAGCCGAATCAGAGTAAAATCAATATATTACTCCTCCAAGTATAGAAAGAAAATTCTCTCATCGCTTACGTAAACGTTAATTCTCCCTGGGCGACGTTATTTCGCGATACATTCGCGACGATTCTTGAAAATAAATGCGACAACGCGGAACGAACTTCCTTCCCGCCACTGACAAATGTTTTCTTCATTCTTCTGCCAGCGATTATCGGCGAACGCGGCGGAAATTTGGCGAATATACGACACGCAGCCATTTCCAGTAACGAGCCGCGACGTGTAGGTACGGGGGTTGGCGAAGAAGCGGACGAAAAAAATTCCCCGTTCCTCGTATTGTGCCTTCGGGCTGTCGCGGAATATAATAGAGTTTTCTAGGACAGAGGGGATGCTGATAGTTCGCTGCATTGTACACTTTTGCATGCCGTCGAGGGTGTTCCATTGCTCGGTATTCAAGGAGCGTAACGCTGTAATAGTAGAATCCTCCTCGAAACTGATTGGCACCACTGTTTGCTTTGATACAGATTAATGAACAGAGTGGCGTTGAATGAAGATTACATAAACGCGACGGATGATGTACACTGCTGGCCAAAAGTTCGGGAACATTTCCTTGGGCGTGCAAATGTCGAATCCCGACTTGTCGAGGATTCATTCATTCGAAATGAATATCGTAGAGATTGATAACAATTGTTTGAAGTTGCCCTTAAATATTGAAACTTAAAATTGATCAATCAATCATTCATTTTCTGTGTGCCTTGAAATAATTGATGGTACCAAACATTTGGCTGGCAAAACGCGTCAAGAGATTTGCTTAATATTTTAATAAATAAAAACTGTGATCTGTGCTCAGCAAAAATTCTCCAACAGCGCTGAATTTTAGATTCGCAGGTATTCAATGTAACTCTTCGATCTTAATTAGCCGAAGGTTCTTCAACTTCATTTCCTTCCTAATTCTATATTTTCATTTTTAACGTCAACAATGGTTTCCGTTACATTTCCCTCCCACGTTTCATTCCATCGCCGTGATCGGAACCAACGCGTCCATATTTAAAACACCTCCGCGTTCCTTCAGAGAGCGTTTCGTTCGAATGAACCAGTAAACGAGCCAAACGATCCAAAACGTCGCGCGTCTCCACGTCTCTCCTTGACAAAAACGAGGATTCCATCCAGCAAACAATCAATCCGGTCGCGATAGAACGTATCGTCTCACGATTCCGCCGCCTCTGCTCGCCTCGATTCCCTTCCCCATAAATCACGTCTTCGCCATAGAAGAGGCTCTCGGAGGAATCGGCGAAATTCTCGGGGAAAAAGTGCATCGGGCCAGGGAGGACGAGTGACTCGCGAACGAATTCTCTCACGGAGGTGGCGCGGGTGCATACGATTCTCTTCGGCCCCGTTGCACTCCAACGCTTTCATTTTTCACTCAGCCTCTTCGCCTCGAGACGGTGGTTGATCGATAATCCGGCAGCCGCGCGCCGAGTTGCTCGAAGGACACGTTCGCTAGATCCTGGACCGATCTCGCCTCGTCGTAGTCCTCCGTCGTCTTCTTCTTATCCCCCCCCCCAGAAAAGAACGGAAAAGGAGGCGGAGGAACGAAAGTAAAGCACCGTCGTCGGGCACGTGCAAATTGATTCCCTGTGTTCGCGCTTAAGTGTCTCCTTATCGGTCGGATTTGGTGCCGAGCCAAAGGCTATGACGAATGGCTCGCGACTACGCGAGCGGAATCGCGTGGATCTGGTGGAAAACGACGGGACGTTGTAGCAAGTACTTACGTGATACGTGCCTGCCTCTCGCGCCCCGTTCATTCGATCGGACGTGGCCTCCGAATTCAGAGGAAATTAATGGTCGACGAATGGTGGACTGCGTCGAGCTTTATATCGGAAAGTGATTATTTGACGCGCGTTATTTTCCGCGGCGCTGCACGCCACGCACGAGAGAAATGTCCGTACACTATGCGACGGTGTCTATGTTTAAGAGATATCGGAGTTTTTATTGCGCGAGTGTACGTAAACTCGAATTGTTCGTACATAATTAATGACTCGGCGAGGATGGGTTCGTTAAATCGTCAGCTCGTACCAGCGTGAATTGATGTAGAGGTATACTCATTCGGCCGTGGCGATGCTGGTATTTGCGAGAGTTAATGTCCCATTCGATTGAACGTTGCTTGATCGCAGTGCGATTTGATCTGAATATTAGAAACAATTCTTGGAATTCTTACAAAAGTTACTGGGTAACGTAATTCTGATAAATTCCGAATGAACCGGCGAGATACAAATTGCACATCATTCTTGTAAATTTATTACTTGCGCGGTTCCTCTTCATCGTATCTGTCTTACCGAACAGAAACATATTTCAGACGGTATATAATATAGACTGAGTTGAAACAGTGCAATAAACCTGTACTAAATAAATCGTTCGCCGAACACGAGCCCTCCGATTCTGTCTTCATTTTTGGTATACCTTTAATCAAGCCACATCGTTTCTCGGCTCGAATGAGAACCAAATTTGCACCGTGAAACCCGTACGGTTAGCGTGTCTGTCGTTGATTTCACAGTGGAACTCGCCTCTACATCCAGTCTGGGCTAGCGGAGGCGTGCGGTAGAGTACGCCATTGTCGGCTTCTATGGGTATTTTTTTATTTTCTCAAGCGTTCCTTCCTCGAGTGCCGACTGCTCGCTGTGCACACGGGGAGTTCCAGTTTTGTAAAATAATTCGTCCACGCTCGTTGCACCGTTCTGTCGTTGCGTTTACCCTCGAACTTTCGCGTAATTCTGCCAACCCGGAGACGTTCAATGGCTCGGCGTTCCATTGTGATCGTAATTAACCGGTCACTTGTTTCGCGGGAGCTAAAGTTCGCGAAGGTGTAAGCAGGGCGCCGGTAAAACAAAAAAAAAACAAACTAAAGGCAACAAAAATCATCGCCGCTCCTCGCGTTCTCATCCCCTTTCCGCCCGCGGCCTCGCAGTCGCGGCGCGGAAAAAAGAACGAACGGGCGCGGGCGCGTGCTGCCGTTCCAGCGCAGGTAGAAACGAGAAAACCAGGTCAAGCGAGAAATCATTAGTCACTACTACGATCTTTCACCCTTCAGACTTACTTTCGTTGCGAATTCTTTCTGGCCGTCGGCTCCAGTTTCTTGCACTCGTCGCACCGATTCGTTATGCCCATTATAGAGGCGCGCACGCTCGCGGGGACTCGGAATTCAACGGTAGAAAACAGGGAGGAAAAATTGGAGCGACGACGCGACGGGCGTTCGGCTGATATCAATAGCCCGAGGGATGGGGGGGGGGGGCAGAGAATTCGATAAAGGAAATGCATATTCGTTACGGAAATAGAGCCTCCTTTGTTTATTTAATCAGTCTTCCCGTCTGGCCGAGGCCGATTTTAAGCGCTGAGAATCGGAACATCGTCGTTAATTCGGTGCCCCCGTTACTACCGTACGGAACGGCGCAGTAAACCAGTCCGACGTGAGAAGCGATTCTCGTTTGGTTATGCCGAATTTACGAAGAATAGTTGTGCGCGATTAAGGAGGAACAAATTCGTACGGAAGAACGTTTATTAATATAAATCCGATGTACCCTATTTTTATCCAGAGATGTCCCAGCGTGAATTAATTTCAACGGATTAAGCTGCCGCGCTGATTAGAAAATATTCAGAACGTCCGCCGGTGATTTTCGATCCGATCGTGCGCTCGGAGGGGTCGTTTCGCGTCGCATCGAGCAGATCGAAGGAAGCACCGGGAAGGATCTCGTGAAAGGCGCGCTTAACCCGGTTGACGAGTTCATTCGCGACGGAAAAGCGAGAAATAGTGCGCCCCGTGTCTTGCGTCGCCTCGTCGACGAACGACGGAAACCCTGTTCACGCCGAAAGGGTCGTTTCGACCCGGAAAATTTTAACGAGGCGAAGCGTTTCGTTGAAAAAAAAAGAAGAAGGAATCAACGGGACGCGAACGGCTGGCGGGTAACCTTCGTTCGAGGTGGCGAAATCGATGAGATCCATGCGCCCACCCTCTGTTCCTCGTCGAGTCGACTTAATATAAATCTGAAAGGGTTTTAACGGTGTTTAACGGTCGCTCGCGATCGGTGATTGATCGGCGCGCTGAAGAAGGCGCATCGGAAACGTGAAGAGAAATGTGTTCGTCTGGAAGATTGTTTACGCGTCGGGATTTGGCGGAAGCTCTGAAAGTTAGAGGCCGATATCGCTTTCCGGAAGTATCTCTGACGCCTCGGCTCTGAACAGCGCATGAGAGAATCGAAGCCACTCGCTGTAGTGGCACCTAGCACCTTCTTGAATAATACAAGGTGAATATTCGCCCCTAACTTTCAGCCTTCTCGAGACTTCCGTGGGTACCGGGGTCCGGTCGAGTGCCTCCTTGTTATGGCCGCTTGTTATTATTAATACGTGTCTGAGGGAGTTTCTGAAGAATTTGGGCACGACGTATCTGAAGTTTCCCGTGGTCGATGGATAATTGAGGGAAACAATCTCTGGAAGGGATGAAACGAAATTCTGAAATTACGTAGTGTTCTTTAAATTCCTCCTATTAGCACACCAATGAATAAATATACACTTTATTATTTATCAAGTCATACATAAATTACTATAAATTCCTCAATATATCCATTATACAGGAGAAGCATCAGCCTTTTCGCCGGATTTTAAACGCAAATGAAACATCAATTGCATCCGACTAATTAATCGTCAGAGCACAGTCATTTCTGTTGAACCTTGAATACGTGTCGCGCACGTGGATCGCATCAAAGAACAAACCGCTGAAAGATTCGCTTCTGCCAAATGAGTCCGGTTTGCCGACGGGATGCAGAACGCGTTAACCATCGATCTATCTCAATTACAGGGAACAAGGGGGACAATCCGGCGAGCACGGTTCCCCTTAAGCCTCTAAATATTTACCGGGACCGGTAACACGTGGGTGGCGCGTCGTGAATGCGAACGATCCACCGGCTTTTCAATTGTTCTCCCGTCTTCCTTTTTCCCTTCCGCGTTACAGCGCTCCATTTCCCAGCGGCGGACACGTACGCGCCACGAATTCGCAACGAATGAATCGCCGACGTCGACGTCGTCGTCGTCGCGTCGCGTCCGACTGAATTCGTTCGTCGTTCGGATTGAAAGTCGGCCGGGTAATATTTTTCCGCGGCTGAACTTGATTAAATCGTGACCAGAGGGAGGACCGCGGTCGGTCCTTTAAACGAGCAAGGGCGGAGAGGGGTCGCGAGTGGACAGGTCAATGTTGTTGGCGCGACGCGGTGCACCGCGGCGCAAACGACGCCCGCGTTCACCGACACCGGCTGCGAGCAAACGCAATTTTATGCCTCGGTTTTCCTCGTTTTCCCCCTTCGTGCTGCCACTCCTCGTGCTCCCCGGCGGAAGGGATCCTCGAGACTTCACGCGTGACTCACGAGATCCGGATCGGTCTGTTGGAATTGCGGTCTTGTGATGGCAGGCGAACGAAAACCGGGAAGTGGCTGCGCGTCTTCTGAATGACGAGCGCGAGGTTGCTCGATACGAGGGGCGTGTGCCCCCGTTGAACGTGAACGGTGAAATGTTTAAGCGATAGGGAATAACGAATGCGGATGGTTTCGACGGAAATTTCGATGAAAGGAATGTTTGGAACAAACGTTGAATGAATATAACGCGGAACGTTTCAATGGGGGTTCACGTGAATCGGTGAACTTTTAAGATAGAACTCGATATATTTAGCATATATTGATGAGATTTCGAATTCTTCGTGGATAATCGCCTCCTGCACAATTGTCGGGCGCGTGAGGTTTAACCCAGTAGAAGTTTGAGCAAGTATATCGCGTCGAAATTGCCGTACCACTGTTTCGCACGCTCACTGGTTCATTTAAAGAAATGCATTTGTTATTGTATTCTTCCTTTTTTTGCAACAAAATCTCGTACCTGCGTGTACGTCGATCGATGCAGCTTTTCGTCCTCCAAATAAAAAAAAAAAGACGGATTAACTGTACACACGCGACGCGCAACTACCATCGCGGAATAAGAACAAAAAGTGCTCCATACGAAATTGCGAATTTTTCAAAGCGTAGCGAATCTGCAGCCAGGAGCCCGGGACATTTCGCGAATTAAAACCGCGGATATTTTGCGCGCGCGGCCACGCATGCCCCAAGCTCGCATCCGTTGCCGCGTACGCTCGAAGCAGTTGCACCTGTACAGAATTTTGATGCGAGATTCGTAAATTTCGGATTTTATTCAGGCGTGATTTATCGGAGGCAGAGAGTCGGCCGTGTACGCGATTCCGCGCGGAAAATGGACTCGCGCCGCTCGAAAATGGAACGAGAAGAACGCAACAGATGCATTACGCTACCCTAACGGGCGACAGGGGGTTGAATTTCGAATTCTCTCGCTACCGCGGAGCACAGCTGATGACGGGGCCGCTTTGTTCCACAGTCCCGACGTTCAAAGAGTATGCTTTCCTTGCCCCCTTCTCGCTGTTCAACCTCGCTATCCCGACTCCATTTCCACAGCTGACAGTTGTACGACGAACAAGGCCGAAAAATGTTTATTCCGAACTGATTTTCCCGCGGCAAAGGGTCGCGATCTCTGTGGGCGACGGGCGTCGTTCTCTCTGCGAGATATTTTTACCTCGTCCGGGAGAACGCCCATCTTTTTCCCGGTTTCAGAAACGTTGACGCGTTATCTCTTTGTTCTCCCGAATTTTGAATACCCTCCCGTTTTAAGGACGCAAAGAAAATGTCTGCGCTTCAGTGTTTGACTCGTTCGTTGCCTCGCGTTTGTTTATCGACGTTCCACAATAATGCACGATCATTCTCGGCGTTAATTAATTGACAATATATTCATATTTCGCAAACTGTTGCCCATCCATGGATTCGAGGAGTGTCCAACAATGAATTGATCCTCGCGAGCTACCCGGAACGTTGTACAACAGAAGCTTATCAGAAAATTACAGCGAGCCCTTATCTCGTCCCATTTGTTAACGCGATAATGCCGCGGCAACACGATTGTCCGGGGCTCGAAACCAAATAACGAAACAAACCGTGCCCCGAAGAGTTCTTTCCATTTCCGCTTGGCCGTCCCAAATTGGTTCTTCCCTCGTTTTCCCAAGCCGCGCGTTTCTTCTATCAGCGGAGTACGTCCGGGATTTTTAGCATCTCGAGTGGCACGGAAAAGCTCGCGTGAGCCTTGGAAATGACGGTTTTCTCATCTTAAGTGCCGGCGCACCTATCTCCTGGCGCCCGCCGGAGAGGGTGGCTCACGTTTAAAGCATCTCCGACCGACCCCTTCTCGTTCTCCACCCCCCGCTCCTTTATGCCGTTGCATCGTCGCCGCGGTGCCCGCGCCATTAAACGATTCCAGCTCCGCCGGAATGTTCGCAATAATGTTACAGGCGTCACTGTGGCCTGGGACAAAGGTAGGCGCTGGCCTTGCAAATGTGCCCGATCTTATTAGCCGGGATAGTTCTTTCGAGGTGGAAGTGCCGGCAAGGATTTTTATCGCATTACGAGCCATACCGAGCGGTGGACTCGAAGCGAACGTATCAAAGCGACTCGAATAATCGAATTAAAAGGGGCCCCCGATATAATTTTAATGGGGGCCCCGTTAACGAAATGGACCGAGTTCCTTTACTCCATTACGTTCCCGCCTGTCCTTTCCTCCGTGTCCATTTCTTCCGTTCGTTCCTCTTCTTCTGCTTCTATTTTCCACGGTTTCGGCAGCGACTCCGGTTACTCTTTGCTGTACGTTTCGACGACAGACCGGGAGCGTCACGTTCGCGGGTGGAACGGTGCAATTAAGGTTCGCCCACAATTTCCGCGTTCTCCTTCCTCAGTTGGGGGTAATTCCGCTTGAAAGAAATTACCGGGAACCTGCGTGTCGGTGATTATTTCGAGGCATCGGGCGAGCGTTCGTTGAATTCAAAAAGATATCTATTGTCGTGCGCAATTATCACTCGATATTTAGAATTGGCGAGGAGTCACTTTCGTTTCAGTTGAATTATGTTATCCGTCGATTAGTTCTTTAAATCGTTTAATTTATTAAAGAATATTAATATACAATTTGCTCGTAACCAGCTAATTACCCAGTTATTCTATTCTAGTTCCATCCAAGGGTGTCTGAAATGAACGAAGGAAATTCTACGAACGTCATCCAAGACAATGCGTAATTAACGTAGAAACGAGATTCAATAATGTCTTCTTCCATGCTAATCCATTCCCCGCGACTTCGCTTGTTCTATATTCGTTCTATAATCAGCGTTTTACAGACACTCGAACACCTGTCGTATGCCCGTACAAAGTTGGCTCCTTCGGACTCGATGTAACGTGATACCGAATTTACACCCGAAGTATTGTTAATCGTTAACGGTAATAGGTCGACAATGCAGCTAGATTTGGCCAATTTTCGACGACCGGTTGTCGACGGCCGTGGGATTAACTTCCGTCCCTCTAAACATTACGCCGGCTGCCGGCTGCTGACGAGTCGATGGCGAAATTAATGCCATCGGGAAGGGTTTGATAGGGAATATTGCCGTGTGCCGATGCACGCGTGTGCGAACAGGCGCAACGTTGGACGAATTCCAAGCATATAGGAACGCGACGATAGCCCGATGTCCCGACTCGTTTTCATACAGTTTCGAATTAATCCGAGCGCGTGCCCGTGATCGCAAACTGATATTCACGTAAAATTAGGGTAATCGGGGCGTGCTATCCATTAAGGGACGGGTGCTTCAATTGAATTCGAACGTGGTTTGTTTGTAACAAATGTATTTGCCGAAATTATTCGTAATGCACACATAAAGCGTTAAGAAAGAGTGTACCATAAATAGGGGATGGATACGATTAATTAGCTAGACAGTTGACTAGCTAGAATTTGATTCAAGTTCGTTCGACGACAGTTGCTTCAATAGTTTGTTGAATGATAATATTAGGCAACAGTATTTGTCTGAACTTTTACTGAGGTTTGGGTAAAACATTGTTGCTGGTTTACTGTAGCAAACTCCAAGTCTGATTCCATTTCTAGGTCCTAACTTCGTTCATCTGCTGTCTATTTTGACGTGGAACTTATTCCTTTACTCGCAAAAATAAAAGAAAAACCTCCGATAATTTCTATGAAGAAATAGTAAAAAATGCTAAGTCCATAGAATCCGTATTCCGCATCAAATCGTCCCACGAAACCTCACGAAACCTCTATCTCACTTCGCTTCGGCTCGCCACAAAATTACAAACATTCAAGTATCACAAGCAACATAAAACGATTCATCCACAAACTTAAATGCAAAAGGAACCAATTGTCGAATAACCTCGAATTCGTGATCCACCCGTTCCAAAGTGAACTGTCCTCGGTCGGTCCATTCGAAAATGGCCCGATCCGAATAACCCGTACGATTCGTTCGCGAAACAACTAGCTGGCGCATATTGCGCCGGGCAGAATTCGGTATCTCGGCCACTTTACCCTAACATCATCTTCCACCGGTCCACTTTCCTCCCTCCGTCCATTGTACGGCGTATCCTAAGCGGCGCGACTGCACAATCCCACCGGGTACGTTCACTATGACGGGCAGCAGCGCGGAAGAGAGAGGGCCGGAGAAAGAATCGCAGCTGAAAATAGGGAGAATGCGCATCGTCGGATCTGTATGGTACATAGGTGGGAAGAGGGAGAGAGAGCGCGAGAGAGTCATGGGATTTGAGTTCGGAAGTGGTATATGACTATGATAGTCCGTTGCATATTTCAGGATCCACTCGGAGCAGGTTGCTGGCGAGAGAGCAGCAGCGAGCCTCAACAATTTCTCGCGCTCGTGGCCACGCGTGTACACGTGTGTGCGCGCGATCGACCACCCATACGATTTTACTCTCGGTTTCTGTAAAAGCTCTCAAAACCGACGTCCGTGACTTAACTCGTCTCTAAACGGTGCCATTACCACCGTAACCAAAGTGTCACAGTGGCTGAGCTGATAACGCTTCGCTACGGGCGGACCACCCCCTCGCCGAGGGGGCGATTTCTCTGTCTCTGCGCGGTGATGTTGCGGGGATTAGCGTTAGTGGTTTCGCGTGCGGTCGATATTTTCCACGCTGTCTTTTATTTTCCTACGAACTCGTTTCTCTTCTTTCAGGACGGGCGGTTTCATATTTTTCGATATTTCTCTCTGTTCGTTTACATTGGCGTTATTCGCGCAGGATTTCGTGTTAAATGAAATGATTGAGCGGAGGAGTTGCATTGAAATATCGATCGATCGCGTCGGTAATAATAATGGTAATTTTTGGATTGCTTCGCGTTTCAGTTCCCTCTGCGCTTATTTTCTGTTCAGCGAGGAACGGAACGAAAACGCCGACGTCTACTAATTACGGTAGCGCACGCCAAAACACTGGTTTAAACGTTTCGTTTCGCCTGCGTTCAAACGGTTGTTCGTAATTGTTTTCGCGATAATCCGCGGTATAGAAAGGCGGAGCGCGGTTTCATTTTATGGCGCAATTCGTGATAGCTCGCCTTTAATGCGTCTGCCCGGTCGAGTTTGGAGACGAATCGTTAGGTTAGTGAACCCGTCGGCATTATTATTGCAACCGGATCCAACGACCATTAAACAACGAGACAACGACGTGTTGTGCGCGGCTGCACTGCGCGCCGTGGATCACGTCCGCTTAAGCGAAACAGCGATCAACGCACTCATTTGCAGTTCGGATTATGGGCTTTAATTAATTCTATAGGCAGGCCGGTTTTAGAAAAATTTGCGCCGTTTCTATCGATCGCAATATTAAGCGTCATAAACTCCTCTTATTAGCATTTCATCGGATTGCAATTCGACAGGAACGATTTAAAAAATCTGCTTCGCTTCTCATGCGCGACTATTCGTTTCCACGTTTCAGATTTTTCAGTGAGATACCTAACATTACTGTGTCGGCTATTTTAACAAACAATTATTATCTCTGTATTCGGTGTTACAAAGATTCGAAAAATATGTCTGAAATTTCACCAATACACCGAGGAATTTTTCTAGCCTTTCTGACTAATGGTTTTATTTCCTTTTTGTGTTGCAGGTACGTACGCAGACCAGGTGTTGTTCCCCTTTGCACAGCCTGACGCCGGTAAGTCCATTTTCGCAACGATGCAGCGTAGTTAATCTAACGAGTCTCTGGCCCATTTCGATACTTTCAACGAAAGAGGTGCTCAAGGCTCGCGAAACACTCGAGTCGAATCAAATTGAGCGGAACTTTCGCGTTCTCATCGTTGCCCGAACATTTTACACCCTTTCTGTTTCGCGTCTGCATTATTCGTGGCCCCATCCCCTTTGCTCCGTTAGATTACAATGCGCTTTACTTGCACCCTCCGCTAAATAATAACCCGCAACTATTCTCGTTCGTTGTTACACCCGAAGCAAGCTTCGATTCACTCTTCGAAATTGCCAGGGCTTGCACGACTCTAAATTAGCAATTGAAATGAAAACGAACGTAGTTCCTTCCAATTCTGAAACGTCCGAAGTATTCTTATCACATTTTGGTCGGCCTGCAAGTTGACACACGTGATGTATTGCAGGTGCATCGTTTATGAGAAGAGAACGATCGACAATCGCGTAAGAATTCTATCGACGTCGATCCCGAAAAATGTCTTTAGTATCGCCAAAGTGCTCGACAACCGTAGGACACAGGATATAATCGCGCTCGTGGATGGGTCGATTGTTAAATGTAGCGATGGCGGCGTGTCGTATCATCTTTTAGCAAGATGCGCGACGCGGGGTCGATGGTACTCGAACGACGGACGAGATATCGCACCTTTCAGATGCCACCCCTTCCACTTCGGGCACCCTTTTGCCGTGCGACGCACCTGTTCCCCTCCGCACCCTTGTTCGTCTGGCCCGATGTCGCCACTTCATGACAATGCACGTTCCATCCCACTCGGCTGTTTTCCACGCTGGAATCCGGAATGTCGTCGATAAAATATTAAGGGCGACGATATGTAGGCCAGCCGTGCATTATAAATCGCGGTAGAAATCGATGGATCGATTCGACGCTCCCTTTCAATTTCATTTAATTGCCGCCCCGGAATAATTTGCCCGCGTGCAGGGATAATTTGCGGGTGGGAGATTCGTGTAAATAGTCGTTGAAATAATAATGCGCCGCAGGGACTTGTTTGCTTATATTTTCGGCGAGCGACCGCCGAAGTAAAATCGTGCAACGTTATATTATTGAAGTTTCGCGGGTAATTTTATTTCATCGGGCGAATTTCATTGCTGATATTGGACGCAATCGATGAGAGTTGCGAACGATTTGAATGACGGCAGAAATGGGTCTGCACTGCTGCGTAAGAATTCTTCGAGGGGTGGAATCATTGACTTTTCGATGCAACCCGGTTTCCTAATATCTGGTATTAATTAAGGCACCGATTGATTTTCGCCATTGACAGTGCCTGTGGTTCAGGAATGCTTCCTGATTGCGTGATTGTTGATCTTTGTACGGTTCTCAGCTCGCGAATTGACGGTTAATCAAAAGCACGATGACCGTTGCGCTCTACGGCAAATTAATGCCGTGAGGGCTAGTTATGTTAGGTGGTGTAAGGTGGTGATAATTGATGTTCACTTGATAAATAGTCGTATATTTACATGTTAATGTACAATATAATAATTATCTACGACTAGTCAACGGTGATGTAAAGATTGCCTAGCAAGGTGGTGTAAAGACCTTGAAGGAGTTGCACAGATTCTGATGGTGTCGTTGATACTTTAAATTGATGTAGTGATTCTTAAGATGATGATATTGCAAGGTGATGTTGATGTAACTATTGCTGATGTGATCGTATTTGACGGTCTTCGTTAGGTTCGCTCTAACGAAGACTCGCAAAAACCTGGTGATGGGCGTGTTGCTGTTGGTAATATGCTGATTGGTTAGTTCAGATGGTTTGTCGATGTAAAATAGGTGACGGAAGGGATGTTCCAAAATCTGGTAGAAGTGGAACTTACCGCCCCTAATTACCGGTCACTCTCAGGTAGTGACTGACCTGAGGGTGCCGTGAGCGGAGTCCACATGTGCAGCTAAAGGTTCGCAGATTGTAAAGCCATAAAGCGCTGTGAGTTTCAATAAAACCTAGTAATCCTAAAAAAGGCGATGTATGAATTTATAGATATATAGCTTGCAGCTGTAGAATATTGGAATTATACCCGACACGTAAATAATTATATTTTAAGGAACTCGATGGCTTTATGGGTCTACTGTTTGGGCCCGAACAATCTTTCTTAAATCGGCGATGCGGATGACCATTGCTGGATAGGAAATTGAATTAGTAAACTTCCCGCGGTTTCCTGTCTCTATAACAGACAGGATTACATTTCCGACCGCGAGTAATTTAACTTCACCAAGGAATATTTGAGCTGTGCTCATTTCTACCACTTGATTAGGGACGTTACGTGAAACTGGTTTGCCGTAGTTGCGAATCGAGCAGACCGAACTGCCACAATTTTATATTGTGCGGGAAAAAGTGTTACTAAATATCAATATTCTATCATCGGTTCATTAATCGATTCAGTAATCGATTCTTTTAGTTTTTAAACAAAGCTTCGCTCAGAAATAATTACCGATCGGTACAATGTACCGTCGTTAAAGGAATTTCATTTCGGTTCGTTTGTCCGGTTCCTCGTTAAATCGACGCCGTTCGGTATCGCAAGAGTCAAGCATGATACAGCTCGAAATAACGAAGCAACTATCCTCAAACTGTGTTATAACTTATTCGTCGGAATGCCCCTCGCAGTTACGTTGTACGTCGTGTGAACTTTGATTCGATCGTTATAAGCTGCTCGTTCGCCGAATTGTTTCAAGTATTCCAACGGTTCGTTCGTAAAAGAGCTCGTTTGTCCCGGCGAAAAAACTATTTCCACCGGCGGTAGTGCCTCTCATTTGCGAGAACGGTGATAACTGTTGAATAATAGCCGACGCGTTTGCCGGGCGCGAAATAAAATTTCCCCGTCGCATTGATTGTCAAAGTAGAAGTTGTGCCGCAACTTCTAAGCCACGTGAACGCTTAACCATCGTTTAGCGAAATTAAACAATCAATCAGTGTCGCAGCCGACCCGGATGGAAAGTTTTGTCGAATCTACAAATTTTCTCCGGTTTATATCGCGTACCTTCGGATCGTTTGCCCCAAATTCGTTCACGGTTCACGCCAATCAATCGTGCAAGTATAATAAGCCATTTATGATATTGCAATTTCCCTGACCGCTCTACTTATCTTTCTTCTACTCGACAATGAAACGTAAGCGACCGATGGTATATTCTACATGCAATCAATAACTCTGCAGTTTCTATTCTAATGAATACAAAGAAGAAGAAAAAATCGGAATTAACGGAAGCCTGACCGCTTTCAATTAAGTAACTAGGTTATCAGAATCCCCTAGTTCAAACACTCACCGATGCCAAGAAAACAAAATCAGAGTGCAACCGCGCTCCATTAAAACCCAACGGGGAATAAATCCCCGAATCCACAAAGAATAAACATTCGAAATGAAGAATCGAACCCCATCGCGATTGATCTCCAACCGATCGTGCATAGATATCTCGATTTCTCGATTACCCCGAGCTGTGTACCTTTCCTTTCCGCCCCCTCGAAGAAAACGAACGGAAAGCTAGGTTTCAGACGCGGTTCCGCAAAAAGCACGTTTATCTAACATTTCCTCGGCAAAGAGGGAATAGCGGCGCGTCCCGTTTCCACCGTTTTACGCTATTAGCCGACCTACCTGGATCCTTCCCATCGTCTTAGATTTATTTGTCTAATTTTGCGAATTAATGGCGCCACGCCGCCGCCACTGTAGTACGACGAATCACATTGTTCAAGTGGAAGCCACTCGGCTTCATCGATCTCTCCCTCTCTGCCGTTCGCCTATCTTCCGATTGTCGGCCACGCGATGAAAATCTCTGTCCCGGCCAATTACGTTTCGCGGGCTCGCGTTACCTTCCGCGTGGTTTCGCTCGCGTCAGCACGTAATTACGTAAAATTGCGCACGGGGAAAAAGTTTCCAGCCGAACGGCCACGGTTCCTATCAACGCTTTAAACGTTCCCCGAACCGGCTGCCACGATTCAGCGACGGAACCTGAGACGCGTCTACGACGCGACTCTACGGGGTCGTAAACGTCTACCCGGGGGTTCAGGGGGCTCGTTCGAGAGGTACGTCTAATTGGACGTGGGAGCCGTGTAAAAGTTTTTGGTGGTATCACCTATGTCGCAGCTTCTACCCTTCGACATGGCTTGCCAGGGTTTGTAAATTTGTGTAACATGTTGTATATTGAGGGGAAAGTACGTTCGGTTGTAACTTGGATTGGTTCACGTGCGGGATGTAAGGCGTCGATGAAACAGAATATGACGTTGACATTGGAAGATGGAGACAGGGTGACAAGAAGGGAGAGGAGTAAATCGTTTGTCTGATATTTAACGTACATGTTTAGATATATCGTTGTCATTTCATCGAATTATTTGTCGTCGATAATCAATAATATTCCTGCACACTGAAACTACCAATAGAACGCCGAACGTCCTCGATAAAAAAGAAGAAATCCTGCGCAAAGTACGATATCTTCGACATTAGGTCTCCACTGACGCATAGATCGGGCAACGAGGTCGAGGAGCGACGGGATACGCTCGCGATCTCGAATCCGCTTCCCGATGAAATCCCTCTCTCTCTCTCACTCTCTACTCTCTCCTGTGATACTTTATTGAAATTACAGAATTTTAATTGGGCTCTCCTGGTCCAGGCTGGCTCGAGGGCCGCGATCTCTGCCCCATAACCGGCGTAAAGTTAATGAACCACTCGCGATTTAAGTGGCGCCGCCATGTGGAACACGTTGCGCGGCGTTGCCTGCCCTCGCGCAATAATCGCGATGATTTCCATAGGGGCGGGGGCGACCAAAAAAAATAAAAATAGAAAAGAAAAATCTTTTTCTCCATTCCCCGACGATGAATTTCCTGCGCTCGCGTCGCGTCGCGGGTTCCGCGCAGGATATCCGGTCGTCGTGCCGCGCTCTACGTCGCCTCGCTCGCGCGCGCCAACCTCGAATTAACATTGTTACACGGACCCGCGGGAATCACGGGATTCTAATTGGCCCGCGCTCGCGAACTTCCAGAGCCCATAATCTTTGCCCGGCCGAAGCGCATACCTCCGCTCGTAATTTCGGGATTATACCGCCGTGCGCAACGTTACAGGGGATATCATCCTTTAATGCTCTTCGCGGGGAAGCAGCTGGCGCCGTATCGCCGGTCGATGATTAATTTATTTACGTTCCCCGCTGTGTAACGAACAATTTCGGTCGTCGATTTATCAAGGGCGCCGTATACGGTTCTACGATTTGTTGATTGAGCGTGGTGGGTTGCGCGGGAGGACGCGCCGCACGTTTATGGGGGTTGTAAATGTTCCTGGGGAGGCGACGGTGTCTGGACGCGCGTTGGATCTTCGTTGGGAAAGGAGACGTTGCGTGTTGACGATACCCGGCAGTGTTCTCGTGATGAGATGCTGTTACTTACGGTCTTCGTAAATGTTTTGGAACGTTATTTTATGTGGACAGCGAACGACAGTGTGCGTTGCGCGTCGTCGATGAATAATTGCATTTGTGCCGGGGGGGTGGAAAACTGATATGGAAAGCATGGACATCTACCTGCCGATGCTGTCGATTATAATAATTACTGGTTCTGTTCTGAACGCCAAAGGTTCAATGGTACGATGATTTTCATCGAAGTAAGTGTCATGGAGAATGCGAAACAAGACCATCGCCGTTGTCGACGGCTGTTCACTGTGAACGGTATCTGAATCCCTCGAAAAAAGAAATTTGTCAGGCGGCTTCGGGAGCGGTGTCCGAAATATCGCCGTGAAACAACCGCGACGAGTTTTGTTCGCCGCATATTCGCGTGGAATTTAATGAAACCGGGCGGCACTTTGTGTCACAGGGTAACCCATTAAATATCGTTCGATACAACGCGCAAGTGTCCGCCGTGGAACCTCGTGTCGGCCATAAATTTCTATTTCGACGGCCACGCACGGGCTGGTGCGACACGTCCGTGGATCAATCGTTGCGTCTCTTGACTCTGTTCCTCGATTCTACCCCTACGAAATTAATTTACTCCCGCATTTTATAATGCAATCGGGACACGGTCGAGCGGTCGCTGATTTACAGCGACGATATTTCAACCGGGGAACGAGTTGCGGTGCGATGCCCGCGGTATCGTTCGAGCAGAGGGGACCCTCTCACGGTAGAAAACGCGAGAAAAGCTGGTGAAATTTGTTAATGCTTTTCCTCCATCTCGCTCCAGGCGTCGTGTCGGTCAAATATTTAACCCGTGGTTGAATGAAATAGAGAAGCTGGTCGGCCGATCTTTAGATCGAATCTTTTTTGGACCGCGGGTGACAGAGTTGCCTTTGCAACATCTACCGAAATGATCGTCTATTCTTCTTCTAAATAGATTGAAGGTAACAATCCACGAGTGGCGTTAGTTTCCACGATAAATATTCAGATGATCACATCGTCGGCTTGCGGACTGCGGCAGAATTCGTATAATTGGGCACGCAGGTGGATTTTCCCTGTGACATTTTCGGGGCATATTCTTTCGGATTAACGTCGACAGCACGTCGCGACGGTTCGCATTGCGCGTTTCACTCGTCGGTCGCGCGGCTGCACAACCTCGAAAACGTAAAATTACCAATTTTCGAGCATTCAGAGGAATGCCCGTTGTCCGCCGCGAAAATATCGTATCGAGTGCATACAACTGACCGCCCTGCCACGTTTGGCGGCACTGCTGTCAAGGTAAAAGCACTAAACACCACGCGGGAACTATAGATTTGTGAGATTGCAGGGAAGAAATATTGATCGCACCGTTAGATATTATACACAGACCAATACAGCGAAGGTGGAATATCTTTGAACGAAATTGACAGGATATGCGATTGCATCGCGTTTTATTTTATTTCATTTGCAAGAGATGCACTGCGTTGACTCTGTAATTACAGATTCTTCCGATCATAGGTGCTGGAAAAGGACACTGTTGCGAGAATCAGCTTTTCAAGTCGTAGAACGTGTTCCATCGTAAATCCTTATATTGTTGATACTTTGCATCGACTTTATTTCCTATGCTTCCTGTTGAATTACATGAATCTTGTAGACGCAGCTACAGTCTACACAGGCAATACAGATCTTTCATTTCAACTTCACCCCGGCTTCCCATTGTTGGATTCATAGCAAAGTTTCGAACAACGCTATTCATCGGGGTATCAAAGCAGGTATGCGTTCTCGTTGTGGCTATCCCTTTTACATTTGCCAACGAGTTCGTTTGCTGTTGCAGGCGCGCACTTCTGCACTTGGGCAACAGTTAACTGTAATAAGCATCCTCGTTGGTGAGCTCGTTCTAATTGAATTGCAGCGTCGTTAAAACATCACGCATTATTGATTATTCAAGCAGCGTACGCTCACAATTAGAAATCGGATACCTGTCATTATGTAGCTCCGCAGCCGGCGGTAAAAAGCTGTTCGATACGAGGGGTAAAAAGCTACGAATTCGTCGATCTATACGTGTACCATACGATTCGAAATTTTCATGAAAACGAGCATACCGCTAATGATCGTCATAGATAATTAGACAGGGCACGCGCATGCGCGTGTACATTATAATAAAATCCCCTGACACATTTTAAAATTATAAACTGAAACATTAAGTTAGAATTTGTTTTACTCGAACCCTATTATTTTACAAATAACCGCCGACATAGATTTTAATTGATAAAAATTTGCAATCTTAATTCGAGTGTAAATTAATATTATATTTTCTACATAGTTTCATGTATACCTATTTTTAATTTCCGAGACGTTCGACACATCTTCTACCGCGTGATATATTTTTATAACATTCCTATAAACAATACGTTTATGTAACTCTAAATGTCTTACGTTCTATCTAGCTATCGAATAATATATTTGTAATCTCGTTTAATATATTTGTAATCTCCCTTCTCTTCCAATGCTCCGGTCGTTTCCCCGTGAAACACACCGTTTCTCGGGAGACACACAAGATCGATTTTTAAACACGCGCGTCACACGAAACGATATATCATCTTGTTCAGTTTGCGACTGAGATAGCTGGACGATTGGATCTTGATTTATTTCGCCCCTCGAACAGGACACTCGAGCGAATCTCCTTCTTGTTTCAACGACAAGGAAAGAAACCCACTCCCGCTCCCACCACCCTGTCCTCGTTCAACACTTCCTCGCCAACTCTCCCTCCCTAACCCTCCAGCTTTTCGAGGATGTATCATTACGTCGAGAATTGTTCGCCGAGTCCTTTGTTGACCATTCGTCCAACCTCGAATGTCGGTACCCACAGTTCTGTTACCTTTTATTTCGCCGCTTGTGTTCCGCCTATCGACGCCATTAGTCAGCCGTCAGCGGCTTAATTGTGACTTCTTTATTGACTTTTCGTGCCACGTTGCAGTATTCCTCGCACGTTTCATACCCACCGGAAACTGCTCGGCCGAACGGTCGCATTCTTCATGCCGCGCAAACAGTTCCGACGTTACTCGGATACTGTCGCGCGCACGATTCTTTCCCGCTCGTCATTTTTTCACGATCCTTCATTATTCAGCTGTATTATCGGACCTTCAAAATCGCGTGCAAGTTCTTTTTGGATATCGCGTGTAACAATACGTTTAATATAAAAATTCTCGCGGTACCTCGGGCTTTTTGTTCAATTCTGTCCCTTCCGTCGTTCATCGACACCACCGTGCACCCCCGCTGCCTCTTCCCTCCGACGATTTCTTTCCACCTAAAACACCGCAGGGTACACTAAACAGGACGGCGATCGTCCGCCATAAAAGCGGAACTTCCGTGTTTCTTTCACCGCTCCCTTCGGTTTTCCATCGGGCGCACGTCGAATCGCGCGGCGCACCCTTCTCTCCTCCTCCAATTTCGATTTCATTATTTGTGTTTCCGCACGTTTTACGCCTCCAGCCTCGAAGAGTTCCTTAGCACCGCGTTCGTTTTACGCGCCATTCGAATCCCCTTAGGTTCTTCCTCTTTTCTTTTCCCTTTTTTTTTATTCCCTGCGCCCACCCTTCCGTGTTTCCCGGAACGTCGTCGAAAATGAATCGTAAAAGCGGCCCGGCGCTCGATTCCGTGACGACCGGCGCAATTAGACGCAGACACCTCCTCCAGTTCTCTGGCTTACTCTTTTCAGGATTTCCTGAGAGTGTATCGTTTCCCGCAGGACCTTCGAGAGGGAGGGACGCTCTCTGTTGACCGTGTCTACCGCGTCCGGATCCATCGACGTGGTTTTATTTCCGTCGGCGTTCTCGTTTCCCCGATATTGTCCCCGTCCTTCCGTTCCTTTTGCGCCTCTCTTCGTGCATGATTCAGCACGGCCCTCGCCGACAGCCACTTCGGCGACGTGGAAATCCGAAATCCCGCCAGCAGGATGGTTCTTTATTCGAGCGCCGGGCGAACCAGATTGCTTTCGAGCGTGTTGCAGATCGGCGGAGAGATCGTGAAAATTAGAAAATAGGGTTTTTCGCGGCAGCTTCCAAGATAAATGTTTTTATGCCGGGGCCAGTGTTCCATTTTATATGGAGGATTGATTCCCAGCTGGGTGAAAAGGATTAATATATTGGCATCTTCTGAAATTCGTCACACCGCCCCGGTCGGTCGACTAAGAAAATAATAACCGCGGCTATTCTAATTGATTTATCCCTGTTATTATATATCTCTGTGGAAATGAAAGAGACCCGGTCCCCTCGAGATTCCTTTCTATCTAACGTTCCAGTCCGCGCGACAGAATTATCGACCGTTCAGCAGTAACAGCCGGTTCTCAAGACGCGTAGCAATAAGTCACAGTGGCCGTAGCTAACCCATCCGTTAATTTCACCGTCCTGACTATTAATGATCTCGAAGTTCCACGGGTCCACGGATAGGCGCATCCACGAGTTATAACGTCTAACAACTCCCAAATCACTGAACCCAATATCGGTTCCCAATTCGCACGACACCGCAGGGACGATCGTGTTAAGTCGTGGCACCCAATATCGGAAATCTCCGAGTGGCGGAATCCAACGCTGATATCCCGAATCGTAACGCCCGATACCGGCAAGCTTCGTGTCGCGGAATCGAACCCCATCCCCTCCAGTTTCGAATGCCATCTGGACACTTCTGATATTCTATTATTCAAACGACACAAGCGACGAGCGCAAACGCTTCGGCGCGCGGAGTTCGCGTTACCGGTTATCGCGTTAGCAACATTTGTTCGACATATGTCCAAGGTGAGGGTTGTTCTGTAACAGCGGTCGTAAAGTAACGAGTCGTTAAATAACCAGGATACGAGCAGCGGTCGCGTCGGGATTAATTATCGACGGTCGATTGTCAGCGCGCGTACGTTCGCACGCGACGATTTATCGCGAATCGTCGCGCCCCGGTTTTGATAAATAAAGTCCACGGGAACGGGAAAAATTCTGGACCAATAGGAATATCCGTCGGAATCGTCCGCGAAAAGTCGAAATACTATCGATACCTCGCCAGTAGCTGGAACGTAGCAGAAGGAGGATGGAACAGCGAATGTTACTGACACCATCGAATTACCGGCGAAACTTCGTTCCCCGGTTTATTTTCCAACTCGACACGGATGCTCACGTTTTGTCCACGGAAATGATATTTGAACCGAATAAATTTCACGGCTGACCGATCGACCGTGTTTGCTAATAAGTTATCGACGCGATGTCGCGTTTATTACAAAGCGTACTCGCTGCAGTCTGCCGTCGTTTTTTTTTCTTTTTTGGTTTAATTAAAAACAAAGGAAATTCTTCCACCTCTTCGGTTATCTTTTTCTAACATAAGTTGGAATATGTCGATCGAATTGACACGCGTGTACGATTCCTTTTACAGATCTTTATTTGACGTACTACTTCGAATGAATATTCATTGAAATTTAATTTGAATACAGTGGTATAATATTTCTATAACAATTTATAATTTTTTAATTTGAATGCATTATTCATGGCGACTATTTTCTCATTTTTCTTATACATTTCACTATTCATATTTGTCCATCCTTTTTATAGATCGCCTCGCAGCAGGGTATGAAATTTTCCCCACGAATATTCTCCAGGGCTAAACATTTCGCAATATCTCCCTCCGCTAAACTAAATATTAAACATATACTCGTAAAAATACGCAGCAGTAAAGCTATACATACAATTCCAATAATTTATATCGCATGACCAGTCTTTCCAAGAAGCGTCGTACGATTTTTTTAATAAGCGCGTCCATCTTCGCGTTCGCGTCAACGGGGCACCCTTTCCTTACCCACCCCTCCTCAAGCCGCATTACCCTGCCCAATATCTTTCCGCCGGAGCATTCCACGTGCTCCAGCGAGCACAGAGGGCAAACACCCGCCGAGCTTAGCACAGTGCCTCCGCAGCCATTACTTTCCGAACGCAGTGGAACAACAGATTAAACTCGACGATTGTTTCGACGTGGCGCAATAAAGTAGCCCCGTGGGGGGCTCGCGTCACGCCACCAGACGGCGGACAGTGATTTCCAATAACGGACTTTGAAATATCCATGCCCCGGGGCCGCTCCTGGAATGCAATCAATCGTTCCAACGCTCGATCCTCCGCCTTTGATTACCTTTATATCCACGCGTTTCCTGTAACCGGCCTCCGCCGCCGCCGCCGCCATCCGCGTTCGCCGATAAACGCTTCGGGAATGTTAAATCCCGGGCCGCGCGCAATAACCTATTCCCGGTCCGTGGCGGAAGGGTGAAGGCGGTTGCAGGGCTAATCCGCATCGACGCGAGCGGAAGTCTGTACGGTGAAAACGAGCGAGCCTGGTCGACCTATGCAAATGAGCACACATGGGCTGACGGAGTTAAAGCCAAGGCAATCAAAGGGCCTGGAAATCTGACTACGGCTACGTTGAGCTTAGTACCAGCACCGCCGCCACCACCACGCCGATGCTGCTATTACTATGGCCTGGAAGTAAAGTAGGAACGTTGACTATTCCTCTCTGGACCGGTCCAGTCACGAACTTCGAATTATGATCTCGTTGGTCGCCTCGCGAGCTTTTACCCCGGTTACGTTGCTTGGCCGTGCAGTTTTGGGGTTTGGATTGGAATAGGGATGCGGGAGAAAGGTCGACGGATGAATGGACGGTGTATGAAAGGGGGGGAGGAGAAAATTGCGGGAAGGGTAGTGCTTTTCCTCGTTGGAGATTTGGGGCAACGGTGATAATTGTTTAGCTGCTTGCTCGGTGATTGAAGGAGGTTGAAGCAGAGAGACCGGGGGGTGTGAGCGGCGAACAGGGATTTTAGGGGATTTCAGGGGAGTGGATTGATTGGTTTACGATGGTTTCAATGGGTGGCTTTTATAGCAGTCAAAGGTATGAATTACTGCAAGGGTCATTCTAATATTAGTGTTTTCTCTACTGTTTGCTTTTTTCTATCCTGTATCGCGATAAAGTGTACGTCGATTGTTGAATTTATTTGTTTATAAATTATGTCGATTCTAAACGTGAGCTTTCTAGTATCCCGCATTATTTTTTTTATTAAACTCGCATAATGTAACACGTCGTACATGGTGTTTCGTCGTGTGTATTTTAAACGCTCGTAGTAACTCGTGCATTCGATCTACGCTCGCGTACTTTTCATAGAATATCCTCTGAAGGTCTCCATTTACAGTAGAGCGCGCTGCAAACGTCTGTGTTTCGATCGTGAAGGGTTCCCGCTGTTTGAAATTCAACCCCGAGAAAAGCTCCAGTACTTCTGGCGTGACCCGGTACAGCCGAATACCATTTCCACGTCCCTATCAACGTTCTCCCCTTTCCCGCCGCCCGTTTTTCATCTTCCTTTTATCTGAAATTGTTCGCGCAAACCAGGTTAGGCGTATACAAACCGCTGCCGATCGTAATCATGAATTTACCATTCGCGTGAAGCGTTTATACGGCCGCGCGCCCATCCTGGACGATTACGTAAACCGGCTGGTCAAAGGTTCGCCAAACGTTGGACCCCGTCAAAGGTTGATTGAATTCCGAACTTCCGTTTGTTGCTCGGCATACTTCCGTGTTTGGCACACGCTGCGTATCGTCGGGAACACACGCAACAAGCTCCACGCGAAAACGGGCTGGTCCCGCAGAGATTTCAGCCTCCGCCGTTTGAAATGCTTCGAGAATTTCGCGATGAATGTTGAAATTCGGACGGTATCGCGTGCTTCATTGCACTCTTCGTCGCGCGTAAAGGAGCACCAGCGACCAGGCGCGGGTGGAATTTTATGAAGCGCTGCGACGGTATATTAAAATAGTGGCTTGGAATTTTCCTGACTGCGCTCGGGCGGGTCGTGTTACGTGGATTTCGCGGATTCCTTGAATTGAACGCGCAATATATGCGCGTTGCGAAGGGGTCGCGGAATGGAGTAGGGTATGGTGTTGTCGCGTACAATGCGTCTGTTATGGGAAATTGACGTTCAGAAGATTTATTGTCGGCACCAGGAGACATTTCGGTACATCGCCGAGGGGTTGGAAATAATTAGAAAATATATTTAGAATCGTATCTCATGTTTTTACTTAAGGGTTAATCGATTTTCGTAAACCGTATATTAGTGTCTGTTAGATCACGGTTACGTTTATTCATTGAACGAATATTTCCTTCGCTACGTACAGCACATTTGAATAATAACGGCAATTACAATTGAACACACCTAATACATAAACTTCCCGTTATCACTCGTTTGCGAAATGACAAACGAAATCATGTCGTGAACTTAATCCTGCAAGAACAAGGCCCGTCCGTACGTGACTCGTGTAACCAACGAGATCAGACAGGTAGACGCGATCCGCCTTGCATATCTCCCGAACAGTCGCAAGTAACCGTTTCGTAAATAAATTGCACCAGTCTAGTTCGTATGGTCGCTTGAATAACACGACGAATGCCGCCGATGCCGCGATATTTAACATTTTACATTTCCTCGCGGCCATTCGTATCCATACACTCACCGCCCCCATTTCAAACCCTATCGAACCTTTCTCGAACGATGACACATTCAGCCCCGGCGCGACTAAACCGAACGAATAGCTATTTTACGAGCGTCGTTAGTCTTCGCGCCGCGTATCCGACAGCACCATGTAGCTCGATACGATACAATTATTATCGCGACAGCCAGTCGATTCTACGCGCGAAGCGTCCGCTACTTTCTTCCGCGGGGAAAACAGAGAGGAGAAAATGCTTCCACCCCGACGGTCGGTTGCACCCGGGCGAAAATGATCAACAAAACCAAGCGCACGGGGGTGAAAATTCGTCCGCTGTGGTTCCTCTTAATTTGTCTTAATTAACTCAAACCGGCGTTAACGAAGATTTTACGTCGGTGTGAATTAATTAAGCCAGTTTCCAAAGTTCGCCGGCCGATGGGCGGCTACGTAGTTAGGCGAGACCAGACTCTGTCGTTGCGACAAGGAGGAAAAGAGGGGAGACAAGAGAGGAGAGGAAAAAAAAGAAAAAGAAAAACAAGGAACGTAGAAACACCGAGGGCGGTCTTGCCGCTGAATATTCATATATTGCAATCAACCCCTTTAGTCTGGGGAGTTGCACGTATACACGTGAACAAAAACGCGCTACCTGTTTGGATACCTGGCCGCACCGGGCCGAGAAACTTATTAGTCCGGAATATCGATGCTGGCTGACTACACGACGAATTTGTTTACATGAAATCGATTGATCCGCCGTCCCCGTGTTTCTTCGCGGCGGTTCTGTTGATTTTTCAACGCGCTTGTGGCTTCTTCTGGATGGTTTTATTTTCGGTTGGTTTAACGCTTATGGCCTTGTCCTCGGACACGATTTAAAGCAATCTGGGCAACAACCTTCGATACAGGTTTCCGGTGAAATGTACATTGGCGTCCTCAGACAATTTCGTTTTTTGTGAAATTCTAGGTCAGTGTTGTATAAACGTAGAGATTAAAAAATTTGCGAAACGGCCACTTTATTTATTGATTCGTGATTCAGTGTTGTCTTCGAATTAATTGCGTTTGTTATTAAAAATATTTAACGTTACTTATATTAAGTGGTGCGATTTTTAATTTTCAATTGTAACAATGATATTTTTCGGGTCTGTTGATGTTTCAATTTTCCGCTGGATACACGTTTGCCATTTCAGGATACGGGTAACCCGTTCTGTGTGTCGGGAATTGGTATGCAAAGTGCTTTCTGCTGCTTAAATTGCCTCAAACCAGCTGTTACATATTAATGTAATTCCGTGTGTTTCCTCAAAGAAGGACCGCTCCCGGATCAATTTCCCTCGTTCCGGGAATTTCGAATTCTCGATTTATTGATTCTCCATTAAACACTTGACACGTCCGTTCTATTTTACCACGGCGGGCAGTAAACCTTTCAATTTACTTAATACGAAATAGCTTCCGTTTCCGGAACAAGCAACGCGATACGTCTCCATAAATATTTATATTGAACGCACTGTTACAAACTTGACTTGTAAATAGCTTATTCATTTATGAAAATTCTATCCTACACAACGCCGAAGTAAAAACGCAGAAACAATCGTCGGCCACTAAGCTGAACATGACCCGTCTCAGATTCAACATTGAATTACGTAGACCGCAAAATAGAATATTAACCAAATAAAATTTTGATCGAAAACAATCTGCATCAATAATAACCGTACGATACGCGCGAAAAAAATTTCCCGAGCCTTAAAAATATCACAAAAATACACAATTTCCAATACTAAATAAGAAGCCGGGCACTATTGTACGATCGACCAGGAAAATCTACGAGTTTATTCACGAGTTCATCGAGCACGACAACCCCTCCTCTCAATCGCGGCTTCTGTAAAACTTCGCCAAAGAAAAATCACCGTTTCTTCTTCGCTTGTGCCGTTCACGAAGCCCCGAAACAATCCGCTCTGTACAGTAACTGTACAGTAACGACACTCTGTCGCGATCCATCGACGGGGTCGTATCTTTTTATCTCCTCGTCGCCGTCGTCGTCGCCAACGGTACCCTCGACCCAATTGGAAACTCGATCAGTCATTCACCTTGCCCACCGGCTGGATCATTATTTCATTCCTAATTAATTGCCGTTGCACGCGATACGCGGGTCCTAGGCCCGGCAATTTGTTAAGACTATAGGCGACACGGTCCGTCTGTCGCTCCCCCGACGCGCTCTTGTCGGATTAATTAATGCCACGAGGTCCCGGCGGGGATACTTGCCGAATCTGCGAGATGGAAAATTGCATAAAACAGAAGCGGAAACGGACCGCAGGATAGATATAAAGGGTAGGGAACACGACGAGCGTGGATAGGGAAAGGCCTCGTCTGTCGTTTCTCTGTGTGCCGTACAGCGGGGAAAGAATAACGAGCGCCAACGAATCGATATTTGCACCCGGCTGCTTACCTGCGGACGAATTACGCCTCCATTCGAGGTAACTACGGTGGTTTGTGGCTCCCTTCGTCGGGGGTTGGGGGGCAACTTTTGTGCACAGCATCTGCCGCGCGACATTCACCTGAAATTTCATCGTCGAATTTACCGTGTACAGTTTGTTTTCAGAGTAACTGTCTTGGCATCGTTATCCCGTCACCCCCTGCCGTGGTTCTTTTGTTTCCATTGGCGATTCATTAGACCGTGGAATTATTGCACCTGACAGTTTCTCTTAGATCGTAGGTGATCGCGGTTGCATTATACTGCTGACAGATTTCTCATTTCCCTTTCGGGAAGATTTGTCAATCGCGTTAAACGTTTTCGCGGAAAGTTTCCGTGGCAGTCGATGATTCAACTTCGATTTCGATCCTGTCGCTCGTAAGATTTGCTAGAGTGGACCGTCGAACCAGTATTCCCAAACAAGCTTCACGTATTTGTGGTACGTTCTTCGAGCTCGAAGTTTCCGCCAAGCTTCGGTTGCGGTACCCGCGAAACTTCCACGTGAAACAACTGATACTTGGACGCTCCATTTTTCGTGACGCTGTCGGCAATCGTCACGCGGCTCTGTTCGCCGTTCGACACTTCCACGCTCCATTTTTCGCGACAGGTTCGACAAACAGCTCGCGGTTGTTCACCTCGATATCGTTCCACGGTGAAGCGAACAGAGCCACGGGGTCGACGTGAAAATGCCCGTAATAGTCGTATCGCTGGCACGTTTGTCCGTTTAGAAGCTGCGCGTGATCGGATCGAGGCAACATTTATTCTATTGCAAATCTTTTCTGAATATCGCAGAAATTTATTAATGGATTCTAAATTCTCAATGAACATTTTTGCTCATTTTCCTTCGCATTCCAGAATTACCGCCCTCCGATTCTCTTGTCAGCTTTCTTCATTAATGTTCCCCCGAGGAGCATCTGAACGCCTAATAATTAAAAAGGGAAATATCACGTTATACGCGTTCCATTCGAAACGCGACGTAGAAACATGTTCCGCGCCCCTTTCGCGTTGCTGAATTCAATCCAAAAATTCTATCCACGTATTCCGGCACACTGTGCAGATCCTGCACGATGGCACAAACGCGACTAGATATTGAATAAACGCGAAGAAAAACATGGTGGAGCTTGCGGCAAGGAATCGAGGATCGTTACCTTTCGTTACTGGGTCAAGTGAAATCCCGAGTAACGAAGGAGTTCTTTGCAATTCGAGTCAAGTGGTAATGGCTCGAGAATTTCCTTCTTTTTTTTCTCTCGCCGGTTCTTTTTATGTTTCTCCAGTTCTCCCCTATTTCTGTTCCTTTTTTTCCCCTCCATGTGGGCTTCCGCCAGGAGGCAGACGACAAGCCTGTCGTGGCGCGGATTCGAAGGAGCCGTTCGTCAAAAAAAGGAAGAAACGTGCCTGACAATCGGTGGCCATCTAAAACGATCATACGCCGCGTCGAATAATAATTCTGAACCGATATTTCAATTTGCGAATCACGGTCGGTGTCAAATATTCGCTCGGGTTTTTGCTGCTACTAATTCAGAACTTGGCAGACGGCACATTCCACTACGCGGCCGGACCAATACTGGCTGAATCTACTTCGACTAAATTCTCTCTTCCGTTTACATTCGAGCTGCGCCTACTATTATCGTTTAAGCACACCGTTCTCTAGCTCCGCACGTGAAATATCCCTGGCGCGTCGAAAATAAATAAAACAGCGTACCTTAGTGCCAATTAAAGTTATTTCACTCGAACGCGATAAATCGACACTGAACAAACCTCGAGAAATTCAACGTTCCCCTATCCACGGACGAACAATCGCTGTCTCTAAATTAATTCTGTTATTCCATAATCAGTTCGAATCGGCACGGCCATGTCGCGACCGCGGTTTCATTAACAAAAAAACCACCCAGACCAATCACGCGGGGAAACTCAGCCACAGTCGGCCTACATCGATCTAAAGAAGCCACCTTCGAAGCTTCTCAAGAGGCTGGTATTTTTTTCTCCTCCTTTCTTGTTTTTTTTTCCTTCCACCGGTCTGGATATCTTGGCCCAGCCGGCGTGCTTTTAATCAGAAACTTCACCTGACCCAGTCCCATTTCCCGGCTTTCTTCGCGGCCCTCGTTCTCCCCCCTCCCGTTCGTCATAGCGCCGTCGCGATTCTTTGTTATACTCGCGAAAATAGCGCTCGGGACGCGCAAGGAGGAAGAGAACGGAGCAAGGGTAGAAAAAAAAGAAGCCGTTCGCATTGTCCTGCGCGCTATACTCGCCGACGCCGGTACACGGCCGGTTCTTTCCCTTAATAAAGTCCGCGTGAAAACGTCCCCGTGAATTCGCGTCTGGTCGCCGGGGGTCGGATGTTCAATTAAGCCAGCCAGTTGCCCCCCGGGGGCGGAGGGGCACCGGGGATCGAGATAGCCTGCGGATGAGACGCAGAATCCGGCGTGGATGTAAAACGGTCTTGGACCGTAAGTCGGGAGTTTAATCGGTTCGCGGGAGTAGGGAATCGATCGGTTAGAAAGAAACACTTCGCCGGGAAGAAAGGGGGTAATCGGGCGAAAGGGGCGCCTCGCCGGTGTGGCAACAATCGGGACGGAGTTGACGTTGTAACGCGGTTCGATCCGTTTTAACCGAACGACCTGTGTTCCTGGAGGAAAATCGCGGTGACGTATTAAGTAGATTAAATCTCGCTCGGTAGAAAATCTTTGTGTAACGGAAAAATTGTGATTAATGGACTGCTGACGTTCGAGTCGCGCGGGGTAGGGCAGTTTGGCGGATAAAGCTCGACTGTCTGTGGTAGCTAGATATTCTTTCCTGTTTTTAGTTGTTTCGCTGCTAAGCTACGAATACTGGCCTCGGGACTCTTGTGGTTTACAATTACATTTACAGTGGTTCCTTCGTCGTTTTGCGGAGAAATTCAGTATTCGTGTTATATTTTCGTAGTAATCTTAGAATATTGATAATAGTATGTGTGGGATGCAAGAATTCGTAGAAATGGTATGCGAGGGCTTTGTATGAATCGTGTGAAGGAAGTATCGAGTGTTGCCTGAAGTGTGAATGAAGAGTGTTAGTCGAAACGTCAAATGCGGATCGAGTGAATGTTTATCTCGAGGATCGAGTGGATGGTTTCGGGGAATGCACGTGGAGTCTAGGATGAACGGTGACCCGTGGTCGAACTGTGACACGTGGTAAGAGTGTGTATTGTCGGTGTGGGTCTTAATGAGTGAGAACGAATGATGAATAGAACGAGAGGGAAAATGCGTGAAAGAATATATGCAGTGGATGATGCGGGCGAGAACAGAGTTGAGGTGGGGTCGTGACAGAGTTGAGGTGGAGTCGTGTGAGAGTTGAAGCGGTGTCGAGCGAGAATTGTAGCGAGAGCATTGGTGAGATAGTATATATTGTGTTGAGAGAGAGAGTGATTAATAGTTATTGAATAATAAAGTAATTTTACGAGAAAGTAAAGCCAATCATAATTTCCCCTGAAAAATAATCCTACATATGCAACCTTAGAAATTAAATAATCGTTCTCGGATAATATCTACAAATGTTCCTTGAAAAATTGGTAATATTACTTTCGTTACTGTGTTTCTGGTTCTCCTCTGAATTAATTAAATAACGTATGTAACGTAACTCCTCGCACTTCCCGTCGCAGGTGCACTATGAATAAATACTGCACCTATCGGAATACACCGAATGCTGTCGGCATTAATATTCTGCGGGGGCTCTGGGGTTTTCTCAGAATATAACAGAATCGATGGATTCGTTTCAAAATTCAAGCCCACACGCACTTGCAATGTAGATGCGGATTTTGGTAAAGCTGAGCAGATCCTCCTGAAACTGTCCAACTCTGGGGATACTTAGACTTCTAGCAACTCCGAAACAAACTTATTAAATCCTCCCCGGCAAGTTCCTGTCCTGGACTAACCGATACGAAATTTCCGCGATATTGTGCATTTGGGCAGCTATAGGTTTTCGTGTCCGCAGCCCCAACGAATTAGAAGTCTCTGTATTATCGAGTTTCTGAATCGTATCTAAATTGAATCTAAACTGTACGGATTGTCAGTGCTTCGTGTAATTTGCGAGATTGTCTAATTTTCCTACACATATTTTGAAATGGGAGGTCGGAAAGCCTGCTCGAGTGTTTCACGATTGTTCAGAGAAACGAAGATGAGAAAATTTCTTACGAAATCTTCCTTCGTTATTCCATTCACTTCTTCAGCTTCCACATTTTTCTTGTTACCCTCCATTTAACGCGGTACTTTTTCTTTTATATACCTGCTTTCTTCTCCTAGGCTTCTTTTATTTCCAGTTCATCGGCGAATAAAATGAAATAAATTATCCTGGCTCTCTCGTTAATTTATTAATTGAACGGGAGCGATTTAATAAATGCTGATATTATCCACCGAGAAATACCCTATTTGTTAGATCGGAAATTCTCGTAATTGTATGAGAATTGAAATTTCCTGAGGTTTCCGTGCTTTTTCGGAGATTGTATTTCGATCACTTTATTTATCACGAACACGTACTGTTGCGTAGCAGTTCGAGTACGAGTGTATCCAGACTCGTTACGACCACGCTTAGTGTTATTATTTATGTGATTTGGGTGCGAATAATTTCACGTATGACAAGTAGTTGTAAGTTACTATATACACGTTGAAATATGTAAGTTTATTGTAATTGTTACACTGTTTGATTCTTAGTTATAGTCGCGTTCTTAACTTGTTCTCGTTTCTTAGTGTTATTTGTTCGTTCTCCTCGCGTTGTTAGTGAATCTCTGTGAGCGTTATTAATGTGTTCTGTTTGAGTTAATTGAGAGACTCTTTGTAGAAAAACTGTCCATGTAGGAACTGCTTAGGAAACTGATTGTAGAGAACTCCTTGTAGCCACTTCGTAGGAAACACTTCTTTTAGGAACTTATTGTCGAGCACTCACTCATGTCTTTGGTGGTGCTAAAAATGTAACCTCGGTTTCTTGGTATTGGCAAACTATTGGTGGATAAATTAGTGGACGTGGGAGGAAAGGGTATTGATGGTTGATTATGATTGGATATGGAGATGCCTTGAAAGGTGGTGGGGAGGTTAAGGGAAAGGAGTGGGACTGGGGGTGAATTCTCTTGTTACTGTACCAAGGTCCGGGTTTTTCCTGTTTTGCGCTGACTGTTTTTATGCACCGTTAGAAAATAGCCTGGTCGCGCCACACGTGCGTACCGGCTGCCGCACGGTCTACCTGTATGGGTCGCGATACCTGGCTATGGAAAAATTGGTGCCGAGTATGACCATTTTGAATGGTCGCGAGTCAACATGCCGCCCCCTCTTGAACGGTCACGTTCAACAATTGATCTAGATATATACATGCAGAGGCGATCTTCGGGCTAAATATGTATTTTTAGCCGAGAGACACCTGTTCAGCGATATGAAAATAGTATTTTGTGTTAGACACATACGTTGTCTATACTAGATTACGTCTTAGAATTATGTACATTGAGCGCTTATCTTAAGGTCTATACATTGCAGGTGATAGTTATGTGATGTAAGTCAAGTAGTCGCACTCGGGGGTGCTTGTTAGTGAGTCACGAATTAGGAAATGACCGGGAGTGAGAGCGGTCAGATCATTGGGATGGGTTGATAGTGGGATGAGGGGTCTGGAATTCAGGATGGCTTCTATCTCCGTGAGACATGTCACGAGTTGTTCAAAGCTAAGAATACTGTTACCGACAATTTGGACAGGTTGATGTTTTATGGATTTTAATGCGATTTTGGTTTTCTGATGAGATTTTAGCGCGGTAAGGAAGGCGATGGTAGTCATATCGCTTGCAAGTTCGAGGTGTACTGCGCGCGTGCTGAAGCATACAAGCATTGCTGCGTATGGTTTGAGTGTTTTTTATCGGTGTTTTACATTGTGCTTTGCCTACCACTATCCAACCTAACCTGGTTCTTTGTAATTTCATGTCTGTGTTGTGAATTGGGATTCGTCCGACGCACATCAGCTCCCAGAAGATAGATGCTCCAATGAGACCATCTATTTCCTTGGGGTCACTGAAGTGCGGATCGGCTAGATGAATTCCCCTTGGTATGTTTAATAGGTTCCGATTTATGGCCTCCGATGGCAACGGTTCTGATATCGTTTCGGTAATCATAAAACTGAGCTCTGACGTATAATTTGTGTTTCGCGAATGAATTTGTGCCGTGGCTTGTTTGCTTATGCTCGCCGTCATGGAGTTTATTCCTTTCAGTGGGATTGAGGTGCGTTGCGTCGACAATCCTATTCTTGCGCAAGCCTTCTCTGTTAGAAAATTTGCTTGCGAGCCTGAATCTAGCAATACGCGACATGGATGGGCTTGTCCGGTGCTATCTAAGATGTTTACGACCGCGGTACATAAGAGCGCTTGTGATGGTTCGCTCTGGCTGCTGAGACACGTAGTGTGTGCTTGATTAATACGTGTTGCGTTTGGGGTATCAGTATGTAGGAGCGTGTGGTGTTTTTTGTGGCACTGTTTACAAGTGGAGGAGAGGCACTGATCCACTGAATGGTTTGGTCTAAGACAGTTGGAGCAGAGTCGCTTCTCCTCGACTAGATTTGTGCGTTCCATGATTGTCAGATTCGTGAACATCTCGCAGTTTTGTGCAAAGTGCGTAGCCTGGCAAAATGTGCACGACGGTGTCATTCGTGTAGCTAACGCGTGGTGTGTGTGTGTGCGCACTGGGCGCGAATTCGTATTACCGGTGAATTGTATGTTCCGATTTGTTACATGCGGACTCGACGCGGTGGGCCTAACGTTTGATGTCGGAGGTTCGAGTACCTGGCAACGGTCATGCAGAAAGGTAAATAGCTCCTCGAGGTTGGGAAACGGTGTGTACTGCACATGCTCCTTCCATTTTTGCGCGGTTTCCTTATCGAGCTTGGAAGTCAGTAGGTAAATGAGTACTGTATCGGCGCTTGGTTGATTTAATGCGTGTAGAGCGCGATAATGGGCTTCTACAGTGCTCAAGTACGTCCTGAGGTCCTGATGCGACGCTCGTTGAACTGGTGGTTGTTCAAACATAGCTTGCAAGCGATTTGCTACCACGCTCGCCGGTTGATTGAAACGCCGTTCGAGAATGTTCCACGCGACGCTATAATTTTGTGCTGTTATGCTGATCCATTCGATGGCCCTTGCGGCTTCGTGTTTTAAACAGGATTTGAGATGGATCAGTTTCTTGCAGTCGTTGATTCGCGTATTGTCGTGGACGGCTAAGCGAAATTGGTCTGCGAAGCCGGGCCAATCTTCGTACGAGCCTTCATACATGGGCAGGTTGACTTGAGGCAGTCTCACGTCGTTGTCGAACCCGTCCCCCGATGATAAATTACTACCCGAGTCTTGCGCGTGGTTAATATTTCGCGATGGGTTCGTGGCCTCTATGATTTTATTCAAACGACCCTTGGATGTTGTATAAACGCCCTTGAGTGTTAATCGGTCGCGTAATGATTCTCCCGTCTCGTCCGCACTGTCCAGCTCGCTTTGCGTTTTACCGAACGCCGCGTACTCTATTTGCAATTCGTCAAATTGTGCTATGAGAATTTCCCGTTCATTATTTCCGGCATCAAAGTCGTCTAATGACCGCTGGAATGCGTCGAGCTCTATTCTGAACGCCTGTCGTTTCAATTTTAAGGTTTTGACGCGATCTTCGTGACTTGGTGCCATTATGGGAGATTAAGTCGCGTGGGTAAGAGAATTTGGATTTTGTGAAATGTAGGAATGTGACTCAGAAACAAGAGCGAGTACGACTCACCGCGTTGAAGAGTAGATTTGCTGGTGTGATGAGATGACCGCTGCTTCTGGCCACACTGCACTGTTGTTGCGTTGATCTTGGATGTAACGCTCGTGACGCTACCGAATCCAAGTCCAGAGAATGCTCCACTTCTTGCGTAGCTGACTTCTCTGTTTAGAGTTGCTGTGAATCACGCCCTTTCAGCAGTGATTCTGATGATCGTGATGTCGGTGTACTTGTCCTGGATGTAGCGCTCCTGACGCTACCGAATCCAAGACGAGCGAATGCTTCACTTGCGAAGCTGGTTTCTCTGCTTAGTATTGCTGTGAATCACGCCTGTTCAGCAATGATTCTGATGATGGTGATGTCGATGTACTTGTCCTGGATGTAGCGCTCCTGACGCTACCGAATCCAAGACGAGCGAATACTTCACTTGCGAAGCTGGCTTCTCCGCTTAGTATTGTTATCCTGGATGTAGCGCTCCTGACGCTACCGAATCCAAGATGAGCGAATACTTCACTTGTGAAGCTGGCTTCTTGTTGTATTGTGTTGTAAACGGACCTCGTTTTCCAACGCTGATCCGGCTCGAAGGACCAAAATGTTGCGTAGCAGTTCGAGTACGAGTGTATCCAGACTCGTTACGACCACGCTTAGTGTTATTATTTATGTGATTTGGGTGCGAATAATTTCACGTATGACAAGTAGTTGTAAGTTACTATATACACGTTGAAATATGTAAGTTATTGTAATTGTTACACTGTTTGATTCTTAGTTATAGTCGCGTTCTTAACTTGTTCTCGTTTCTTAGTGTTATTTGTTCGTTCTCCTCGCGTTGTTAGTGAATCTCTGTGAGCGTTATTAATGTGTTCTGTTTGAGTTAATTGAGAGACTCTTTGTAGAAAAACTGTCCATGTAGGAACTGCTTAGGAAACTGATTGTAGAGAACTCCTTGTAGCCACTTCGTAGGAAACACTTCTTTTAGGAACTTATTGTCGAGCACTCACTCATGTCTTTGGTGGTGCTAAAAATGTAACCTCGGTTTCTTGGTATTGGCAAACTATTGGTGGATAAATTAGTGGACGTGGGAGGAAAGGGTATTGATGGTTGATTATGATTGGATATGGAGATGCCTTGAAAGGTGGTGGGGAGGTTAAGGGAAAGGAGTGGGACTGGGGGTGAATTCTCTTGTTACTGTACCAAGGTCCGGGTTTTTCCTGTTTTGCGCTGACTGTTTTTATGCACCGTTAGAAAATAGCCTGGTCGCGCCACACGTGCGTACCGGCTGCCGCACGGTCTACCTGTATGGGTCGCGATACCTGGCTATGGAAAAATTGGTGCCGAGTATGACCATTTTGAATGGTCGCGAGTCAACACGTACATTCGTTTGTTCAGTAAAGTTTAAGCTGGGTTTATGTTCACTGCTGAGGATTCTCACGAATTGTCGTCGAGTGAGGTCGTTGAGTTCTCTCGATTCTTCAAAGTTACTCGGTGAATCGCCTGTGGAAAGGGGATCCTGGCTTCGATTAGCCTGCCTCAATTGAGACCCGATGTTTTCCTGGTCGCTTTCCGTTTAGATCGAGTCACAGTAGGCTCATTATCAGCTACGGTAGCTTCATTCATCGATCGACTTTTCGGCTCGTGAACAACAAAAAACGAACGCAAAGAGAAATAAAAAAAAACTTGGCAAAGGACTACAAAGGGAAAGGATTAAACGCGAGGAACATTGAAGCGGAAAAGGCTCGATGGACGCCTTCTGTAAATTTAACAGCGCCCGAATAGTTTTTAAACATCGCAGAAATTTTTGCTCTTCCAGACGTTTTATGAGATCTCAACAACTTTATACACGAAGCGTTCTATATTATTCATGTGCTGTCTGTGTTTAAATAATTATAATCGAAGTACATAAGTTACTCGTAACATTGTGCAGGGGATTTGTACGTTCGTATCTGTCATGCGCAATTTTTTTGTTACAGGTACGTAAACCGTGAGACACTTTCCTGTTCAGTCTGTTAAGTAAGTAATATATGCGATCATTTTTCTGCACGTAACTCGGGGGCAGAACGAAAGGGCCATTATCATGTCGGATGTATGGCCATGTTTCTTGCCCCTGTACCCCGTAAATTAAATTATTTCGTACGTCCTGTTTATCGGTTTCCGGCTGTGCACAAGCTTCCTCGTTCCAGCCCTTCGTTTAATTCCTCCTGCAATCGAAGGAATCAAAATTCGTCAGTGTTTTACACTTCACTGACTATTTACTGTCTTCACTGTCTACATGAATATTTTATAACCGCCGCGCCTATTGCAAAAAATTGCGTTTCCAATTATCCCAACATAATACTTTCAATTAATCGTAATTCACGAACAAAAACAACTTTCTCATTCTCTGAACCCTTCGAAACCAGGCGTTCAAATGTAACAGTTGCAGTTTAACAACCTAATAACCTTCGATCGATGGCGAACGTTAATAATTCGCAATTCACAGTTTCTCCTTTAAACTTACACTGGCACAATTTCCATTGAAACGCCGTTTCGTCGACGCCACCAAACGCGTGGCACAGCAAAAAATTTGATTCCGTCAGGACGCGCGGACCGTCGCGTCGGGTCGCGTTTGCAGCGGAACGGAGACTTTCATTTGGCAGTGTTCTTCTGTACTTTCAGGTGGTAGCACAGTTGCTCGGCATTGATAGGATTCGTTCTGTTTTCGTACTATTATTGGGAATCGTTGGGAAATGAACGATTTATTGAAACGTGTCCAAATTGATAGCGATACTGGCAGATATTGGTCGATTATTTTCAGTGGCTGTATATATCGAGGTGGAGTAGATTTTATCGTGCGACATGAAGTTTTTATTTTTATTCATTCTTGATTACGCTCCAAAGTTAACATAATACGCACTGGATATTCTGTAATGCATGGTTTTGTCGATTCACGTCTGAATTGAAATTAAGCAGAGATTGTGTGAAGTAGTAGCATCGAGCAATATTAATTTTCTACCGTTGTAACAGACGCGTGCGTTTTCCGGGTCAGTCGTTCGGGCTTCAATCTTGTGCCTTGTTTCAATTATTTTCGTACGAGACGAGAAATACCGGGAGTACACGAGTTTTTCTACACCGTTGAAGAAACCAGGAAACTTGCGACCGTAATTCGCAAACTTTAAAATGTTAAAGTGATCGACGCGTATCTCAGGCTTAGCTCAGAGTTCATCAGATCGCGCGTAAGTTTTCGAAACACGAAGCGGAATACCAACTTCTCTATCGAAAACCAGCGAATCACGCGAATCCCTGAACATTTCCGACGTAGCGGCAACATTCACATCGGTGGCGCGAGCCTTCCAGAAAAATTTCACCCATAAATTATTAACACCTAGCTGCGCGATGCACACTCCGTTGTAACTTGTTTTCTGCAAGGGTTGGTTATCTTTCCTTTCCGTATCGCCCCAGCAATTTAGGGGAGCTACGGGAAAAATCGTTTGGCCGGGAATGGTTGTTTCAACGATGCTCGTTCCTACGCGAGATCGGCCTGGGATCTAAACTGTAACGACGACGTTCGATGTTAGGATCACGAACGGAGATAAAATTCTGAACGTTCCGGTGCATTTTCATGAAGACTTTCAGCCAGCGAAGCAACGATTCAGATAATAAAGCAGTTATCTCGAACTCTACTTATCGTTTAGGAATTAATCCACTCCGCTTCGAGTTTTACACAGATCCTCCTGTTCTTGTTGCGTCTCTTTCTCTTCGTACAACTGTGCTGTTGAAAAGTGTTTTCAATCTAAATAACGAACCTAAATAATTTCTAAACCTCCGACCCTGACGCTGTTGCGAATTTTCCAATTCAGCCGGTACCGTTCTCTCGAAAAGCTTTAACGACGGCGGGAAAGTATAATTAACCCTTAAAAAAAGTTTTACGCGCCCGATTTTAATCCACGTTGCACAGGGATCAACGAAGAAAGGCACGGGGAGAATATCCAACGCGACAACTCCCGCTGTTTAAATCGCCAATTAATGAAGACGCGGGGAACGGTGGATAATACTTACCGCGGCTACGAGACAGGGGTGAAAAGGGCGAAATCTTTTTGCTCTCGTTACGCCAGTCACCACGAAAAGAATGCATTTCTGCGTGAACTGGACCTCCTATTATTTCGGTGAAATCCTTTTCATGCCCTTCAACGAACGGGTCCTTCCTTTGTCTCTGTTTCCTTTTTTCCCTTCCTTTTCAAACCGACGCCACGCCGCTTTTTAGGCTTGTTTGTTCGCTCCTCGACTGCTTAGCGAAGGCGAAAGCCTGAGGGAAAGAAGCCACAGCTTCCTTCCCTTGAGATTCTTACCAGAAACTCGCACGTGCATTTGCATTTTTGTTGGCCCCGTGAAATCGCAAATGCACCGTATGTTGAAACGACAAAAGCTGTGAGAAGATTTTAGCCATCCTCGCTGAGAAGGGTGCACGAAATTCGATAACGAATAGGCTATGTACGCAATGAAATTTCCAATTCACAAAAATAAAATACAAGGATTCGGAATATAGTATTAATGAAAATTGATAATCGATGATGTGGTTTTCGTTTATAAAATAAACGCAATACGCGTGCAGTTTCGTAACTATAAGTGCTACATATATTTTCCTGCATTTCTGTTTGATGAATTTATTTCGGTGCTCCAATCTTAATTAACGAACTGGCTCAATTTTAACATCGATCAGAATATTGGCAAGTGGAATTTACACGTCGCTGGGAAACGGGGCGAAAATATTGAAGCGTCGCGAATGACCGGGGAAAATATTTTGCCAGGAACTTTTTGCCAGGAAATACAATTAACTGGATTGTTCGAAAGTTGGCGCGTAAACGGACCGCGTTTAAATAATTCAATGGGCGAGCGGCTTAAAATTTCGCAATTTATTAATTAATCGCATCTGCGGCACGAGATCGACGATACTTCTATCGAGTAATGCTTTTTTCCTCTTATTACAAGCGCGAAAAACCTGAATGGAGCTACCGGTTCGAGTAGGGACAATTTCAACGTGAACAAATTTAGTAAGATTTAATTCAGCGTCACATAATACCCCGATGGACTTCTACTTCCCTATGTTAGTCAACGCGCCCGCGTATATAATTCGATCACCGAATCATTGATCTCGTAAACTGCTTATTGCGCCAGCGTACGCGTTAATTGCAGAAGAAGCATGTGCGGGCCGTGGCATGAGCGTAATTAAAAATTGTTTGCCGCCGTGAAATTACGTTTCCGCGACTTCGGCTTTGTTCGATTTGCTCCGTAATTCCAGCCGACAGTCATTCCTCCGGCAGTCTCGATCCTTACATCTGGGTAGAAAGATGTGTAATTGAACATTAGGCAAATGAACCGATTAAAAACGTACAATGTACATTTATTTGCCGATGTCGCTTTTTCAAGTACTAAATTATTGAAAATATTTCTGCAACCAGAAGATAGCCGTTTGTACATATTTTTTATGTACTACAATATTACATTATTCGCAATATTATGCTTCGAGCGGAAAGTAGGTGATTAAAGAAACTCGTGCATTATTTTAATAGAAGAATAGGAAGAAGCGCGAGCGTTATTCATTCCATTATACTGCATAGAAAAGGGCAGGCAATTTCATCGTTTCCCCGGACGCGCAACATTTTCGATAAAAAGAAGGACAGGTTCCTTATTGGTTCGTCCCGATTCACTGCGTATAAAGGAACTCGCTGGCGAGTTTCGCGCCGTTCGCGTGCAATAAAATTAAAAGGGGCCCTTCCGAGCATTCCCGTTCGGAAGGAGGAATTGATTCTTGATTTGTAAGATCGCTTCGAGCCGAGCGGAGTCGACGTTGCTTGCCGCATATCCTGCTGCTTCCTGTCCCTCTTTCTCTCCCTTCCTCCCCCTTTCTGCCCTTTCGCATTCCTCCCTTCTCCCCGCCGTTTCTTCTGCACTCTACTCGCTATCATCGTCCTTTCGTCCCTCTCTTTCTCGTTCCCCCAGTCGATTCTCGTCGCGTTTTCTTCTCCACCGACGCCGTCCACTTCGTTCCGTTCGCCTCCCTGTACGAACCGCACCGTACATACGGCTTATCTCGAAGTTATCTTGAATATCGCCGACAGAACAATGGCATTTTAATCGCGCGAAACGCGACTGACGTTTTCTTGCAATTATTTATCGCGTCACGCTGTTTGACGCGACACAATCACGATCTACCGGGTACTCTCGGGTGCCTCGCTAACAATACGCGAAACTCCTCCGATCCGATCTGAAGCGAACGATCCGCGGGGGAAATAAAAATCGTGCCGCCATTCATAAGTGTTCCCGATTCGACGCGCCCAACAATATTCTTTTCCTCGTTCAACTTGGACCTAGCGAGCTCGTTCTCGAGAAGCTCGCCTCCGCTCGTTTCGATTCGTCGTCGCTACGAAATCGCTTTAATTCGCCGCGATTCAATCGAGCCACGCCAAAACGAATCCGGCCGATTCCCTTGAAATCGCTTCGACCCGACACACCGTACGACGACCGCCGTCCGTTCGCATCCCGACGATAAACAAAACGTTACCGCCCATTGTTTCGACTCCGCTCCGAAACGGTACCTCGCGGTTAAAACCGCGCAGAAACCACCGCCCACGAGTGCCGTTACCCTCGTTTCCGAGGGCACCTCTTCGTCAATTCTAATTACACCGCGGCGGTCCCCGTCTGCAGAAAATAATGCTAGGGGACCCCCCCCCCCCTCTCGTCGTAATCAAACGCAACCAAAAGGGCCCGCGTCCACTCGATCCACAACACTCTCCGGTTCCCTCGATCCGGAATCGTTCATGTTCAACATACTCGTCCGACCATCTATTCACCTCCGTGCAATCCTTCTCTGTCCCTCTAATTTCCTACTGTCAAGCTCTCGCATTAACCTCTCGTTCCCCTTTCTCTCGTGACTTCTCTGTACCGCAGCCTCTCTCTTCTACCCGCCATTTACCTGTCTCCTCCGGATCTACCTGTCTCCCTTCATCCTTTCAACTCTACAACTGCTCCCTATCTCTCTCTCTCTCTCTCTCTCCCCCTCTCCGTCCTCTCTCTCTCTCTCTCTCTCTGAACACACGAACACGCCTACGTGACACGCGGGTGTGTGCTGCCGGCGCACGAACGCGTCCATGAGCATGCTAACACACGAACGGCCGCAACGGTGGCTCGAGTGCGGAGGCCACGGTGCCGAGGGTACGGACGACAGTGCCGCGTACACACCACAACGTTCCGCACTCATGCCTTGCGTTCTCCCGCGATAGATCGCCGAGCAACGGCATCTCCGTTCGTACGGCGGACCGGTGTCCGGCCTCCTTCGGCTTGCCTACGTCGAGGAACGAGCCGTATAGGGTATCCCGTGACCGAGAATTCGACGGTACGGTCCGCGTAAACAGATCGCTGGAAATTTCGGCAACGAAACGGCCACTTTGATCCGTCCGGTTATCGGTGATCCGCTGTCGTCCAACGATTGGACCACTAGTTGAGCCTGACGCGGAGGGGAGCCTGTTTACACGAATTTTCGAGCTTCGATCGATCGGCCGATTGCCGCGAGGGACCGAGAACGATGGAATCGACGGACACGCCTGCGGATTGCCGCGTTAGTGCGAAAGATCAGTGAGGGACCGTCGGTGGGGTTGGTGTGCGACCGTGATCAACGGTTTGCGGGGAAGAAAGTGGTTTTCTTGCCGGCGAAGGAACCGATTAAGTACCGCCGGGAATCCCGTTGCGCTGCCATCTGATCGCGCACTGGAGATCGCGAAAGAACAACGGAGGGTAGACCCGAGTTTCACTAATCGCGTTCCGTCGATCAGGAATTCGCTCAGCGACTTTTGTATCGGTGGTTGTTTCGCATCCGCCGCGTCAGTGTGACCGAGCGACACGTCGTTCTTGTTCGACTATTAATCCACTTCGAACCGCCCGTCGGAGGAACGAGCCCTCGTCCTTGGAACGAAACCCGGAAGAAGATAAGTGCGCGCCCCCGACAGAACTGATCTCGTCCGACAGATATTCCTGCAGGGTTGTTCAACGACGGGGCGGGAAAACCCTCGGGAATCGGTTGACAATTAGCAGAGTCAACAATCGCACGCAGCCAGCGCGAGCTCGCGGTCCCTCGAGGAACGTGCGCGCTCGTACACGCGCGCACTTCCTACAATGTCGAGTACCGGAAGACGCGAGCACCGGGAAGGGGACAGACGCACCAGGTAGACGAGTCCCTCTCAGCGGACGAGTGTTAGTCGAAATATTGGAGTGACGGGCGAGAAGGCTGCACGCGAGTCGCCGCGTTGGTTTCGAGCGACGAAAAGCCTTCGGGGCGCAGGCGTGCTCGCGCGCTAATCGCCTGCTCGCCGACGCGTCGAACATCGTGATCGCAGTGTCTTCGCGTATCCTCGGCTAATCGCCGTGCCCCGGTTTGCACCGTGCTCCTTCCGCGGAAAATGAAATCGCGCCCGCGCAGCACAACGACGCGACTGTCTCGAATCGTTCGGAGCGTGAACGACGGACGCCGCCGATTTTCGAACGGCGCTTCGTGCGCGTGCGTGATGGATCACGGTCGCCCGAGGATCGCGCGGACGGCTTGTGTGTCGCGGTAATACGTTCGCTTCGATCCAAGTGCATCGCCGGTTTCAGTGATTTGTGGTGAATTCAGTGTGATCTCGGGTCACCCCCGCGTCGGATACACCGATGGTGGGCCGCGTGTTTAAGTTTCCTCGATTGGTAAAGTATGAGAATCGCGAGAACCGGGGTGGTGCAGAAATCGAACGGTTCTTGCGAAAAAATGTAAGTCGAAGTTTTCATGGACGGTGTTGACATATGGTTTTAAAGATAATTCTGTGGATAGTGGCGCTTGAAATACTCGCAATTAGATTCTGCACCGAAAATGAATGGTTCGTTTTGTTTTGTTTCTTTTCTTGTTAATGAAAAATGTGGAGAAAACACGCGACGGGAATTTATAGTGGTTTCTTACCGCATGCCTGCTTGCGGCACGTTAGCCGCGATTGACGCGCAATTCAGTCGATTCAAGGTAATCGGGCCAGCCCGGTCTCGATTAATCGGGAAAATGGCGAGCCGAGGCGGAATTAGCGATGGCTCGCGAGCTATTTAGTCGGCAGGCAGGTACCTGCATTCAAGAATCTTCCAGATACCGGGAAAGCTATTCGTCTTGGCAGACATCGTGGTCATTAAGTTAACACGGCGTATCAGTCGATCTAAAGGCTGCCACGTTTCTCATGAGCGAATTTATATCATTCGTGGCGTCTCCCCTGCTGCCTGACTAATCCCTTGAACCCGCAGCAATCGCACGATTTACGAATTCACCCCGTATAATTAATTAGCGCCGATCCAGGCGTCCCGTTGCCACACGGCGAATAATATTCTGCTTATAAATTGCGTCTTAATTTAATTGTCAATCACGTTCCTCGATGGACTCGACATTGAGTTGCATTTGCAACCATTTTGCTACACTTGGGTCATGTTCCGCTCGCGAATGATTCGATTGTGTAACATTCTAATGATGCGTCAGGGCCGTGTCTTTTTTCGTTTTTTACTCTTCTCTAGTGAACGGACCAATTATTGTACCGCGAACAATGATTTCTTTCAGTTCTTTCCGCTGCAATACGGCGGTGGTCGTTGCGACCAGCCCGTAAGATTGCAAGGGGGGTCGAAGAATCTTGCAAATCCTCCCGCTTTGCATTTTCCGCTCGCACGTACGCGCGCGCATTCTGGATCAGCACGATGACCGTATGGGGGTTTATTAACCCCGTATCTCGTCTATCGGAATCCGTTTCGATCGATACTCCTCGACGGTTCATATCGTTCCCCCCTTTTGTTCGCAGATGTCTCTTAAACTGTACGCTTCTTTAGAAACTGTACAACCACGGTCCCTTCGTCGAAACTTATTTCTCTTTTCAAACGTTTATCTAGACCCTAGACTGTCGTATTGTTGATCAATCAATGTATGGCTCGTTTCAAGCGGCAGAAGATCATTTCGACAGAAGACTCGAAAGGGACACAAAGGTATATAATTCGTCATTCCCTTTAAATCCTCAATCGGGACGCACTTAACAGTTTAAACTGGAAATTCGATTATCCTCAAAATCATTTGCGATGAAATTTTTGCTTCTCTATCATCGCATATCAATCAAAGGAAAGACACCGGATTTAAGGGGTAACCAAATTTTATCCAGGAATACGAACCATAATCAGCATCGCGAATCGCAAGCTTTCAACGATACACAGTACGTCTGTCAATTCGATCGGTGCAAACGCCATCGGATTTTTCTCGCAAGGTTAATCGTGTTACAGGTTCTAGCCTATTAGGTTACAAGCCTACGAGCTTGGAGTAACTTTTGCGACGTCGATTAAAGACGGCTATCGTCTCTCGCGTTACACAAGAAGTCGACACTGTTCCACTACCGGTTCGCAGGTAGAGAAAGAATTCGCATTAAAGTCGTCGTTGCAACGCGATTTATCGTTGCGCTTCGGTACAGACACGTGACTGGCCAGGTTTCATCGAACGGCAAATAATTTCCGTCAATGATAAATGAATGGCTCAAAGTTGCGGCCTGAGTCCGTTAAAGTTGTAACCGCGTCACGACGTTGAAGGAAAAATTTCATTATCGACGTTAATTGAAGGTTGATAGCCGATCTTTCGAAATTAATTGTTAATGGAAACATCTACGGTGCGCTACTAAGTAGCTAAAAAATGAAGGTCGAGGTGCTGCACCTCGAGCATCTCATTTTCTTGGCACGAATTTTTAATTAACTTCCCACTTGGCCGATCTTAGTTCTGCCTGATAATGTAAATTCGTTGCAACCGCTTATTTATCATTTTCCTCAGAAGTCACCTGGACAGATAGTAGAGACGAAAAGGAGAAAAAAAAACGAAAAGTAGATTATATTTATTCGTTCTGAAGTGAAGTTCGCCGGGCTGAGAAAATTGCTTACAGGCTAATGCGAGTTCCTTTCCAGAGATAACCACGTCTTTTCGCCCTGTCCGCGCAGGGTGTTGTTAAAGGAGGACGACCAGATTAGACGATAGCGAGGGTGAATTAGGAACGAGCACTGTCTAATTAAAGGGCTTTGTTAAAAATTTCATGGGCGAAGCGAGGATTTCTGGATGGAAGGCAAAGTTTTTGGGCTTCGACGTAAAACTTGCTCGGTAACTGCTCGGTTTCGCGGGGATTTGTCTTCATTATTACTAATCACCTATTAAAGTTCACGTCCGACGAGGTATTTAATAGTAAAGAGACCGTGGGAGGGAGAAAGAGGGGGGGGAAGAGAGTGCGCTAAGAAGCCGATGAAACTTTCAGGTGAAAAGTTTTCGCTGTAACTTGCTATCTCCTCGTCGGATGGGCCAATAAAGAAAGAGAGGGAGAGAGAGACAGAGAGAGAGTCCATTCTGTGGCTCGTACTCGTGCAAATAGAATCTGCAGCGAGAATAAAATCACGCTGATTAATTCGAAGGGATTCCCTTTTGTATTTGCAGTTTCACTTCTTTTCTTCTTTTTTTTTATCACGGTAGATTCCTCCCCTGTTCCGAATCGTATCGCAACGTGACTCGGACGGCTGTTATCCTTGGGTCTAGAACTTGCGCCGGACACATCGCGTGGACGGTTCACGTGAAATCCGCGCGCTCGTTTCGAGCGTTCTGAAAGGCGGGATGGAAAAATTCATCGCGGTCCCGGACGGAGGCTGTTCGAATCGATTGAGCGTGGAATTGATGGAGATTACGTACCGCGAGAATAATTAACGATCCCGCGTGTTTCGCCGATTACACTCGCGCCGAACGATTGCTTCGCTCGTTTTTACGAGGACAAAGAATTTCTCATTTCATGCTCCATATGGGAAATTGTTAGTAATTTGTTTGTTCGCGTGCGCTCCGAATGAAGCGTACTGTCCGCGCGTGAGGCGCGCGAGTCGTTCAGCCCGAGAGGCGTTCTGTTTTCGATGCGAAACAAATTTAACATTACCTCGTAACGCCTCGTTGAAAAGAAATAGAAGAATGCACGGAAATTAATTGTACGAGGGGGACATTTTTTTTAACGACGTGTAAAATATTGAACAGGTGGTACGCGAAGTGGTTATTGCACGGGAACGTTAATTACACCGGGCGCAATACGATTTGCATTTCCGCGCGAAAGAATGTCTAGCTTTTAGTGCCCGGAATAAAGATATCCGATTTACGTGCCGCTTGAATGGACATTTAATTTGTTCACACGAATTTTACCCCCCCCCCCCCCCCCAAGAACAGAGTATTCTCGAAACCTTGTGTGCACGAGGTTCACGTCGAACCCGGGGCGGGGATTAATCATAAGAACTAACCACTCGTTTCCATATCGCGGTAACTCCAATTAGTTCCGCGGCAGAGTGGAAATAGAACGGAATTCTTAACAATATATATATCCCGGGGTGTTACGCGCGATATAATTTACATTCAGCCGAAATTACCGCAATTTTCTATCGTAACAAGAAACACGTTTAATTTAAACGCACTCCGCAGAGCGCATTATGATTAATCCCTGCCGGGTTTCAACCAACTCGCGGGGCACTGCGAAGCAAAATTATTAATTATCGAAGAAGCAAACAGTGCATTTCTATGCACAAAAATTCCCGGCAATCTATCCGATCGAAAACAAGGAAAATTCCTCCGTCTATACTTGCCGATTGTGAATTCCCTACGAAAATAGCCGAAGGGAAAGTATTCCCCGTTGGCATTCGAGCGTTGTGTTTCAGCACGAAATCAGCGAGCCATATGAGATCTAGATATATACAAGGAGCGGCGTTATCGACGAGCTTTCGTCGTTTCGGTCACGGTGGAGGCTTTAATTAAAGTTTCGCAATCGATTGCACGGAGAGAGCGCGACGAGAGTAATCAACAGTCGCCCACGCAATCAGTGATCGTCGAAGCCAAACTTCGTCTCGCCGATGGTTACGGCTCGGTACACCGTAATCGGGCGATCGAGGGATCGTCGATACACAAGCCCTGGGCCGACAGAAACTTTCCACCAAAAACAGATTCTTCCACATTCGCGTATTTTTCGAATCCGCGTCCAGTTTACCCTCGTCTTGAATTTAAATCGCGTCCCCTCCCATCCTCGCCGCGCTGTTCTCCACCGGTCGTGAACGGACCTCGGAAGCTTCGAGGTCTGCAGTCTGGCAGCGGTGTGCCTCGTTTCGTTTTCGGACGAATCGTTTTCACCTGGTGTGGGTTGAAATATATTTTGCGCGAAGGATAATTTCTGTGAAACTGGTCGGAACTTTTCAGTTCTAATTGCTCCTCAATTGATTCTGCGTGAAAGGCGAAGATTCTTTTCTGCAGCAGCGTTTCGCCAAACTGATCTGACTTGTCTCAAAATTGAAACATCGACGCGACACTTTCCGCCGGGAGTGACTGGTTTCACGACTGAACGAATACATCTCGATAAACCCTGCTTTCTCGTTTTCGTTTTACGAGCTGCCGGGAGATATTTTTCGCCAACTTTTTGAAAGGCACGGCTTCCCTCCAGAAAGTTCTTCTTATTCTTCGCCTCTCTTTCTTTTTTTTTATTATCAGCACGACAGCCGAGCTTGTTAGAAACGGCTTAGGGACTCTTCTGAATGGCCGATCGATAATCCGGAACGCGCGGAAAATCTGGTTTCCAGAAACGTCGGGATCAGCCAGCGGAAACTTTATGACCGACTCGCCGTGCGTTTTAATCGATAATCAGTTTCGAAGAACGCCGAGAGAGATTGAACACGATCTTGGCGGTAGCACGAGTTCCGGCTGATTCGATTTCTTAACAATAGAAACAGAGTTCGGGGAATCGGTGAAAACTTTTCCAGCGCCCGATTGTCGGGCCGAATACTACGTTCGATAGATTTGTCTCGGGACGCTGCTGGAATTAATTGAACCCGGCGGCGGAGAATCTTTAACACCGACTATTTTGTTTGCGTGCAATGGTCGAACTATTTGTGCAATAATAGTAACAATAATGAAACAGAGAACGAACGGGGCACCAATCGAATATTATTTTCAGCTCAGTACGCGCACTACTCCAATACGATTTCTTTCCTATTTTTCTTCCACCGCGTTAAGATAAATTTTCCACCGTCCCTCGATTCACTTCGCCGAAGAAGAAGGAGAGAAATGGTCGGCCGGTGTATAGAAATTGGCAGAAGCCAGTGAATGCCTCGTGAAATTCGTATCGAGTGGGATACGTTACGGGGCGGCCGTTCAGCTCGATCGACTTTTTCTACTGTACGAATGAAATTAAATGGTCGAAATTGGAGGCCAATTATCCCTGTTATGTTTCGGGTCGGGCGAAATGTTAAGCCGATTCGGCGGAATTAACTCGATCTAAATATGGCTTGTCGGGCGACAATTCGCCTCTTTTGTGCCGGCCTGGCTTTTCAAAATTCCCGTTCGAACGTCAATCCGCCCCCCACCCCCCCGATTCCGCCGGTCGCCGGGCAACAATGCTGCAACATTTTTGCATCACGCCATGCAGTATTAAACAGCAATTTAGCCCCGTGTAAAATTTGAATAAACCGCCCTGAGTATTTTGTGCACAATGAAAGCGCCAAATGATTCGTGATACAGGCAGAATATAGAAATCGTCGAACGCTTGAAAATTTGTTCTGTTAATATAGTTCGAAAGTATTCCTACCGTTTTTATGGATAACAATATTACGATTAACAATGAGAAGATCTCAGTTATACTATTTTAAGCGCTATAACGATCTATACAAATTCGCTTATCCGTCAATGGAAACAAAAATTTAATCCGAAATGGAAGGTTCAAGGAGGAGCGTTATCTACGTGTCTGGAGCATTAAAAATAACGAAACGTCGAACACACAGCTCCCGGAAGGATTTTTCTAACGACTGAAGGCCCGGTTCGTTAATCCTATAAAGATAAAGCTGATTTCCCGTGTCTGCTGATCGTCCCACTCGTGTCTGACATCGACCAGACCGTTTCTACTCGGTCTTTAATCGCCTCGATGCTCGTGCCGTTTCACAATAATGACGTATCCGTTCATGGAACTCCGCGAAGCAAATAATTACAATTGTTTTATTTTTTTATTAACCGTTCTGTCGTGTACTGTTTCATTAAATCGACCGGTCAAGAATGTTTAAGGAAGAAAAGGTCTGTCGAATGAGTCGGACTTTGCAGCGGTAACGAACATGGAATCGACTTCTAGCGAAGTGCTTTCATATGGTACGATATAAATATCGCGTGGCACGTTGCTAACAACGTTGCTTACATTGGACAGCGATTTATACGAAGCTACATGTGCCCGTTCGAAGTTGACACGCTTTGTCCAACGAATGGAGATCTCGTTGCCTTTAGATTTAATTTCGAAATTGAGTCGTTCTAATTCCCCTTCTTCGAAATAAGGTTATTCAAATATTCGATGGTTTAAACGGTGCCACTCTATTTCGTTTTCGATCGCGCTTTCGATTACGAACTGTTTCCCTTGTATTTCGAATTCATTTTAAATTCGTGCGAAAATTAGTATCGCTTTAGTTAACGGTGAAAGATACGCCTCTCAAAGAAAACGTTTGTTCAATTCACAATTGGCGGGGAGAAATTCTCGAGTCAGTCTGAACGCCATTCAAGATTAATTACACTACCGCCGAAGGACTCTCTTTAACGAAATTAACTCATCCCTGACAATTAATTAGCGACTCCCCGCGGTGATCTCTGTCGCTCTTGCGCAACCGCTTCACGCGTGGCAAATTAGTTTCTTCGAGTGCTGCAACGAAATGGTTTCCATCGTGTCGACCGAATGGAAGTTATGCCTCGGGAAATGAAGAATGACGCTTCATTTACGCCCGCGTTTGATGAAACGAAATAACTCGCGCGGAATTCAACCTTGGATATATCATGATCCGTTGGAACGTGCAAACTAATGGAAAAGGGGTAAAATATTATTACATCGTGTATCACTTGTCTGTTCCATTAATAAGAAATAAGGAACTTTCTGATTAATTATTGAACTTCCGTTCATTTGTCAAATGTTCACATCGGTGTTAAGCATATAATTCTATTAAATTAACGTTAATAAGATAATCTATGAGTCATTTGAATTAATTAATACGTTCTCAGGATGCGAAACATTTGTTTAATCTTCGATCTCTCAATATTTATAAGAAGCGTTACACTGTCGATGTAACTTTGACAATAGAAATCGACCGAACGATCGGCGAATGGCGCGAACGCGGAGGCAACACAAATAGAAGCGAAATTCGTAGCGATCGTTCGTTTCAAAGTCGCATTGCAATTCGCGCCGAGGATCGTCGTCCGAAGCGTGCTCGGAAAAGTACGGCGACAACAAATAACGATCTCCCTGCACGATCGGCGGATCGGCGGACCGACGGAAATTATTGACGCAGCTTTTCCTGAAGCCGTTCCGCAACCGGTTTACATGGGCGTGGGACGATCATCGTTGATCTGTAACGTAGATAATCGTACGAGTTCGCGCAAAGCAGCCGCCGAACGAGATGTAAAAAATAAACGAAGAATTTATCTAACGACGTTCAATCGATTACAACCATTTCGATCTCTTTGGCAATGTTTTCTCGAAGGTACGACAACTGAAACGATTGTCGTACTATATTTTTTGTCTAACCGTTTCATTCATATTAGACTGTCTTTTTTTTTAATATGTCTTTTCGTAATTATTTTCCCTTTCGCGTTATGAATTTCTCTATTCGCCACTTGGTAGTCGCAACATTACGACTTCGTTTTCTGCCCTCAATTTCGATATTGGAGAACGACCGCTGTCAGTCGCACGCCCGTATGGCCCACGGCTGAAAAAATACTGCCAATGCCGTGGATGGTCCGCGTCCAAGAATCTTCGATTATAACGGTAAGGCGAAATCGGGGGAAAAAGGCATCGCGAAAAGGGAGCCAAAGAATCTTGATTCTTGCCGCGTGACACTGGACCCTGGCGACGCAGGTTTTGCTGCTCCACTTCGTTTCTTCGGTATCAGATGCGATACTGTTCCTCTGACCGCGATAACCGCGGCGCATTCTCGTTTCAATGCACCGGGTGTACCGTGAATTCGGATCCCGAACGAAGAAATCACCATAAGCGAAATAATTGTCGACAAGTTCCCACGGATTTGTTCCGAATCGATCGGATCGTTCCCGACTTGTTGGCTGTCGTGATTAATGTACGAGTCGAATTCAAAATGTGTCGTCGGTGTTCGCAACGCGGAATGCGATGTTAAATAACGCTGGAGCAGGATCTGATCCTCCGTATGAATCGTCTACGACCAATATTCGTTGATATTTATAATACTTAGCTTTATTTATTACGCTTCCATTCATCGCCCTTAATGCATTCTTCTTTACATTCGCAGAGGAAATATAATTTTTATAAGCAATAGGAAAGTTATATTTCCGAAAATTATGTTTTCGAGTGTAAAATAATCTTCGAAAATCTTCGATTTTCACGAAGTTCCAGTAGTTCAAGGGTCAACGATTTCTCGGGCAAGGTTTATTCACCGCTCAATTTTCTCGCCGATTAGTGCATTCCATTTTCCCGGACAGCTCGCGATTACCGCCTCCGTTACATGAATGCATCCATCGATCTGAAATATTAACATGTACATCTGCAACGCCACGATTTCCTCGTAGCTTCGGTTTGAACACTCGATCGATCGAAACTTTCTTCGCGTAGAATCTGTTCGGGTCGTAATCCGACGTTAATGATAACTTGATAAACCGATTAAGCGACCGTGCAACCCTTGCATTATTTCGATATTTTCGCGTCGAGCAGTTCATGAGCGGACCGCCGGTTGTTACTGCTAATCAGACGTGTCAATTAAAGTCGCTGACGATACAAATACGTGTCGGTTCGATCGCGAGCCAGATCGGCCGGCATAGAATAGCGACGTAACACGCTCGTATACTAATTACGTTACGTAAAAATCGTTAACCCGGCCGCGCGATTGAAAATGCCATTTCCAACGATTCAACGGGGCATCGTCGATCTCGCATGCACGCGAGACGTGGACGGACGATAATAAACGCGGATAATAAAATCTCGCTGGACGTTACTTTGACGCGGATCGATCGCAACGGCGATCGCGATCCGCGTACACGTTTATATCTTAATCTTTCGATCGGGGTCGGTCATCCTTCTCCGATGGCGTTTATTTATCGGCCTGGTTCCCGTTGATAAAACGCATATTGCAACCAAGCTTGCCGCGCAATCAGAGGGCGTTGAGGCATAGTATTCACGGCGATGATGTATTAATACTATTATCGCCTGATGATCACCTGCGGCCCAAACCAACCTGACGTTCTCGTTATTATATAACCGCGGCGCAACGCTTCGATCGGTTAATTCGACCCTGACACGCTCGATCCTCTCCACACCCTTCCGCCCCTTTTTAATTGCTTCAAACATTTTCGAACTGTGTTAAACACCGTCCCCACTATACGTCTACCCGATAGTGAAACCGAAGTTTTACTATTATTATTTTTTGTTAACGCCGCCTTAAAAGAATAATAAATTTCTTTTTGATACACCTGTATTCTATTATAACGTTTATTATAATGTTCATAATAGCTATATGTTTCAAATAATTATTGTTACGTACATTGGGGTTAATCTTAACGCCCAACGTCCCCGGTGAAATACTCCGTTTCGTACGATTCCCCGGCAACTTCCCCGAAACCACAAGGAAACCACAAGGAAACCACGATCCATTCAGAAAATATAGTTTTCACTTTCCATCGCCACCCCCGTTGAACTTTCCTTCCGTCGACGGGTACAATGGCTCGTGGATTCAAGTTCATCCGCGTAGTTAGCTCGTGCAGGGGAGGGGGGGGGCGACACGTCGACCGCGGGGGATGATCGTTAAGAAATCGTCTGGCTGTGCCAACCCCGTGCAGTCCGAATCTTTCAGCCTGTTCTCGCACCCTCGTACAGGACGGCAGCGTGTTGTCGTCTGGCATTGTGAACGGGGGGATAATTATGCCTCATTAACAAATAGCTCTCTTTGATGTGGGAACCACGTGCGCTGGGTGGGTTCACTCCATCGTCGGCGGTGAGAACACCAGAGTGAGGGGGCCGAAGGGTGCCGGAGAAAAACAGGATTGAGAACGAAAGGGAGAAAGGGAAACGGCGGAAAGTCGAGGATATATGCGTAGAAAGGGAAGGGGGGAGGGAAAGAACGTAATGGTGAAACGAAGAGAGATGGACGGGTTGTAGAATGGCGTAAGAAAGAGGGGCGGCAGAAAAAAAAATAGAAACGTCGAGGAAAGGGCGACGCGAAAGGGTGAGGAGGGACAAAGGAAGGGGGGAGAGGGTAGAGTGTCGACGTTGCGGTTTAAAAAGAACTCGATCGATATTTCGTGCACCGTGCACAGAATGCGGGCGCGCAACCCTCCGCGAGTGAGCGGGTTGGCTCGCGCGCCACGAACTTTTTGTTTTTCCGTGGGAGAAAGCTCGGGCGCGAAAGAATTACACAGCCCGCGACGTGACACGCGTAGCTGGGCGGATCGGGGGAGAAAGGGAGGAACGAGCTCGGTGAACACCGAGGACGCCAGTTACGCGGGGAGAAACCGGCGCGATAAAGATTGGAAACCGAATGGAAGCGCGACGGCGCCGCGGTTGTGTACTCCCGTCGCCTTGGCACGCCGAACGTTTCTACGATTCTTGGAGATTTTCCGGACCGCACAAAGGTATTATTTGGGAATTGAATATGCAGTTTGTAAATCGGCCCCGGGGGGGGGGGGGGAGCGATCATTCGGAAGGAAATCTTGCGGCGCTCGAAACGCTTGGGTGAAATATGAATTGGCGAGGATCGTGGGGCGTTCGCCGGTTGGCCCGGGGCTACAATGTACGTCTCGAGGGATTATGTACTTTGTATACGGTGGGTCTCGTCATTCGTCTTTTTCGTTTAATCGAAGCCGCGATTGAAACTTCGCGCAAATGATCATAGCAAAATTGTGTGGTCTCTCGATGGGAAGTAATACGAAATGAAAAGAGAAGGAAGAACGAGTGATTTCGCAGTGTGTATGTATATAATTCTTGTAATGACCGTCGCCATTATAGCGGACGCAAATCATACAGCTGGTAACGACGCGGTCGACGTTTTCTTGCGTGATTTTCGCCGGCGTTCCGCCGTGGTTTTACCGGACAGATATTTCACGCTGCCCTGCGTGTTAATGCAAAAAGTTCCTGCCGCGATGGAAATCCTTCGTCTGGTGGTTTGACCCTTTCGTTCGGATGAATCGCACGCAACGATTCCCGTGTCGAGAACTCTAGTCTCGCACTTGTACCATTTCTACGTCACCGGCGAACTTACAGCGATCCACTAATCGTGTGCGTGCAATTAATCTGAGAACAATACGTGTCGCTATCGCGTACCGCATTGGTGCGCGATAAATTTCTGTTGAATATTCGAAATAATGCTGTACGATGGTGTAGCAATCGCGGTACGACGGTACGCTAATTAATATCGGAAATATGGAATGTTTCATCATCGTTCTGTTTATCACCTGAAATGATGCAATTATTGCTCGCTATCCAACGCCAAATCTTTCATTAATGACGGTACTATCGTACGCTCTATCTCCCATTACGGCGCCCGAAATATTATCTATATAATAGCCATTCGAGCAATGAAATTTCTAATGCTGGTCCAAATACGAGTCGATTCGTGCCATTGAATTAGATACAACGGTGTCATACGTGCGTGTACACACCTTTGCGTAACCACTTCCGTGAACTACGTTTCATAATGAAAGGTCGCCATGAGGGCTATTGTGATACCCGTGCAGATAATACCATTATTCCCACGGCCATTCAACAGAAAACAATTTGTGCACGCGAATCGACCGGTCATTCTGTATCTTGCGGGGCGATCGGCGAATTTAACACGTCGCCTAGAAGGCCGAACGTTATTTTCCACGGTGTCTTATTAAATTCTCGTTTTCCAATAACTTCGACGGGTCTATTTCCGTTCGGCAATTTAAGGCCAGGCCCCGCGAAATCACGTTGAATTTTCGTTGTTTGCACCGGCGCGCATCGGTCCACAGTGTAACGCCCCTTATTACCCATGGAGCCCATAAATTATTCATCGGTCGTTACGGTCGCTGTCAATTGCGATGCGTCTAGACAACGCGCGTTTAAAAGTAATAGCCGCTGCGCCTTTCGAACCGGATGTTTAATACGGTCGCCCCGGCGTGCGTATCGATTTTGAACTCGACTTTGCCACACTTTCTTTTCAACCTATTTCCATATAAATAATGCGTAATCGTTCACAAGTAGCCTCCAATTTAATATCCATGTATTATACAACTTGCAGCGCTCTTTTTACTAAAATTTCCTTTTCACAAATTTTCTTTCTACGAATCCGTCGACGTACTAACTAATACATTAATTTGCAATACCCAAGTAAATTCTAAGCAACCTTCCAATCTTCCGCTCTCAGTCAGGCACGTTGTGTTCTCGATATTACGCGATATCATCTTCAATCAAACCCGAGGCGCGAAGTGAAACCACTAGAGATCAAACGTCGCCGGGGCGAACAGCGAACGAAACGGAGCGTCGAACGGAACCGGAAACTGGAACAATTTGCACCGTCGTTTTCTCGGAACGACCCGTCGTCCGTTTATACCGCCTTCCCTTCTCCTTATCCCGACGCGTTGTCCAGCGTCGCAGCAGGAGGGCCAAGCTCGCCACGGCGAAGGGCGAGGCGAGTTGCGCTCCGCCGATCCGTGTATCCCTTTTATGCGGAACGAGTAAAGTTGTCCGGCGTCTTTGTCCGCCTACGTCAGCTGTCTGCCGGCCGTTTGTTCGGGGATAAATAAAAAGGCGTCTGCTCGCGAAACGGTGAAGCGACGCAAGAAGACGATCGTTTGTTCCGACGACAATAGTCGGGAGGACTCGTTCCCGTGAAAAACGTGCAAAAACGACCGAGAACGATTGTATTTTTGGTCACCCGTGCTTTTTACTCGCCTCTGTTACCTCTGTCGCTTCCAGCGTAAGACAACTGGTCGTTTGCTCTGTCACATGGAAGGTAGATTCAAGGGGTCGACGGAAATCATTCGAATCTTCATAGTGAAGCTGAGTTTCGATCGGTTCTGCTTAAACGAGGCGCAAGCTGGTAGCTGTACCTGCTGGCCCTTCATTTTAAAGGGAAACCGATCAGATTAAAACGATAACAGGTGAGCGAATCGACGGACCAGGGAGCATAAAATACGATAATAAAAAATTACCAAGTAGATTGCACCCGTTCTATCGAGTCTAAATACGATTTACAAATGTATCGTTTCTTGCGAGCCCGCATACAGCAGGGATATATTTAATCGAGGTAAGATTTCCGGATGAATCGATTACACGTTATCGTACGATACACTTGGGCGATCGCAGTAGCTAATCGTTAAAATATAAATTGCGACACCAAACATCATTCTCGTGCGACGAGGATCCGCAGGTCGTTCAAGTTGCACTCGTATCTTCCGCAAAGGGTACCGCCGTATCCAATACACGTGACTGGAACTTCAACCGTCCAAATCGTAATGACCCTTCGGTCCCGTTCTCGTGTTCAGACGATAGCCGCGGAATTGCATCGTTATCGAGTGCTACCATAGTCGTGGGACGAGGGGGGGGGGTTACCCTTGCAGCGAGACAACTCGCCTTACCTCGAGTCCCCGTATCATCACTTCCACCAAGTGGAACTATCGGGCAGAGCAGCTGGAAAACTCGCGCGACCGAGGACGTTTCCCTGCACGCGTTGGATCGCGAAATTCAACACCGTACCGCCGTACATACACGTACGTACGTACGCGCGGACACTCGATACTGCGATACCCGGCGGATTCACCGGACCGGTTGCAGATAAGAAAGAGAGGCTCGTCGCGGGCCCTTCCGCCGATTTCACGGTTTTCCGCGTTCGCACGGATATTAATCGCGAGACGGCCGACCGCGTGAGCGAAGCGACGAAACCCAGATCCCCCGGAGGATCTCTCTCAGACACGGGGTGGAAAACGTTCGCGATAATCGACTCGGTTTCAGCGTTGCTCCTCCCGCCCTCTTATCAATTCGACGAGCAAAGCAACGAAATCCCTACTGAAACGCACATCGGTCTGAATTTGATTCGTTTCCTACGGGCTCTAGCCGTGCACGACTTCCACGGGGACAGTGGGGGGTTGTGGGGGCGGTGACCCGTTCGGCGGACAGAAAGGGACGACGAGATGGGCGAGAGACAGGGGATAACTCGTCGTCGGGCTTGGCTTCCCATGAGAAATCATTGCCGGCTGCGAATACGCCGAGCTCGTCAACTCATTGCTCTGCAATCCCTGGATGAATGGCCGTGACAAAACCGTAAACGACCGTAATTGCGTTACAGCGTGTACCTTCGTCGCCTGCTATCTTCATGGAGATGACGGGGCGAGAGACGGGTAAGACGCGATCCCGCTGGAACCGACAACGACGTCGATTTGGCTCGCTTCTTTTCCGAACATTTGGTATACGCGGAATGGAAAAATAATTTATTTACAACCGGATAGGCGGTGCGCGTTGAACAGGCAAGGACGTGATTGTTTTATTCGAGGAAGATTCGTGAAACGATGATTCGTTGCCTTCGAATGAGTAAGATTATATTTTCCGAGATCGGAACATTCGATAGATCGCGATATTACTTTGCATCGTTGGATAACATTACGAGACGATGACCTTTATATAATTGGCATTGACTTTCCGAGTGTTCGTGCACGATGCAGCTGGAAACGTTTCGCACAGAACTCCACGCCGCAGCTTCGACGTAGACCTTGGTTCTTTTGTAGCAGTGTCGCGACCGCTAACGTTACAGGCGCCCATCGGTCCGCGTTCGTGCAGGGAAACAGTAAGCGTTCCGAACCTCTTTGGAGAGTTTCCAAGCGGATATCAATTTCTCCGTTGTTAAAAGGCGAACAGAACTGTACGGTATTTTGATCCGGTCCGGACCCGGAATTGTCGAACCGCTATACCTAAGTGCCGGGAGGGGGGGACGCTTAAAATACAGTGCTATAAAGCAAAGCGGAACCCCTTAATACCAACTGAGGCTGCGGATACTTCAGGCCCGACGAACCGAACTTTACGACCGACAGCCATTTTCGGATATGAAACTTCGGAGCACCCGGAGGCCGTCCGATAATAAAATAGTTTGATCAATGCGATTCGAATCTACTGATTCCAGTACCCTCATTTTTAAATGCCCCGTTTGCGCGCTCGATCGCTGTTCCTTGAAAACGTATTCATTTAGGCAAACAAGCGTTTGCGCTATGGTCTTTAACATATAATACTTTGTGTCGAGCAACATTTTAAGCACGGTACATCAATGATTATTCGTTTCGTTGTTCGAATAACTAAACGAATAGACGACTAGAAGATACGACGACAATTAATTCGTTTTTTCACAGAAATGTTAACATTCGTGCATAACAATAATAATAATGTTTAAATGTAATTCATTTCGGATTATCTAAAGATCGGCCAAATCTTTCTAAAAGAGTGAAAATTGATATCCTCGTTCTTCCCCAATCTTTTCCATTCGCTTAACTTTTTCCAACGGCGCGTCAATGCTCGGCAACGATCGCGCATCGACAAATAACGCGCACCCCTCTCGGTTGCTCCTCGTTCCAACGAGTCGGCACGAAGCGCCGGTATTCATTAGGAGACCAGTCAAACGTAGCCATAAATTAACGAGCCACCGCCATTGAGGGGGTTCGAGGAGCGCGGTGCGCGGCGAAAAAGCGATCCGTAACAAATTGTAACGCTCGGTAACGTTGGCCGTTCGCTGGCCGGCCCGCACGACCGTAGATCTCTCCTTTAAAAGAATCCCGGCGTGGGCCGCGATGAATTATGGCAGGCGAAAAATCCAAGTTCCCTCTACCTCCGTATCGCGGGGCCGCTCGAATGCGCGAAACAAACGTTCCATTATAACAAAAGCTATTGTACACGGGGCACCGGGCCTGGGCTATAGTAATCGTTTTACGATAGAGCGTCGGTCACTGTACCGAGGTAGCCTGTCCGGCCGCGAAACCGGCAATACATTCTCGTTCCAATAAGCGACCGCGTCGGGACGCGAGAGACCCGGGGCCCCCGGGGCCGCGAAGAAAAAGCGACGTTGATTCTGCGCTGATGACGGCCTTGGAACGCACCACTTGTAAAGTGGCTACCTTGGAACACGTTCCTCGAGAGGGCGAGGAAGACGTGACACGTGTGCATAGAACGTGCCCCGAGTGTTTCAGTTTCAACCCCCGCTCGTTACGTATCGGCGCACGCCGCGTTTCGGTGAAACGAATTAAAACGCTGTAGCAACGGGCGAAATTTCTCGAGCAGAGGTATCGTTGCCCGACGCGTTCAGATGCGAGCTTGCAACGGCGACGCACGAGAATCGGACATTTGTCGGTGGTTACAATAAATTATGATAAAGACCGAACGCCGCGATTTGCTTAATGGAGCAATCAAAGAGGCATGACCACGCGAGGATTGTAAAATTAACCCTTCGCCGCAAAACGAGCGGCGAAACAGAATATGCTCCGCGAGCCTCCTCCGCTCGTAAACCTCGTCGCTGACGAGCCGTAGTAACTCCTCGCGCGGGGCGCATGGCTGCGGGCGCAGGAAATTGCAAATCAACCGGACGGCTTTTAACGAGGCGACCGGCAGCGCCTTCTGGGACGGCGCGAGCTTTAAACGTCGATCGCATAATTTCGATCGGTATTTATGGGGCCGGGGGATTTATCGCGGCGGCGCGTGTGATACGATTATTGGCTGCAATCGCGGCCGATCTCCTCTTTCTCGTGGCCGTCCACGAAAAGGCATATTATGCCATCCCCGCACTGGTGAATCGCGGCCCTCGATGGGCGTGTTTCGCACTTTTGTTCAGTTACATTCCCGTGGGGATCGAACGATGGCACGTCGAACCGTGTCGTCGAGCCGGCCGCCGCACGATATTCGCCGATCGATGAATGGAGGTGTGATTAGTAACGGACCCCCGATCGTTACGGTGATTCACGAACGAATTCATTCGACGAACCGTATGTTAAGAACGTAATTGTCGCGTTTAAGTCCCGGTGAATTACGGGCGACGTTAATGAGCCTGACTCGTTGCTACAATTGTGCAGGATGTTTCGAAACCGTGGGGGCGCAAACGAAAGTTGACAAATGAATTAAATTGGTCGCGGTGAACACGCGTCGGAAAAATCATTATTTCAGTGATCGTTGAAATATTCAGTTCGCAAGCAACAATGAATTGCATCGATTCGATCAGGTTGGCAATAATCGCAAGCAATAGTACAAAAAAGTACGTTCCATACTTTAAGGTATAACGTTTGCACAGATTTCTCTTCGTTTTTATTTCCCTCGATAAATCTGATTTCGCCGAACGATATCGCGATTGCCCAAACTGGCGCGGTCCTCGACATGAAATCGGAATACGCGACGAGGAAAGCTGCGACGCGCCGCGGACGAATCGTGAAAAATTAACGCGGCCGTCTAGCTGAATTTCTCAGAATGCGGCTTGCGTCCTGCGTCGATTCAGCTGGAGCTCAGCTCGATTCCGCGACTCCTCGCCTCGTCTTGGCGTTGTTCGCGATTCCATCGCGGAACCGAGGAAAATTCCACGGTCTCGAGGTTCCCTCGTTGAATTCCCGCTCCTGGCGTTCTTCAGCGTGAAACAATGGCCACGCCACCTGTTACGAGAGACACCGCGTCTGCTCGCCCCCTTATGCAACCGCAATTTATAATCCCCGAGCAAAGGCGAGACGGCGCGGGGGAACGTGTCGTCGCGCGCAGGCGGAAAAGAGGAACGGCGAGGTTTAAGGATCGTCCGCGTGCATCGGCGAGAGGGAACGGCCAGGTATTTCGTTGGTAATCGAATCAACGTCCGGCCGATGGTTCGACGACACGTATGCGGGTAACGAGCAGCTCGATTCCCGCGTGTACACCGCCGCGCGAAAAATCAACGGTTCCGGGCTGCGCCGCTTTAACGCGTGTGTAAACGGGCGTAAATCAATGGACGAAAAATCCTCGGCCGGTTGTGGATACGAGGAGCCCGCCCTTATTTGCATGAAAATTGATTTAGAGTCGGTCCGGCGAATAAAACGGACAGAGGGGGCAATGAAAATAATTGGGCGAAGGAGGAGGCCCGTGGGGGAGAGAAATATGCGGCATCGATGTTGCGCCCCGGAATTCGTTACCTGAGCTTTAGTCGAGCGATACCGCGACACCCTGGATCGATATTCGCTTTCGTTTAACGATCCCGCACGCGTGTGTATGCACGTATCCTAGCGGGCGAACGCGCCGCCTGGAAGACCGTAATATACGAGCCACTGCGAAACGTACAACCGAGAAACGTTTTATCGCGGCCATAACCTCGGGAAAAAAAGGGGGGCCGCGTAAATTGAAAATTTGAATTTTCGGGACGGACGTTCTCTCGTCGAATAATTATTGAGAGGGCGACCCTTTGCTTTTTCCCTTAGCGGACTAATCGAGGGGGATCGCAGTAGCGGGTGGATCGTTCGAAAGAAATGTCGATGGAAAAGGTTTGGCGAATCGCCGCGCCGCAAAATACCATCAAGAAACGATTCGCAAAAGTGCTAAGATTTTTCGAACGAAACCGGATTAATTGCCCGAGTGCGATGTTTTAATCCCGCGTGGAAACCAGTAATTATACGAACGCGTTGCGGTGCGCACCGATATTTGCTTCGCGATGCAATCGACGGTTTGCAAATGCATAGCTGTCAGGCGTAAATGCGACGTATGTATCATTTTCATCCAGCGCAGACGGTCGTTATCGCGCGATTAATTGACGCTTATGAGTTCAAGCTTCGTCGTTGCACTCCTAATCCGTTCATCGTCTCATTTTCACAGGGTTTCACACGTGCTTTCTTTGCGGGGGAAACATTATTGAACGTTATCCATCGAGGAACCCAAAGGAACCGCGACTCGCCGTCTCGAACGAGACGAGGGGAGATTAATCGAATCGTGTAACAACGGGGTGGCAAATTATTTCAAGCACAGGTGCCATCATTCTTCTGCTCCTCCGTCTTGGACAGCATTCTGCCATGTCGTTTCCGAAACTCTCGGGAGCAAAATTTCCTCTCAGCTTGAAAATGACTAAACGCATTCTTCCCCGGCGTCTCGCCGACAGAACTCGTTCGTTTCCGTGCTTCTACTACCCGTCCCTTCTTTCTCACCTCGTCCAACATGTTTCTCAGTGATTTCCAAAGACAGCGCTGGGTAACACAGGCTAGCTCGTGGGACCGTGTACCAACTGTTTTTTTGCTTTTTTTTAAGAAAATTGCCCCTCGCTTATCAGCTGCGCAGCACTCGAACATAGAAATTATTCATCGTTTCAAACAGCTCGGGGAGCTGGTACGTCGCGTCGCTATTTATTTATCTTTCCTTACACCGTCACGGTTTCGTTACGCCTCGCCCTATCGGGGAAATTACTCTTCCACACCTGGAACACCGGTATCGCTCTAAAGGCAACCGGTAGAGGAAACGTTTGCGCAGAGCACGATACGGGTCCCGGAAGGATCGTTAGCAACGAAGGGAACAACGCGGCGGCCGGTAGACGGATTCAGACGTACAACGTTAACATCGTCGCGCTTCATTTACGGTTTTAACACGTACGCGCGTTACTTGTACGCACACGTGCGGAAGAAGAATCGGCTCTGCTCGAGGCAGGCAGCCGCCGCGGCGAAAACTCGCTCAGACGCCCCCGAAATACATAAATTCGAGGCACAAAGGAAGATACACGAGCGGCGTGTAACTTGTTACCCCGTTGGCTGGGGGGTTGGGATCCGAAATGGGGCCGCGACGTACGGAGAAGCAGACGGGGGAGAACGGCGGAACGGCGATGAAAGTCGAAGGAAGGCGGAGCTCGATGGGAAGGCAAAGAGGACCAGGAGCCAAGGAGTGTTTTGAGACCAAATAGAACCGGGAAAATCGTAGCTTCCCGCGGGGAGGAAGAGTGCGAACGTCTCGAGACGACTTCTCGAGACGCGTCCCCGTCCCTTTCGACGGTTTCCGCTTCGACACGGGACCGCTCGATGGATCAACCGCGCTTCGAGTTCAATCTTTCGACGGGTGTTACGGAGGAAACCGCGTCCGTCGACGGTGGAACAAACGGTTTCACGGCGACGCGGATCTCACCCCTACGAGGAATGGCCCCGGGGCCGACGGTAAGGGAGAGTCTAGTGGATGCTGGGCGTCGAGTCGCGTGGAAATGGCCCTTCACGTGCTGCGAGCCTTCGAAGCTCCCCCTTTTTTTTTCTTTTTTTTTTGAGCGCGTTAAAAGTTGCCGCAGTTCGAGTTTGATGCACATAGAGGCGGTATTATTTCTTTTGATGGCAGAAGTCGACGATGTCTGGCGGGTTACATTGGCGACTGAGTGGCGCAAAGTTGTAGTACCGTTATTGCCAGTCTCCACTTAACGAGAACTATTCGATGTCTGACTGGGTACGGACTGTTTCTACTTTCGTCGATCCGCGGAGTGTTAATGTAGCTTTATAAAGGTGCCCCGTTTGGGATTGCGTTGTCGCAATATTTTGCCGCGTCTCGGAGATACAGTTTGATATTTATTATTATTGATATTATTATTATTATTATTATTATTATTATTATTATTATTATTATTAGAATTGCCACTACTACGTATTCGTGCGTACAATGCAGCAGGTTCGACAAGGGCACAATCGAGTACAGCAAAATATATATGTGAATCGGATCGTTAAATTGTCGACAATTCATTTGATCAGAAATTTGGCAGTCCGATAACCCCGAGAAAATTGTACGGAATCGTTTAAGCCCGCTAACCATATTCCGCCGTCAACGTTGCCCCAATTCTCCTGAACGTCTCGCTACCTCGCCGTATCCCACGGGATAACTCATTTATGCCATCAAACTCGACCTCGATCGTTCGCAACATTCCCGCCACGTCCCGCCCGGGACGTTTCACGCACAATTTTTCCGCCCCGCGGCCAGGTTCAACCTGATAAAGGTGCAACAAAATTAAACCGGAGAGCAGCGTGTATCGTATCGCCTTTTCCCCCGGCTCCGAAACTTCCCGTCCCCTACACTTTAACGTCCGCAACCGCGGCCTGGTGGGACGCGTTCAACGGCATAACGAATACGTCGCATCGACGTGCCCCCGCGTTCCGTGCGATGTCCATTAGCCGCTCGCAAGTTGCGCGAACGGTGCTCGCCTCGGAACGTGACGTAATGAGGTAATACTTAAATTGGGTCCACGTGCTGTTGGAGTATCGACAGACGAACAAGAGCGCGGGGCCTTTGGCATGGAAAGCTGCTTGGCGGATGGGCAGAACTAGGCCGCAAACAATGGACCCACCTCTCGTTAACGACGCCATACCGGCGTCGCGTCGTCTGCAGGCATCATCTAGCACAGTCCGGTCTAAACTGCAGCTCGCCTCTCGATGTGCGTGCCACGGCTATCGAGAGTCGAGCGAGCTATCGAACCGCGCGCTGTGCAGTGTAGAACGGCTGTTCGAAGGAATCGTTTGGTGGCTGGTGCGAGGCAATTGGAGGAACGATTCGATTCTTGTGACAGTGTTCAATGTCTGGAGGAAGTGACGGTTTCATCGTGGCGCGATACAAATAGGGGTCGCACTTGACGTGCGTACAGTTATTTTTCCTCGCGATGCTAATTAATTTAGGCTGGCCTTGCTTGTTTAATGTAAAATGGGGGGAGGGGGGCAATTGCGAAGGATGTGCAGGGTTGTTAACTTGATAATCGGATGTCGAATTATCTCCTGATGTCTTTAAAGAGAAGAGGGAAATTAAATTTGACGCGATACTCTTAATATCATCGTTCGATATCAATTAGCGAAGCTTCCATATTTTGCATCAATATTTCCCGAAAATACGAAACGTCCGCAACGGGAAGCTAATTTTACACCTGATTGCAAACATTTGCGACGGATCTCGTCGACCGCGCTTCGCTAAGATCAATTACATTTCCTTTTTCCCGTTCGCGTTGACATATCACGTATGCCAAAAAAGAAAAGAGAAAAAAAGAATTGAGAAACGAAGAAGTTGAATCGAGAGCTCGCAAAAGAATTCCGTGCATTAGAGCGTCGCGTATTGGCCGGTGCGCACATTTAATCCGCGGGATTTGCGGAGATGAACTCGATGACAGTTTTTCGTGGAACGTGCTCCCGCACAGCCGACTGTGCGTTTCCATCGCCCCGCGGATTCAAAAGGGAGAACAGAAATTGCTTCGCCCGCGTTCTATTGTAGCGGGTATCGTTCCGTCACGCGAGCTGCTGCATTTTTGACGCGCCGCGTCGTCGTTTTCTGCGTTTAATATGGGACGACGAGGCGCTAACTAGAAGTAGATACGGTTTGTAACGTGTCAGACTGAGCCGCAACGGAACGGAACGTTAGTACCACCGACACAACGCTCGAATTATTTCGTCGGAACGTGGTGCGTCGTCACGTGGACGGGAACAATAAGCGACGTTCCGGCACAGAGGCGAATGGGTTTCGCGATCAAGTGTTACCGACTTTTCGTTTGACACACGTGTTTGAGCAATGCGCGGTCGAGAGTTTAGCAATCACTTCCTTGGCCGTAAAAAATATCGAACGACTTGTTAACGATAGAGGCTCATAGGAACGTGCCTCGATACATGGATTCATGGTGTATACTCGACCGGGGAAATGTTCTCGAACCTTCAACTTGAAATTATTAATCAGTCGTGAAATTTCTGTATAGATTACAGTGCCTAGCGGACGCAAATTGTCGGTCCGCAGCGATTATTCATTTTTACTTGCCGGACAGCTTCAGTATTTCGCCAGATGTAATTACGTAATAATACGTAATTACAATGACTGGTTCCCGTTGCGCTTTCCTAAATAAGCCGATTTCGAAGCGTATCTTCTACGTTTAATGCTCTTTGTTCTCCGGAGCTTATCTTCGAGGCCCTTCTCCTCCGCCTGAAAATACGGTACCCATATAACACGTACAAAGGGATTCGCATTGACTGAAAGACTTAGTCCGCATTAACATCAGCCCTCCCCCCCTCCCCTGTCGAACGTATTCGAACGATCGGACTCCTTCCACGAAGTTCAGAATCATTCGCCGTTCTTCCGACACTTGACGATACATCGCTTCTCTCTACAGAAAAAGAGCCCCCCTTCGACGGTCTCTGCTATACCGAACCCACTGTCAATTACAAGCACGTTCCATAGTTTCAGCACAAAGTTAGAAGGTCCCCGGTCTTGCAGCTTACGAACGACGAAAGAAACGCTAAGATCACGGGCGCCCCGAAACGACCGAGTATAGCTGGCGATTTTCTGGCCGGCTTAAAGCCGCATAATGGAGCCGCGCGAGTAATACATCTCGCCGTTGGACTGTCCGTATAATGGCCGCGAACTATCAAGGAATTCCAGCCAAGTCCCGGCCGTCGTTGTTCAGCGCGTGTTTTAATTAATGACGGCCCGTACACGGCCGCGTATAATTTCGCCCCTCGGTTTACAGACCAACGGTGTGCGGCCGCACACTGGCCGGATTACAGGCAACATCGATAGTCGATTAAGTTTAAGTCGGCCGGCGCCGAACCGGGACCGCCTTGCTCGCCCCGCGGCCATGTAATTACGCGACGCGATCCTTGGACGACGCGTGCAACGGTGCAGAAGTCGAGAGAATAATCGACGATCCCCGATAAGAAGGGCATCAAGCCGAGGAGGGTGGAGTTCGAGACGGTGGGAGGAGGCGAAAGGGTAGAGTAGTGCGAGTGGAGACCCGGTCCAGCCGGCTCGGCTAATTAGCGGGAATAATTAGAGACCGATCTACTGCCGTGGAAATTTTCCGCCGGCCTGTAATCGTTTCCGGATCGACGTGGAACCGCGATATCTCTCCCCGGGCGCGGTTAATTATCGCGGAGACCGGCCTAACTCGAATCGACTTCCAGGCATCGTTCGATTTTCCCGACAGTCCCTATTTCTCATTCCTCGTTCGTTTCGGGTCCCCATTTTTATCCGTTTCATTTATTCCATTATTTCGTCGCGAGCCCTTGCAAATCTCGATAACCGACGCGAAACCGACGGGCGCGATCGAGAATATCCGTCGGTTCATCGAAATTCCGTATTCGCCGGAATAAGCCGGCGGCGACCACCTTGAACCCCGGCACGGTACAGATACCTGGTGTACTGTGTACGAAAGCTGGCGAACAGGGAACAGCACTCGCCTACGCGGTCTATTTATAGACATCGCTTCTTCGTTCCTCGGCTCATCTCCTCGAGGATTCGTCCCGGGGACAGGACGGCCAGTGGGAGACAAACGAAAGAGCGTCCGCCGGAGACGGAGACGCGACGGAGACGTTCGACGGTTTGCGAATCGGCGCTCGTTCGTTTCGACGCGAACTTTCGAAGACCCCTTTATGCTTGCCGGCGAACAGGAGGAATCGTTTGCATACTGTTCGCCGGGAATATTCTTAGAATGTATACTGGTTCCAGGTTCTCTTTGAATCGGAGAGCGGAACCCGTTTCCCTCGAGCTTATGGGAATTTAATGAATTCCGGTTAGTTCGGGCTGAGTGGAGTGTTACTGTACGCTGATAATCGCAATTGGTAGGATACTTGCGGATAACATAATTGTTGGAAGATGTTCTGCCCGAAATAATTACAAATTCCTCGACGCTTAATGCACGAAACGATCCACGGAATATTCGCTTAACAATGTGCTCCGGGATTGATACGTTTAAACGATTGTGCAATTCTCTCGTTCGTTTCGGCCGACACGATTGTCGCTCGGCACATGTTTGCAACGAGCGAATTGTTCCCGCCGAGCGAATTTTAACGATCGTACGTCGAACCAAGCGGTGCCCCCGAAGCGTACCGAATACGGGCGACACGAAGAGCGACGCCGACGCGTCGCGACGCCTCGTACTCGCGGGCAGAATATCAAATAGACCGATAGCGGAGACAGTCGACCATGTAAGATAAACGAGCCAATATGGCCCGTGACACTCGCTAACTGCCGGATTTAGTGAGCTCGGTAACCGATAACTTTCTTATTAAGTCTCCAGTCTGGGAACGAGTTATCGCGGCGCAGTTTCGTGGAAGGACCATTGCTCTTCCTGGATTTATGCGGTGTTTGCATTACACGCGTGAATTGAACGGGTTCGACGTACGTTCTCGCGGCGCTCGCTGGATAGATCTTCGCCCGAATTGAATCGAAGAAATTAATTCCCCGGTTGGCCAGTAATTTATCGAATGAACTCCGTTGTATAATGACGCGCAATTTTCTGTGAATCGAAGTGTACTCTTTTTACGTAGTAATAGTTCTCGTTCAGTGTCGCAATAAATTGAACGGATTCCGGATCAAGCATATTTGGGCGTTTTAAGAGACTTGGTAATCCACTTCGTCAGTTGCTATATACATTAGCAGAATGCAAACGCCGAGGGGGAATTTTCCTAACCCCCGCAAGTGTTAAGCTGCACCGCATTCGGATACCAACCCGGTAATCCTCCATTCAACGCGGTAACTCAAGGCGTAATTCCGAAATCTTGCGTCGACGTAATACGAATTCACGTTAACTAAAACAGCCCGGCCATAACGGCGGACAATACGAGTTCGCTAAGAACGCTAAGTTCGGTAGCAAATCAGGAAGCGAGCAAAAGGACTCCGCGTGGTAATTAGAGCGTAGCTAGCCAGAGTTTCGGGGTGAATCGATTTCTCTACAATCATCTCGTCTTCGAGGGTATTAAGCTCTCTGAAACGGTGACCGCGATGGAAGGAGGACGGATGGATCGGCGAGATTGCTGTAAAAATCTCGTTTACCCTTTAAATCCCGTCGTAACATCATTTCGCATGCATGGAATTTGGTTTTCTATCAACGCACCGATACGCCACGGTACACCCCGCCGCGACGACGGAACGTAATCGTCCCTTTAATTCAACGCCCCGCGTCGTTCGTCGCCGGAACGATTATTCTCCGCGTGAAAATCAGGGGCACGGGAAGAAGATCGGTTGTCTTCGGGTTCGTTGACTAACACTCGAGGGCAAGGGAGGCGTCTTCATAACTTCCGTTCCGGCGCGAGGCTCGAGCGGATCGAAAATAAGTTTCGCCCTCGTGATGGGGATGGAGAATGGGCGCTCTCGTAAATGTTTCATGACGAACTTTCTTTCTCCGGCGGTATTTAGTCACGACCCCTCTAACTTCGCCGGAGGAAGGAAGTTATTAATCTGCGAGGAGTCAATCCTTCTCTCGCCTTCTCCGTCTCGCGGTCGACCCTTTGTACTCGTGTTCGTGCAATTACGCCTGGCCCCGGCTTTCATTTCAATTCGTCCGCGACTTTTCGCCCCCTCCTCGAGAAGGGCCGTGAATGCAGCGCGGACGGCTACTTGATCGTGTCATTTCGTCCCCGTTCTCGAGCTGCTCCCGGGAATGGGAAGCTCAACGGGTTAATAAATGTATTGTCGTTTCGCCGAATTTTGCGAAGGATATTTTAGGCATTCGTTACGGAGACGCGGCAAGTCGGACGAATTTCTTGTCCAACGTCCGCGTCAGGACTTATTGTTCTGACGAAATATTATTCGTCGAGAAAGTTCAGCTGCCGATTGGTCGTCGCCAAAATGTGTCCGAATATCGTCTCCGCGCTCTTCTTTAAACGGAACCGGGAACGACGAAAAGAATAGCTGGATACGATTTGATCTCCGGTCGTCCGTTCTTAATACCGAGACACTCGACGCGCGACGGTATCCCACGAAATACGTTGACGCCGACACGTTCATTCGTGAGCGTCGAGGAAGCATCGCAACGGATGTTCCTGGGGGAAGGAAAGGAAAAAGTAGAGGAGTCGAATCAGGAGCAAAGTATCGGGCGAGACAAACGGGTGGACCGTTTCTATTTTCGATTGGGATCAAGCTGTCGCGTAATCTCAAAGAATTCCCAGTCACCCGGCGGAAACGCTATTCGCGAAGGAGAGAGCCGCAGCTCTCTGCTGGAACGATCGATCGGCTATGGAAGGAACGACCGTTTTCCTTCCGTTGTGATTGGCATTTTCGGAACAAACAGGACGGCCGCGTTGTTGGTTATCGAGCCCCTTGCCCCCGTTTTCTACGTTTATCCTCGCGGTCGACGTTCGTTTCGATACAAGGGGGAAAGTCCTCGTAGGATTGGAACGAATACCGATAGCTACCGGTTACAGATTAAGCTTATCGACGCCATGTTAGTCGGACCGTTTGTTCATTGTTCGATACTTTTCGTTCGGTCGATCCGTCGTGCGAATCGCCGGCTTAACGCTGCGCGTACATTTTTTGTTCTTTTACGATAGATAGATTATTCTAGGTGAAATATTGCAGAGCTTCGCCCGGATTTGTTAGGAATTTTAATGACCTCGTGTTTGACTGCAAATTACATCATTTGGATTTAGTACTTACCTTGGCTAAGGCGCGCCGGGAAAATATAAAGGATACCCTGTGTGCAGCAATAAATAAGCATTAGTTTTATTTATGCAGTAGAAATATATGAATACAGTCTTGTATAATGTAAATACTTCGAAAAAGGTTCGAAGGGGTCAGGTGGTATTTTGTTCGTTATTTTTTTACTGCTATATTCTCGCGAGTTTTTTTATATTACATTCGTAAACTTTCTGCTCACTGTTGGACTCTCATCTTCGCGAACTTCTAATTCTGTTTGTTTGGTCAACCGTGAATCATTGACACGGCCCGTAGCACGTCGAGCGAAGTTTTGGTGTCGAGCTACGCCAAAGAAAGGAAACTTTCTCGAATTTCGTGTTGGTCATGCATTTGACACCTTTTGCTATCGGTTTTCGACAGTCTTGGTCAAACGAGAAAGTCAACAGCAGGTTACTCGTTATAAGAAAAGTGACTCGACAACTCTTGCTGTCGTGCCCCACCATTCATTCGTCTTTAAAAAAGAAAAAGAAAGGAGGCGAACTTTAATACGCCACATATTCCGTTCGATATAAATTTATTTCACTTTGCAATATCTAGTCAATTTAACTTCGTAATCCCAAACCTCTGTTCATCAGCCTATGTCAGCAAACTTTCGCGAAATCAATTTATTGTCCTTGCCTCGCGAAGCCGCGCGCCGCGCGCCGCGATACAGTTTCAAATAACCAGCGGAGATGATCAAATGGGAATCTCTGTTCAAATTATACCAAAAGTCGGATGGCTCGCCGAGCTCTGGCTAAGCGAAGGAAGAGTTGGTGAAAAATTCAAACGAACCGGCTTGGTACATAGCACGGACGAGAATAAAATTCCCTGCGCAATCGTCTCATAAGTAGATGACCTGCCGAGTTACAATATTTGGATGCCACTTTTCCTTCGAATTTATCAATGAAACTGCGGTTTAAAGAAAATTAATTTAACCATGGAACCCAATCCAATTATATTGACCAATAGCGCGTATATCTCTCCTTCGATAGTAATAACAGCTCGGCTAGCTACTTCCACGAATACAAAAAGGTTAGGAAAACCTCAGACACGGATGATACAACTTAAGAAGTTCTTCAATTGCCATAGCTGCCAGCATTTTGATGAGCCCGTGAATGAAATATATTTTCGACGTTCACAGAACGATGAGATAAGATTGTCAACAATTAAAATTGCCGATTAAAAATACCAACGAAAAGTGCCGTCTTCTGTAAGGGATGTTCGTGAACGTTTCTATCATAGCAAGCTCAGCAATTGAATTGCGAAACGCCGCAACTTCGCCGGCACCCTTAGAATTTCATGCGAAGAAACTTCACATGAACGAGCGAGGGCCGATGTTTGTATCGCAAATAAATTGGAACGAATTTGAGCAGCCCTCGACAGAAGAGGGAGCACCATTCGCGACGAACACATCACGGTCCTCGTGGTCGCGATTCCCCGTCCCTTAAGTACCATCCGCACGCGCGATTCTCCACCAACGACGGACTTAAACCAATTACCGGCAATCTCCAGCGGGCTGCTGCTCGTATTTCGAGCCTCCATTAACCGGCCGCTAAGTAGCCATCCTTGGCAACGTAAAATAAATATACCGGTAAACTCCGTTCTAGAAGGGGAGGAGGGTGGGGGGGGGGGCAATAATTTCGAGCCCCAATATCCGGAAACACGAGGATTTATTCGTCTGCCGTTGGTATCTTAATAAATTGCGGGGCTGTCGCGAATGCCTGCCCCTCCGGGATGTTTCGTTCGTAAAAGAACGATGGGGTTTTGTCAGTTCGCTACCTTGGAGCCGAGAAAGTGCCGAGCAAAGGATATACGCACGATAACGGATAAATTGTCGCGCACGGTGGAAACGGTTTGCCTTTAACATCGCCGCGGGTTTCAGAAAGAAAAAAAAAAGAAGTACACAAACCCCCCCTCGTGCTTCGTGGAACATACGCAGCACAGGGATTTCCATTATTCATGCTTCGAGGCGATTTAGTTGGACGTATTCCGGTAGAGTGCCTTAACGTAAGAAACCGTGTACGCGGTAGACATTTCGACGTTGACGTTGCACGTTGCACGTTGTACACTTCGCGGTTTCACCCCTCAGATTCACGAAGACTGCTACGTATCCATTGATAATTCCCGGCCACCTGATAAACGATTACCCATACCTGTTACTCGCGGAACATTTGCATCTTCCGCTTCACCGTAACGCGGCGGGATCGAATACCTCGCGTTTCCCAAACCCCGTCCCCGAGGAAACGTCGACGAGCACCCGTTGCACGCGGAAGCACGAAAGCACAAATCGCGAAATAAAATCGCGGAGGGCCGGTGGTTGTCAGCCAATTGGCCGAGGAATAGCCGGCGGTGATCGAGCAACGTTATCCGTCTCAATCGAGTGTCTCGAAGAGGGCAACGACGTACAAAAGGAATTCGTGCTACGCGTCGACGATCCTTCTGTGCGCCAAGGGGGCGGGTCTCGCGTGCAACAACGCCACGGAACACGGCGATCCTTTATCTACGACGAGGAAGGAAGTCGAGTCGGCGTTCAAATAGCTGAGAGAGAGAGAGAGAGAGAGGTCGACTTTATCGCGACTCCGCCGCCGGCCGTATCGATGATTTCAGGCTTGCCAATGGTCCGTGTCTTCCGCGTTCGTACTACCCTTCCGCCGTGCGAAAGAAAATCGATCGATCTCGGCGAAACGTTCCTCGGGTCTCTCCGACCCGTCCACCATCTCGTCCTTGTCTATCGCGGGGCACAGGCAGGACCGTTCTTACTCCTCGAGACGATTAAACGATATTCCAGTGGGAAAATATTAGATAATGTTTTTCTTTGGAAATTGGAGTTCATAGGCGAATCGACGGTAAATATTTGCCTGACGCTTATCGCTCGCGAATGGATACCGTCCACTTGGTTTCTCCGCGACAGAATTGCGTTTGTGACCGGGCTCGTTGCAAATACAGAAGGGCCCCGATTAACCGGGTTGCTGAGAGGAACGGTCGAAAATATGTAATTTGTATATGGAACTGATCTATGTTTTTTGTTTCACGGCAACGTTTCGTTATGAATAACGTTTCATTCTGGTGCGTTGTCGCATTATTCTGCCGGCTAATCGCTCGCACCTTCTTGCCGTGGAAAGAAAATAGATGGTACGAGTGACTAGTGTCATAGCAGGGGTTGGTATTGAATAGTGGCGATACTATTGCGCGTATTTAACAACGTTATCCCAATGCTTCAGCGGGGCACGAATTAATTGTATCGCGTACGACTTCTACGCCGGGTAACCGACACCCCGGTGAACCGAGACCGCGGTTAATCGAAACCCGGGTAATCGAGGTTCCACTGCACATCGTCCGAATACGAACAAGTTGAATAATCCGTAATCTACTTCCCGTTGAATATCGACGCGTTCGCGGTTCAATCGGGAGGAAAAAACCGTTGACAGTTGTACGTTTTTTTTTGGAACAAAAGGTTCCCTTCAAAGATCGAAATAGCCGTAACGAATTGTCGATTGCAATCAACGCGATCCGTCGAGTCAGTTGTGTTTCTAGTCGAGTATAGATGCTGCAACAGTGCAGTTGCGCTCGCGAAAGAAAGGTGGACATATTAGGCGGAAACGAACGCGGAATGTCGGGGAGGAAAACGCGGGGGGGTGGTACGGACGAGCATTATTGCAGGATTGAAAGGTGCAGAGCAATTGTGCGTCGGGGGCTTTTGCGATCTTTTGTCGAAGGGTCGCGAAAAAAGTTTCTGGACAAGGGAAATGAGAAGGTTGGGGGAGGGCGGTTCCTTGTTGTCCCCGCGCTATTGAAAGGAAATGGAACCGATTGTTTAGTCATGCGGAAGCGATGCTACGGGGCCGATTTCGTTTGCGTTACGTACGAAATGAAAGTTCACTGACCGGCAACCGTTTCCTGGAATCCCGCCGATCGCCCCGATTCGATGCTTTACGATCTCTGAGCCGGTTTCGACCCCCTCGTCGCGTGCTGTCGCGTTCCATTTAAATGGACGACTGGGCCGAGGATGACGTTCGATAAAATTGCGACGAGAGGTTGGCTCGGCTCTCGGCCGCCGTTTCGACGAAAGTTTTCGAATGATTAGAATTATTTCCTTTCTCCCGGTCGATGATGTTTCTCTCGAATTGTGCTGTTCACTTCGAACTTATTGGTACGAGGTGGTCGAAATAAGTGTAGTACTGGTATGTCAGGGTTTCGTGTAATTATATGGATGACACAATATTCCTGTAATATCGTACATTTATTCGGAATGGAAATTTTTCATCGCCACCCTATGATGTATTATACAGCACAAGTGGTGTTTAAACTTTGAGTTTCATTTTCGTCGTTTGGCTAAATAAACGAAACGAACGGGGATACATTTTTGTATGCCCGGAAAAATGAAGAAATGGATACAGGTATTAATAATAATCGTGTCAGTAAACGAGGAAATAAGACAGTAAACAGAGCAGCGGTAATGCGAACTGATCGACCAAACAGGATCGAGATGGTACCGCATGCGAATTAGCATTGCGTGTACTCGTTTCGAATTTGTCGCGACGTCCCCGGAAACGGAACGACAAACAGATTTCCGCGCGACGATGAACGCGTAAAACGCATGAAATATTTGCCGTAGTATATCACGTTTGACGCTCGTGTACAGTTGCTGGAGAGATACGAATTTTCGTCCGCCTGCCCTGTCTACTTATAAATTCGAACAGACCGCGGAACGTTTCGGATAACACGGAATTGATTAATATTCCAACTATGAAAAAAGTAAGATCACTGTTCCTAGTTCGCGACGAGTCTCCATTCTTGCGAATTGCGTGCATTTTCCTCGGTTTTGTTGAACGAAGAGTCGTTCAGCATTTACCGTGCAACTTTGTTCCCTAGTTGCAGGCCTCGCTTATGTTTTATCAAGCGTGTGCTTTCGTTTGAGTTCGCGTTCCCTTTCTGCTTCCAGCGATAGCGGCGAGCGTGTTCCTTAAGGAACCGTCGGAGTACGCGTCTGCATTTTCGCTGCATTTGTACGAAGGAAAGCGTCAGAAGTGAGAACGGAATTTCAAGCGAAACGGCGATGTCAAAAGGAGCGGGCGGCAGTTCGTTTCCTTCGTTGTTTCTCCATTGTAAATTATTCATCTTTCACGTGCTAATCGAACGATTAATAAACAGAAAAGAAAGGAACGCCATGTCGGCGAAACGAGTCGTAGGCGATAAAGGAAACTCAGTCGGGAATTTCGAAACTTTTTCAGCCAATTTTTTTTCGTCACTGCCCTGGTAAAATTCCCGGATACCGACAGGCGTCGCAACGCCGTTCGCGCTTTAACCGTTTGTTAATTTTGATATTCGAAAGCAGTTGCCCCCATTTAATTAATCCGGACTCGAATTTTTCACCGGTCGCGTTTTTTTTTATTTTTATTCTCGTTCGTAGGATCGGGCGCGGTAATTTTTCTCTCCTTTTCTCTGAAGGGAATAAAAAGGTAAGAGAGGGTTGCTGCAAATTAACGTTTAATTATACGCCGGTGGGCGCTATCGCGCATTATATTACGAGATGAAAGTAACGTTGGCTGGTGGCCGTTTGCGAAATCCAAACTCGATAACACCAATACCGCCCCGTGATTTATGGTTCCACAAATTAAAATCGTATCAAGATTACCGGGGTGGCCGCCGGTTCAGCCGAGAGTAAAATTTTTCGAAACACGAGGCGCGTTCACCGGCGGCACCCGGCTTCAATCGACGTGCAAAGTAACAATCAAACGATTTTATTTCCATGCTTTTGCCCGCGCCAAAGAAACTCCGTTCCTTGGTCGTTATTGTTAGTTCCTTTTTACAGATCCTCACTTAACCGGCGAAAAATGAGACGCGTGCAACACAGTTTAAAAATATCCCACCGAGCCTCGCGAAATATCTACCGTTTTACTGTCGCAATGATAATTATATTTCGCTGCGCGAATACACATGAAGCGAGTGCGTGCTACGCGTGTCAAGAACGGGTCCAAAGGTACAGCGCAGCGAAAGTAATTACAAGAGGTATCTCTTCAAAGTTCCCCGAAGTCCTATGAATTTCATAAACGGGGTACTCCGCCCATCAATTTGCACGCGTTTCATATTGCGTACTCGCGACTGACTTCTTTCTAGACGTGAACTACCGTATACACGTACCCGCCGAGGGGAACGGAGCCGAAAACGAATATTACCAACCATTATTTCCACGGTGTATTAATGTAGGACGGTTAAAGCGGAATCATCACGAAACTAAAATTGAATCGTAATTAGCTCGAGGAGCTCCATTGTTTCGCCTTTGCCCTTTCATTTAATCAATCAAAATTTCCGCCCACGCCACGTCCCAATGAATATGCAATCGCAAACGAACTTCTGCAAGCTGCCGCCTAACCGATGAAAAATTTCATATTCTACCAACGGTGGCCGCGATGTCTGGTAATATCTTTACGATCGATTAATTCAACGAATTAAGTGCAACCGCCCCGGCATAACGGCCGATTAAAGGCCACACCTCGCCGTGATATCCCGCATGTTCGTCTCGCGAAGCGTTCGATCGTGAAAACTACGGGCCAGAGAAATCTGCGCTGCGTAACGTGACCTGGTCAGATTGTTTTCATCAGATGAAGCTGATCGCGCCCCAGGGATTCGGTAACCGCACCCTCGATGTAATACTTCCTTCTCGATTATCGTTTCGTGTCGCGCACTGTTCCATACGCAAATCCGTGCGTTTTCTATTGGCGGCGTGATATAGAGAACTTTACGAGGGGTGCGGGAAATGTACTTCGTTCCTAGCTTCCGTTAGGTGTAATAAAATCGTACGGAGGGGCGGGGGGGAATGGTAGGTCGTCGCGAATACCCAAGATATTCAGCCGCGTCTGTATTTTTGTGACTTACAAGTAACTTGTACCGGAGTTATGATCGCAAGATCCTGATACGTCCAGCTCTGTATTGTTTTTAAAATCGTCCGCTGGACTTTCCTTCGTTTATGTTAGATACAATTTGCTCTGAATTTATATTGCACAGAAAGAAAACAATTTATACGATGGCAGTATTGCTATCATTATTAATTTATCCACCTAACATTGTACAGTAGTAGTTACTCTACAACGCCAGTAATAATCTTACATATTATATTTCGCGCTTATTAATTTCATACCTGATCGAACGTGAAATATTCAAGGAATATCCGAAATCTCTGTTCGACGCAAATATCCAAGAGGCCGACGAGAATGAAAAGAAAACATAATATGCGCACGTTTCGAGGGCGACTCGTTTCTATTTTCATTCCGCTACTCGTTACAGTACTCGGACCGTTAAGTAACATTCTTATTCACCGCATAGCGTGCCGCAACTATACGGGACCGACTGTAACGCGAGTAGGCGGCGTGCAATTTCAAGGAATTCCTGCTTCGATCCTCCAGCGGACCCGCTATCGCTTCCGGATCGAGCAGGATAGCGGGGAAGCAATGGAATCGCTGGGTTCATTAATTACAAATCGCATTATGAAACTCGGTAGCGCGGAATCTCTAGTTGCTCGCGCCGAGAAAGGAGATAATGAACGTTCGGATTCGCGGGAGCTTTTTATAGGAACAGAACCGATCGAGTAATAGGAGTTGTCTTCGTGCCTGATCATTACCGTTAGTCCCGTCGTTTCTTTATCTGGAAGCTGTGTATCTTCGATGAAACGCGAGAAGAAAAATGATTCGGGCTGTAAAGATTAAATGATGCAACTGGATACGAGGCTAGATCACTTGACATTTCAGATTTGTATATTTCTATTATTTACAAGTAGTGTCAGTCCCAAATGGATTTAAATGCTTCGAATTTCCTAAAATTTGCCGTATCGCCAAAATACACTCCTGTGCAAGAATTAAATACATTTGTGTCGCGTTAGAAGGTGGAAATGAGAGGATAATTTGTTCGAAAATTTCACAAATTCGGTGGTCTGAACGGACCTCGATAAATTTCACCCACGCGTTGCAAGAGAAATCTGGGAAGAAAATGGAGGCGTATCAAAGTAGAAGCTTCACTCCTTCAAATGCGCCCAGGTAAACTGTCGTGAAGTTTTTTCTTTTTCACGAAGCTACAGCAATTGGAGGCTGGACAACATTTCGGTGGAAGTTCAGCGATCCTTTAATTTCGCTCGACAAAGAGGCAAAGTTGTTCGCGAGTCGGAAACGTTTAACGCGGAATCCCATAAACTGAGACTTCATCGTGGAAACTTATAACCGTCCGCGATTAACCATTTCACGCGTAAACGTGCGCCGGCATTAACTCGATCGTAAAAACGTCGATGCAACGAGCCAGGTGGCTGCGTTCAAACAGAACATCTGGTCCATTCCGCTGCTGCGCCACCGATAATAATTTATCCCGCGTCATTAACAAGTTCGGCTAATAAAATTAACACGTGCAGCCCTCGTGCTTCTCGAGCGCGGCACCTTGCGATATTCATAAATACACGCAGACCGTGCGACGCACGCGTGGAATATTAATCACGATTCCAAACAGCCGCATTTGATCTGTAAAAATCCGCGACGAGACGCGAACGAAATCGCCGCAAGATCGAGGGAAAAATATTCTCAACGAATCTCAATTTCTCCGCCCCGTAGATCCAGTTTCCACGTTCCGTTACGATAATTCTCGAATTTTTTACCCGTCCTAATCACCCCGCGATTACAGCCCGCATTATATCTAACGATCGTTTTCGATCCACGCTTTCTTTTCTTTTTTTTTTATTATTAACGCACGTACAACCTTAATACGCTCACCGGAACATCGAATATGATAATACGGAAAGTTGTGGTAACATTAGCATAGTCGGAACGTTTCGCCCGCGCGACGCGCACGTATGCGCGTGCGTGCACGCGAGCGAAACTCGTCCCGTGCCTTCGTTATCTATGCTGACCACATGCCGCGTAATCTTCTTCATTATATCTGCTTGTCTGTTTTACATTTGCATTAAACGAAAATGTTTGCGTACGCGCGTTCCACCGCGCGATAACGTCGGGACTTGTGCTGACTGGTGGCCCCCCTCTCGGGTTCCCGCTGGCTAAATCGGGGCCAGAACGAACGAACGAACGAACGAGTTTGAGGAGACTGCACTTTTCTGCTCGTTGTCGGTCGTTTGCCTCGACCGAGCAGATTTTGTCGCGGAAGGAGTGGCTACCTTTTTGTCCCGTAGCCTTGTGGCAGAAACGAACGCTCGTCTTTCAGACGACGCGTGGCTGGAGCTAGGCGATCGCTGCTTTTCCTTTTTCGAATTCGAGCGACATTAGCGTGCAGCGTGCTGGGGGGGGGGGGGGTTAAAGTATATCGGCCGCGCGATTGTGACATTTTTCGAAGCCTCGTCGAAAAGATCGCCGGCAATATACATATTCTCGAACGGTTGTCGAGCGGCGTTCAGATTTGTCGAGGGTCGAGGGAAGTCCTCTGTTCGTCGGATCGGCAAACAAATATCGAACTTATCGAGCGAAATTGATCGCATCCTTCGTTCGCCGACACGAAGAAGCCCCGCGACCATGGTTCCCGAGTGCCATCGTGGAATTTTCGGCGGGCTGCCGCGAACCTAGAAATTCCAGCGGCGGCAATTAACGGGAGCACTTTAGTGTGTACCTTGTGGTCGGGACCAGACAAAGGGAAGGATTCATTGATGGAGGCATGCGAGGGCGGCCGCTACCCCCGGCTCTCTCGCCCGGCAAACATTGTTGCGTCGGGCCGGAGCGAGTTTCGAGAGGACGCCGCTCGCTTGTTCACCGGAAATCCCGGTGAACGGGCAAGCCGCAAGCTTCTTTTTTCCTCCTTGCTTTCCGCGGATTCGAGCTTGCCCGTTCGTCTGCGTTTCGCATCATCAATCACCGTCTTGGCCCGGGCATGTGCCGGCCGTGAACGTACAACTCCCCTGATGGACGTTTCAATTTTCCAGTCGAGTTTATTCGACCGATTTTACCCGGCGATCACCGGCGCGCAAGAACGATCGAGCGAAATCAGCATCGAGGATTTGTACAAATGCATCGCTGCGAACGTTCGACGATTCTGCGATATTATAAGGATGGATAGAAGACGAGGGAGGGCTGCGGCTCGAGCAGGCTGTTTTTCTTTTGAGAGGGAGGGAGAGGAAAAAGGGACGCGCATTCTCACCAGGGAAAAGAGAAATATCGAATCGCATCAGCTAAAAGCCAGCCCCTCCCGTCCATTTTTTTAATTTACCCGCTATATTTTCTCAACGAACCGCGTCAGCGTCCCGCCCTTCCAGACGTTTTTCCATCTCCCTAAGTACGAAACGATCCCTGAAAGAAAGCCGCGGCACATTGCACGGGTCTGTGCACTTCCGTCTGTGTCTTTCGCCTGACTCTTGAACAGCCTGTGGCATCCTTAAACGTTCGTTGCAGACGTTCCTTGTTTCGAATTAAAGAACCTGCTCTGTGTAACTAATATGCACGCGATTTTATCGTATCAACTGCTCGTTGCCTCGTGGACGTTCGGGGATATTATTCGGTTGTTGAACGCGGACGCGTTTGGCAAATTTTTCAGAGGCTCCTTTCGAGATTTGATGGTGCCTGAAACTCTTTGAAACTCTTTGAAACTCTTTGATACCGTTCACATCTAGCTGGAAATTTATCGAACCAACTTTTGCACCGGCTTGCATTAATTAATTTGTTCGTGCATTTCAAATATGTTTTTCGCCGCTACGGTTGCATTATTCCAATCTATTAAACTCGTGTAACATAGCGTACCAAATATATTCTTTCGCCGCGTTTATTTTAGATCGTAGTGACAACTGTCTAGATTTCGGTCCGGATTCGCGAATGTTCGATGCAATATTGTCGGAAGATTTCCATTTGTAAGTAGCGCGCGCAGCAAACAGATAAACGATACTTGCGATACAAGCCCCGGTTTCTTAATCAAATCTTTCAGAAGAATCGGATTACTAAGATCGATTACTCTCACGTAACCACATACTTTTCTCATTGATATTGGACAACACCGTGTCTACGGTGTCCTTTGCACTCGCCCGGCACTCCGTTAGAACGTCCGAAACCGATTCCGCAGGCATATTAGCCCACGGTGGCGTTATTTCGGTTGATCGATGCGACGCACCTGCGTACCGGCTGATTTATATCCGCGGCTGCCGCCTCGTTTTAATCTCCCTGTGCCCCCGGAACCGCTGTGACATTTGTAATCGTAGGGAATCGGACCGATTTCACAGCCGAGAAGTCGTTCGCAGGAGAGGACCGTTTAACAGCGCGGCTCATCGTTGATTTTCTAAGGGGACGGCGTTCCTGTGGATTTTCCTGAACGATCGCCGTCCGGCTGGTCGCAATAACGGTGAAAAATAACGGCCGTGCCAAACGGTTATGCAAAAGTCCTACCCCTTGATAGATCAACAGGGTGACACGAAGAACGCGAAATAACAAGGGCCATTTCTCTTCGTTCTCGCTGTTGCTCCCTCGTTGTCGAGTCGCCTTTACTCCCTCTCTTCTACTGCTTCTTCTTCTCCTTCTTCTTCTTCTTCTCCTTCTTCTTCTTCCTGCGCTCAGCGCGACGCCTGAAAACGTTCCTCGAGATAGAATATTGCCTGCAACTTACGTCCGTCTTCCGTAGCACGATATCCTGCTTGCGTAACGTTATGAATCATGAATGTCCCCTGTGTTCCTTCGAGATGCATACGCCTTGTTACGTGACGCGGGTGCCAGCTTGGCCCGGTCAACAGGAGCGCAAGGGGAATATGGTTTCGACGATTAAAGAAACTGTTCCGCCGGAGGTCGAGCTCGAGCCTGATTCGCGTTTCGCGTGCATTTTCGACGCTGCGCCACGGCGAAATCGCGGTGGCGAATGCAGACGTGGCTTTTGAAATATTGGCAACTGCTTCCGTGCAACTAATAAAAAGAACATACCTCGCGGCGCGCACGACGGATAAAAGCCTGCGCTGTAACTTTGATAATAGCCACGACTTTGCTGCAGTAAAATCGTAGTAATAAAAGGGGCATGCCGGTGAATAAAGAAACGCGGCTAAACGCAAGATTAAGATACGTACGGATGCTAGTAAAACCGGGGTCAGGATTTTAATTTAAATAATTCCGTGGAACATTTACGATCGTGTGTTTCGATGCCGCGGGAATTCCAGCGGAAACATCGTACGGTGGGTCTCCGCGCAGAGAATTGAAACAACGATCGAGAAGAGAATGTGTGCATTACGTGTGCTCGCGTTATCAATTAAGATCCCCCAAGATGGAACGCGGAGCACGTGCTCTCGAACGCCCCGGATTATTCGTCGCGCCCCGGTGTTCTGCGTGGCGCGTCCATTAAACAGAGGAAAAACTCGAAGAGTAACAGTCGCGGCGTAACTCCCGGGTATGCAAGGAACACCGAGTTGCCATTTCCCTCGTTCGGTGGGCGTAGTACGCTTGCAACTCGGAGATTCCGGGACGCCATAATTGCACGATCCCGTGCGTTCTGCCCAGAGTCTCGTCTTCCCACTCGGATTATCCAGCACCGGCGTGGCCGGTTCGTTTCTTATCGCGGCTGTCCGTTCCGCACGACTGCCGGAAGCCGCTTGTAGAATTCCAACCGTGGAACCGATTCACAATAAGCGACTGCTTATGAATTAGTCGGTCGTCGTCCCGGCGATCCATCATGCCCGCGTGTCTCCGAGAAGCCCCGCTCGAAAAGGTCCATCGTAGCCGAGTGATTTACGCTCTTCTCGTCTGATCTACGCTTTCGAACGTCGATTCCCTTTCCGTACATCCCGGTCGCATTTTTCCCGCACGGTTATTAATAATTTACGCGCCGTTTCGCGTGCACGCATCCGGCAGACACTTTGCTCCGCGCGCATAATTATGCGAAGATGCGGCGAACGACGGCGATGCGCAAGAAAAGGGTTTCGCGACCACTTCTATCTCGAATCGAGTAGTCGTACGATGGTCTTTGATATTGAAGATTCGATCTTGGGGGAACAGGGGTTTCCTTCACCTTGATTGAGGAAGCATTCGGAGTGCATGCGCGAGAAATCGTTGGCGCATTCGCGAAAAAAATTGCTCGACAGTTTCTGAACACCGCTATTACAATGGACAGGTAATCGGGGGGGGGGGGGAATCGTATGGTCCCGGATAATTGAATTATAGCGGAACGGTCACATATTGAAAGCGATCGCGGATTACGACGTACAGAACAATTCGCCGTTCGACGTTCGACATTAACTCGTTCGTAATTCGCGTGAATCGCGTCCCGACGCCCCGCGCCGTGCCGTTCTAAAATTCCAAGCGGAAGACGAGACGCGACGCCCGCCGCCCGTCAGTTTAATCTCCGCGCGGAGTTCGAGAAGTTGATTTAAAAGTTGGTAATTCCGACCGCGGTCGACGAGTTTACTTCGGCCACTTCATCGTTGTCCCTATCAAACTTCTCCTGTCTTGCGCATCATTTTTCATAAAGGCGAAATAGGTTGCGATTGCCCCCTGGCTGCGCATCCCCGGGGAGAACTCGACGAACTGGCTGGATCAGACGGGGACCACCCTTTTGTAATAGCTTTCTAATTATGTCTCGATTCATTCCTCGATGGGGACGTTGTCGAACGAGCTGATACATTGGCAATGACGAGCGGATAATTTCTTTTGTCGGAGCCTCGAGAGTCGTTTCTGTTTTTTGTTTTCGTTTTCCAATTAATTATCATCGGTACCGTATCCGCAATGGATCTCGGGATTGCTTCGAACAAAGGCCGCGCGGAATCTGTAATAATAAATCCTGCATCCCAGGTAAACGCGATCGAGCTCGTAACAAATATTGTCTGATTCAACACAGAATTCTCCCGAATGCAGAAAAAATTAAAAGTTGTCACCCTCCCCGATACTGAAATCGATACTGAAACCCTGGTCCACAATTTAACACCAAGACAATCATGAAATCTGAGGTCGAAAGCAACTTCTTCCATTTCACGCGTCCCAGAGAAAAACAAAACCTTGACATCCTCGGAAACGTACTCACCCGTCTCGTAAATCCGCCTAAACCAACAGCCGGACAAAGCAAGCCGAAGCCTATCGAGGCCTCGATCGCCAAAAAGAACAGGCAGTCCAAACACCGGGCTGCTCGGTTCAATCGAACCAAACGCGACCACCGTCGAAAAGTCGAAAGACCGCAGCAATCGTGGTACCATAGGGGTAGCAAGGTTGACTAACTCCGACCACGGGCATCAACACCTCGCTCGGCATCCCCCTGTTGATCGACAGATACGTTGACCACGGAGGGTCGCCGGCCAGTTAGTGGACGGCCGCAATGTAATCATTTGCGGTGTCGGAATGGTCGCGTCATCTCTCTCTCTCTCCCTCTCCCTCTCGTCCCTTTTCGATGGAAGGGTCGATGCAACCGCCTCTTGGCGCTGCCAAATCCCACCCTTTAGCTTGCCCCTCCAACCCTCCGGCTCGACTATTCGAGCCGGCTGTTAATAGGGATTGAGATCCTCTCAGAGCAGCCGCCTGAAGCGCATGCGGTCGCCTACACTTCGAACCGATACCGAGTCGCGTCCAACGATTGCAATCATCCCTCGAGAAATTGGTAAGGACGATGAATCCTCGAGCGTTGGACCAACCCGTGGATCGGTGAAATCTTGGGGGTTGAACGGAAATGATTGGATGATCATTGGAGATGTTTTTTTCAACGATTGATCGACTCATTGTTCCCTTGTTGGAGAGCCGTTTTCTTCTTCTTTTTCGATCACGTTCCGTATGACCGAATTTTCGATGCTGCGACATAACTGCGACTGTTTCGTTGTCAATCGATTGCGCGGTGACGGGTTAATTAACGTATCGGTCGGAAACCTCGCTGCCACATATTTTTCCACGGTAATACGCTTCTATTTCGGCGGCGTGAAGCTTGTCGGGGAATGCGGCGCACGCAAATGTATACCGGATGCGAACCGCGGCGAATCGAAAGTTAGACATCGCCGGCTTAATTTAGGTCGTTAATGCCACGTTTCTGAGCTATCGAGTTCGCAGAATGTATCGCTAATTACGAACTCCTCGAGGAAATTATGAACTCGGCGTAAATACACTCGGCAGAATTCGTTACGCCGTTGATACCGCGGTAATAAATTAATTCGTGGCTCTTTCGGCCGGGCAGCTCGAGCACGAAACAAAGCACGAGGGCCACTCGAAACTTCACGTGCGAGCAGAGTTAAGCTACACCGGGTGTTTACGTGTTTTCCCCAACTTTATTATTCAAGGGGCGCCCAGCAAATCAATTGAAAAGCCCATTTCAACGGAGCAGTTATAAAAGCAGAATTTTCCACAGAGCGTTCCACTTGAAACGATACCTCCAAATATCTTCAAAATTGTTGCGGATATTGAAGCAAATAAATATATATGCAGAAAAATAAATGCAATATACTTTGTATACTGCATAATGCATAACGTATTTAACGTATTTGAAAAATACGTAATCCTATTTAAAAAAAGGAGAACAACAAGAATAATTCTGTCTTCTATATATTTCTGCGGAATCCATTCGAGTTCCGCGAGGGTGACTTTCCAAAACAATTTCACAGGAACATTCTGCGTACTTACAAAAACTGATCAAGCAGCTCTCTTCCTTCAATCTACTCCATACTACCCCCGATTGCCTTTCGTACTCGAGGCTCCAAACTTTCCCCCAGAAGCTGGCCACCGTACCATTACTCTATAACGCGTTCGTAGACCCCCAAGCAATAGAATAATTCTCACGAGCCAAGAATTCGCTACCACTTCGTTCAGAATAGCCTCCAAGACACAGCTTCTTTCGTCCCGTTTCCCCGAGTCCCGTGTCTAAACGCGATACACGATTCTCCTACAAATTACGCACCGCATACCCGGCCACGATTACCCATATCAAGGGTGATTGATGTACCGCAGAAGGGACGTGGCCCGTGTTTGCCCGAAGCTCACGATCGCTTACGCCGCGAACCGATAGCTCGAATGCAACGATGCAGTTCGCAATTATGCGCCGAGGAAACGCACTTGCTCGCGGCGATGCATCACAGTGATCAGTCTGACGGGCGGTTGGGGGGGTTACCTACAGTCAGACAAACGTTGAGATAATAGTATTGATAAATCGAGAATCGATCGAGCTTCGACGCATCGATGGCCCTAATATCGTTGGGCGGGTTGTACTCGTTATGAAGAGCCCGTACGTTGCGTCGCGATTAATGACAAGCAAAGAACGACGTTTCGCGTACGCTTCAACGAGGCGATGAATTTGGCGCGACATCGACGACCGTCCCTCCACCTCGTTCGCTTTGTCGAACATGGGGCCCCGTACGCCCAGCCATTCTTGTCCGGTGCGTATGAAATTTATTGAAACGCACCGCGACTCGAACGTAGTGGCCCGCGGCCCGCAATTTCGTTAGCGAATTTAATTGCGCTGTTTACAGCGGCGGCGCGTTAATGCCATTATCGTCCCCATGGCGTCAAGAACAATATTGCTGACGATTAATCCGGGCCGCGGTGTTATAGCGGAGTATCGTTCGGATGTTCGGTGCACCCTTTTCGCGTTGATTTTCGGATTTCGTTATGGGCTGACGTTTCGCGCCTATATCTGCACCCACGCTCATTTCTACCCTCTTTCGTTTAACGGGAAATAAAGTATATTGGTGTTGAATGCAAGATTTATTCGTTGGACGAAATTGGAGACGCGTGGCGTTTCTAGATCGGACGGGTACGCTCTACTGTAGTTGCATAATTAAATAGGTTTTCTTTAGGAAATTTATCGTGGATTCTCGTGTGACAATCAACTACCGGTGGCTTCTTTTAAATTAGTTCGCGGACAACGTTTCCGAATATGGGACAATCTCGCTTAGCTGTCAATTTTCTCGACGCATTCGTTGCTTATCGATTTCATTCATTCCTCATTTATTCAGGAGGTTGGCGTGTAAAGTGCAAGATATAGATGGGTCGACTAAGTGACAGAACTATCGGTCCGTTATGATTCAGTTGTTCCGTGCAGCCTGGAAACTGTGCCATCGCAAATAGACTTCACTCCACTTGCATTTTTGCATTCCGTTCCCATGATATTTTTTATTTCACTGTCATTAGCCGTCAGATTTCAGGTCGTTCGATTATTTATTATCTCGTTCCGAACTCGATCTGCATTGGTTTCCAATCATCTCTATTCCCGGTGTGCTTACGAGTTCGAATTCTTGAAACAAAGAGAATCTTCAATTCGCCGATACCTCGCCTCTCGATTTCTCTAATCGACGGCCACTCGTTGGTTTTTACGATACCCCCCTAGGCCACGCGGAAGCCTCGCAGCGCCCTCGAAACGAGCAGCCCTCATTTTGGCCGCAAGCCAAGGATCATCCCTGGAATTGGTCATCTTTGCTAATAGCTGAAGCTCTTTCCGCGCATCCGAACAACTAAACTTTCTCCGTTTCCACATCGGTTTTAATTGCGTTTCTGCCGCACCGACGCGGCCGCAGATTTATCGCCGCATTTGCGTTCGATTGACATCTTCATACTCTAATACTTGAACAACTTAGCCCCGATAACACGTTACCTTTCCCCGTTTTATAACGTCGCGCAGAATTTCACGTTATCCATAAAGTTCCAGGAAAAACTGCATTGTTTTTCATGATAATATTATAGTACGTTAGTTCGTAACGTTATCAAAAGATTCGCAAGTTACTTGCATTTACAGAAATTGAACGCTGTAATTTCTAATCGACGCTGAACGAACCTTTTTCCCCCGTTTCTCGATTGCCCCGACGAATTTTCACGGAAGACTTTCCCATTAAATTTTCGTGGACCACCAGCTACGGGATTCTCCTTACCTTTGGGGCGCAAAATAGACGCTAATTGAAACGTCTGAGCGCCACGGGGGGCGGCTATCTTCGAGGTTGCAGCGAAGGGAGCGGTTTTAAAGGGTGCACGAAAGAGTGCGTCGCGAGGGGTGTACGGTAAAGGAATTACGGCGGCTGGCTGGCAATTATGGCGTAATAATATAACGCTGTTAAACACGACACGCTGGCAGGGTGAAACTAGAAAATTCTAATCTAATACGACCGCATCGCCGGAGTCGGTAAATCAGGTTCGTCCTCGCATTTCGTTCGGATTCCACGGGAAGGCATTATGATTCTACGCGTAAAATAGTTTTATCGTCATATTTCACAAGATCACCTAAAAATAAATGACCAGTTGAAACATTTGAATGGCTCCTGGCCGCGCGAGGCACGTTAAACTTAAGCTTATTATGAAATTAATAAATGACGGATTCTTAAGATGCGACACTTTGTTACATCTCGACGAACAGAATTGTCTGAAATGAGAATGCTTAGCTACAGAAGTATTAAAAATTGTAAAATTCTTAATAATTAAACGCTTAATAAATAAGCGAAACATAGAGTTGTCCCTGTTACAAATACCGGATGGAATTTGCCCGTAGTTTGACAGGTAGTTAAAAATTTCTTACGCTGATCACACGATTCGCAGTTCCCTGCGCGACAATAGTGCGAACTAAATGATGCGTCCGTACGTTCTAATGAAACTGCGTTTCCCTTGCAACTCCCGTCCCCTCCGCTAGCAACCTATGAAAGGGAGAATGGGCCCTCGACGTGGGTGACGTTTAGAGAAGAAAGTACTCGTTTGAGAGAGTGCTCGCTGAAAAACTTGCTAACACGTGAGATCTTCGGGTTCTCAGCTTTTAACCTTTCCGCCTTTCGAGCTATTGATCTTGTACCTTGAACTTTCGAGCTTTCAACCGCCGAGGATTGTCCTCGATTCTCGTGCTTACCGCATTTTCGACCGTAATCTTCGAGCACCGGGCTTTTGATCTTGAAATAATCCCGTACATAAAGACGCCCCTGTGGCACTGCGGTATCAAACTGTCGTTCTGCGCGCAAATCTTGCGACAATGTCTGGAAAAATGACAAAGTACGCCAAACGTCTGTTTCGGGCCCAGAATTTCTTTGATAACACGGACAGGCAAGGTTCCTTTAATCGGCGTAGCCTGGCGAATCTCGCCAGCAAGATATTAGGCACTAAGTGTTCGATGCGATAGCTTCTCTTTAAAGTTTCGCCGGGACGCGGCGAGCGATGGCCGGGTATCCTTTTGCGGAAAGTTTAATGAATTTCCAGGCCGGCCGGGCGTTAATTAAAAGCCTTTTTCTGAAATGGATTGCCCGTTATCGCAATGAATGATTGTACACGTTCATTCTTCGGCTTCGTTCGCGGGCGGCTCAGCCTCGCCGACGTCGCGCGATGCCGTATAAGACGAGCACCGGCGGAGACGGGTTAGATGAGGAAACAGTAATTAATTAAGTGCACGAGGGTCTTGTGCTTGAAAATGTTATATAGTGGGCGGAGGGCTCAAAGCTTGACGTTATTGCGCCACGAAATGGATTGGTGGAAAGAGATGGACAGAGAGGGAGGGAGAGAGAGAGAGAGAGAGAGAGCAACGATATGATGGATGACGACGGTATCGAAAAGATCCTCTGAGCGTTTCTAGCCTTTTTATCTTTATCTACACGGTTCTTCGATTCCCCTCCGCTTCTTGTTTTCCTCTCGCTCATTGGCTCTGTATAAGAAACGCCAGGTATATAGAGGATGATACGAAATCTTTTCAACGCGCTCCGATCCTCCTTTCATCCGGTCGGTGTAACGAAGCGGGTGATGTTTTTCAAACGATGATTCCCTTTTCACGTTGATACCGCGATTCAGTTCCGACCGAGAGGAACGTACAGAAACTCGGGACCTATTAAAATTCGACGCAACGTTGTATTTGATATCTGTGCTGTTGCGCAAGGAAAATCGTAAGGTGTACGGTGTTTTCGTTGCTGAATAAATCTCGCTCGGTTAGTCGCCAGGGTAAAATCGTGGTTCGCGTTTGCAGTTAACGAGTGTGCAATTTTCGAGTGTCAACAATATTAAAGTGGATAAAACGTGGATAAAACGTGGATAAAACGTGACCGCCGTTGATGGCCGGCTAACCGAGTAAAAAGGTTGCACAGAGGATTACGTAGACTCGGTGGCGTTTCTCTGACGCGAGATCACAGATCCAATCTTGCCTGGAACTCTGACGAGCTTACTCTCTCTCTCTCCCCCTATGCCCCCCCCTCTCTCTCTCTCCTTTTCCCTGGTAGTTATTCTATGTTAGTCTCCGAGGATCGGAACGCGAAACACCGTTGTAGCTAATTACGAGCGTAATGAAGAGTATGAATGCAAATTAAAGCTTGCCCGAGCGTTTCACCTCTTCTATTTCATGAAGCTCGCTATCTCGTGCGCTTGAACGACACGGCAGAATTATTAGTGTTTCAGGTGGATGAGTCGGGGCTTGAAACAAACACTGACGCTGTTTTTTTTATTTTTTACTTTTTTATTTATTTTTTTTTTTTTGCGCAAAGCAGAGCATCACCTTGACGATGTGCAAATTGGCATTTGTCGCGTCACTTTGTTTCACTGAAAAACAGGAACGTAATTAACGTGAACGGCGGGGTCTCTGGCCGGTGGCTGACTTATACTACTGCGGTTGGATATTTAGTAGGTTGAATCAGTGGTATAGCTGTAACTGTTGTTTATTTGAAATTTAATGAACATCGCTGTTATTCTGCATATATTACAGTGATATATGAGAGATTTTAGATAAAATGGATCGAAATCTAAGGGTATTGAAGGAATAATACGGCAAGCTGTAACAGTTATTCTGCAAGTAGTACAAACCAATGTTCAGGGAAACAATAAAGGCGTAGCATCCGGTTTCTATTTCATTTCACTTATATTTCCGTTGAATTATCACGATTGCCGTTACTCTCGTGAAACTTCATTCCTAAATATCATTGTTGAAGAAAGAACGATACAATTCAAGTCCCAAATTGTAAGTCAACAGTTCCGACGAAACGAAACAATGTTCCTAACACGTGATTGATGGAAGCAAGAGGGATCAAGCATTTAATCAGTCTGCACAATTTTATTGCAACAATACATTCAGCACGCCCCCGCGGATCTCTTGCGAGATTGAACCCCATTAAATAACGTATCTCTTTATTGCGAATCCCTTGCGCGATCGCTTCGCGCCCTGAGTTTACAACGCTTTGTACACATTTTCGCCCTACGATAGACGAACGCCGTGGCCATCACGTGGCCGTCAATTCGATCCATCAATCAGAACCGGGAAACCGCGTAACAATTCAATTATCCGCGGCCAAAGCTATCCCCACCAATTATACTTCCCCGTAAATCCGTGTTTCGACCGCCGAGATATCCAACGATATTCGACGGTGTTCGCGAAACGGTCGTTCACCCCGATGGGACAGTACTTTTCGAGCACGCTGTACGTACGTCTCGCAGCGTGCTGCTGACGAGAGAAGTGCGCTGTGCCACTGAGTGGCAACGATAAATATTCATGGGCCACCCCGGTCATGCTTCACACCACCACCGTCTTTCACGGCACCGACCCAGTACATCCGAGTTTACTTACCCGGGGCGGCCAGAAACAGGGACAAGGCGGTTGAATACGTGACGAGGAGGCGACACATTTGTCGGTTATGGTGGCCACCCTGTTTGATACACCCCCCATGCACCTAAATACTATGCTGATTCTGCAGCCCACGATGACAGATGCGCCCCGGTTTCCATTGCGTAGGTCAGGAATCGCGAACGAGACGATACGTCGCGACGCCGTCGACGCGTCAGGTCGATCGATGTTCGAGGACATTAAAAAGGCAGGTAATGGGAGTCGCCCGGTTGTTGTGGGTGACTGATATTCGAGTCGTTGTCTATTTTGAGTCGTTCTGGGAAGAAAACAGTGGGGAGTCTCGATAAATCGTGGGGTTAAGTTTCCCAGTCGTTCGGAATTGAAATGCGGCAATAATAATTTAGTGCAATCTGTCTTGGAAATCTTAACCAAGTATCAATTGGAACGCGTTAGATCGCGGCTCGCTTGCAGATGAAAGCATCTGCGAATAATTCCCCCCCCCCCCCCCCCGAACGAAGGCAAGTAGAAGCAAAGGAAAAAGGGAAACGAATTGGAAGAGAGTTTCGGGAGTGTATAACCGTCGGAATTCGTACGTTCAGTTGGACACAATTTTTTCGCCGAACCCGAGCACGAAATTTATAGAAAAAGGGAGTGCCGCGATGCTACGTGGCCTCTCGTTCATTTTTCTGGCGAAAAAAGTTACCGCGAAAATAAGCCGGGCGGTGCCGGAGGAAAATCTAAAGCTGATGGCCGATTCCGAAAGGGACGTCCAACTAACACGGTGGCTCTATCGTGACGGCGGGGACTTCCACTTACCTGCACCGTGGCGAGAGAAATGAAATTCGCGCCAAGTTTTTCCCAGTCTGTGGAAAATGAAAACGCTCTTGGAACGTGATAAATTGTGGGGCGAGTAAGTGGCGTTAAATCTGCCCCGACCAAAAATCTACGTCAACTCGCCGTTCCCTTCTGTCTTCCTTTCTGAAGAAGGTCGATCCTCGATAACCGAGTCAACGAACAACAAACATCAGAAATCCGGGAAAAATTTGGAAAATGCAAATTCAATTTCCCAGATGATGCACAGGATGTGAACCACAATTCTCGATACTCTGCGAAAATTAAAAACTTTTTTAAGACTATTTTAAGGCCTTCAAAAATTAAGTCAATTAAAATCTGCAAAAAATACTGCATTTTCCACCGTCAGTATACGTGTTTCGCGCAGCATTACGCAGATACCTCCGTGTCGCCCTATATGGAAGGGTAAGTCGGAAAAAAATATTCAAGAAACTTTTTTCTGGACGACAAACGTACCGTTCTGTACCGTGCACTTCGTAATTCCGACGAATCGAGTCGATGGACGCTGAATTGAATCGGGTCATCGGTGTGGGGGCAGCTGGATCATCGTCGCCGTTCGCTCGATAACACGATCTATCGATCGATCGCGGTACGGGTGAAAAAGAACGGTGGACGCGGGGCACGGGATGAAAGGGGCAGGTAGCGTGGCACGGAAGAGGCATATTTGATGCGCATTTACAGGGCTCACGTAGGCGAGCGGTACGCGAGCTGATCTCCGCGCGGAAAACGCACAAACACTCGCCGAAGCTGACAGGCACATCGGCTTTTACGCCGCGCTCAGGCTCAATTGAATTCCGCGGCCCCCTGTGCCCCGGCCGCTGGCCGTTTTACCCGCTATTTATTCTGTTCGAGTACACGGTAATGCGATCGGGGCCTATTACCGCCGCGGATTTTCATTTATTTGCAAACTGTCCGGGTTGAAAAACGGATCGAGGACCGACGCTTCATGGATGATTCGTTTTCAGATGCTTTCGGGAACGGTTAACGAAAAACGCGTACACGTGCACGCGGTGTAATAACGGCGGAATTAGTGTTCCCTTTCGAGCTGTTGGTTTCGAGCTGTCAATTCGTTCTTTTATTTGCAGTTTATCCATTTGCTCGGCGAATCGCTGGGCAAATGTGCACTGCGACGGGAGGTTTGATTTTCGTTAAAGATTAACGGCGGCTTTAATGTTGCATCGCCGATCGGTTCGTTGATATTTTTCATTCAACCCTAACAAAAATAGGCGACGGGTGTACATGTGTCGAATTGTCCACCACGGCGCGATTGGAATAGAAAGTTTTACCGTGCATGGAGATCTATAAGATTTGATTGGTTCGGGAGGAAATTGATCGAAGAAATTATTTTACATCATGTTCTCCAATAACAAGTGAATGGCTAGGAATATGAAAGCAGCGGAGAACGACTGTTGCAGAAAATACGGACGTCGGCCGAACGAATTAATAATCTGTAATTTAAAACTCACCCACTCAATTTTCCGGGAAGTCCAATTTTCAACGAACTCAAACCGTGAAATGGGTCAAATTCATTGCGGACTTATTTTTCCGAGCGATTCGAGTTAATGATAGGTCTACCCCGAACAAGGAACGCCCAGCGTCACGAATATTGGCGCACGTGCGCTGCATCGTGCCCGAGATTTGTTGAACAAAGAGCGTCGGATCGTTGATTCGAGTTAGGCCGTTTCTCCGGAACATCAATGGGGCGTTAATTCGTCGACTGCTCCGTCGTGTACCGCCGTGACGTCGTTAACGTCGCTGCACCGTGATGATTGTGCACGGAACAAGAACACCGCCGGATCACCGACCTGTTAATCGCTGTCAAATTTCAAAATTCCATGCCCGTGAAATACCCGGCAGCAAGCTTCTCTGAAGGGGCTGGCTCGCGTCGACAATTGCCACGTGAATTCCCTCCGGCGCAGATTGTTCCCCGAACTTTACTGAACCGTGGGCAAATCAATTTTTAAATTTATTTTGCAAGAGCGAACTGCGCGATTTCAAGTTGAAACGCGCCGTAAAACGAAGTTTCGAAAGCGCCAACTTTTAATCGAAGATGAAATTATGAAATTCGATTTTGGTGTTTCGCACCTTGCGGTTGTTATTATTATTCTTCTAAAGTACTATATATGTGCGCAGAATTGTACGCGACGTGCGTACTTCAGATTATTCTCCGCCGTAGAAAATCTTATATTTCCTCTCCTTTTTACCAACGTCTGCTCCCGCAGCTTCGATCGATCACCGTTTCGCTAGTGACGGATCGAAGGTCTGAGAAAAATAGAAGGGTGAAATTGCCTGGCTGCTACTGTTGCGTATAACCGTGCGATTTGCATCCGTCAACGACGGGAGAAAAGAATTAACTGGGGACAAAAGCTGATTAGTTTACTCGAAACGATAGAACTCGATAAAGCTTCGCGGCAAGTTTTTTTTCATTTGAATACTTCGTCCGATCTCGATTTGTCGCGCGACAACCGTCGACCCAAATTCCACGGGGACATGAAAGCCGTCCTAACAACGTAACGGGCGAACACTGTGCGCGCAACAAATCTTCGAATAAACGTGCACGACGGGCTAAAAGCTCGGGCATTGATATGCCTCGTCACACGCTGGTAAACTCGAGCACGTACATACCAGGGTCCAGTCAGACCGGTCGTAATCCGGAAGTACGAAGTTGTAACGCCACTGACCGATCCAAATGTCCGAATTTCGGGTACGTCGAAACAGCGGTATTGATCGATCGTTGCTTATACTGGCTCTGGCTCCGTTCAAGCTATTTCACTTTTGGTCCTTATAATTTCTTCCGGAATGGTTCCACCGTCTCGTACCTTTTAATCTGCAGGTGGTTGTTTTTTTTTTTATCAAGCACTTCCAATTCCATCGTCGTCGTCAGCGAATAACATTGAACTCTCGCAGGCCTTTCAATTTCGTTCGTTCTTTTCATTTCGTTAATGGCTAAATGGCTGAGGTATCTCTTCTGATCCGCAGGAATTATTTTCTTTTCCCGTAGTTAATCGAAACGAATCGCGCGAGAGACGATTGTGTTAATAGTACACGAATTTTGGAAGATTTTGCCCGGATGTCAACCCGTCGATGAAATAATTAATTTAACAAAAAACCACCGTGCGGCAGAATCTTTTAATTACTTACAAAAAAATGTATAAAAATCGAGAACGAGATTAATTTTCTTCGATGGCTCCGTAAATTTTTCGTAATTATGTTGCCAAAGCATTTAGACTGTCCGTTCGATATTTTCGAGGAATTCCACGTTATTAGACCCCATCGCGGCATTTAGCGGAAGGGGATATGCACATTTGGTTATCGGGGCAAAACGCTTTTCAGCGATGGGGAGGGCAATTTTTACGAGAGGGCGAATGAGATGGACGCGAAACGTTAGGGAAATTGACGAAATCGTAAAGGCAGCCGTTCAAATCGGTCGTAAAACCGGAAATCTCGTCGGTGGTCGTTCGGTTCACCAGAGAGGAAAGTGTTGAGTATCTAATGGGTCCGTAGAAGAAAAAGGAAAAACCTCGAACATGTACCTAATCGAAACTCCCACTGCTTATCGATGTACGAACCCCCGTGCTTGGGAAATCTCTCGTTCCACGTTTATTGCCCATTGAGATCACTTATTGGAGCTCACTTTTGTGTCAGCCGCGAATGAAAGAACCAAGAGCGCAACTTTTTCCAAACGATATTAATTCGGTGACAACAGACACACTTCTCAAACAAAAAAGCGATGATCAGTGTCACTGTGTACCCTTAGAAAACGTGTGCAGTTTTGATATCTTTTGCACAGATATTTTTCTGATAAAAAAAGTTCTATAATACACCGCGTTTGAAACGCTGAATAAAGTGAAGGACGTGGCAGAATATTAGTTACTTTGATCTAGCACAAATGGGTGGGCATGGTGGACAAATGAGCATCGTAAATATTTCAACACCTTGAAGGATTGGGCCCCGCCGTGTTTTCTAAATGTTAAAGGGAACGGGAAATCTGATTCTCAAGGTGTGTAACCGGTAGTTTCCCGAGTCACTTGACCAGGCTTTGGTTAGCATTTCCGCGAGCTTTGTCCGCATTTCTTCGTGAAACCTTTCCAGGGGAACCTTGGCTGCGATTCCAGAGATGTCCAGAGATGTTCCAGAGATCCATCTTCCAGAGGAAGTTTCATATCCGATATAGACTTGGTTCTCGCTAACGCATTTTCGTGGATTCCTTTTTCGAATTCCGAATTTCCATGGCCTGTATTAAATCCACAAACCAAAAACAGCTGCAAAAGTAAAACTCGAACGACTCAATTATTACGCGTCGTCGTTGTAAAATGGATCCGAGTGACATACATTGTCGGGGGGTATCCATGAAATAGAATAAAACGTAACGATCCAAAGATGAACCACAAAGAGAATGAGAAGTGGCGAATCCTATTGAAAATCCTGGCGAAACGGAAAACTGAGCGAAGAACAAAGGAGGGAGGGGGGGTGGGCTGGTTTTCGGTGCTTTGTATTTAACCGAGCCACGAGGTAGTTGGGTTTTGATCGGCAACGGGGATAAAGCTAGAACGCGACGATGGCTGCTGCGGCGCTCTCTAATCGTCCGCAAGCCGCTTAACTCAACCCCCTTCTCGCATCGGCCTCTTTCAGTAACATTACGTCGGTGGTTGCTATACCAATTTCTCCATCAGAGCCTGTACCGCCGGTATTAACATTCGCCTCGATCTTCTCGTGCGTTGAGTAAGATTCTCGTTGACTGCTCGTGAAACACGAACGAGGGTAATATGCTTCGCGCACCGCTGTACCTACCCAAAATAATATACGGATAGCGTGTGTACCGTTCGGGAATTGAATTGATGGCGAAGTTTAACTAGAATTTCGACTTCAATTTGACCGTGGAAAATTGAGGATAACGCGTGCAGTCATTCATTGGTTAGTGCGACGGCACGTTACAGCTAATGAGAGAGAATAAAAATAGCACCGCGAAAAGATATTGTGGTATATTAATATTTTGATATCCCCCTAGATCAGCGTTTTTCAATCCCTTGTAACTAAAGACAGACAAGAGCGAAGACACTGTTAAATATACATAATGTTATTGCACGTTGTATACTCCAGTCCGCCGTTACAAACGAACGCACGTTGGAACGCGTTTCGAAAAGATTGAGCCGAGCAGCTGCACAAATTATACAGGTGTAATATTAATGCCACCGAAGGATGGGCACCTTTGCGAACATAAGATTGTTAATGTCGAGAAGCCTGATGTATTCATGGACGAAGGACAAAATTCTGTTCGTCAATGGAAAGTTTTGAGAATCGACTCCGTTCCGTGTCAAAATAACGACACGATCGACACGGCGAAACGAGAGGGGTCCTCTTTCTCTCGTCCATTTCTCTGGCAGTTGTCGCGAAAGTTCAGCCACGTGTTTTCGACAGAAGACAAACGACAGCGGCGCTTCTTCCGGGCGTCGCCGCGCCGTCTCACCGTGCATTTCCAGCGGCGCCATGACATTTAGGTGATATTAAAATGAAATTCCCCCCGTTGCTGTCCCCGTCCACCGCGATGGAAAGAGAAGGAACGTCGCGTTTCAGTTTTTGACGCGCGACCCGACTGACAGGTTCACCCGTTCCCGTTGGTCCAAAGCGAGCAGAGACGAGAACGGTGGAAAAAAGAGTGCCGAACCGTGGACGCCGTTAATGGGTTCCGTCGACGACCCCTGGCTTTCGTTCCACGGCGACGAGGAAAATGAACGACGCGTGTCTGACAGTCGCGGGAAAAGCATTCGACCGAGGTAGGAAACGAAGCTTGATGTATTAGCGATCGTTTGATGTGAAATTCATTTTTGTCGGTCGCCGTATGTATTTCGAAGTTCAAGCATCTCCTTCGTCTTCCTCTTTAGTTCAATTCGAAGTAGCACCGTTGAAACGTGTGTTTCGGACTTCGAAGTGTACTTTGGAAGAATAACTTACGAAAATATTTGCTTTTCTCGTTCGTTTCTTTCTTCCCCTCTTTTTCTATGGAAAAATATTGCAGAACCCGTCGTTCGCGGTGGAATTTATATAATACGGCGAGCGTGAAGTAACTTTCTTCGTTTCGTGACATTTTTTTGCAATCAATCGGAGAAACTCTAGCTCGATTTTTATCCAGATAATATGCAAAGTTCCGCGTGATTGTTACAGTTAGTCGGCACAACGAGGAAATCTGCATCGTTGAAGACCGTGGGGCCGAAGTTATTTCTCGCCAACTTTTCGCTCTTATTGCACGTGGGAGAGGGAAAAAAAACTTTCCCCCCGTTCGGTCCACCCTCGGAGAAAAAGAGACGGCGGTATACTGCCTGCGAACTCGTTTGGAAGTGCAATATTCACTTTGCATTTCATTCGGGAAATTGTTATCAATCTAGAGGGGAACGTTATGCTTCATGCTTTTGGAAATTCCTTCAAATCTCTGGTAACAAGGTTCCTGGAAATAATATTCGCCTCTCGGACGAAACGACAGGCCGGTGTCGATTTGAATTCCTGTCGCGAGACGGGAGGAAAATCTCTCACAGGAATATATAGCAGAATTTTGCGAACCAAAAAAATGGTCGTATCATCTAACCTGTTGACAAAAGCGTAGAAAATTAGAAATCTCACAAAAATTAACATTATCGTTCGCAGATCTCTCCGATGTGTTTTTATTCCAATTATTTCAGTGCGTCGCTTATAACAATGAAGGAGAAACGGCGCAGAAAACCGACAATTGCGAAGAGAAACGAACGAAACCCTTCGAGCGGAACCGGAGAAAGTATAAATCGTTCAAGCGTCGAATACTTTATTCAGACTCTCCAGGCTTCTTTAGCGCTATCGAAATAAATCCTTCGACCGATATCAGTCCGGGCCGAGTCCAAGAACACCGCGCACGCATCCGCCTCAATTAGAATAACACCCCGCCGACGATTCTCTTTCGACACTGTCCGTCCCGTGCGAACAAGGAAGGCCCCTCGAAGCGCGCCCGCGAAAATCTGCATCGCATTTTCCACACGAAAACCCTCGATTTCCCCGCAAGGATCGTGCCACGCCGTGACACCGTACAGTTGCCAAGGAATCGCGCCCCTCCGTTCCCGATCGGGAAACAAGGAAATCGGATGAATTCGTTCGGCGTCCACCGTCGCGTGAAACGCGGCTAAATTACTTGCGGTTCATCGGGGAACGCTTGTGACGGGGCGAGGCTGGTGTTTTACAAATCCGCCTCGTTACTTACCACAAGCTGCTCGTCCCAATGCATTATTCATCCGCGTGGCCCGTTTCCGCGGCCCGTATATTTTATTTCGATCGTCGCCGGCTCCGCAGGCGTTCCGATTGGACCCGGGTTCGATGGGTCGCTTTCTAATCCGACGGAATGCACTGCTATGCTGTCAACCCCGGCCACATTTTATCCGGCTTTCGCCTGGGAGATGGGGGGATGGGTGGTGGACACGCGTCATTGATTTCGTAACAGGATAGGGGGGCGGACAACCTTCGAGCAAGCGTCGTTTCTTCAACCCCTTCGGGGATAAAGGGACGATTTTTCTTCGGGGAATTGGATCCCGTGTAACAATGGCTCAGACGTCTGCCTGGCGTACGTGTGCCGTTGACGCAACCCGCCGAAACTAATTGTTTTTCTATGACAGATAGGACAGATGTTTGCCGGTTTCACGAGGAATCGAATGATCATTGGGTTAATGAATAATAATGTTAGTCTTTACGTACCACGAACAAGAATTTTCACGTTGGGCAAAAATTACCGAATGTTATATATTGTCTAAGACGATTGGGAATTTCCCTCGAATATATCTGTTGGAATGGTACGGCAAAATTGCATTTAATATAGTTCCAAGCCCTTTTCGACCGACTACATTCCAAACGATATTTGCTTATTTTGGATTGACCTGCGTGATTCTGTTCAATTTTCTGAGACAAATTAAGCGGCGTGTCTGTACGAGTGAGTACCATATACTCGATTCTTTTGTGGATAGAGGGGCAATTTTTCTTGGTAGAATCGGATTTCCTCTAACAATGGCGTCGATGGTGCTCTTGACGTTGCTGTGTATTTGATTGCACTTGTACGTACGTACCTGCGCTTTCTTCGCTGGATAAAAGCGAATAGAAATTTGATTGTACAAGTCCCAATGCGACCCGAATTGAGCTTATCAATTACTCCGGACAGAACTGTTATTTCTATGAATCGAAACTAAAAGCGACTTAACCAAAAATAAAGGGGGACAACCACGAGTGGGAGGTGCCACGAAATTTCGTAGAACAGCACAGTTCACATATAAATTGATCTCAAAAGTAATAAAAGCCTAGATTAAACTTACGAATTGATAGAAATCTATTATCTCTCCTTATCTGAAGGCCTCGTTAGCAACATCGCCTTCAATTGAGCTCTCTTAATTTCTCGAATCGTCAAATCGTCAACGAATGAAAACAATCGAAAAATTTGCATACAGCTCGCACAACGATTCCACTTACAATAACAACAACAAAAAAGAAGCGCTGCTGATTGCGCAGCGAGTTTCGCGAACGATTATCGCCAGTGACAGAAACGCGTGGCACGCTAACGTGGAGCATCGCGCGACACAGAATGTGTGAGAACAGTGACGGATGTGGGTGTATTTATTCGTCGAGTGCCGAAACGTTGAACCCTCAGAAGGTGGACAGGTAAAGAACTTGGAACGCCGAGGGGAAGGATTACGCGTGGATCCGTGGGGTGATGAGGGAACTTCCGGGTACGTAGTTACGGTGGATTATCGTGAAAGTGTACTGAAAGGGGGCACCTGGCCCGGGGGGCGTGCCACCCTACAGGGGAATCCCCCTCGGGGGGCACGCGGCATATGGAGACCGGACGACGCAAGGTACATCTACATATCCTACACGCTGCTGTCGGATCTGCATCTCTTCGAACAGGTAAAAATATGTATGATAACTCGATCGAGTTACCGGGTCAATTATATCGTGCGGTTGAAAATAGATATAATGGAGAAGATATAGTTAACATTGGCAGCTCCTCAAAAATATACTTTTTAACCTAGAACATTTCTTAATACGCAGAAATAGAAAATTTACTATTAAATTAATATTAAATTAATTAATAATTATAGCCCAAATATCTATAACGGTGAATCAACGGAAACAAAAAATCGTTCGAGTGTATGAAACGCTGAAAGAAAAACCATCGAGAAATCACATACGGGCATGCAGATGAATTATTTGATAAACTTTTCCGTTCAATATTATTTCTACCCGCTCTAGAACGCACTCGAACATCGTGCGAAATAAATCCAGACTTTCCACGCGTTTCACATTAACGTACCGAACGCGGTTCGCGGGAATAAAAATTCGCAAATTCGTACAAGGTTCTTTCCCCATTGGCCCGAAAAGGAATCACTGGTAAAAAAAACAAGAAAGAAAAACCGCGAACGAAACAAAGCATGTGAAGCGAATCTCCGACGCAAATGAACCAACGACTCTCGCGATTCCTCCTCATTCCTTCCGAGGTGTTCCGCGATATCGAGATTCATAAATGCAGGGACGAATTTTTCACCAGCCCCCGGTAGACGTTCGCGAATAACGAACCGGCGACGTGACAAACCGCCAAGAAGCTCCGTGGAATTTCGTTCAGCCCGTATCTTCCCATAGATCACGTAAATTCGCCGGCTTTGTCCCAACGGGAGTGCTTGTCTAAGGGAAGGAGCGACGGAGTCGTCGTGGAATCTCGGTATACCGACGGGTAATCGGCAATTCCTCATTAGAAATCCTCGCTGGTATGCACGTCACCGACTGCGATCGCCCGAGTGTCAGACATTGATTAAGCCTGACACCGCCGATTAAATACGTCACCCGGAACACAGACGACACCGCTCCGGAACGGGGGGAAACCGCTTGAATTATACCCGATACTTCCTCTTGGAACTTGTGCGTTCGATTCCTCTGAAATTTTCACCGTTCAAAGTGTGATCGATTCGGGATGACGCCCGATTGGATAGGTTGAGGGACGCGGTGAAATTTTCTGTCGAATATTTCGCAGGAACACGGGTTCGTCGGGGATTCCTTGACGAACGAACTGTCTGTACGGTATGGTTTTGATATTGGGAATATTAAATCGGCGATTTGAGGGGAGCTATCGGGACGGTGTTCGATTCAAATAAAAAATTGGTGGGGCTCAATGAGTCGCGGTGAATCTGATAATTTGTATTGGAACAGCGATATTGACTCGTGGCAAATGAAATTTAGTAAATGTAATCGAAACGTTTCGAGTTATCGAACGTAGTAATGTTCAAACCATTTCACATTTTTGTCTAAATTGTTATTACATTGATCAGTTCTTTGTTTGCACGTTTGCACGATTTCTGAACGGAGAACTTTGCCCACAAATGTTCTAATTAACGGACAAACACGTTTATCTGATTGCGTTTCAATATAGCCCTGTTCATTATGTGTGCACGATGATAAATACAGCGTGGGGTATCATTTATGAAACGGCCGTGTAAACGCGTTTTCCTTTGGCAATTACCCGTGCACGCCGTGTGTTCGGAATATTATCAGAAACCCCAGCGCCAGGTAATAAAGCAGCCCCGTCTCGTAGACGTAATATTACGCCCTTTAGCTTGGCATCCAAACAAGTAATATATGCCTCTGCGTCTTGCCGCGGGCAAAGTTGAACGTCGATTCAGGCATAAGGATTCGTGGTTCTAACTGGATCGGGACGCTGCATGGACGCTCGTGGAATTGATTTAATTAGAGGCGTTTCGGGCGGATAGTAATCGAGAACGTCGTTTAGAAATGTCCACGATTTGCACATTTTCGTCTTCCTTGAAGGAAAAGTAAATGTCGTTGTTCGTACGGTACTTCTTGTAACAAAAAATTAAACGTTTCTATTAATCATTAGATAGCCGAAAGATGCGTAGGAACCGAATAAAAAGGAAGGGCAGGCTTCGGGAATCGAACCCGAGATCTTCGTATTACTAGGCACTGATCAGTCCATTTACGCCACGGCCCCTTCCCGATATTTGTTAATCGTTTGTTCCTTTTAACTTTGTTCTTTTTTGATGGAGGCGCCCGATCCTACAGATGTTGCAAGACATTCAGGCCAACGTGTTACATGGTTGCAAGTGTGTTGCACACACTGTTCAACGCCTTTCTAGTTTCCGAGTCGCACATAACATTGTTCCGAAAGCATTCCCAAGTATCTCACAAGTATGTAAGAATTTTGTAACTATGTTTCACAACGTTGAAAACCGCTTCTACCTTTCTCTGCGTGGCTCCTGAACTTCCAGCGCGATAACATTGCAAAGCAATTTTATACCTCTTTGCGCGTGCCCGCAAAATCTTCCGCCGTGTTACAGAACGTCTCGCAGTTCCCCCTAAAAGTTCTACGAATTTTACACACGGCCCAAAAGTCTCGCACAGGGGTTCATATTTGGAATAATATAAACCAAAGAATCGCGAAACGCCCGTGGCAATGTTTTATATTTGCAGTAATCCGGCGAAGTATTCCGCGGGTAGATTGAAACAATTTCTCGTCCTGAACAAAAAATGCTGCCAAGTATTCTCAACCCCGTTCCAACGAAATTTGATGCACGGCAGCAATGTTCGAAAAAGCGTTCCACTGCGGAAAATGTTGCGCAAAATTGCCCGGGCAAATTCATCGCATTCTCTCGTATCTCGCGGGAAAAAATAAGTATAAAATTAAAAAAAGAAAAAATGAAATGAAGAGCGGGGAAAGGAGGGCGCGGCGATTTTATCGGCCGCGATGCACCATCGATAACGTGCTATTTGCGTAATTGCACAGCGGTTGCCGCGATAAGAAGCACGAGTGCCGTCGACTGGCTAAAGCGTTTTACATTTCGTACTTTTTTCCCGGCTCATCTAGCCATCGAATATCCCCTAAACGCATCACCCCCCATTGCCCAGGTTCACCTGGGTCACTTTATAGACACCCATTACCCGGAAAATTTAATCTGCATTGAGAGTGCACCGTTAAGACGACGTTACATCGTCTCGATCCCCTTCGAGATCGATCGGTATTCTAAAATCTAATACTCGATTAGCAGACACCGTTGAAACTTCGCCCCCGTTGTTTCTCCGTCTTATTCTTTTCTTGTTTTAAAAAAATATATTTAACTATCATCGAAACACTGCAACAAAACAATGTAACGGAAGTCGAAAGTGTTTGAAGAGCCATGCTCCTGTGCTCCCGTTGACTCATTCCACGATAATCGAACGATAGCTACGAAACTTCATCCGCCAGATATCTGGTGTCCCAATTAAACGTCACCGATTTCCACTATCGACAAGCACCTCGCCGAAACCCACTTTGATGGATGTATCCCGGCGATTTTGGAACAGGTTCCTTGCACCGCTGCACACCGCGGGCCGCAATATTTGGCAATCTGTATTTGCTGCTCTTTTTCGCGTGCCCAGGCTGTATCATATATCGCGAGCGCAACTTTCGCGGGGACGTTACGCAAACGTAATAAAAATGGATCGCGCAAACTGTTGCAGTGTAACAATCAATTCTGGGGAAGTTTCGTGTTGTCATATCTCAGCCTCTCTGTCTCTCTGTCGATGCTTGTTTCATCCTGTTCGATAAACAATACGAACCGTTCTTTCCGTAACTTTGCTAACAAATATCAAAGAACGATATTAAAAACGAAGTTTGCCTTTCGAACGCAAACGTTCTTCGGCGTGATTCTAATACGATCACACGAGTATAAATATCATCGAATTTAACAATTTGCAAACCGACACTCCGTCCGCGAAATACGCCTCCGCCACAAATGACAAACGATCGTTTCACCAAAAATTGCATCGCGGACATAAACTCCCGCGGAGCTGTTCATCACTCCGAGTGCGCACCCCGTCCACGACTCGTCAACACTTTGTGACACAGCCTGTACGCGTATGCGTGACGCGCGTCAGTTCGCGCAACCGAGACGGGCCCGTAAAAATTCGGATGCTCGAAAATCGGGATCTCTCGCACGCGACAGCGGGGAACAGAGGTTTTCACGGGGAAAAACTGGCAGCTGGCATCGGATTAAGTCGAATGGCGCAACCGGTCCCGAACGCAGACACGAAACGGGGCTGCATTCGATACCGAAACGACTTGGAGTCCGTGTTTCCTTGAATAATAAAAGTTAACATCCGCGGGCCGGGAAGAAAAGCTGTTGAATTATTATCCATTTTCCCCTGTGACGTTGGAAGCTGCAGCCGGAACGTACGAGTGGGCCGCCTTTCAAGCGAAAATACGAGACGCTCCCGTAGGCTTCTGGATATTCATTGATTCACCTTAATTCAGCGACGACCTGAATGCCCGAGATCGTTGCACAATGATATTCCGTCTGTTTAATCATTTCCGCCGGCGGATTCTGTCGTACGTTAGGGAAGCGTGGCGGTGAGCTTTGCGGCTCCCGAGGATTCGCGGCGAGAGGTGCGTTTGAATGAGATTCACGGAGTTTGACGAAGAGTAAAATGAAAATAAAAATGAAATGCTCGGTGAAGTTGTCACGCAGCTTGGGAATAAACCCCGAATGGTAATTCCTGTTTGACCTATTTCGACGGAATTTTCTAAGACACAGCCGTGTCGTTAAATCTCCGCGTTATCCCCGCGTTTCTTGGGAAAATAAATAAATTTACGCTGTAATTGGGTTACCCGCGGCTACATGTGGCAGTCGTAGTAGCACACTATAAACACTAAAATGGTTCTTATTTCTTTTTATTACGTTAATCCTCTTCTTTACGCCCGTCCTCGAAAAGTGAAAAAGAAACCGGAACGAAACATTTTATGCAGATGACAAACTTTTATATTCATTTCAATTTCGCTTTAATGCTCTACCTATCCCGTGACATTATGCATTTCCGTTCTCGCATCCTGGGGCCATCTTTCGGTTACAAGGGCGAAAGAACGTTCGCCCCTAAAATTCAATACAGAACCAGCCTTTAACGAACGCGCAAACACGAGTTCCCTGAATCACTGTCAGACGCGCGCACAGGGAACGCAATCCACGGGGTGGCTAAAATTTAAAGCGCGCGATACGTTGTAAAAAAAAAAGGAAAAAAAATACGAAACAACGATTTACTTTCACGAAGCCGGGGGAAAATTCAGTTTTCACCGTGCGAGACCCGTTGAAATTGCATGGACACGAGGAACGCGCGCCGACGTCGACGGATATTTCTTAATTCACTCGCGTCGGCCTCGATTTATTTTCATCGACGTCCGACGGCGCGCGTCAACGGTGCCGTGCCCGCAACGCCTCCGCGTTGCACCGGAATCCTGTATAAATCACTTCTGGCCAACCGTTCGCCGCAATTCACGTCATCGCGATGACGGAACACCGCGAACGTTCCCTTTTCCTTGGTCGAATACTTTGTAACTGTCCCCCTCTTTCTTCGAGAAAATCCCCGGGAAATATTGCGCGAATTCTTGAAATTTTCCGCGCCGGATATCTTCCGTCTAACGGGGATGTTTCATCGATAATAACGTCGTTCGATGATCGCCAAGTATTTTAAGTATCTCTTAAATTTCAACCCCCCCCCCCCTCCTCCGCCAAAATGCTATACGATGGTTACACGACAACCGGATATTTCCCGCGTTCGCTGCAGCTTCCGTGAATTATTACCCGTACATTGTATCGATTAGACGACGGATTAAAGCGCTGCACGTTCATGAACTTAGAACTCGAATGGAATTCAGTTTATTGTATCAAATTGACGGTTAGAGGGTTATTTTCTATGTACTTGTTTGTTTCATTGCGATCAGGCGTTTGTTGAGCATTCACTTGACGCAACCCTTAAAATTATACACTTAACGATTATACACACTTCCCCCTTTCTGTCTTGTTTTCGCTTGCAAGTCGCGTTCGTGCACTTTGTCGAGAATAAAAAAAGGGATGGGAGAAAAACCAAAGGGCGGGTTACGCGCGGCACGTTTTAATTTCCTTTTATCGGCCAGATTTACGTGAACTGTTTGTTTTTCTACGTTCCAGGACCTCCAGTCGGAAATTGAAACGCACCGAGACGTGTACGCGTCTCTGAACGGCACCGGCCGGAAGTTGCTGAGCTCTCTGGCGAGTCAGGATGACGCGGTTATGCTGCAGCGACGACTGGACGAGATGAATCAGCGATGGCATCATTTGAAAGCGAAAAGCATGGCGATAAGGTGAGTGACGTAACACGATCCAAGTTCTCCCTTTTACTTCCCGCGGCTATCTTCAGCAAACGCTACTTGCGGTTCCCCTATTCTCTGTTTCTTTCGCTACTCCTCTACTCTTGTTTCTTTTCCATTTTATTCGCTAAATCCAATTAGCGTTCGCGGTGAGAACGATGACAGGTGGAACGGTGAAGTTTTCACCTCTCGTGAGCGGTAACAGGTGCGCCGTTTCGAGACAGACGTTCCATTTCGCGTGCGCGCGAGAATCTGGCTGGTTAAGAGTGGCCGTGGAGGATTCATTGCGAAGGGATCGCGAACGGAAAAGTGAATTACGCTACGGAAGTTGAAGCGTGGAGGCCGGGGGGTGGGGGCGGTATACGTGGGATTGAAAAGGGGCACTCGATGAGAAGTTGGGCGTGGGGGGGAGAAAAGAAGGGAAAAATAGCAAGCGAGGGTCAAAGAATTTTTGCGAGATAGGTGAAAACTTTTTAGAAATAAAAGGTAAAAGGGGGGTGATGAATGCCGCGTTGAGGGGCAAACGGGTTAGGGGTGTGTGTTTAATGAGCGGAAAATAATGTGGAAAGGAAGGTGGAAGAATGTAAAAACTGTATAGAAAGGAAAGTGTATAGAAGGGATGAAATGTGGAGAAAAAACGCGAGAAAAACTGGTTGGCTTTGATTTGAAAATATCACCGCGCGAGGCCCCGCGGCCCCGCGGCTATGAGAATCGTACGTTTGTATCGTTTTCGTCGCTTTTCTTTTGGGATCAGCGTGATTTTATTCCATGGCCGTATAGATTTTCAACTTTTCGCGTGCTACGTTGGCAGTTCCGCTGTTTATTCCGTTTGTCATCCTCTGCTCCAAAATTTCTTGTACCGCCGGGAATCTTTTCATGCGTCTCTGATGAGAAAAATTATGAAGCAAAATATAGATTCGTACTTTCAGACAATAAACTCCGAACGAATTAATGGGTCAACGCAATTCTCTCATTGTCGAGGGAACATATACAAATATTCTGTTTTCTTCTCGTCGGTTTCAGAATTCTTCGTACAATTTGTAAAACTTTATTTCCAATGGCTTTTATCCGCGCTCGTGCCAGTCGGTTTACTAATCCATTGTGATTACGTAAAACCCATTAGACCAGTGTCACTCTTTTCTCAATAGCAAAAAGTACACGCAGACTTTGGACGTATTGTTATCAGCGAGGCCCGTTCGGCGTCCGATATACTTGAAAAATGCGAAATAGTAACAAAATATTTGACACGGAACGAGAAATAATTAAAGACAGCAGCAAAGGAACAAATGATTATAGAGAGCACAATACAAACAAATAATTGAAGGAGGGACAATGCAAAGAAAAGTACAATGCAATACAAAAACAGTTATCTCTGGATCGCAATTAATCTGATTAACGCAGGAAATGCAAGGGGATAAAAGGATGACAAACAGAGAGAAGAGGGGAAAAAAAAAAAAGAAACATGTCTCGAAAAGCATTTGCGAATCCCGGAAATAACGAACCGAGAATTATTCCAACGACAACATCGTCGGAACAATGGCTTTTGATGCGCGAACAATTCCAAAGATTTCCAAAGCCGGACGCCGGGTCAGCGGGCGTGCGCACGCAGTAGGTTAACTATGATGCCGGAAATTCTCCGAGCGCCGTCCTCCTTTGATAACGTAACAGTTATGCGTCGCGGTAATACATAAGCAGAAATTGTCGCGGCGAAAGAGCACAGCCCTCGAGATCTTTGACGTCGAGCCTGGCAACCCGATCCCTCCTATCGATGCATCACGATGAAACCCCCGCGGGATCCTCCATGAAACTTTGAAGCCACGGGGTCGCTTTGACACGGCGGCGTGGCAAGCCTCGGATGCGATCACGTGAACTCGAGGCAGGGTGGATTATTAAGGGGTCATATTGATTTTCAAGGTTCAATGTTTTATGCGGGATATCGAGATTACGGTCGAGACACTTATTGATTTTTGATGCAGCATCCTTTTGTAGGCGTCGCGAAACGAATGAAGTTCAGACGTTCATTCTGTTTCGGTGATGCGGCAGGAGCATTTCAGGTTTAGATGATTGGCACTTTTTGTGCTCTCAAGTTTAATGTACACGGATTTTTATCGTTTCCGCGTTAATCTCTGTTGGAAATTGATTTAATATTAATGGTCACAGATGTATTGCATTTGAATCGCGCCGAAATTATTGCCTCTGTTTCATTTAATGATAATACGTTGAATTTTACGATGATGTTTCGCGGTAAAAAATTTGTTCGCGCAATATATCCTAAAGCACAGGTGTTAATTACTTCCTGCCTCTCTATCCGCGTCGTTCCGCCTACGCTTCATTCTCTTACAAAAAAAGAAAGAAAAGGAGACAGAAAAACAGGAATTTCATTAGTTTGTGAAATTTGTGGATGAAAAATGACCAGCATCGTTTTTTTTTTCCAACGCTCGTCGTTGTAAAGTTCCATTCATTTCTCAATTCTCGTGGCAAGAGAATGGAACGGGAGCGTAGCTAGTTCTTTGAAATTCGTCGATGAAAAATTACCTCGGTGACCCGAAACGCCGAAATAAAGAACAGGCGCAGCAGGCGAGGGAGGGACCACGCGGGAACGGCGTACAAGAAAATTCTAAAGTCAAATCCGCATTTATTATTCTCGTTTCTCTTAATCAATTTCCCATTTTCCGCGTTCACAAAAGGCCGCCGCAAAAAAACGCGGCCTGAATCACGGCGCCGCCAGGCGGCCTGCTCAATTTGCATCGACCATTTTATTATAAATCCTTCTTGGATTCTCCTCGGCAAGGAAGTTCGCAAACCTCCCAACCGGCGGGTTTTCGTCCACGATTTTCCAGGGAAAGCCACCGTTGCGTCGATCGCCGTTCAACGGAACCTGTATACGTTCACGGATTACTCTGCGGGCATATTGAAATCTTTATCCGTGGAAATTGCGAATCCTTGTTTCTGTCGCGCGCGCCCTGTAGGACGTGACGCGCGAGTTGCCACTGCGGTTCGTTCTTGAGAAAGTTAGAGAAAGTATCGTGTATACCGGTATTGATGGAGACGATAGAAGATCGATTGCGTACACATATGTACAGGGTTAGAAAAAGAGGGTTCGTATCTTGCGAGACAGGTAGTCCTCGTTAAATGGTGAAGAAAAAGTATTAACAAACATTGGTTGAAAAATTCATACTTTTAAAGTAATAAACGATTTTCCGTTTCGTTTCAAGCGAGTGACAAATTCTTTTTGCTGGGTATTTCTTAATAGGACAATGGACTTTTCAACGAGCAACAGCATAGATGATTAAAAACTAAATAAAGATGAGGTTCGCAGCTCTGAATCAATCATTCTTTCGATTGATATTTACTAGGACTGTTCTTCGTCGTTCGACGAGTACTGTGTAGTCTAGAACCTATGAGCCATTGTTCTCTTCCCACCGGGGAATATTTTATTTACATTTTAGGACGGATAAAATGTTCTTTATTTTCGCTGGAGAATTTCGGGGACACGCTCGCCACGGGCGGGCATAATCGGATTCACCGCCGCGGGAACTTCATGACGGCGTTCATTTCAGACTTCGAGGTGCAGGTTCAGCGGTAAACTTCCGTGTACCGGAGCGAACTATGCGTATTCGCGACGAGCTCCTGGAAATTTTGGACAGAAGTTAAACGCTTTGACGGTGGCCATCCGAAGGGAAATTTCTCGATGCACGCGGCGCGGGCCGGAGAAATTTATGCCTTCTTGGTTCGGGAAACGACCGTTTGGCGACGGTCTCGCGTTTTCAATCTCGCGTCCCGAGTCAGTTTTAATAAAGACCCAGCATCTGTTTGGACAGCGGTAACGGTGGTTGATTTTTCGACAAACCGATAGTCGTTCCGTCGTAATATTTTCCACGAAACGAAGACGGTCTCTGCAAACGTTTGTGTATTATACAAGAAATGTTACCAACGAGGTTGCTTATTGATATCCCTTGGAAACGTATACTTTCCCAGATTATTAGCAAACGCAAACGGGGACGGGATTTAATATTGGTATATCGTAAATTATTTTGATTAACCCGCGTTCGATGCTCCGAAACGCTGGATTTCTATTCGAAAGCAGCATCATTCGGCAGCCGGATATATGATTCATTCTCCAAGTACAAAATAATGATCCGAAGTGAAAGGCACTGTGAATCATACAGTCATGCGATACCATTGCAATGTCTGTCAACAAATTACTATAAAGTTGTATATCTTTGCGTACAATATTTTTGTGATACACAATTTACAGGTTTGAACGACACGCTAACGAAAATAATATAGAAAGGTCTGCCCCCTGATCCTTATATCGAGACAACCCTCTCTTTCTCCCTCTCTCTCCTCAGCGGGAATTTAATTTCAATCCCTCCTAGAGCCTCAAAATGTTCTCAGAAAGGGTTAGAATCGTTCCGTGGTTCGCGGCGGAGGACTCGAAAATTTAAGTAGCGCTGATAAAGCGGAGTCAGCATCGGGTTAACCCGGATCGAGGCGAGCAATCAGTCTCCATTAATTAGTCCGTCGTACGGCCTGAAACTCGCGGAGCTTGATCACCCTGAAGCGAACGTACTCGTGGGGACGCGGCGCAACCCGTGCAACCCTCTCCTTTTTCGTCGCCCATTTTTCGGCTGGCCTTTTCGTTCACCTGCCCTCGTCGATTTCGTCCCCTCGCTTTCGAGCATATCGTACGACCGTTTCGCAACATCGATTCGTCCGCCATACCTATCCACGGCAAACGAACCTTCCGCGTTCCGACGTTCGCGAATCGACGACTCCGGCTCGGCTTCCGCGTGAACACCGGGCCGCAATCAGACCGCAAACACCGCTGGAAACGCTGATCCCGATAATTCGACCGACGATCGTTTCTGGCACCGGTTTCAACGAGGTCGAGTACACAGATACCGTCGATACGTTATATCGCCGGCGGAACTTTCGAACAAACGGCCCAGTTCCAGACGGAACGAGAGAAAGAGCGAGAGGGGAGAGGGGAATCGGGTCGGAGGAGTAGCCGACATCCGACCGGGATGCCTGCCCTCTCGCCTTTGTCCGACCTCGACGATCAGAAATTGGCTTTTTAATAGAATGTCGCGGTTGGACCCCGATGCCGTGCCGAAGGCGCGTCTATCTCGTCGTTCTTGCCAGCGGGTTTCTGCTTAACCAACGCTCAGACGTATCGGTCACTCGTCTTGGAATGAATGCGGGCAATTCTTTCGCGTTTACTAGAACTCTATTGCTGTGCATGTTTTATTTCTCGTTAGTCTCGTTGGTCTCGTTGATTGAACATCGTTGTCCGTTTATTGAAACAGAAAAATATACAAAGGTCTTGCATTCCCGGAGCAACAGCTTACGGCCCGCAGACCCCGTGATCTTTTCGCCCAGTGCAACAGCTGCCTGTCGCCATTGTTTGCCGTGCGAATTACACAAACCTTTTCCTCTCTGGCTGCGAGACTCGAGTATTTCGAGAGGGTTTACAGGGGCAGCAAAGAGGGAAAGAGTAAATTCGGGGCAAAGTAACACTGTTGGAAACAAAAGCAAAGAATTGGTCCCTCTCCCTCTCTCTCTCTCTCTCCCTCGTCAAAAGTCGTGAAGAACAAACTCGTCGACCGACGGCAATTATTCCCCAAACGCGTTACGACCCCTCGATTAAACACCTCGGACCAGGCGCGCCTCAAAAATTCAGATCTCTCGATTACATTGTATTTCCCTTTCTGTGCACACGTTACCCGGTCATGGATATAAAAGCGCACGAAGGATAGCCGTTTCGTCGTCGTTGAAATGAAATACCGTCGCCAGCGTATCAGCACGTATAAACCTCGGCGTCGCGCGAATACGACACAATAAAAATCACAGAAACTTCGCTATACCCGGCCGACCCGGAGCCACCCCTGACCCCCGAGGGCGGACAGAGATTTATAACGAGGCGTATAGTATCGCGGCCGAGGTAAAAATCGGCCCGGCGACCTTTCGTTCCGCGTTTCGATCTGGACGGATTTCGTGCAAACAAGACACACAGGTAGAGGGTAAAATCAATAGCGGCGGCAATTAGTTACCGTGGCACGCACGCGAAAAGGGCAGGAGCTGCATCCGGCAGTCGGATGCGCGGACTTTTCGGACTTGTTCAACATCCGGAGTCGCTGCTTCTGTTTTTTGGTTTTTTTTCCCCCGTCCAACAACCCTTGCGCGCCGGGCATTCGGCTAACGGGCTGAAAAAAAGCCGCCGCCGAACTCACGCAGATTGGAAGTTTCAGAAATGATCCGGAGGGGGCAACAATTTGGAGCTTCCGAGTGCGATATAACGAGAGGTATATTCGTTCGACGTATTCGGTCGTCTCGCGAATAATGCGGTTTCTGTGTGCCCTGACTCTAATCATTTCGCATGTGTAAACCCCGCAGATATTCAGAAATTGTTCGCAAAACACTCTGTCCTCCGAAGCAGTCTACGTGTATACGACGTAGATTCAGCGTATTATAACCGAAACGTCGCGAGTGCGTAAACCGCGAACGTCTGACGATAAATGTACCCTCAAATCGAGAAGATATTCTCACCAAAGGGAAACGCAGATACTGCAGCAAATCGAGAGAAAGGGCGGTGTCCTCCTCGAGCAGAGAGACGCGACGAGACAGTCGCAGCTTCCTCCTGGCGGCGTGAAGCGAAGTCAAGGCACGGTTCTTAACCGGGAACACGAATCGGGAGGAATAATTAAAGATACTGCGGATCTCGCGAGCTTCGCCATTACTCGCGTCGCGATTAGCGCACTAGTGCGTTCACGTGTGCCGAGTATCGTGCGCCGGGGCGTTCGAATCGTCGAAACTATAAAACACACGGCGAGAACGTCGGGGGCGCCGTTGTAGAGCGTCGCGTTTACGCCGCGATTCGCCGCGAAAAAGACTTCAAAGGCCGTCGCAGCGTTGACTGCGTTTCCTTTAGTGCCGTCTGCACGCAAGCTCGTACCCTGAAAATTGTTCTCGCGTGAAAGCGTCCCGTCTTCGCCGTCGACGCGACGTCTCCGGGCGCCGGCAGCGATCATCTTTTCCATCGTAATCGAAGATTTATCTACGATTGTTTGAGTTTATTCGTCTTTTTCGTTCTTTAATGAATAGCGGTTCCATGGTAAGAGAAAACGGAGGAGCTTCGATAATTTATCTCGCATTTCGCTAGATGCTTGTATTCCTCGTTTGGTGGCTTTCGAGGGACGAGTCGCTGCGGAAATTAAGTGGATGTTAAGTACAATTTGGAACACAGGTACGGGGCACAATTTCCAGCGCCGATGCAAATTCAAGCTATACAGATGTTTGGTCGATTGATTAAAGTATCTTAAATTCCAAGTTTTCGAACACATTCTGAATCGAACGTATCGTAACGAAGTTAATTAACATCGATTTCAAATTAATGATTGGTTAACAAGTCAGTATTTTCGAGGCCAACACTAGTAAGCAACAAATTGAAGTGACCCTACTGAAGTGTAATTGATCAAATTAAATTGTAGTTTAAATTTACGACGTGCATCGCACGTCTCTTGCGGATACAATATATTTCGTTGTTACGTGTATCGTGGCCTAGGTGAAGTTTGCGCGCTGATTCTACGAGGATAATGGATTTCAAAGGGAGGGTTCAACAAAAAGGCTGTCATGTTGAATTATAAATAGCGGGGAAATAAAAGACGCGTTGAACTGTCGACAATTTCAAAAGGTGTGCAGCGGCCCTGGCGAAAATAGTGGACCGACGGTAGCGAGGAACCGCGATACGTTGTTGATTCGTCGCGAGCGCCAGCTGAATCGGAAGTGACAGGTAGATAATCGCGGATCGTGATGAATCACCGCTGGAGGCTCTTATCAGTCGCCCCCTGCCCCCTGCACATCGTCGTTCTTTCCCAATCGTTTCGCGAAACACACCGAAATCTATCGCGTACAATCCTCTCCTCCTTCAGCAGAGCGCAGATTGTCTTTCGAACGAGCCCGGCTAAATCGAATTACTTTAATCACAGACCTCCGTATTATCAACGACGTTGCCGTGCCGCTTTCGCTATTAGAAGAAAATACAATCCTCTTTTCTGCGCAAAGTTAATGTCCACCGCGCTTCATGGCAAACGGCGAAACAAATATATTATAGAAGCCCGAGAACAACGAATACCAGGAACACAATTAAACATAACAGAATTGACAATTCCTGACGAAAGCACAAATCTAAGGTATTAAAGCGCGAATTGTCCGCGAGCAAATACAGCACCGGTATTGTTTGTATTTGAATAGGAATTAATGGAGAAACATATTTTCTTGACAGCAAAGGGAGCGATTTAAATCGTTCACGCCGATATTAATTTGCTATGGGGAAATTATTCTCAAGAGGTCGATCACGAAAGCTCTCCCACCCCGTTTTTAGTTCGCGCTTGAAAAAAATAGAAATCCTTTTGCGGCGCAAGGGTTAATATTTTTCCCCCGCCCGTGTCTAAGACATCGAGTATGCGTTATAATCCCCGCTTGGTGCGCACCGTTGCAACGAAATCAAGCTGTCGCTCACGGCGAAGCCTCCTTCCTTCCGGTCTCGGAGCGGTCGTAACTCATTACTGGTGCCAGGACGCTACGTGTTTCCAGCGGTGTATCGGATGCACGATAGCGGCGCGAGCTTAAAGTATGATAAGGTGTGGCTTAGCGTTAATCTCCGGAAGAGCTGTCGGTTTTCCAACCGGGGGCCGCCTCGTTCGTGGCCGGTAAACGCGCCCGCCACCCTTGCCCGACCGTATCCGCGTGTTCACGGTGTCTATATTCCCGGGCATTACGTCCCGTTCGAACCAGATGTGACCCGACCAGTCTGCTTGGCCGTGCACCGCGTACCTTCGACGAGGATTGCTCGCCGAGGCACCCAGTCTATCCGCCGGGCATCGACGCGAATTTATACGACCAGTCGTAAACGAAGTGTATTTCCAGCCGATCTGGATGAATAAGCTGCGGATAGGTTCGGACAGCGCGGTGTTTTTAGGCGTGATGAAGTTTGACAAAGACGTATTGTGCGCCGCCGTTTGGTGATGTATCTCTGTTTCGTGCTGCACAACAGACGTATGAACGGGAACGTATCTTTGCTGCACGGTGTTGTCTGAAGGTATTACATACCGGCGAGATAAAATATAAATTATTTGATATGAAAGGGAAGCGTGAAATTGTGGAACAACGAAAATGTGACAAATGAGACGGAATTTTAGTTTATTACTTTTCTGTGGCTATTTCGTGCGTGATTTGATTACTTCGACAGGTTTTATTATTTTCTAAAGAGTTACACGTTCGAGGGTCAATGCTCTGTGCATGGGGATTCTTCTCGAGTTCGAAGTACGAGAATGGAAAAGTAGGCACCCCTGGAAATTTCTCTGCCACCGTTTCTTGCTTAATATATGACAGTGAGAACAGATATTGATCCGCGATTCTTTGTTCCCCGATTCAAAGCGTATTTCATCCCCTACGTGCAGTATCGGCGTTCATGGCGTGTACACGGGTGTTCGGGGATTACGCCCTGTGACGTTACATTCTCTTAGAATTATGTAGGATCCGCAATTTACTTAGCCAGTGTAAATCGTGGCGTGGTGTGCACAGTTCGCGAGCGTGGGACACCGGGAAGCGTGGCGCGTCGATTTATCGTGCTGGTTCGAACCGGTCGTCTCCTTAATAAATATCCTATATTAATTCCGATTTGAAGCACTCGTTATTCCATACAGTACCATAACTCGTCGGCAACGTGGGAGGTAACCGTTTAATGGAACTGCCGGCTCGAGTCATTCCAGGGAAAAGCGTTTCGCAGTTGGAGCCGGCGGTAAGCGTTTAATCTGCATAGATTAATTCGATCTGTAATCAAATCTGACCGCCGATGAATTGGGCCGGGGCTCTTCTGGACCGACGTCGATTTCAAATTATCGGTGTGCCGTTACAGTGGCGTTGCACCAAATTATATTTGTCAGGGTGATTATCATTTTCGGTTATCCGGTTGGTATACTGTGGAATTTCTAAACCGCAACTGGAGCTCAAGATTTCGTTTAACATTCGAAAATACGTGTACAAAGGCATGCGTACACTACTGCTGACAATGAATCGATCAAAAAGTTAATCGGAAAGCACGGAAATCTAAAGTTAAAAATTAATGAGACGTCAGTTATTTAATACGACAGATCCATTTAACGCCTTAAATGCAGGGAGAACTTTATAGCACAGACATTGTCATCAGTTAAAAAATCCCGGGACGAATAAATTAATCCCACCAAAGCGTGGCGAAAGAATTGGAATTCATCGCAATAATTTCTTATAAGTTTCTCCCGTTTTCTTTTCGAGTTTCTAAACATATCTCGATAACAAGTAATCAATGGCAATCCCAACCATCTATCTATATCGATAGATAAGACGAAAGATAAAAAAAAAGATCCTCCGTGGTGTGTGAGATGCTACCAAATAACCCGAAGACGACGCCGTTCGAGATTTCTAATTTCCGGCTGCCTAGGACTATCAGAATCCCTCGAAAACTCGCATCGCCGCCACAACGAATAATCCACGAACTCACCATGAACAGAGCACGCCCTTTTCCACGCGAAACGAAAAAAACCAGCAGGCCTATCTCCCTCCAGGAGGGTAGAAGTGCCCGACGTTCAAAGCGAGCCTCGAGGAATATGATTTTTCTGCGAGGAACAAAAGTGGCCATCTGGTATGATAGTGTCAGAGGGAAATGGCGATTCTGGAAACGCTGTCCTCGAGGTATATCAGCCCGCGTGCCATACTAGAGCCCTGATGGAAGATCCTAAAAACACCGGAATCTTTCGAAATTGTCTCTGTTTCCTGCCTGAAGGACATCCGGCGTCCCTCGGGACACTTCGATGGAACATTTTCACGCGCGACCACGTTTAGGGGGTTACCCCGGGAGATTCCTCGCGCGGTTTCATCACGGGAGGAATCTGATATCGGGACGGGCAAGAAAACGGCGTCCGTCATCGCGACGCGCGTTTCGACGCCTCGGAAAAAGACGTCGGTCGTCAAGCGGGTGGAACGAGTCGCGGCTTGATAAAAAATGAAAGAATAGCTCACCGCCCGGAGGCGAGGTCCCGATGGCTCAAAGGGAGATCCGAAATGAGTTTTCTTGGAAACAAAGGTTCACGTTCGTGCCATCCGGAGGGCCGAACAACGTTCGGTCAGTAGGTCGTCGCGATCTTGCGATTTTAATTCAATATTCAAAGCGTCCGGCGAATGGCTGGGCGAAAGGGCTGCTTCTATTCACCGTAGATCCTCTTCCCTCGTGATTTCTCGTGCTGAAGGGAACATGGAAGGAAAGCATGGTTAGGTCAGCAGGTTAGGAATATCAGTTTCTGTGATAAATGGTCGTGTGGTTTTATGATAGATGGGAATTCTTTACATAAATTTCGTTTCGTACACGCGCAGCGTCTATCAAGGAGTCTATCGTTGCGAAATGCGCAACATATTATTCGATAATTAAAATAGCGCGTGTAGCAAGGAATGTATTGTTCGGCAGCTTGATATTACAATTAATAAAATAATATAATGCTCCCTCTAATTTGAAATCATAATTAATACGAATTCTTGTGGATTCTCCACGGTCACGATTTCAATCCGATCGAAGTCCAGCCAACGCGAAATCCAATTGGATCCACCGCGACTGATTAACCGTTTCACTGAAATTAATCGACTTCGATCCGATTGCTGAATCGTCCGTTGGGTCTGTAAACCAAATAGAAAAGATAGAATGTAAATAAAAGGTAAAATCGAGCATCGAAGTAGCGCGACGGGCGTGCATTAATCGGCCGATTAAACGAGCCCCGATAAATTTGTCGCGTTATAAATACACTGGAACATTCGTCGATGTAGGACGCTGTCCGCAACGTTCGATGGATCGACGGTCGATCGTTTGATTGTGTATCGTCGATACGAATCAACGTGGTCGATGACGATCCGGGGAAAAAGCAAATTGCCGTGGCGCCGGGTTAAACGCAGCCAGAAAGGACGTCGGTAAACATGGATATTTGCGTTCTCGTTAGAAAACGCGGCAAACCTATTCAAATGAATTCGATCCTTCGCGTGACGTGGATGGAAGGGAGTACGTATCGACCTCTGGTGGCCACAATATAATCGATATATTCACCCGTGATGCTGTCTACTCGTTCGGGTAACGCACTTCAAGGCGAACTACCGACCCAAATGTTCGCTAATGAGAGAATCTGCAACAGAGGATTAATTACTCTTTCCCTTTGTTAAGGGTAGAAAGTTGGAGAATGCTGGAATATGATCGAATTGTATAGGTAGTACAGGTCGAAACATAGTCAGGCTATCTTTAAGTAGAGCGCAAACGGCGTGGTCAGACACCGTTTCAGGGAATTTAAATCGGTAATACATCAGCCAACTCTTGTAAGTAGTACAAGCCAACGATACAGCCAAGAGTATTCTCTCAAGTAGAATAGATCAATGATATTGCCGGACATATACTTCGTTTGTACTTCGCTTCGATTTGGAGCAGGTTAAGCGCAACGGATTTCAGTGGGATTTGTATCTATATTATTTCAACGACGATGTCTGCGAAGATTCGGATTTTAGACGACAGTCCGTAGTTTCCAGTTGCCATCGGGACGAACGTCTGGCCGAACGTAGACACTGCCAATTCGAAACCAGTGTACAGAAGTTCGATCTGCGATAACAATAGCATTGTTTTTGTTTTAAATCGAACTTGCTTTCTTCTTTAAAGCAGCGCGATATAAACATTGTTGTTGTTTTTTTTTCATAAAAATATATACAAATTCGATGAAGCAAAATATCGCCGTCGATACGTATATCGTGGACGATATTTCCCGAAATATTTCCTCGACGCCCCACTGAATGAACAATACCTCGAACACCGCAAATAAAAAACGAACCAAATGTGAACGTAATTTCGCTCTATCGCAGTGCAACAATTTTGTTTGTCCGTTTCCATCGAGATTCCGAACGAATTAATCGTTTTTGTTCGTATCCGAAGCGCACACCCGCGCGGATATAATTTTGTGCCGCCGCAATCCGGGCCCTGTTTTGGTTTAGCCATTTCCGGGTGGGGAGGTAGTAGGCATCGAGCCTCATTGAAGTTTCATTTATCGATACGGCTTAAACCCATCTAATTTGCCCGGGGATAATTCGTGAAGGAGTTATTAAATTCGACGAGCGCCATAAAGCGAACGGATTTCAGAACACGGGCCAGGTTTATCGGACGTATAGCGTAACACGCCGTAAAACGAAACGATCAGACCGCCATAATGACGTCCGTTGCCGTGCACCGTGTACCATTCAAGGATTAATTTTCTATAAATTCTATTTCACGTGCCTGTTGAACGAACTCTCGATCGTTCGATTACTCTGCCCGCCGGCGCGGCGCGTCTGACTCATACTACTTAAAGATATACATGAACCGAACTGTCTTGTTCAGCTGAACAAAATAAAGATGATCGATCGTAGAACTCTTCGCATCGCGGAATATCATTCGTAAATTATATGGCGGGAAATATTATACGCTTGCCTTTCACCTTTTCTATTCTTCTTTCGGCGATAGATCAAAGCAAAGGATAACAATTGTCGGGGACATTAATGCCTGCGAAGGAGAGCAGCATCAAAGGACGCAAAATAATTATCCCGTTGTCATTAAATTTTAACAGCGGCGTAACAGATCCCGTGTATAACTATGAAAGGACCGCGACCCTTAAAACGGAGTCACCCTTAACGCTGGCTGAGGAAGGGCAAAATAAGTGGTCATACAAAACAGTATTGTTTTTACAGACGTACGATTATCTGCCCAGACCTGTTCGCCGCGTGGCAGTAACCAAGAACATACACCTAAGAAGGAAACGTTAACTCCGTTGCTCCGTTCGCGCAATGAAACGCCGCAAGAACGATCGGCCTGTTTAGAGAAAGTTCCCCGGTGTCGTCCGGAGGAACCGGAAGTGACGATGCTAGGCGTTCGTTTCCCGGACAGAAACGCAAACAGTCGCGTTTCCTGTTGTTTATCGTGAAAGTTTAGATCGGTTTTGCGCGACGGCGTGGGCGACCTTGCACAGATTGGAATTGTGCCGGTAAATTGTTCCCCGGAGTTGAATTATAACGCTCCGCCCGTTCGCGGCAATTCCATTTGCCGACTTTATTGCGTTAACCGGTAGAACGAGTACAAGACCACGAGGAGTGCTCGATGGAAAACGCCGCGGAAGAACCGGCAGCCAGCGAGGTGATAGATCAAAAGGCTTTGTTGAACGGACCTTCCATTCCCTGCCTCCATCCCTTTCCGCGTCTCTGCGAGAAGAGTCGATTACTGGGACGTCTGCTCCGCGGTCTGTCAATGGATCCTGGAGATCGAGCTGGCAAACTCTCCCTCCCTCCCCCCCTCTCTCTCTCTATCTCTCTTTATCCTTCGATTGTGGGACAGCAGACGATTTCGTTGGCGAATCAACATAGCGGAGGGAAATCGTGGGCAGAAGTGAAGGAATACTGGAGATATTATTGTGGATGGGGAAATTGATAAATCGAAAGAATTTTTTGGGGATTGAAGGAGAGGGATGTGAAATGGGGGAATAGAACGGAACGATATTTATCGATGAGTTTGTGCGAGAGAAATAAGTATGGAAAGATTGTTAGAAACTCGATTTAATTTGAACACTTTATTGTACGAATTAATTTCGCAGTATGTGTGCATGCAGATTTTGGTTTTGTACTTAGTTTATCGTAAAGCAGATTGTTGCCTTTGAAAGATAACAGTTTTTTTTCTCAGGCGTCAAAGGAACAAGTTGCATTCGCCGTCTTTCGTAGGCTTGCTTAAGTATAAATTGGTTTCATTGCAAATTAAAATACTCTGGGAACTCATTGTCGTCTTTGCATCGTTTCCGACAGTCGTTTATCTCGTTGCGAAACTGCATCTCCGTTTTTCTCTTCTCTCTTTCTTAAATTCATTACTGTCGTTATCTGAGAGCTTAGCTTGCCTTGAAAGCTTGATTTAAGCGAGAAGCGATATAACGGACGGAAACGCGGCGGACGAGTCCCTTTGTGTGGCTCCTTCTGGTGAAAACCGCGGAAACTTTTAATCCTCATTTGTAAATTATACAGAGATCTCGTTAATTCTCGCAGGTGTTTAAAATTGTCGTAAACGAGTTCGCTCATTTCCCGAGGTATTTTTAATCATTTTCTCAAGCCCGATTGGACGATCCAGCGTATCCAGTTGTTAAACCAAAGTGTTTGGTTAAACAAAAGTGTATAAAGTAATAGAAAACAGAGCTCAACAATGAACTTTCAAATAAAACCCGTAACATCTGCGCGAAACAAGTTGGAAAGGAAAAATTACACCAGCCCTTTGTAGCGGTTAGTGTCGAAAAAATGATCTCCAAAAGGAAGGGGCGGGTCTCATTAAACCGTGTCCAGTTCTTATTTTTTCACATCCCGCCACATGCCAGAGGATCCTCAAAGCGTCTTCGACGGTACGTCGATTTTCCTTTCGTTTCGCCAGCCGCGTCCTTTCATCTATCAGCGAATTAGCTCTCCGTTAAGCCCTAACAAGAGTGAACGCCGCCCCCCCTCGTAAAAATATCACACAGAAATTCAGCAAGAGGGTGTACTGGCACGACAGAAATTTTTTTAAACGGGCTTCGTTAATGCGAGAGATTAGGACCGACGGTTTCGGCGAACGGTATCCTGAAAAGGCGAAATATTCTGCGCGGCGACGGAGAAAAATGGAAATTCGACGTCCGCGATGGCGACCGCCGGCTTATCTAAAATCCACGCGTGGCCCGTGCCTCGTTTTGGACGCTTCGCTGCCACGCGAGCACGTTTCGTCGTTTTAATTATTCCGAATGTCCGCTTCGCGTGCACCATCGAGCCGTAATCAAATGTCCCGTGGACCGTGCTGCGTTATCGTTCGAAGCTAACCGATCCGATGCTATTCTTTATCCGCGCGTTCTCTTTGACGTCGTTCCCGAACTTCGGGGATCGTTGATATTTCTCGTGGCCTCGCCCGTTCCAATTTGCATTCTAACGACCGGCGATCTGGTCAATAGAACCGCGATCCCTTATGTGAAATTCAATTCAACGCGCAACTGTCGCTTGGACGATTAATCTAATAATGCCGTGCATTTATTGGTGGCCCACGGAATGCATCGCGGCGTAAACATCAATATCATAGAGTAGACAACGAAATTGTTGAAGCAACGAAAATATGAGAACAGATGTTGCAACAAAATGTGTCGCGCGTAGTGCGTGCATCGATGGCAAATTTTCGTTGGCAATAAATACGGCGAACAATAACACGATGGTTTTATCACAGCCCCGTGTAATTTATAATAACTGAATTGTTTGCACAGCCGTAATATACAGTCCGTTTTATCTACCACCCCCGGCTGTAAACGTGTATCTGTCGCTCGTCGTGCGTTCGAATGGCGTCGATAAAAAAAAAATAAATTATCGCGCATGTACGATGACCATCCCCCGAAAGAATTACACTCTCCCGTGGCACGGGAATCGAGAACGTTTTCTTGCCGGGCTGCCGTTCACCGGCTGAATCTCCTCGTGATTTATGTTGCATTAGGTCCGCGCGCCGTAAAGATCGAATAAAAGGAGTGCATTCAACGGTTTCCACGGCCGATGCACCGTTGTTCCTGGGCTTATCCAATTGAAATGCGATCGCACGAGCATGAAGTATACCGTCTGTGTTAAAGGTCCCCTCTGTTCCTGACAGTCGCAAGACGTACGGGCGAACGGACGTTCACGTGAACTATTTTTCGCGACTGCAATGTTCCGACGCAAACGCGGATTACGTTGATGTTCCATTAACCTCGTGGTACGTCGAGTTGCTTGGCTCTCCCTCCCCGCTTCCCCTCGGTCTGGTTCTTGCACGGTCTCTGCGGTAATCAGGCTGCGCCGAACTTGGAGCAATTAATCGTTCGACGACCGCGTCGATTAAACAGCGAACGTCGTCGCTGTCGATCGATCGGCTATTTTGTTTCCGCACGGAAGGATCGTTCGGGGTAAAATCAACGTCCTCGGGTTTTCTCTCTTCGCGTGAACCTCCCCCCCCCCCTTCCCGACCGTTTCATGGGTGGGTCGATTAAACGATCGAACTATTATTTACAAAGGAGTGCAAACCGGGGACGCCCGGCGTTCGAATGGCCAACAGGCTGCTGTTTTCACGCAAATAAAATTTCACCGCGGTATGATCCTATGAAAAATTGAACCTGGCACCGGGTACATTATTGAAGTGAACAATCAAACGGGAAAACCGCGTGTTCCGCGATGCATCGGGAATCTTATTTATCCGCAAACGGATATATTCGGACAAAAGACTCGGCCCGTCTATAGACGCTGAACCCATCGAACTAAAAATAATGGTTAGTTTTCTACGACGTCGAGATAAGTTCACGTCGTTCAAATTTCTGTTCGCGATCCGTCTGAGCCTTACAGAAAAAGGGGAAACACAGTTGAACCATCCTTCTTAGAGGTATTCACCGCGGCTCCAACGATATATCCGAGCCTCCTTATCTCGCGGGAGAAGAAGGCACAATACCTTTCGACGTGTATACATATATATTATGTATATATATAGAGAGAGAGAGAGAGAGAGAGGGGGAGAGACGGCCGCCGGAAGTATACGGCTGCCTCGCGGAATTTCGCAGGACTTTCATCGACGTTACAATAACTGCAATATATCCGGCCGCGGGGCTGTTCCTTCGCGATACCAGACGACGGGTCCGCGGCTTTCGTGGATGAAAAGGAGGGTTGTACGCGACGGGTATGAGAAGACAGAAGTTGGTTGTTAAAGGGTATGAGGGACTGCTCCTGTCGACGATGCTGCAACAATGGCGGAATATAAATCCAAATCCCGCTCGCCATCCTTCCTACCCTACTTACCATCCAACCTCTCGCACCTCCATCTTCGCTCCTTTCAATTCCTTCCATTTCTTCTTTCTTTTCTTATTCATCCCAGTTGCCTATTTTGTTGGTCCCACCTTTAAGGTTCCCGTCAGCCGCAGCCACTACCATCTTCGCCGTCGCTTCCTCGCCTTTTTCTCGTTTTTCTCGCTGTACACCTTTATGCGCGTCAGCCCTCGTTTTTCTCGCATCTTCGTTACGTATATTTTCCGATTTTCTGCAATTTATTTCACTCGATGCATATCCGTTTCGCTTCCCCTTAGTTTCATTTCGTTCGTTGTGTTTGAATGGTTGTTGTCTGTATCATATTAGTGTCGGTTATCGAAAAGGTAAAGTTAGGATGAAGTTAGGGCATCTTTCGTGATCTTCGCGAATCTATTTTCCCCCACAATTTCAAAGCGATATTAATCCGTTGATGCGCGCCCCGTGACATTTGGTTAACGCCAGCGATAAATACTTTGCCGAGGGTCCACTTGCGCGTCGCGCGAAATGAAACGAGCCCCTTTTAGCGTTCCCCCTTCTTTTTTATGGCCTCATACATCAACTCTAATTGTGTGTCCACTATTGTTCCAGCTTTCCCTTTTCCTTCGAATGGCGTTTTCAAGATCTTCTCCCTTTCTTGCGTTCATTGTCCCATTTGCCTTGTTTATAGTTCACCTTGAATGTCCCTTCGTTCCATCAAGACCAATGCGCTTTTCTCGCTTCCCGTACACGCGGGCGTGTCCCTCCTCTCCATTCATCGCGTGTCTCTTTCATATATTTTTCTCCCTTTTCTCTTTTGCACTCTCTTTCACTTTCTCCGGAGAATAAATATTCCTATGCTGCGTGGCACTCGTTTGCTCGCCCCTTATCAGCACGTGCACGGAGCTACGCGTTTCGCGTCGTTTTTACGACCGATGCATAACTCACGCGCACTCCCTGCGGCTTCAGCAGTCGTCTGAAAGAAACCATTCTGTGGATGTTCCCGACGGGAAGAAATCGCGCCTATGCTCACGCGGACAGTATGATGTTAATAAACGTGAAATGTTGGTTTGATTACAGGAACCGATTGGAGAGCAACGCGGAACACTGGAACGCCCTTCTATTGTCTCTGCGCGAGCTGATAGAATGGGTGATCAGAAAGGACACCGAACTGACCGGTCTGGGCCCTGTTTGCGGTGAGGTGGCTGCACTGCAAAAACAGGAGGTAAATCTTACGAAACCGTTATTCCGCGTCAACGCTAACAAAGTTACCCCTAAATTGTTGCTTCGCGTTCACGCACGATACTTCGAGCTTCTTCGTTCCGCTTTCATTCATGATCAAAGTTGTCCGGCGATGAGTCAAACGTTGCTCACTTCGCGCGAAGCAAATAAATGAATACATTGTAAATAAAAAGCGAAGACGCTCTATGCGAATTATACGCGTACCAAAAGCTCATCCCCGGTCGCCTTGCAACCCTTCGACCCCCCGGTCGCGCGCAGTCTTGTCCAGGGCGAATAGGCTCGTGTACCTTGAACCGTGCCCCGTAACCCACTGGAATGGACTGGATTACACGAAAATGACGCAATTAGGACCGCGTTGTGTGCGTGGACACCGACGGCCAGGGGGCACGCGTCGTCGACGACAGTGAGAGGGTTGGAGGCGGGGCGGGGATGAACGCAACACCCGACGGCCCAGTTTCCCACGCACAAAGACGGAGTAGCTCGGACTAATCCAGATTAGAACGTGCATGTTACCGAGCCGCGAGTGTACAGGGATGATAACGTGCATGTACCGCGATCCTGATCGCGGACAGCCATCGACGGACGACACCTGCGCCGCTACTTATCGCTGTGCCGGCCCTCGATCGGCTGCAGATTAATTGGAAACGAAAGTCCGACCGATTTCCGACTCGTTCGCGATCTAGAATTGTAACAAATTGTTTCCACTTATTGTCGAGAGAAGCGAGCCAACTCGAAGCGAGACCGTATTGACCTTTAATTGGAAGCCGAGGTTCTTAATTACCGTGGCCGATAAAACGGGGGATGGATTGTTACACCGGCCAGTTTTGGGGGAAATTCGAGGGTGCGGGTTTCGAGATGATGGATTCGAGGCACGGAAGCTGATCGATCGCCGTGCGTTTGGCGATTGATGCTTGCGGGTTATGCGACTGGGATCAGATACACTGGCCGAATAAGGGTTGTGTGGAGTGGCGAGTGTGGATCTTGGCTTGGGAACGATTACACTGAAAGGCTTTCGTTATTATACGGAAACGTGCGCCGAAGTTCAAGCGTCGAGCTTCTTACCCGATCGTTTCGTAAGTGGAATCTTTTTCTAGGCTGTTTAGCGGGCTTTCATGATGAACGATGGGGTTTCAGTTTCTAGTAGATGTCACTGATATAAAAGAAACATGGAAAGTATAAACGTAAGGAGACAATGAAAATCGAAAGACACACGAGTGAAAGATAAAGCCGAGGCATGAGCAGGTAGCACAGTTAATGATTACTGTATAATGTCGAAGGAAGACCCGAAGCAAAAATTCTCTTCGTACAATCAAACAAAAAACAATAAAATCGTCCAACATTCACACCGAAACAGTTTCGAAGCGCGATATTATTCGGCGCGTGCATCGATCTGTTCGATACGCAAATATACGAAGACAAACGGAAGCAACCAGAAAGATCGCAGCGACGCGCGGCTAGTGCACACGATAAACAACCTTTGACACTGCACAGCACAGTGTAGCCGAACCTATGCGCGACGGGTACATGAAATTCAATAAAACTGAAATGTGTGGGTCCTAAATATCGGCCTTTGAAGCACTCTGTCCCCTGTGTTGGTTCTTTTGCTCCGCGTCGCGTCGCTGCGAACGATTTCGTTTGCGAGGTAACAACGTGCAGCTGAAACACGTGCACTATCCGGTACACAAAACGCTGTTCGAACAATCGCCGCGCTGCGAAACGAGGAAATCTCGTCGGGCAGATCGTTCGCATATAATTGTTTACCGGGTTGCTTACGGGGACGATTGAATTACCCGTCGCGTTCGTCGATTTGATCGAATCTTCCGGTGAACGGATCAGGATAGATATAATTCGTCGAATGCTTCGGGATCGAAGGGATTCGTCGCGCTCGAACGTTTCACGGGGCACGGCCTCATAATTTTAAGTTGCGAGCTAACGCCACCGCGAGAAAACCCAGAGGGGGCGGCAAGTGCGGCCGACTAATGACCGTTCCAGGAGTAAATCCGACAGAACTCCCCGTTGCCGGATAGTAGTTTAACAATATAGTGGGCGAACGTAATGCCCGAATTTCCACGAAATGGCCCTGCGAATAGCGTTCTAATTCGCACGCAAATAATTGCGCATAAACGAGCGATGCGACGCAATAATGTATGCAAATTATGAAGCCCGCGTGCCATGACGTTCGGTGTAAGACTCTGTGGTCCAGCGAATGGGTCTGCTCCCGACCGAGTTGGCTGTGTTTTGTCTCGAAGATTAATGAAACTATGGTTTAGCGAACGATGCAGTGCCTATACAGTGCCCAACGTGCATGGATTAACGGACTATTGAAATTCTTCGCCGTGTTATACAGCTCCAATTGAGTGCACGGTTTCATTCGCAGCGATTAGCGTTCATTAGGGTGTGGCACTTTTCAATTTTGCGATAGTTTGTTCAGCTTCTGAGAGGGACGTACAGAAGTAACCGTTTGTCAAATGCGGAGGGCTGCGACGTAAATTGTGCCCAATTCATAATACTATCGTTTGATTTTACGAATTATTCCTTGACGGAAATATCTGCCCTTGTAATCTCCGAGCAAAACGAATTAATAATATCGTCATTCCCTTCAGCCCGCCTCTCCCTCTGCAAAAATTGTAATATTCGCCTCGCATCTAGCACTGTGTATCCGTGCACTATGCATTACCAAGTACGCGGCATTCGGGGCACACTATTCATTAACTGCAACGTATAATGCTCTATACATTATGCACCAAGCATTATACCGCGCTCAATACTTTATACCTCGTAACTCATTATCTAAAATCCACACAGACAACGGGCAAACAGAATTCCAGAACGGCCGCACTTGTTAATAATACAGGCGAGCAGCAGTTACGGTATTACGAATACGTTCCCCGAAATATTACATCGCGGGATGCGTATCGTGTTTAGAAATTAATCGCGAGTCGGACTCGTCGGACAATCGCGGAAAACGACAGGACGTTGACGTACCGCGGGCAAACGATCGAAGGCTCGTCCTCTTGCGTCGTAATCGCGCGTGAAAACGAAACGTACGGACGCGAACGTTGATTACGCGAAACGTCGATCCGCCGCGAACGGATCGTCGACGTTCCGCCTAACGATGAACCGGAGGGCCTACGATTCGCGTGGCTTAACGCGAAATCGATCGAGCGCTGTGCTCGAGCAAAAAGGAATAGCCGCGCACCGAGAAACGGCCACGAGACGACGATTATCGCGGCTAAAATTGATTTCGACGAGCGGTTCCGAACGGACGCGCGACAACGACGAGGCGTTGCTTGCCTAACTGCCCCCGCAGATTGGAATTCCTTTAATTGCCGATACGGCCCCGAATTACGGTGAATTAATTGAGCGTGCCCCGGGGAATTTGCGGATCGTTGGGAAGTGCATTCGTCAGTTCTACGATCTTTCGGAGATTTTCTTTTCTGTCTTGTTCGATGCTCGATTTTTCTTTCACTGAGTTGACGCATCTCAACCCGTCATTTGCCTTATGAATCTACGCGTCGGACAATTTATTGATTAAATAACGCGGAGACAGAGGACAGGCTAATCCCGGTTTACGGTCGTCGCTTGGAGGTCCGGAAAAAAGTTTAAGTGGCCGTAAAGTTGACCCATTCGCTTCTGTTATCACTAAATTCAGACAGACAACGGGACACGAGTTCACGAGGATAGGCGGGGGGATGATTAAAACGCTTCTTAACGATTTCACCCGATAATCATGGAGTCGGTACGTTGCACGCTTCAACGTCGAAGTTATTCGAACGACCGACGCGCGCTCTAATTCTTGTTGAGTATGCTCGTACGACGGACGGTACGTAATTAACCCGTCATTCCAATAACCAATTCGATGAGACGGTTATCCCGACGTGGCCAATTAGAAAACATCTCCCGCAATTTCGTCGGCGACAAAACGATCTAAATAACGCTTCAGTTTCCCGTGCAATGAAATCCGTCGATCAATACTCCGATCGTATTCCGCAAGCGTTCTCGCTGCGAATCCATGGCAATTATCGTATTACAACGAAACGCCGAGCTTCGATTCGGTATAACTACGGCAATTGTATTCGTCGATCGCGACCGTTCCCGGCGCAACGTTTCGCGCTCCACATTCGCGTCGCCTCTTAATCCAGACGCACGTCGAGTTCCTTGGACAGCCAGGAGCGAAAAAAGGAATTGGAGAGATTTTATTTCCAAAGGAAATAAAACCCGGCCGCGCGGTATAATTTAACGCCATTCTAAATAATTCCGGGAGAATTATGCCAAACGAGAACGCGGTCCAGAACCGACGCTAATAACGCGCCGTTTCATCATCAGTCGCCCGAACGGGCTGAAGGGTTCCGCGCGCCGTTGGTTGCAACAACGAAAGTAGGTGAATTATTCCAGACCGTTTGAAAGGGTTTTCGCGCGCACGTGGAAACGGTACCAAAGCCCACGCCGCGTTGGTCCGGCGAAAGGTGCAAGCGCACGGAGCTGCGAGGCGACGCCGACGTTAAGAGAAAGGGCACGAAGGAAAGGAGGCCGCGTTTCTACAAAAAAAAAAAGAAATAGGAAGGAAAGAAGAAAAATTATTATCAACTGTCGTTCTCCGCCTGGAGACGGGGGAGGAATACTCGGTTAAAAAGCGTTCACCCCCCGGGTGTCTAAATTTCTCGGGGCTCGCACGAGTGGTGGAGCGAAAGGGGTAATCTCGTTTAACGAGAAGTCGTTCGGGCGACGCGATATCGTGAAAACTGCGACGTTCCTCTTTTTCGTATTTTTATTCTTCTTTGTTTCCTGTTCTTTTTTTTTCACTTTTGGACGACCACCACTCGCGACGCCGAGTCGTCGGCGACGCCGCGACGACGTCTTATCAAACGAAATTACGGATGCACGCGTCTAGATGAAGACGACGTCGATGGCTCTGAGCGTCGTCGGCGTTGCCCGTTTAATGCGACGCGAATTACCCTACTTATTCTACCGGGCGTGCGGAAGCTCCGAGTGGTCTCGTCGTGGAATATTATTCGTCTTCGTAACGCTCACGTGGACGCGTTCTTGTACGTTTCAGGACGACCATCGCGGATTCAGGAGGCAGCTGGAGGATAAACGACCGATCGTGGAGAACAATCTGCTGAGCGGACGCCAATATATCGCCAACGAGCCGCCGCTGTCCGACACCTCGGATTCTGAAGGTGAGATTGTGGTATTTTTTGTTGGGTTCCGTGTGCCGGGCGTTGGTATTGTTTCGCAGACAATGGGAACGCTATTGTTATTATTATTCAATTTTTATCCGCACGCACGTAGCACTCGCAGATTCGTTCGCGTGCCTTTAGGTTCTAAGAATGATAGCTTCACGTTTATTCCCGGTGCAAGCGCAGGTATTTCTTGTGTGGAATTTTTTTTTTTTTTGCTTAATTGATGGTGCTTGCAAGGTTACGAAAATTACAGCCTGCCAGCGAATCAATAATGGCATCTTCGCGTGAACAAATTTGTCAGCAACTGTATTAGAAGAATTTGTAATACGAGAAAATGTGTTGCTATTGATTAATGGAAAAATATGGTATATATAAAATGCGAGTGAATAGCACAAGCAATTAAGGCAAATCTTGCGAAGACAAAATAGGCCATGCCAAAATAATGTACCGTGTCACCCAATTCCCTTACTTAAAACGTCTTAGGCAAATATCAAACCTGATTGACTTCAAAACGAGGATATTTTCACGCATTTCAAGTGCGCTTACGTTGCACGTTTCGTCGAGTGGTAATTAGTAATTAATATTCGACATAGCGAAACCGTCACAAGTGTGCAGAACAACAATTCCGCTGCTTCTAATTAACATTTATCCCGGGATGAAATATATTTGGACGCTTCGCAAACACTCGGAGAAATAAGCAAGTTCGAAGTTCACGAAGCTGTTTCAAATACTCCGTGAAGCCGGGCAAAGCTTTCTGAAATTGAATCTAACGAGCTAGGTTGTCGAGTGAAATTAAAGATTGAATAGATGCGGCTAATTTGTTGAAATAAAACAGTCCATACCTCACTTCGTAGGGAAGAGAAGAACGTCTCGAGATAGAAAAAAAAGAAACGGAAACAATTTATACCGGTTCGTAACTAATAAAGCTTGTCCAACGACAAATGAAACGACAACCATTTAGCATAGTGGTCTCGGTATGCATCTCGCGTTAAAGAAATCTCCGTTTTGGAGAAGAAACGATTCACGGGGTAATTCCGCGGCAGCGAACCGAAAAACTGGCCGGGGTCACGAATGGGAAAAATCCACGCGACGAAAGTTTCCGCGAAAGGGTAAAGAAAGTCGGCCAAGTACATTCGTTAGTTTCCGCGAAGCCGGATCGCAACGCGAGGCTGAATTCTCCAATAGCGCGCAGTCCTAGTAATTAAGAGGCGCGGTAGAGCTTTCAATTGCAGTAATTCGCGCCATTCTCTTTCCGTGATTTTTCATACCAATTAGAGGCGAGAACGGGGCGGAAAAGGAGACCCGATCGGCCCTAAGAATTGAGACTCGCCGTAAGTTCGACTCCGAATAACAAGGAGAGAGAAGAGGCTTTAAGAATACCGAGAACTGTTTTGTTCCGGGTGCGTTGAACTGTGCTTGCTTTCTGTTCGCGGATGAAAAACCGTTAGTCATATTAATTATTGGCCGTTTATGCGCATAATATAATTGTACTTAACGAAGAGTAACGTTATTCGAATTGAATTGAAACGGAACTGTAATTTTAGCTTGCCTTATTGTACGTGTTCTAGATCCCCGTGATTTATGAAATAGACCAAAAAAAGAAATGAATACGGTTGAAATTCGAAAAGCAATGTTGCCGTAGTGATTAAACTTGAACAGTAATTATATTCACTACAATTTAACTAAATTCATATTGAAATGCCGAACAGGTATTCTGTTAACTTAATAAGAAGTATATTTATATAGAACCCCATTTCAAGCGAAGTAATATTATTTTAATTTAAACAAAATGGTGAACCGAGCGAATATTAACTAGAGACATTTAGTATCCCTTTCAATGGAGTTATAAACAATTGCGGGGCTAGTTTTTCCGTTCACGTTGTCTGTTTTTGGGGTCAACGTTCAGGATTGAATGGCAACGTGGGGGGGGGGGCAAGATTGATTAAAGTTGTAGCTTCAAAGGGCGGTTCCTCGCGGGAGTTTGTCGCCGCGGAATGAAGGGGATTGTCAAGTGGACTGATAAAATACGAGAAGTTTTCTCTTTCGTTCGCTCGTTTTTTTTCCCCTCCTTTTACTTAAGCCAACGGAACAAGAGCGGCCCTTGGAAACGAGCTTCATTCGTTCTTGTCACCGGCTTTCACGTACAATAACCGCGGCGAGCATGTAACCGTGGTCCCTCTTGAATATTTCATTTAGATAATTTCGCCCTCTCGAAAGCGGGATTATTAAGAAACCTGAAACACAGGATTTATGGTTATTTGACCAAGAAGGATCCAGCGGAGTTCTTGTCGGGAAATGGGGCTCGTCTATTAAACGGAGAAACAAACGTCACCGTCCGTCTACCGTTCAGCCAGACGGAGGACAATGCTTTTCGTTTTTCGTTTTTCGTTCTCCTTAGAACGGATAGGACAACACCGTCCAATGCGTTCCGCTTAATTGTTCTTCACGTTAATTATCCTCGCGGTGAGACGGATGTCGTTCCCGTGACCGGTCCATTCTATGTCAGTGGTATCGTTCACCTTTATCGATTCACTGAACGATGAATAATACAGTTTCACGGTGTTCCTTAGTCGATACAAAAACTTCCGCGGTCAATGCTATCGAAAGCCAGACGGCAGAACCGCGGGACGGTATCAATCGAGTTACAACTATCGAAGTACATACACCGAAACTCGTGGAACTTGCAAGGTTTGGTGCCAGACGTCCCGTAGGACATTGGAAACTCCAAGGTATGACTCCGCAAACTTTCTCATAGAAACGTGGCTGCCTGTAATATCGATACACTTTTCCTCCTTCGCGGTCGTAGAGAGAAAAAAAATAGAAGAATTAAGAAAATACGCGTGACCTTTGCTTACTCGCGCCACACTATTGCATTCAATAAAATATTTATTCAAAAAAGTGTGACCGTTCGTTAATATTTTTCAACCAGCAATGCAAATACAATTTCGCGAATAGTCAGAACTAACTTTCGTAAAAAATGATCAAGGCAACAATACACATTTTACACCGTCTTTACTCGAGACAGCTACGGTCCCATAAAAGCAACTAAACCCTAAAAAGTCATCGTCAGCCCGGCCTACCTTCGTGCACATTGCGTACCTGTAGAAAGATTGAGAAATCGGCGGCCGTAACCGCGCGTAATGTCCGATAGCCAGTTACGAATTGCGAGCACACAGTTCCGCCGGTTGGTTCCGAGTAAACGCGACGACGGCGTTCAATTCCATTCGATTCCAATTCACGGGACAAATCCGAGCAGCTGGCCAGAGGACTCGATAGCAGTTGCACAGACCTGTGCCGGGGTGCTACGATGCGGCCTGCTATATCGGTTGAAATTTATTGACGTTACGACAACGCCCGAGACGGCTCGATGCCATGCCGTGCACGTTTCATCGAACGTGACTCCCTGTCGGGTGACTGAAATCGTGCACCGAGCCAGCGCTGGTTGTCTTCGCGCAGGGGCCCCCCCTCGATGTTTTAGATCGAACTGGTCGACTTCACGATGCTCACTTCCACGGGCTGTCTCCGCGCTCGTCTCGTTGATTATCCTTACATTGAACGGGAATGTACGTGTTCCTGCCACGTCACCGGGCGTGTGGAACATAATGATCGCGTCCCGAACGAGCCACCGAGGATTGATGGATGGAGAATTTTCTGGCCATTTGTCGGCAGAGCGCGAAGCACGGATCGCACGTTTGGGAAACGCTTCGGCGCTTCGGCACTTCGGCGCTTCGGCACTTCGGCGCTTGGTGGACGGGTCCTTTGAACGATTCGGAGTGTCGGAGAAGGAGCCCTTGCCTTAGATTTTGTTGGAAACGTTGGAACTGGAATGATCAATGTTCGTATTTATTTAGAATGTTTATACAGCGATCGATACTCTCTGTATGTCCTAGCAATTTCTATTTCAGCGAGCTGCGGTGAGTGTGATCGCGAGATCTGGAAAGTCTTGTTACACTTTCTCATAAATTTGTAACGGTATGACAATGGCGATAGCCACGTTAATTGTTACGTAAGGGGGCGGGCAATTATTCGAGGGGAAAATAGAAAAATTACATACATTCCGTGATCAGTATCTGTTACAGAAACTAAGCGGAAGAGGGTGAAGCGAAAAAGAATTGAGGGTAGGGGGTGAATGGCGATGAAGGAAACGAGGGTGTAGTACGTTGAAGAAAAAAAAGAAAGGAAAAGTGGGCAGAGTAAGGGTGTACGTGACTGGAAATCGAATGTGGCAACTGTTGAATGGATGGCTTGCCGATGAAGAACACGACCTCCTAATTCGATTCGGTAAAAATAGTTTTCAGGTGTTTCCCTCGCGCAACCGTGACGTCTCTTTAGCGAGCCACGATCGGCCTGATTTAGACGTCGTTTCTACATGTCTCGACTGCTCGATCGCGTACCTCGAATGCGATTTTCTATCCACCTGTCGCCGTTCTTCGTGGACCGTGTCTTTGCTATGCGCTATGGTTGTGTCCTCGAGCATTTCGCTTGGAGCGTTTCCAAGTGGACAGATGCACTGCACCTATAGAATGCAATAACGTACCGCTTCGATTCTCATATTTTCGCCCTTAATACTACGAATTAAATTTTTTTCCTCGACGATCGAGTAATATTTCCCATCGCAATTTCTACCGCTTAATTTTCTGTTTCAAACGATATTTGCTTCATCAATAATAATCGCCCTTTCATCTTCGTATTCCACAAGCCGGAGTAACATTTTCTCGTAGTTACCAAGAGAATGAAAAAATATGGAAGGAATATCGAGTGACGCGTACTCGGAAATGTGGCTCGAGACGTTTCCATTTCTCCTGTTTCTTTTGTTTTTTTTTGTGTGACACGTAGATCGATCTATTCCGGATCGAGCGTGAGACTGCAGAATCTAGCGACGGGGTAAAAGGCATCTGGCACCACGAACATAAATCATCATAACGCGCGGCAGATAGGGCAGCAACGAGCAGGTAGGGCTGGTAGGCGTTATCAATGCTAAACATGCGCATAAAAACCGGCCCGCATGATACGATGCGTGATTCATTGGACAATTAATTCCTGGCGATAGAATGGCCTAGGAATCGCGAGGCCGTACACGATTGCGAGCACCGCAGCGACAGTTCAACGCCTCGCTACGTTCTCTGTTACAATGTGTGCGGCGGGGAAAGAGATTTTCACGCCGCGCGATAAGCATCAGATTTACTGCCAAACGGTGGAAAATAGAAATGAACCGATGTATCGTACGATTTTTGCTCCAACTCTCCGCCGAGCAAGTGTGATAAAAATGATTGCGATAAATGACAAACTGTACACCTTACGTACCACTGATCAGCACAGGTATTACGCATTACGGTATAAGCTTCGCGATGTTTAATTAACACTCAAACTGCGACTAACTTGCCCCAGACTTTTTGGAGCGAAGCGGATTTCGCAATTTGCCGGATGTTCGACCCCGATAGACATCAGTTTCACGTTTGACGTTCCGTTTCAGCCGGAAGAGAATTGGACGGTGATTCGAGGGGCTACAGGAGCGCAGAGGAACAGGCGCGCGAATTGACGCGCAGCATTCGCCGTGAAGTGAACAAACTTTCGGAGCAGTGGAACGCCCTAATCGAACGTAGCGATGCGTGGAAGCGGAAACTCGACGACACCGCTAACGTGAGTACTTTGCTCTCATTTTAACCTACACAGAAAGCCACTTATACCGCCCGACCCACCCCTCCCGAGCCACCCCGCCCGATATGAATACAAATATTTTGATTCCGTCGAAAGCTGTTGACGGCCACAATCGCCGACGAACGGTTTCGATTCAAGCCGTCGACGACGATGCGCTATCGTTTCGATGAATTTGCTACGGGGTCTCGCGAGCAAACCAACTTTTTAAACAAATACCACCTGTCGCGGAAGCGAACGGCGTTGCCTTTCGATGCTCGTCGAACAGCCATTTTCCTTTAATCCTCGATGCAAAGATTGTTGCTCGCAAGCCCTTATTTTCTTATCCGCGAACGCGTTCGCGAATGGAATTATAAGGTTGAATTTCACTAGCAATTACGCCGCACCGTGAATAGAAACGTTTTTGCTTACGTAAGCAGAATCCACCCTTACCGGGGGCTTCCGTGAGAGTTATTCTCGATTCGGACGTTGTATTTAACACGCCGAGAAGTTGAGTCTCTGTATTCCCTAACGCGAGTTATCGTTCCCCAGCATTCTGGACTGGGAAGTTTGAATGCGGCATTTAACAGTCTGCCAATTTATCAACATCGCGCACGATGTATCGCGCGAACCGGAAACGATACCATTAGGCGTTACGTTTATTCGTTAAATCGTTATCGCGCGAAATTGTCTACAAATCAAGCACCCCTCGGATCTATTTCCTTTCGAAATTTTGCGTGCTTTGCCCGACGAGTAAAACGAAGTGGTAGAAAAACCGGCACCGTAATACCGCGAGGCCTCTCGTTATCGAACGAAACGGTCCCGAATCGGTCGAATCGAGAACACCGTCAGCCACTCCGCCGTCGCACCGTTTCCCAGATGAAAAATATTTCGCGCAAACGGGGCCACCGTTCGCCGGCGAACAACGGTCGACGATAATTCTCCGGCGCCGTTCGTGCCCCCTCCGGTAAAAGTACAATCGGATTAGACCGTACATCTCGAGGAATAAACAAGCGGATGTAATATTTGGACTTATCGGCGGTATCGGAAGGAGACGCGACGTAAAAGGGGTGGTTGGCTGCACGGTTGCTCCAATTCATGACCGCCCCCCCCCCCCTCGCGCTCTTCGTCTGTGGTATCGCTTTATTATTGCCGGTACAATTTTCTCTATCGCGCGGACGTTCCATTTGTCGGAACGACATTGCACCCTGGAGGGAAAACTAGCCCCGGAGCGCCGGGATGTATCGAGGTTCCGCGCACGCGGAAAAGACGCCGCGGAAAAAGTCTGTGCAACGGCGAAGGCGATTTTTCGTGGCTCCTGTCCCGCCCAAAAAAAGGCTGCTACGTCTAACGACGTCGAAATCCTTCCGGATACCACATACCGTTCTTCTCCTTCCGCGACACACGGAATTACGCGTTCCGCCCTTTAATAGAGAACGACGAAATGCGTTAGGATCATCGTCGATGCTATTGTTGCCGCGCTGTGCTTCTTACGAACACACCGATGGAAAGTGTTCGTCTTCTATATTTCACGAACGGGGCGAGATGGAAAAATTGATCGATCGGAATGTTTTAGTTTGTGGGGAACAGGAGTGGTTTTTGTAGTCGGTTACAAGAGAACATTCGTGGTGCAAATTTTTATGTCAGAGTATTTTTAAATAATGCGATAAATTGCATTGGCCTTGCATTTGTTTAATACAATTCCAATACCAACGTCGGGGAGTAAAAGGTATATTCATTTTCTGTTCCGATAATTATTAGACATATATTAGACATCTTATTATAGGTACTATTTTATTTTACCGATTCTTTCTCCCCGCTCTTCTTACACTTCATATCCATATATTTATATCAAAAAGAACAGAAATCCGCAAGATTCACCGGCCAGATATTGACAAACGGTTCGCCAGTATGCTCCGCGGATCTCCCGTCGAATACGTAAGATTTATTACGAAGCGACGGGGACTGCATATCCGCGATGCATCGATAATCGCGTTCGATTCATCTACGCACGTCCAGCTGCAGCGAAACTGGAAGTGCAAATCGTCCGCGCGCGGTCGGCGAGGTTTAACGCCGTGGGTGGAATGCATTTTTCTCCCTTAAACCACCCGTGCACCCCGTACTCCTTCTCCCCCTTATACTTTTCTGCCGCCGCCGTGAATTCAGATTTCATAAGCGGCTTTACGATTTGCATCCCGCTGCTGACAGAGTGCCTTCGACGACGGGACGTCGCCGGTTTCGCGACATCGTTGCCCGGCACAATTGGATCCGTGATGCGTGCACGCAACATCGACTCCTTTATACGGACGACAGCGTTACGTCGCGGCTCGACAATACCGATAGCCGAGTCGTTCTAACGAAACGCGTGATCGTCGCGTGCCCTTTTGTCGCGCGAGCGAAACGCGAGCGAAACGCGAGATAATCGCTCGCAACGTTCGACGCGTCATTGTCGAGACGTTTCGTGAAATCGTCGTCGCCACTGAACCACCCTGTCGCGGGTACCATTATCGTCCCGAGCGCCGCGGAGGGAAGTTACCCTTTCAGCGCTGTGGAGCGCCGAGGCGAGCGTAGCCGGGTCGATAGGTCAGCCAGCCGCTCAAACCCGAGAGCTTAACGAGTTCGACGAATTAGGTAGGGACTTCGTTTCAACGATGCTTGAAATTACGCGGAGCCCGACCGACGAAAGTGTTCGTCTTAATATAATTCGAACGAGCCGCCGGTGTTCCGAGCGAGCTTTGCCGTTCCTCCCAACTCGAATATCTTGCGCGTCGGAACCATTTCTTTGCGATTCGTTCCACGTTGAAACGCGGAGTCGCTCGAGATCGCGATTACTTCCTTGGTCCGGCTTAACGTGACCGGCCCGCTTGATTCGTGAAAATTAATTCAAACGTTCTTCGTTGATTCCCGTGCGCGCACGGCGGAATAGGCTTCACCTGGGACGTTCTCGTTCTAATTGAAACGAAAATGACGTTTCCGGTATGAAAATCTCGGCAAACCTCTTGCCCTTATTGGCTAACGGCGCTCAATGGTTCTATAATTAAAGTGGGAAAACGTTTTTCATCGTCCGCGATACGGGTTATTCGACGATGAAAGGTGGCCCTTCGAGGGTGTTTCGTTAAAGGGTTCGCTCGATGAGATAAATGGAAGGACTGTTTGCAGGGGGGCGAGGAACGGATGGTACACTATCGGAAACAATTAAGGGATGCTTCCGTCGAATCTGTAAGCTGGACAAAGTATTTCTGTAATATTTTCGGTCGAAAGTGATACAACCAAATCGTTCATCCCATCTTCGATTCGTAATGGCGTTTCGAGAAATATTCACCCCGCTATTTAACGCATTTCCCCTCCTCGTCCCTCCGTAATTCGAAGGATCGACAGTCGCTAGTACTGCGAGCCCAGAAGTCGTGTCATGACTATTTCATTGGAGTGCCGCGAAATATTCAGACGCGCTTACGCCCCGTTTAATCGTCCCTTGAAATTAATATTCTCCCGTCCACAATTAATATTCAACGATCTTAAACGCCAGGAGGCTGAATCAACGCGCGAGTCGGTGAGACGAGGCGAGCGGCAAAAATTTCGTCGCGGGAAACAGAGTCGAGCAATTAAAAGTGCATCGAATCATCGAACTTTTCGCAATCGTTTGACCGATACCGCGCAGCCGGAAGATCAAAGTTCCGCGCAATCAGCGAGCCTCGGCCACGAATGCATAATTCATCGGGAGAAATACAATTTAACTTTTAAATTCTACGTGGCACGCTGACGCGCTCGCAATTATCGGCTATCCGATAATTACGGGGCGACACCTTGGTTTTGTCCTTCGACCGGGTAGCGTGATATTCGTTCGAACCGCGGTGCCCGTGACTTCCGCCGGTCCGCAGCAAACGGAGACAATTTTTGCTAGCGAATTTGTCCCTCGTTCGAGTGCCTGCTGACGCCACCGATTCTACTTCAACGTGATACCAGTTAACTGACGTTGACGCGACTTTCGACAAGTTCGACGAGCTCCTTGAACACGCTTGAACGTGATCATTCGGCCGTTCGTGTTCCCGAACAAAAGAAGAACGGATACGAAAGTTTGGAATATTTTACGAGTGTGATTTTCGTAGAATTTATAATCGTGCGAATCGCGGCGTGCTCGTGCGGTTTATAAAACGAGGAAACGAATCGATGGAAAGTAACTCTCGGATAATAATACGTATTGTTTCGCAACAGTTTGGCACACGTGGAATAGCCTCCGCAAAACGGAGTTTCATTTACGACTCGCGTATAGAGCGGATTCAATGAGGGGCCCGAGCGCATTGGCTGAAAACCCGAGACCCGTATGAATCATCTATCACCAATCAGGTTCTTCAGGTTTTCGTCCTCGTTAACGATTAACGCGCGAGTCTTCAGCATATTTTCTTCACCACCTATCTACGCTTCTAGTCGCCGGGTAATACATCAACCTGTCACGCAGAGGGATTTCTCAAGAAACGCGAGATTGAAACAGCGCGAGGTTGCGTCTGGTGGTGTTGCCGTTTGCCCGTCGTTCGTCCGACGTTGTTCAATATAAAAACAACCGTGTACTTTTCCAAAGAATCTTACCTGCGGATTCTCTGGGGCGTGCGTCAGCGGCGTCCAACTGAGGTATCACGAAGAAATCCCTTTATCTTCCGAGAACGGAGAGACGCGTCTAACAGGGGACAGGGAAGAACGACATGACAATACCAGTCGCGCAAATATCTCCGCAAAATCCGCCCTACAAAGCCGAAAGTCGGAGGAATGCCAGAGGAATCGCTGGCGACGGCCGTGGAACGATTCGTCGAATACTGGACCGAAAGATAGAGGAAAGGTTCGCGAGCTCGTGGACGACGTGAAAAGTGTGACCGGCCGCAATCGCAGGACAGGCCAGGCCAGGTTTAAACTAGAAATTAAGCTGATCCCGCCTGTCTCGGTGTTCGCCTCCGTAGTTAGGTATGCAAAACGGGAGGCAAGGCGGTAGGAAGCTTGGCCAGCCCCAATCAGAGAATATAGCCAGCGGCAGTTCTATCTAAATACACGCGGCATACGTGTGTGCGCGCGCGGGCGCGGGCGCGGGCGCACAGTTCAAGCGAAACGTCATGGCGCCGCATAGGCGAGGGAATGAATGAATGAGCGAATGAATGTACAGGCGTATCCGGGCCAGCTGGGTGAAACTCAAACAGCATCTTTCATATTGTAACCGCGCTATCGGATTATCCTCTGAATTATTCCGGGTTCTACAATTTCCGCGGGGCAAAGTCCCACGGTACACCCGCGAAATTTCCTCGGCGTACACTGGAGTCACGCGAATTTAGAAAGTTCACGGACGTGGAAAGGGGAGCGTCGATTTTTTTTCGTCCCCGTGGCCATTCGAGCAACGAAAGGAACGTGGGATACGAAAATGATAGGAAAAATCGTCGCCGGACTACGGATCGTTATAAACGCGGTTTCTCCCGTTTTTGTGATAACGTTCTGGTATCTCCATTACTGGTGATCGAGATTAGCACACCCTTACAAGGAAACCAAACTAGTTTGAAGTAAATCTTGCTTATTCCGTGTAAATTTTACTCTGAGAACGGTTTGTTGAAGGAAATCGTTCAAAAAGCGCCTCGTAAAAAGTAAGTCACGGTTTTGCAACCGCGAGTGAGACAATTTCGTGGCTAATTAATTGAGAACAGAATTGTTGTATTTACGAAGTTAACAAAATTTGCGCTAAACGAATAAAATTAAATAATTTGATAATTTGATAATTAATGAATAAAAATAAAACGTTTATGGGTCTATGTTCGAATAACGTTTTCCTGGAAATTCGAACCGTCGAATGTATTAATCGAACCTTCGGAAAATTCTCCGAGATGATCGAACGAAATATTCGGGCGCCCTCGTTACACGTTTTCCGGTATTGGAGGCAACAACCACCGTTTTCGACGATGTTAATGCACGCGAACGGCAACCGCATCAGTATCAATCTAGGTCCCGACGAGTGGGTGCTTAATCAGTCAATTAGCAATGTTCCACTAATTGGTTAATTACCAAGCAAATTTGTAGCCGGCATAGAATTGCGCCATTGGGGACACGCACGGTTATGCGTGTATATCATGCGCACGGGGGAGGTGAAAGGTACGCGGCGACCTCGCTTGTCCAGGCATTAAGACACAAATGTATTTACCTGCGTGATCTATGGCCACCGTGGCATAATGAACCAGTTCGCGTTGACTTAGCTGCGCGTGCTGACAGTTCGCGCGACCTCAAACCCGGCCAATCGACAGATCTCGTCGAAAGAAAAATCGCTTGCGTGCCATTCTTCGTTCCGGGGCAATTTTAAATAGAGCCAAGGATGTGAAGGTGGTACAACGCCTGCGGATTTGTTTCAACTGCGATTAAAAATAAACTGGAACGACTGACTGGTCGTTCGCAGAATACGTACGCGATCTTCTATTTCGAAAGGGGCTCTTTTTCTGAAAAATGTTAAATGTCCCAAGCTCGGAAGGCTGCACGACATGAGCTGGCGTAATGCCGCGGATAAAATTCTGGAATCCTTTGTAAAGACTGCTCTTGCGGTGTCTAAAGGAATATGCAAAAGATGATACACTCTTATGAATAATGTATACAAGAATATGCCTGAGTGGGTTCACTCGAGTCATGCAGAGTTGTATCATAATGGAGCCCCGAAAAGGGAACAGGTTGCAGCAAAAACTTGAATCTCGCAGCCACGGTTTTTCGAGCAACAGAATCGTGGAACGAAGTCGGTGTCTCAACGGGCAAAACAAATTCCGACAATCCTAGCGAATCCTAGAAAAATCATCGGTTTCGCGTTCCGTTTCGTTTCGCCGTTCGCGACGCACGTGGCGCGATTCTATCGCCCGTTCATTGTTCCTAGACCATGGCCGTCAGAATTTCCGTTGCGGACCGTTCGACGACGGAATTCGCAGGGGGAAGGCCGCCGCTTCGTTCAGGTTGAATTAAAACCGGGACCGGAAGCGAGCACTTACGGCCTATTATCCGGTCCGCAAGTTTATCCACGCATTAAATTCCTCCCGTGCCTTGCTTCCAAATATACCTGGCCGGCCCCTGCTGACGCGTTTCAAGTTCAACGCACCCTCGGCGTCGCGACGCCGTCGACGCCTTTCCACGTTCCCGAGCAAATGCGACCACGGTGTAATAAACTCCGGTGGTGATTCGAATCGCCGATAACTAGATAAGTCGCATTCCAACACGACCACCCGCGAAGGGATATAAGTTTGTGCAATTAGGGGTTGATTATTAGTAGGGGGAGCTTATCTGCGTCCTGAAAATTGTTACTACAGACGCGTACGATTCCGGTGTATCTAACGCGAGATAAAATCGTGGATGCGCTTTTTTTAAGATCGGCTGAGAAAGGTATTGATTCATGTAGCACAATGTAAACGCAAAATGGAAACGAGGGTCACGGAAGCAAAGGTAAGACGGGGTAAATTTAGCGTCACGTTGTTGCAACGGGATTCGTCGAGTGGTCATTAAATATCGAAAATCGCTTGATCGGCGAAAAGTAAAGTTGTTATCGATTATTTCCGTAACATGTTTATAACCGTTTGTATTGCGGGCAACCATTTGACAGACTTCGAATATACCTGATCGGTGCGGACAGGAATATCACGGAATTATTATAAACACAGTCGCGGAACGACCGACGATGTTCCGCCATCGAGCGAGCGGAGATCCGATTTAGAGGCAGGATGCAACGGCGTTCAACGATCATACGAAAACACCGTCGGAAATCAGGGAATCGGCCCCGACCGGTATTGTAATATTGCTGGCTGACGCCTCTGTCTCTTGCATTAAACATGAGTTATATGTCAGCATTGTGTTCTATACAGAGTCATGGCGCTGTTAAATTTACATTATGTTCGTGTGACCAATTATTATTGAACGGTACGTGCCGTAGTTGAAACAGCGAATCGTTGAAAAATTCATTTTCCACCGAAACCGCGCGATAACCGATTATTAATTCCCCCGTAACTTTCATACATTTACTTCTCGCCTGACCATTCGATGAAAATGATCGAAACCGTTTGCAACTTTTCGCAGCACAGGTACACCAGCCTCGCCTTTATCACCACTTGCTCGTCGTTGTCCACTCGAGAATAGATCCTAAATAGCATTCGAACGTTTCCGTGTTCGAGATAAAGCCTCGAAGAGGGTGAAGCTGGGTGTATCGTAGTCTTTTATCGAGGACAAACGCCCCGTCCGTTTATCTCGTATCGCGATTACCTTTAGCCTGGTTGAATAAATAGATCAGCTAGTGGCACTTGGTCCGTGCGAATGGGCCGAATACATACTGGTACCTGACCGCGGGACACACCACCGTACCGGTCAGATCGGAATACCTCTGCACGTCGCGACGTCACGATGCATGGCTCCATAATTCTGCGAACCGGATTCATCTCGCGTTTCGTTTTCTCTGTCGCCTTTGAAAACGTAGACGCGCCTATTCCGCGTACGGAACTGACACCGGATAGATCGCGAAAACGCTGACGACGATTTGCTCTAGTCTCGGGCGGACATCCCGCGGGATCGGTCGACGGAACGAGAACCGTGAGAAATTCTGACGAACTAACATATATTTTAGCGGGTGCGTCAACTTTCTATATGCGTCACGCATCCAAAAGTTTCGCGCCGAGCAATATGTTTTCATTAGACGCTTGCCGGAACGTCCAATTAATTCAGCGAAAGAAACGGTTGACCCCGCGATGCACGGGGTAGAAAAGAATCGACCATCCTCGGCAAGGTTTGCGTCATCGTCGAAAGTAATATCCATACGTGCCGACGATATCATTGACGGGTTCCATTCGCACATGCGCCCGATGCGGACGATCGTTTTTTTCTAATTTATTCGACATCAACGCGACGCGAAACAGGAAAAGCATGCCGGATCGTAAAGGGGGGCTAATAATAGCGGCGGCAGTAAACGACGGGAAACGGTGAAATGCAAGAGAGCATCCCTACGCGAGATAGAATTCGTCAGGCTTGGTAATCGCGCCAGGATCGAGCACCGGCGACGATGAACACTCGCAATAATAAACGAGGGATTAATTTCAACAATAGATAAACTGGCCGATGCATCACGGCCCTCTGTATGAAATAATCTGGCGATGATAAATGGACACGACGGTCCTGTTAATACTAAACTTTTGCTTCGCAACGAACTGAAATCGTATTTATAATTGACGAATGTAACATTACTCATCGGTTCTTCCTGTCAAGAGTGGCACGTACACATCCGTGACCAGCCGTAGTTCGCTAGAGGCTGCAGATTAATAACAGCGTTCGAGTTCGAAGGAAAAGGCGGCAGAAGTTCGAAACAAAAAATATTCGCCCCGGTTCGATATCTCGAAGCGCGACCCTATATCGAACTTCGATGTTGCTGCGCCGCGATCTCGCGATAAAACACGGCTAATTGCTTCACCCACGGTTGGCCAATTAACAGTTAATCAATTCCTTATTACTTTAGCAAGTAGTTTAGGCTCGATCCTTCTTTAATTAATCATCGATTAGTTCACGAAGCGTGTGCCCCCGTTCGCTATCTCTTCACTGCAGCGTTGATGATCTTATCGAAACAGGTCCGTGAACGATACGCAAAGATCGCTTCTTTGTTTGGACCGCAACAAAATTAAAGTGGTGCAATTGACAATTTAATCACCGACGACGCGTACCGAACAAACGAATCGCCTTACGGAATTCCGCGGCCCGTCGTGACTGCCGTATCGACTTAGAAATTCTTGTAAGACCTATACGAGGTAAGAACGATTCCCCTATTACCAGCGAGGCACGCGTGACGGACGCAATGGAAAGCGAACAAAGTCGAGAAGAGCCGAAATCGGCCGAAAGACCGGGGACTCCCCACACGAGGGGACCTTTGCGAGCTTCACAAGCCGGCTTCCGCTCCGTCCGGCGCGAACAGCGGAGCGTGTGCGTGTTACAGTCCTTCGATGATCGACTACGATTTTTTCTTTTCCTTCTAAGAGAGTTGTCGGGCGCCGAACGCCATATAAGACCATACAGTTCGTCGATTTGTTCCGTTCCAGTGATATTGTGGATATAGCAAGTGAAAAGTGTACACGTGAGGATATTGGAGTCGAAAAATGTGACAGTAAAAGTCTGTCTGACGGCCGGAGGGAGAGATACGCCGCGATTTTACCCGTAGCGATCGCGCCTGCGCGTTTTCTACCTCTTTCCCTCCGTACCATTGTGCGCGCACGTGTATGTATGTGGGTGGGAGGTCAGGCGTTAAAAAAGTTCCCATAGAAGTGTGGGATTAGTGTCTCGCGATACGGCGAGTGTTCTTTTACTGATTAAGTGTGCCGCTCGTCGGGATTCTGACGGGATCTTCTCCATGGACACGAAAAACCACGTCGAAAGGATTGCTTCGTGAATCATGTAAACAGCGGTTCCTATTTTATTTCCACCGATAGTACCTGCTACCCCGTCTTGGTTTTCTTGTTTGTTTAAGTAAACGATAGTCGATCATAAAAAGAATGAGAGTCGTCGAATGAATCGAAACGTGTAACTGAGCCGAACAAACGACAAGTGAGCACGATATAAAGTAAAATTAACGGCAGACATAAAATTCAACGGAAAATTACAATTGAATTATTAATTAAACACCAGCGTGTGCGCGCGACAGCGAGAAACGTTTATTTCTCGTTTCTTTGTTATTTGACGCGCTGTTTGGCCCCAGCACATGAGATGAGACTTAGCAGGGTTCCAATATATAAATCGATGGTTTTATACCGCGATGAATGCGCCGTTAAGACCAGACGCGAATGCAAACGCGTGTTGGACCTCGTCGTAAATCTAGAGATCAAGTATACTAGTAAATAAAATGCGTGCGACGCAGCGGGGATTTAATGCTAATTACAGTGGAAGAACGATGCTTACATGGACGACTTGAACCATTGCTGAGTCGCGTGCTTCCGGCGATGCGACGATACACTGTGTCGTTAATTTGCATCTGTATTGTTGTATTATATTCGCCTGTAGAAACAGACTACAATTCACGATTTAAAATGTGATGAACGTAGCGTCGTTCGACGTAAAGAATTGCACCGGGAAATTTTCTTGGACAAAATATTTATTGTCCAGAAATATTGTAGAGTACATTTCGCTTAAATAATTGTTGTCAGAAATGTCATTATAGACGATAGGAACTAATTAGTGAGTGCAAGGTTTTCTCGAAGCTGACTGAAGTCGTTTTAAAAATTAAAAAAAATGGGTCGCCCATTGTTTCGTTAGTTATCGATCAAGTAACGGTAGTCTTATTTCTATAGAAAATAAAGACAAGAGAATGAACGTCTATTTCATTGCAAAAAGAAAATTCGCGCTGACAAATATAATCTAGAGAATAATTACTCGAGTCGGAAACCGAAGAAAAGTGAACATTGGATGCAGATAAATATTAGCAGGCGATAATGAAAGTCTATCGAGTTTCCACTGTCCGCCGTGCGGTATGCGAATAAACGAGCTCCGATAATCCGGCTTTCACGAAGGATGACTTTTAAATAAATCCCGACGCGATTCGCGGGGGGAAACGGTGCCAGTGTCGCGTTCGATGATTTGCATTGCTGTTAATTAGAGCAGCCGTCAAAGAACACTGCACCGGCGCGTGGACGTACCCACAGAGATACACGAACGAAATTGGCCGATGAAAACGACCGGTTCCCGATACGAGACTGACTTCCCTCGGTTACTGGGCCTCGTCCTCGTCCCTGCCCCTCCCCGTCCACCGTAATCCTTTCCCGTATATACCTCTCGACACGATTTACATGCTGCGCGGGAGATCAAAAGCACAGCCCTGTTTGCGCTTCGTTAGTTTCTATCAACGAGAACAGAAGCGATCGTTCGACCGTCGCGTACAGCCGCACGGTTGTATTTTTTCCTCGGGCGATTCATTTCCGTCGATCCCGCGTTGATTTCGGGGCATCGAAATTCGATTTCGTACCCACTCGCTTTCGCGGTGAATTTTTGACCACGCGTGCAAATGTTTCTACGATAATCAAAGTCACAGCTTCCTTTGCATCGCGGTACACGGGGAACGAGAGAAAGGGAAGTCTCAAGGCTTCCTCCAGTCTTCCAGGCTTCCACGACGCGTTAAGAGTTTACTCCTCCTTGAGGTTCCTTCTGCCGCACCGAGGTATTTGTCGACGTTCAAATGCACTCGACGAAATGGATCTCTTTACAGGTCGTAAACGTCCGCACGATCGTCGTTTTTTCCCCTCAAGTTTGCGCGGGGTACTTGAAATCCCCCCTTCCCCCCCCCCTTTCTCTTTAATAGCCGACACTTCGGAAACGGGAAGTGCTGATATCGCCGCGGATCAATGAGGAATGTACGGGAGGAAAATCGTGAAACCGCCCTTGTTGCCGTTCTTCGGCGAGCTTCTGGAATTCCGGACAATTTGATCGACGTTGAGGGAAGAAATGAAAACGAAGCACGCTGTCGTTCGTTTCATCGGTATCGTTCAATTTGGGCATCGAGCGTCCTAGATTAGCCTCGCCCCGAAATTCTGAGGCGTTCGGAAGCGTTAGGAGGAGGAAAGGAAGCACGCGATGGCACATGCGTAATTCAGACACTCCTCGGCCAGCTTGATGAGGCAACTTTTTCCACCGTGCTCCCTCCGGCACACCGGTGGAATCTAGTTTTCACAATAAACTTGCGTCCGAGCACCTCTCTGACCTGGTCTTCTTACATTTCAGGCAACGACTTCCTGACTGCACGTTTCCGTTTTTTCACCTGCTCGTTTGACCCGGTTTTCTCTCTCATTATCTCTACGGCGGGGAACGATGTGTTTTCACGCGTGCTCCTGTTCTCGAGAAATATTCTTCCCTCCTTGTGTTTTGATTTTCGATTAAACGATTAAAAGCCGCACACGCGCGCCGGTGAATCGTTCGAGGATGATAATTCGCGTACGAAGCGAACGATTCGCCTTTACTTCTGACAATTTCTCGCTTCCAATTAGTTCGGATTAGCAACATTCTGTGTCGTCCAAAGTAACGAAGGGTCTTGTTGCAACGTAAACACACTCCCGATTGGTATATTCCCCTGAAATTTATGACCGAATAGAGACGTCGGCGAGGCCGGCTTATTGGAAGCTCGGCCCATAGAACATTAATTGTCTGATTATGTTGGAACCGTAAAAGGTGGCTCGTGACTATGCACGTTTCAATTATCCTTCGATCGGTCGTGTTTCCCGTGGAACGAACGCGGCCGTTTAATTCATTTGGCCGTCCCGAGGACTACCCCTTCGCTGAACACGGGACGGCGACGAACAAGAATGTGACGGGCGTTAATTTTCGATCCTAAAGTCCATTTAGTTAACGTACGGTATCAATTTCACCGTGCAGGCGCAATTCAATTATCGTCCTGACGAAGTGATCGGACTTACAGAATTGTAGACGGCAATCGATTACTTAAATGTCCTCGTGAAGGATCTTCGCGAGAACGTTTCCATTAATACGGTTCTTTTTTAGACAACTATAACCGGACATCGTTCGAAACAGTCAGCAGTGGTTATCGGTTCGCGGTGAAATAAGTCTACCGGGAGTGCGGTGTCGTTTTACGAGCTTCGGAGAATAGTTGTCGAAAGCCCATAACTCATCGTCTAAACCTCACAGCGGTGCGGTTGCCGACGCACGTTTCTATTCGTGCCCTCGCGGTCCACGGGATCTCCAAGTTATTTTATATATAGATACTTAAAAATATGCGCACGAATTGGTACCGATATCTTCGAAAGGCCAGCAAGCAATTGCGCGACCCGCTTGTTTTCGTTCATATCCCCGGTGCGTCCGTTTGCGAATTCTGGACGGACGGTTGAACGCAACGAAAGGTGTTCGGTCGTGTCCTGCAGTATATACCTGGCCGCGCAACGAAACACTTTTTCTTCGACGCGATTGAAGTCGCCCGAATTGTTGGCCACGCTCTTGCGACGCAGCTCCGTTTCGGTACGGTCTAGCTTCTTGAAAACGACAGGCGCGTTGAATGCCGTTCCGTCGTCCCTTTCGTCTTGGAGTCGCGGCGAGCGGGCCGACAGTTGAATCGTTTGACCCATTTCTTCGTTATATCGTTTCGCAATGCTCCGTCAGCATAACGGTCTTTTGTACCTCGTGTTACCGCAGCCTGTTTCGCGTGTCTCGGTGGTAAAATCGCGTGTATCGCGCTGGGCGCGTGTGCGCGCGTCTTGCTTGTCCCCTTTGGGGGTGATTCCGATTTCGTTGAGCAATCCTCTGGGAGCATTGAGACAATTCGGATGGCTGTGTTCGTTTCGTCAATATTCGTAATCGACTCGGAATCGACAAAAAAATATTGATAATGAGGAACGAACGGAAATGCGTTCTAGAAAATTTAATTGCACGGACGAACATTTGGTCGTTGCCTCTTCGTGCAATTATAGAAAGATCGATTAATTGATCTCAATTGATGACGATTTTCATATATTTAGCAGCGAAGTAGGAATTACAGTGAAAGTCGAACGGTGCAGATTTGTGGACTAAATATTCGGAGGCTTCGGTTCGTGTATTAACAGTTCCATGTGATAATTTTCGAATGCTTCTTATTAGGAAAATTAGGAAAATTATTATCGAAACTCTTGATCTTATTCAAACGAAACTGCTCGTGAGTTTTATCGTAAATCTCTAAGGACTTGGTAGCTCAACAGCATCCAAAAACCGAAAGTTACATCAATTCGAAGCATAATCAATGCTGCCTCTCAACAGAATACAGCAACGCAACATTCGTAACCCTACGAAAAATCCCTCAATTTCTACCCTCGAGCCGCTCGACCACTTTAGCGTTCTCCGAAAGTCGTCCTGCTCGAAAACTCTTAACAGCTGCACTTTGATCGTTCAAACGATCCTTCTTGGAGTCGAGGAAGCCCGGGTGCGATGCTCCATCGTACAAACACGTTGCGCGAATTGTTTTAACCCGTGCTCCATTATGAATGCATCTTCGCAGACACTTCTTGCCGGCGCTTCGCGAGCGTTCCGGCTAAAGTCTGAGAGAGGAGAGGAGAGGATGTGCACCGCGTGCTCAGACGGGAAACTTGTCAGAAAGAAAGAGGAGAAAAGAGGAGAGGACGAAGGAAGCGGCCCCGAAGAAGGGCGAAGTCGACGAGATTTCGTCGTTCCTTCTCCCTCCTTTCCTTTTCCCTGTCTTTCCACCCTTTTATTTTTTTTCATTTTGACGTCGTAAGCTTGGGTTATTTCAGGCCCTCCTCTCTCTTTCTCCCGTACGCCGCTTCACACTCGCGTTTATAGTTGCGGAATCGTCTTCCCAAAGCAAACGTGAAAATCCCGTTTCGAAAATGTTTTAATTGATCGTGGGGACATTCGTTTCTTAAATTTAGAGGGACGCGCGTTTCTTGGGTAATTGGAACATCGTTTAATTTGGCGATCGTTGAGTATTCGTTTCGCGTCGCCGGCCGTCAGTATCGAGAATAGTAATAATAATAATAATTATCAGCAAAGAAGAACCTTCCACTAACGATTCCAGATCTCTTCGACATTTCAATCGCTCCGTTGTTCCCCGATCATCGACACAATGCGTACATTAAACTCGGCCCAATTCTCGCACTTCAATCCGAGGCTGCGTAATCCCGGGGTAGCGGTTCTTGCGTATCGTTCGATGTACAAAGACCACGGCTGTGCACCGTGGGCAAAGGCCTCGGCACCCTTCGCGTTCTCGTCTGTTCGTCGTCGTTTCCCCGTTGAATCAACGAAGACACGCGTGTCCAGCCGCCACTGGAATCTTAATTACATCGCACTCCATTCACGGCAGCTGACGCGCCGTTGTCATTCGTCGTGTATCTGATTAAGAGCGCAAGCATGCAACGCAAGCACGTAACGAGAGGCGAATCGACGGGCTGCAATAAATGTGTTCGACCAGTTTCCCCCTGGAACCGCACGTGTTTACCCGACCCGGCTAGAAAACCCGGGATTACAGTTGTCGAAAAGCGCCCGCTTTTCATTAGAAGCCTCGCCCGGAGGCGGATGAAAGAGGAAACGGCCCCGGCACGCGAGATCTCGACGTTTGTTCGCGAAACTCGCGACGATTCTGCGATAAACATTTTAACACGCTTTAACGGAAGCACCGTAGCCGAATTGGGGGATTTTCGTGCAAGCGTCTTCGGCAAATACACGGGTGACTGTTCCGTCATTATTCGATGACAATTACAGTGGCAGCGAGGTAGCCGTGTTGCTAGAGTTACATTTTCGAATGGGCGAGAATTGCACGTTCTTTTGAATATTTCAATGTACGTATGTATGTTTTTGGAGCTCGATATTCAAATCCTTTTTTGCCTTTAACGTATCGAACGTTTCTGTATTAAGAACTTTTATTTCGAATCGGAGTAATATATGGTAGTAAATGTTTGAAATTTCGCCGAGATGTGCATTCTTGATTGAGAAACCGGAAGCGCTCTCAGGCAACTGTCATAACGCTGAAATATTGTCGTAAGGGGGAACGACGTCTTCCTGTTCGTGTTTTATAGTTTCCGTGACACTCTGTCTACGCGTACAGTCGAAATTGGCCCTTAAACCATTGCGGGACGCTGGGCTAGGCCTCGTCAGTGTCACATTCCAAGCCCCGCTGTTCCTTTTACGTGGGCACATTCATTCTTCCAATGTGTATATACTTTCTCGCACGTACCTGTGTTTAACGTGAACTCCTCCGAAACGACTTCCCGTTGAGCTTTGCATATTTATCACTTGCGCGAGGCCCGCGCAAGAGATGTGCCACTTTGAAACTTGACCGGCAGTTCTTTTATTTTTTTTTTTTTTTAAGTTTCACCACGGTGCATTACTCGTCGCGTCGTCCTCTTTCCTGATATATTTAACCGTCCCGGCCGTTTCTGAAGATATGAAAATGAAATTGCCCCTACTCCATTATTCCGTGACAATCTTCGCGAAAGTAAAACTGCATCTTTACGCGAAGATAAAACAAGAATTGTTGTATCGAGACAGGGTTAAAAATGAACTTTGCATAAAAATTCTGTGGAAAGCAGGGACCAATAATTATTTATTCAGATAGCGGAATGGTTGTAACAAATATAAATTCATATTGCCGCGATATTCATCATACTCCAGCTTATTCCGACGTATTACGAAATAATGATGTAAACCGTTGCAGACAATGCATACACGCGTACACGTGTATTGAATTACGTATTATCTACAAAGTAGGAAAGGAAAAATTTCTTCCGCTTCTCCCATTTTTTTTTTTTCATCATCGACGTGAAAGAGAATACGCTCAAACGTCGCCGTACGGGAAAGGTTAATCAAAAAGCGTGCTCACATCTTCCGTACAACGGCGTTGTCCATTAAACCCACGCAGTCCGTACAAAGGGATCGAACCGGCTGCTTCGTGTTCGTTTCTCGTCCGGAACAGCTATGCATGCATTTCGATCCACCGATACGGGGGGATCGCGATCCACCGAACTGTTCACCGGCACCACGGTCTCGTCTCGATATCCGATTAAACGTCACCGCTCGTTAAAAGGCTCCAGATATTCCCCGTCGTTCGACTTCGCCGTATCTATGCGGGCATATCGTATGCCAACTATCATCGTTGGCACGCCGCGCGATGCGACGCACATGCGTTCCGATAAGGGTGCGAACGGGAACACGTGTACGCTAGATTTCAGCAAATCCGAGATAATGGCCCGCGAAATGTCGGGGGATTTAAATGGAATTGGCCAAAGAGTCAAATGGTTTTCTACGCGACTTACACCACCGTCAGCGTGTATCCTTTTTTTGCGACTTCAGTCTTATCGTTAATTCGATCGCTTCGCCGGTTTTCTTTATCGAAGCTGACGAGCGGTCCGATTAGATTTATTAGGACGCGCCCAATAATAGTGTTACGAGTATGCATATACGTTTGCTTCGCGTCAGAGCTTTCGTAAGCCATAGAGTGTGTCGAGTGCGTGTGGTCTTCTTTCCATCCGGTTACAAAATCGTACTGAAATCTTTGCGGTTTTTTTTTTAATGAGATCACGTTCATAAGAATTCCAAGGAATTGGTTTCTTCCGGCACGATTTCGAATGGAAATTTTTGGTGAGAAAGAGTGACTGGCTCCTTTTGTACACTACAAATTTCTGTCCAAAATTTACGGTTTGAGAAAGTTTCATTTACGATCGCCAGTACCATTTTCCCGTTTTTTTTATCGTTTTTTTTCCTTTTTCTTTCCCTCGAATTTTTTCCTAGTGAAACACGCAACCGGTGGTAGGTGCTAGACCAGCCAGCTAACCACCATGATGTATATACCGTTGCTCTGTAGAACAGGCGTGGATTAAATCTACGACAATGAGCCTTTGTCCTGGATGAAAGTGCCCGTCTAATAATTGTTTTACGATCGCGATTTAATCCACGTTATTAAACGTTTACCTTCGTACTTTTAATTAGTCGTTCATTGAATCACCCCGTCGATGAAACGCGAAACAAAGGGATCGCAGAAAATTTTACAGAAACTACCCGAAAATGAATCTCATATTTCCCCTGGATTTCTGTATTTTCATTTTGGCCCGACTCGTTCGTAGGTAAATTCGTCGACCAGAAGCCGGCTCGTTCTCCCAGCGATTTTCCAGCTGCTGCCGCGTGATTTCTCGGCGAAACATGTGCTCCGTGCCGGACTAATTAAAAGCAGCCGGACAATCACCCGCCATTCATCTTATTAGTTCGATTCGCACGGCGTACCTTGCGCCGTTACCCAGTTACAGAACTTCCCGAAGCGACCGGGACCCTCTGGTCGAATGTAACAGAGCCGAACGGGACCGGTGCCGTTTCGTCGCGTTCCTCGCGACGAAGTCGGTTCATTTTCCAATTTACAATTAGCCGGATTCCATGCGATCGCGGGTCAACTTTGCCCGCGTGCCGTATCGTGTCTGGCTCCTGTCGCGTCCCATTATTGGCCGACGACCCTAATTAACGCTCGGTCACTCGTCAATTCCGTGGATTGCCAGTCTCGTATCAAATTGATCGAATTAAGGTTGATACGGTTAAAGAGCATCGTTTCTGCCTCGCTCGTGGCCATAAGTGGCTCCTCTAATGTTAGTCTCGATCCACGCGATCTTATCCGAGAGTCTGGAATTGAGCAGTTAGGAAACTCGAACGGTCGTCATTTCGATGGCGCTTCATAAAAGCTCGCCCCCGGTCGATTGATTATCGGTATCTAGAAACCATTTGCACGTTATTTATGAAGCACCCCGTCGATTTGGACGGCGGACGCGATTACGATTTAAAAGGTACCGCAGAGGGTGGATTAATATTATTCCGTTGTGTACGAACATTTCGTCCGCTTTGGAACACTCCGACAATGATCACCGGGCGATTAAAACGAATGTATCGTTCAAGGAGAGGGTTGATACGGTTTGTTCCGTAATCCTAAACGCCACGAAAATTCGACAGCTCGTTCGTCAAATCCAGTAATGCATCATCGACAGTTTTTACATCTGGCACGCCCGTTTTCATTGCGCGGAGCACGAGGTGGCGCGCGACAAAATTCCGAACACCAGATACAAAATCGCACGCAGCTGGCGCATAATGTAATGCATGCTGCGTGCAATGGTGCACGCGACGCGGGCGCGACCACGGAATTCGGCAAAATAGCGAGCTCGCAATCCCGAATAATAATTAAAATCGGGATTCGACAGCCGATGCAGACGGTTCGACTGAGAAACAGTGGTTGGAAAAGTTCGAGGAAACATGTCCGCCCGATTAAACAAATTTTCAGAGACCGTCGGGAAATTATTGTACTATATATAGCTATATTCTCCTTCTGTCGCAGTAATAGCCACGTTTAGATAGATTCACGCGTACAGTTTGTGCGACACGAACATTAAGAGCTTTCGCTGGACGTTTATGGGAAGTATAGTGTCTCGCTGTTGCTCGATCCATGTGGCATAAATGCACGCGCGTTTCTTTCGCATAGTAATTCTCGATGCTCGATGTAATCTACGAAATCGAAGCGCATACACGTTGCAACTGTTCAACACCGTTCAACAGTTCGGTTAAATCCACCTGCTTCACTCATCCGAGTTCGTACCGCGGCGAAAACGCTTTATCGCGATGTAAGGTGCGGCGAAGAGCCTACTCCGCGGCTGTTTTATCACTTCTCCTTCTTCAACCCCCCTTTCCACCGGGGTCCTCTGCCCCCTTCTTCCGCTGTTACTCCTCGGATTTCCTGCGAGAAAACGTACCTCGCTCGACAATACGGTTTTACGACGTCGACGATACCGCTTTCCGCGGTCACGTCGATTCGTATTTTTCCCCGTCCTTCCGCGTCATAAATGAGAATCGCAATTTTCTTGCGTCTCAATTCAAATACTCCTACGGGGATAACGCGAATCCCCTGACCGTCGTGGTTTATTTGCATTGTCGAAGGGAGTGGAATCATTGAAAATATAAAGCGTCCGGATTGCGCAAGGAGAAGTATCCAACGTTTCAGTAAAAAAGAAAAGGAGGAACGTACAACGGCACGTTTGTAATTCGTGACGTTCGCGAACGACGGTAAACTTTGCTGAAGTTCTTCTAACAAAAGTGCCTAGAGCGATCGAACGATATGGAGTGAAGCTAAACGACCGGGAAACGGATTATTTTCTAATAATGATGGATAACGTCGTGTCAATTGTCTCGCTCCTGCCTTTGTCGCAAACTAGTTTTCAAACTTGGAATATTTACGAAGCGTCACTCCAGATAACAGAAAAAGGAGCACACGAAGAGAAACACGCTACCACGCTTTATCTACGGGGAAAGTGTTAACGAGACTTCGAGATCGGTCGTTTTATTAGCGTCGCGGTGCAACTTTCTATCAGCTTGTTTCCGTTTTTTTTCTCCCCCCCAACAGCATGGGCGCCTATCTTTAACGATACTTCCTGCGGTCTCGCGATCCGCGAGTCGCCTTGTCCCTCGTCAATTAACTTCTCGGACGCGTCTTCAAACGTCTACGATCCCCCTGTGTCTTGGAAGCAAGAGCAGAAAATAAGTCAAGAGAAACGGAGTAGACAGTGCGCGGATCGCCGTTGAACGGCATCGAGCGACGAGCCAAGAGGCTTCCCATTAAGTAGGGTCTTCTAAGCTCTTTGACTGGAATTACACGCAGGCATCGTTGATAAGAACAATCTTTCCCCCTTAAAACAATGGCGAAATTGTTCGAAATTGAAATTTTGTTAAGGTCTATTGAATTTGCCGAGGGCCGACGAAGGCTTCTCGAGGCTCGTTGAGGCTGGATATATTTTCGCTTTTCTCTGTTAAAAACCAGTTCCCGCTAGCACGTATACTGCGCATAATCGATGGTGTATACCGTCTGCCATATCCTGCTACGCTCATTTGCTCGTTACTCATATCCCACACTCGTCGTGAATCTCCATTTCGTTCTCCTCGCGTGGTTGAAGTTCGTCCCGGCATTGAGTGGTGCTCTGCAAGTGTTACTCATGATTACAGTTCTGAAATATTCTCTATTTACGGAGTCAGCCCAATGTTTTTGGCGCGATTTTTGTTCCGTAGTTTGTACGAAATTAAAAATTATACAGCTAGTAATTAATAATCGTGGAACATTCGTATGTGTTATATTAGAGTACGTCCTCTTTCAAATTCTGATGCTCGTATTTTGTTTTACATTCAAGGTCTGCTTATTTGCAATTTATTAACTTCGTTATGCGCATATCAGAGGGCAACAGTTCATTTTTATAAACCGGCAGAACTTACTGAAAAATTAGCTCCATCATTTCGGAGTAACAGTAACGTTTATCCCTGTCTGGACCATTTCAGACACGCTTCCCGTCATCGTTCTCCAAGCATATTTAGTCGCGCATTCATCGAATTCCCCGACAATACGGAATGCGAGTCTCCTCCACGCTTGGTTCACCGTTCTGCTACATAATTGCCAACTTCTTTATAAAACCTCCGCTGCGTGCCCGAGATTTCACATGTTCTTCTCCTGCTTTTTTTCTGAACGAGACGTTCAAAGCTAGTCCCTAGCTATTCCACCCTTGAATGTACATATCCCGTTCTCGCATGTTATAAAACAGTTCCTGCTACCTGCACGTGTACTCTGACAATTACACTCCGATATCTGTCTATTCATATATTCCACCGTACGAATATATTCGGGGCTGTTAATACAGAAATAGATCTCGTCGATCGGCAATGCGCGCACCATTGTGCATACGTCGCAATGAAAAAGGAAGGTACAATGATAATCGGTTAAGCTTAGCATAAGTCACGCTTTTCAAGAGGTCTTGGCCGCTCTAAGCCGATCTCCGTTTCGCCCCGGGGAACGTCGTCGGTGCTGGTAGGGCTTATCTAGCGTCGGTGTCGGTTGACACCACGAGGCCGACACAAGCTGCATTAATACGTGCTCTTTCGTTGCTTCGGCTCAGTTCGCTCGCGAGCGTGCAGTCTTCACGCGCGGCTCGCCGCCGCGCTTTCCTCGCGCTTTCCGCTCCGTTCCGCCCCTCGTTCTGTCGCGTATCCGTGCGTCTCGCGTGTGTATGCTCTTGTACGCGGGGGTACACGCTCAGTTAGAGGAGATAAGTTAATTTCTCGTTCCACGGAAGGCAGCTCGTACACGAAAATGAAGAAACGCCTCGCCGAAGGGGACGCGCAGAGCGGCCCGTGTAAAAAGACTGGACACAGCTGCCCCGAAAACGCAACGATGAGTTCGCTTTGGACGTCGATGCGATCGCGATTCATCGGCCATCAGGTTTCGTGAATTGTCATTCGAAGGGGCCGTTCGCACGGCGAACGACACTCGCAGAGTTCCTCTTTATTGTCGCCGTCATAGTTAATTGTTGTATCAGAGCCGTGCAATTGATCGTCGCCACAAGTGACACGAAACGTGAGCCGGGCTCAACAGTGAAAGTCAACCAAAAGTGAATCGGCTGTGATAAGTTACGTAACCGTGTTGAAGCGTGTAACGAGTGCTGCTTTGTAGTCGACCGCCTCGAGTGCGCTTGCCTGGCGAACCCACCGCGAGGCTGACAATTATTTTCAACGTTTTCGCCCGATCGTTTAACCCCATCGAACCGTCGGATAGCCGGTGAACAAACGACACCCGACAAGAGGCGAGGAGCACTGCTGAATAAAAATGGAGCTGGTGAAGAACAACGCGATCGAGATTCTGTCTCGAAGGAGCGTGGCGATAAAGGACTACAGCGTCGAGAACGGCGAGGAAGAGGAGGAGGAACAACTGGACGAGGGTGATCGTGCCTCATTGAAGATCGATCTCTCGATGGCGGAGCAGTTCTACTACGAGGTGATCTCGTCGTTCGAGCAGGAGGAGGTAGATATATTTGTACACGCGTTGACACTCCTTTAAATGCACCATTCCGTTCTGATTGCTAATCGGTCGAGCGCACATCCACGCGTGCCCCATTGTACAGCGGACGAGGAGGTTGACGGTCCTCGGGTCTCCGGTGGGCTTGACCCGCCGGGCAGTTTTAAAACTGTCCCGGCCGACTGGAAGTTGAGAACTGTTTAAAGCCAGTTTCGGTAATTCCAAGAGCCCCGAGCCCCGGCTGTCCCCGATTCTACGGTTTACTGCTTCCCGGATTATTCCGGGTTCTGGGGGCTTGATCGATTTGTTTTCTTCGCGGCGTTAGCGGCGTTCTACAAGTTTCATTTCGGCCGGATTAAAGTTTGCGGAATCGGAATTGGCCGCGACGGTGGGGGAAAATAGTGCATACATCGAAATATAGGTGAACCACTTTGGTGCGGTCTAAAAATAGAGAAGCGACGGTTAATTCGCGCCAATTAAGCAACGCTCGTCGAGTAGTCACGTTCAATTAACTCCCCATTACGCGGTTCTACTAATCGAGAAAAAGAAATTACAGTAATCACTATTCGTACGGATACATTTCTGTTCGCGGGAAATGCAGAGAAACATATTAACCGGCTCGTTCGTTCATCGAACGAACCTCTCGCCGTACATGCGTACATTGTATATTCGCTTTCAGTTTGCACTAATTATGAATCGATTGTCTCGACTCGACGGTGGCCGCTCATTTCCACGGCTTTTTTTATCTCCGGTTAGCGATACGCGGCCAGCAGTTCGCACCTCGCCATCGCGTTCGAACGGTTCACGAACCGCTGTCGGATGAGCGGCTAGATTTCAAGGCGAACCAGTTGCCTGATAAAAGGCCGCAATAAATAATGTTAGCAGTAACGCGACTGCTGTAAGGATTATCGCTTTAAATACAAGTACACGTACGCCCACTAAATTGTCCGGCCGCGAGACGCTGGCTTTCCTGTAGTACCAGCTGTAAAGCATGATCCTAATTTGACTGGTTGAATTATTTATTGTCGTTTCGTTGCGTTTCATGATAAACGTGGACTCTTGTTTGTTCGTTTCCTACACGACGGACAGTCGTTTCATTGCACCTTTCCTTTCGGGTCCTTTCTCCAAGACGATTTCTTAGTTTCCAACAAAATGCTGTCTTCAATACATTGGGAAAACGTTTAACACTTTTTATTCTATTTACGTCGAGCTTTTAATATATCTCGGTGAAATTTGGTTTTTACTTCCCCCCTGACATTGAGACACGCGCGATTATTTTCAGTGAAGGATGACTACTCTGCATTCTGTGATTGTCTTAATTAACCACGTCGAATGAAAGGCTTTCAAAATGTGTCGTGGAATTCGACGGTGGGACGCGTCGGTGCGCCAGGAATGCGCACGGCGACGCGGCCAACCTATTCCTTCGTTCGATGCATTATCATGCACCGTCTTTCGTCACATTGATAGACAGGTTTGTGTGCGAACGAAGTCTAGGCTTGTTTCATTGTGATAGATGCCGTTTTGATTAAACAACGCATACCGGGTAGACATATTTCGAAAGAAACAACGCATCCATATGCGGTAGCGGACAGGCGTTTAGAACGAAGGGTATAATGTAATGAATTATTCGTCGTGTCCCGAAAACGTACAGGCCGAAATCTTGGTTGCCCAGAAATTGCTGCATCATTCGTTTAAACGTTCATTCCTAGTCGAATGTACAGCGTGTAACTCGAATTGCAGTTCCTCGCCTTAAACCTGCGCCCGCTGTTTCAAATAATAATCGACACGATTCTCGGTTACACCGAAACGACGGCGCAACCAAACAAATCGATTCGCAGATTGAAAATAGAGCGAACCGTGTTATGTTCCGCGTATGTACGCCGAAGGTATTAACAGCGGGAGTGGCCGTGAAAACGGAAATAAAATACCCGGCCGCGGCGTTGGGCGAGTCAAACAATTTCAATCGGTCAAACATTTCGCGTTATCCTCGATTAACCCCTTCGAGCATTTCCAATTTACCCTGCATCCGTCATCGAAATCGTTCTCACGCGTGCAACATTACTTTCCCCGCCAACATTTTCACACCCCCGCTATCGCCCCGTCGTATCTTTCATTTTCCTCCCCCTATTTTGCGTGTGGCATCTCTCCTTTCGATCATCCCGAAACTGTCGAAAGTCTTATCGGCCTCACGGTGATAGAAAGGGACGCTGGAGGTTCGAGCGTGTTCCGTTTGTTCCTGGCCCACGGGAAAACGCTTTCCCCCACGAATCGGACCGGGTCTCCAGGCTTCAGCGTTCAAAGCGGAGAAAAGCCGCCGGTAAATATCCGTGAACTGATGCAAGACATTAGGCCAACGTGGCTGCCGGTGTCCTGTGTTTCGTATGCATAAGCTGACTTTTCTCCCTCTATATCTATCTCTCGCTCTATCTCGCTGTGCTGCCCTATTCCCCTGGCTGCCACGGAGGTCGCAGCAGCAATCTGCGCCTCGCAGCCTTTCCCCTGGTGCAGCTGCAGATGCACGGACAACAGATTCTCCTCGAGGCATTACCCCGGGGCCAGCGTTGCCGTTGGGAATACAATTTAACGTCGCAATTGTCCACGGATAATTGTAATAATTAGTACCCTTGTCGTTCTCGGTGGATCTCGGGGCTCTCCGGCTTCGTGATTGTTAATCGTGTCGTTGATCCCCTCGCAGCCTCCCGCGTTCCTCGTTCACACTTCCTCCTTTTTTGGTTTGTTTTTTATTGCAACAATAACGACGTTCGGATCGTCGTTAGACGTTCTGAGAATTCGACCACATTTTTCCACGCGTTTCCCAGATAGGTCGAACGGTTCGCGAAAGTTGTTCGCGCTGGTCGGAGGACGTTTCGCCTTGAGGGGGTAGAATTCAAGGATTTTTCTGTAGCGGGCGATTTGCGTCCGGGGATTCGGGCGACGACCAAGTCGTCCTTCCGGATAGATTTAGAAAACGGAGGGGAGAATCGTGTGAAGCTTCCGTTGTAGAGGGTGCGCTTAGAGGGTTGAAACGAGGGGTTGATTGGGTAGGGTGGCGGACGGACTCTCCGTGAATTTGGCGTATTCACCGACGGAAAATCCGTTTTCTTCCCTCGCTTTATTTAATCTTTCCTGCTTGTGCTTTTATTCGCCGGCGTTTGGAAATAAATTTCTGCCAGCCGGAAGATCAACTTGCTTCAATTTATGGATGGATTAATGTCGAGCTTCGAATCATCTTCGTAAACAGTTACGGTATTCTCGTTATGTTACGGCTGGCTTACTAATCGACAAATAACAACTACATTTGTCCGTAATGAATTTTCTACAAACAATTTGTCCGGCTTCTCTCGGTAACACAATTTCTGCCGAATCGTCTTGCACAGTGTCCCTTAGTTTCACCTGAAACACACGATTTCGTCGTTAATTAACGCTGGCTCAAAGACCGGGCGTCCCGACGACCGCGCGAGGCGTAAAGGGGCGCGTAACTCACAAGCCGACGCCTCGCAAGAAATCGCGTAAACGTTCTTCGTGCACATCACTCCGCGCGCTGCAGTATTCCCGATAATGTACACCGGGTGTTATCGTCGTCCGCGAAATTACGTCGACACATCACAGGGCAGAACGAACGTCGCAGGCAGCAACGGCGAATCGCGCGACACACGAAACTTGGCCGCTTTGCATAATGCGGCATTAATATTTTACGCGGCGAATTTCGCGCTAGCGGGATATCGAGGTGTCCTCGCGAAAGCGGAGAACCGGCTTCCCGACGAGCCGCAATAAATTATCCGCGGCTAATTGCCCAGCGATGCCACGAAATAAGCCCGTTTTCGTACGGCGGTGTCGATTAGTCTTTCATGGTCGAAGCAGCTCGCGAGGCTGCCTCGATGTAACGCGCGAGATCGTTACTGGCGTCGGTTCTACACGACCCTGGCCCGGAAGTTCGCAGACAGACATTACCGAGCGCGTTCGGAAGAGTCGGTGCTTCGATGATGCGATAACAGATTTCTTACGAGTTAAAAGCTTCGCGTTGCGCGATTAACGGAATCGATTTTAGCCGAAAACGTTTTCCGTGCGGTGGCGATTCTGTCGTAAAATTCGTTGCTGCAAACATATGATGCACAAATCTTTCACTGAATTTCTTAATTCGTACAATGGCGCGGGAGTAAAAATGCTGCAGTAAATTGAAACGAAAAAATGAATAAAGATAGTAGATATATAAACATATGAGTTAAAGGGTTTAATTAATGGATTACAAACATTATCGACGATCTTCAAGAAATTTGGAGAAATTCGCGATTTTAATCGGCAGACCGACACCGCGAATTTGTTCCGCTTCCCCACAGAGAAAATACCACCACCTAAATCACCCCGTAGCAAAAGAAGCGGTCGATGTTCGATCAGCGAAGACCACAATTCATTCGTATCGCTCGGGAGGCGTAAATTATCGCGCGTAGCCTGTGCTCGCTTTTTTCCGTTTCTTTTTTCCTTTTTCCGTCAGCCAGTGCAACGAACGAACGTCTTATCGGCGCAACGTCGCGGGGACACAAATTGCTCGATTGCGGGGCATCGCGATGAGAACGGAGAACAAGGCCGGAAAAAGAGCCCAGAAAAGTACACAAAGAGTCGTCGGATGAAAACGTAACCGAGGGGTGTCTCTCTTGCGGTCGATTTAAGGCTCGGGTCTGAGGAAGGAAGGAAGAAGCGGGGGAAAAAAATGACACCAACCGCCATTCTCCTCCACCGTTTAACATCGGAATTAATTACGACGCTGTAATAAGGCCGATGCACGCTTTCAGGCGATACGACGGCCATCTCGTTGGGCTCTTAAGGTTTATAAGGCCATCGACTTCTACTCTGCCCGCCGCTCTCCGCAGCCCTTTTTTATCCTTGATACGATGGTTACACGATGTTACGCGGCGAGTAGACGATCCCGTCGTGTAATCAGAATAATGAGCAAAGCCGGGTCCGCTTGCTCCCGTCCCTCCTGGTAATTAGACGATGTATTTTCTTGCGTCTCGTGTTCGTTCCGAGCACTTGCTCGCTCGCGCCGCGTCTCGAACGTTCTCGCCACCCTGAAACCGATCCCGACGTACGTAGACGCTCGCGTCGTCGCTTCGACGTGGCGGTGGTCGCGAAATTCTCGTGTCGTTCCGACGAGGGCGGGACGTGAAGCGTGTTGCGCCCCGGAAATAAGTTTGGATTAGAGCGGTGGCACGGGTGCAGAGAGTGACCGTGGAACCGAGGTGCCCTTAAGGGGATCCCTTTCGTTACAAGGGACACACGGGCGCACGTGCGCGGGGCGAGTTTCTGCGCAAGCTGTGACGGACGAAGGGTTGAAACCGAGAAAAAACGTTGCGCAGCCTTCGCACCGTTACGGAATACGTTTCTAATTTTGCCTGTCTCGTTTTTTTTACGGACCACTGGCATGCAACTGTTATTGAAACGCGTGGCGGGCATTGCTCGGTCCCGAGTGTACCAATTGTTTTCACTCTAATTTCCATTTTCCATTCGCGATGATCCCGTTGGAGGTAAAACTGCAACGCGCAAATGATTGCAGCGGGCGCGTTCATCAATGAATTGATCTCGAATGTAATGGACGGAGGTTCATTTCCTAGCCGTCTGTCCAACAAATAGAAATAAATCACACTCGACCCGACGCCGGTGTACACCTCTGCCAGTTACTGAAACCCGACACAATGCAGAAACCGTTTCCAGTCACAATATCGCGACGCTCGCGATGGACGCGTTCAACAATTTCCACGTAAATACTCCAAGCTGTCGAGTAGAAATCGGCCGTGAATTAATCTTCTCTCCGCCTATAGACCTCGCTCGAGCACCCCTGAAAAAGGTGCCCCCGGAGTCCAAGGGGCTCCAGCAACAAATTCAGTCGTTATTCATAGTTTCGACGGTCTCCGGCAACAGCTGCGCGGCGACTCGAGCGAAAACCGGAGAGACGAAGCGGCGAAAGGGGGTTGCATCGAAGCCGGTCCAAGCGTAATTGTCCCCCTTCGCGATTTTAATGATCCGTAGCGGGGGAAGTCGCGATCCCTGTCGATGCATTTACCTTTTCGAGCGGTCGCTCGTAAACAATGAATAATTTATTCCGCTCCCAATGAACCAGCCTGTCCCGCCCCTTCCTCCCTTTTGCTTTTGCGCCTTCCCCCCACCGGTCCTTCGTCCGCCCCCGTGTCACCCTTCACGCCGGTCCCGGTCGAGCAATTTCGTGCCGCAATCCACGGAAGCGAGAACGAGCCCTCGAAGTCGCGCGATTGCCGGGATTAAATGCATCCCGGGCCATTGTCGCGAGAGCAGAACATCGTCGATGTTAATACAATTCCGTCGTAACGAAACACGCAAATAACGAACGTTCGGGGGGGGGGCGAGAATGAAGTGTGCGGAAAAGTTAACGCGGCGGAATGACGGCAGCCGGAGCGACCAATACCTGGACGGACCAGGTGCGCAGATCGCGCCTCGTCGAGTAGCGACGTCGCGACGTCGGTGTCGACGCTGTCGCGGTTATTTAGAGTTTGGGTGGACGACTGCGAAAGACAACGGGGCTCTCGGGCGGTGGGAACAATTAGACATATCGCTTGACGTTGTTCCGTCGCGAAAATCCAACGGGTGCAGGTTCATCGAATTACTGATCGATTGATTTTCGTATAATTAGAAGATTTCCAGAATTGCATAAATTGTGTGTTTGAAGCGCTGTACAGAAATGTAAAACGAATCGAGTATTGTGTTTTTTCAATTGGAAGCATTTTAAATACGTCGTGTGGACTCGGGCTCTTTCAAATTTTACGACAACTCCAGTTGTGAATTTTGAATACGGCTCAAAAACATTTGTGGCAAGAGAACACGTATTATTCACGTAACAATTGCTATTATTTTAAGAGCAATTGTAAATTTAACACTCTTAGGTACGCTTAAGCAACTGCGACACATTGGTGTCCTATAGGTACCTGTATTTTGTCACACGTTCGCTGTTCACCTATCGCGATCCGACTCTCGCTACAATTTTCCCTGAATTATCGCGAAGGCTGGATTCGCCGGAGATCGTCCTCGAAGCGTACCCGAATGATTCGCGCTACGCGGGTGGCGAGAAACGCGTCCGTTCCGCGCGCGTTTCTCCAGCGGATCCGCGACCGTTTGTTATTACTCCCTTGGAAACTACCACCCGGCGTTGGTGAAACGGGGAATGTTTCAATATCTCCGGGAAATGTTACACGTTTGTATTGCCGTCGCGGAATCTCCGAGCCTCCCGTTTAAGTGCTTAAAATATTGCGAATACTTTCTCCGCTCTGTCCCCCCGCCCGCGCGCGACGGCATTTCAAGCGAAATATCAGCATTGTCGCGCGCACGGCAGCAAGTGCAACGACCCTCGGTTCGCCGCGGTTTGAAACCTGTTAGGACACACCGGTAAAGAGTAAAATATATACGTATCGACGCGTGCCGTGATCGTAAACTGCAGCGTCGCGTCGCGCTTGCGATTCGCGACCGCGTCCGTCATCAATGGAAGGAAATCTTGCGCTGGTCCGGCCGTCGGACGTGGAACGGAGGTTTAATATCTGGCGTTTGACGCAGAGCTGCTAAATCGAAAGGGGGGAAGCAATGGTTGTCGCGGAATTCCTCGGTAAAACTATTTCTGGCATTGACGTTTGCCGGTTATTTTAAGATTTACGGAATTCTCGATAAGCTAACTGCCATGTATTCGCAACTATCGACGTTGCCTTGGAGTTACTCGATGGCGGATTTGTTATTCTTGGCCGGGCAATGAGATTTTTCGAGGTTTGCTGGTGGGAAAGGATCGACTGATATTCGGTGGTATTCACATAACAGGTGGATCCTGTTTGATGAATTGATTGCGCGGTAAAATTGTCGCGCGTATCGTTTCACTTGACTCAGTTTCATTGCCCGTGAAACGGATCGTCGAGATAGTCGAACGCTGCAATCGCAGGTGTCGCAGGTTCTAAGATGACAAGCGGTTGCACGCCGCTCGAGTGGTCAGAAGCTTCGCGGATAGACAATCGCGTTACGGCTCTCCGATTTCAAATGTCCTTCCAACTGGCGTTACACAAGATAGCCGAGCGGTGTGCACCAGATTTCCATCGCGAAACTGCTCGCGAGCACATTTTTACGACGAGTGTTGTCGCGCGACGTTCCCGATATTTACTCGCGCTTTTTACATTTCGGTTTCGGTGCTTTTTTAATCAATTAGCGCGCCATGCCGCGCGCCTCGCAATATTAAATTTAAATTCAAAAATTGATAGCAATTAAACTGTCCCGTTGCGAGTGGAGAGTATTCCTTCGAACCTGGCACGAGCATTCCTGGACTTTGCTGACATTATTACCCTACTTCCAACGGAAACGGCCAGTGGCGAAGTGCGAGTCCCTCGTATTCGATTTAAATGCCAGACCTCGCCCCCTTTGTTCCCCGCCATTCATCACGTTCATCCGAAAGGAAGTCGAGGTGTAACGAGAAAACAAGGGGGCGGCCAGAGAACCGTTTGCGAGAAGTTCTGGACTTGCTGCGGCCCCGGGGGGAGCGATGGGGAGAAGCGGGAATTTGAATGGGGCAGCGGTTCTGCTTTTCTCAATGGGAAAATTGTACCGGAAGTCTCGGTGCGCCGCTGGTACGGGCCGCTGCGCTGAAGCGGGCGCAGGGGTTAAAGGCACATTAAGTACGCCGCAATCTCGTCCTGTGTCGCGCGCCGTTAATCCACGGGTGGAAAAAGGACGGCGTGAACGGGTGAACGAAAGAAGAAGGGCAAGGGAGTTCAAGTGTAGAACACCGCAAAAGTTGCGGGCATAAGTCGGCGCGAAACGCGAAAGTGGGTTTAGCTGGCGCGTGGACGGCCATTCTTTTCCCATTAGCCGCGTTTGCGTGTTGATTTTCCACCCGGCGTCGCCGTTGCTTTTCTCGAAGCCTTTGTCAAAGTTTGCCATCCTATGCGCCGAGAACTTTCGTCGACCACTGTTTTGGCGAAGTAGAATGCTCACGATGGCGTCGCAAGTGCACTTGAGCGTCCCTTTCTGTTTCATCGTTTCGATTGATCAGCGGGTTTTCCTTTTTCTCGCTTCTTCAAGTTCTAGTAAGCCCACCCTCTACACCGTCATTTATTGTAAGAGTATTAGAGAAATTTCTTGCGCCTCCCTGAATTTGTAATAATTCTGTAGAAAGTGCGATAAAATGTTTCAAATATAGATGTCCATTATGCGACTTCGAAGTTACTGGTGTACACATAGAAAGGGTTCAAAGTACCACTGTTCCACTCGCTTTCCGCAGGAACTGATTTCGATTCCCCAAACGAATTTTCCACGCGAAACGGACGTACCAATGTACGCGTGTACAATAGGCTGAGCGAAAAATTTTTCTCGCTCAACGGAAAAGTACGAAGCTGCATAAAAGTTCATCAGAACCCGCGAGGAGTTCGAGGAATCTGGACCAGTTAGACGGACCTGCGCGTAGCTTTGTCGAAGTTTCACGTGTGCACATAGCTAACCCAGACCCGTTGCCCTTTTTCACCCGGTACACCGGTGGAAGTTGGACTTTCATGAAGTCTCGTGGGCAACGACACGCACGCGTGAGAAACACGCGTTTCACCGGTCTAAATTTCTCGACGGGTGAACAGCGGGGTCGCGAGCTTTACCGCGCGGCGCTTGACTCGTTCTCTCTGTGTGTCGGCGACAAAAAACAGAAACGACAACGAAAAAGAAAAACAGCAACAACAAAACGAGAAGTTTCGAGTACCTGGGCGCACCGTGCAAATTAATATAACAGCAATTACGGTCCTCCATTTTCGCGACTTTCTGTCGCCGCTGTCGGCCGTCCTCGTTGCTTCTTACCGGCAGCGGAGTGATTTCGTTTCGTTTCAATTCCGTCCAAACGCGGTGGTCACAACGGGACGATGAAAAGAGCAGGCAGGAGGGCACGGCGGCGGGTTGACGCCCTTTAACAAAATCGAATAAACGGTCGAGAGTGAAATTACGAGGGGCGTACGAAACTCATTTGGGGGGATGGGGTCTTTAATTAAACGCGGCGGCCATAACGCCGCCAATTATCATGCAACGCAACTATGTCCTGTGTAAAATAATTTCTCCCCGTTTCCTTTTTTTCTCGCGAGAAATTTCGCGAGCTCATTTTTAATCGCTGTCGCGTCGCTCGGTGCAATTGCACTCGATTTATCCGACAATGCGCAACGAATATGATTCTTTAAGGATCTCTTTGCGGGAAATATTCGTTCCCCGGGTTCTTTGTCACCTTGCCCTCGTACAACGGCGCAAGCTAATCAGATCCAGAGAGTCATCGCTCATCGCTAATTCACCCTGAATGACGAAACGGCGAAGCCAGAGTTACCTGCCCAGTCGTCCGATCGCTCTTAAATCGATTCGTCGATGGAAGTAACCGGAAGAGCAAATTCAGCCCGCGCTTGTTCCCCAATCGAGTTCACGGAAGCTTTGATATCGCGTTGATCAATCGGGGCTCCCGCCCCTCCTTCCCTTTCGCCCTAAACTTACCGAAGACCCCCCGAGGTCGTTACCGATTTTCCGCGTTATTTCACAACTCTGCAAAAATAAATTAATGGTCAATCGATGTCGCGGGAACCGCAGAACTTTCCGGTCGGTCGGAGTCCGCGGCCAACGCGAAACCGGTTAACCGTGAAATTAATTTGCCGGTCGACGCGAGATTTTAATTACGTTCGGTAATGATCACACTCAGGCGGGCGCAAGCGCAAACACGCGCGTACACGTGCACGCGTGCCGATGTAATTAAGTCTCACCCACGCCCGGCCGTAAAAGACCCGCGACTACCAGCTCGCGCCAATTTCTACGATCTCTTTATATTCTTCGTCAGTTTCCGGCGTGGCGAGCGTTCCCTGACCGGGTTGATTCCCTTTCTTCTTTCGACCTGCTCCACATCCATCTTGACCCTTTTCCACGTCTATTCCAGTTCCCGTTTTCTTGAAAAGCCGCGACCCAGAAGTAAGAAGGCCCGTGTACACGACATCTGTCGAACACGTGTGCGAAACGTCTTTGCCGGACGTGGAAAAGTGGCTATACCTGTGTTTCGCAGCTGCTTGGAAATTCATGGATGACTAGAAGCTTGAGGATAATCATATGGGGGGGGGGGGGAAGGGAAGCAGAACCCGTCGTTCTTTTCTTGCTGGTCTTGCAGCACTGCGTCAAGTTTATTCTTATATATTTCTTCGCTCCCTCCCTCCCTCTCTCTCTCTCTCTCTTTCCGTAGTATATTCAATGGGATAAAAAAAGCATCTTGAAATTTTTTACCATGCCGGCAGATTCCATTCCGTAATTCCACTGCCCTCGCCTTTCACGAATAAAGTCGTATAGAGTTACATATACAGAGCGTGAACGGGATATATGTAGAATAAAACAAATTCTATTCACCTGTTCGTTTCTACACTCCTGCGCAAAATTAAAGGATCACATTTTCATCGAAAAAATTGTCGTTCTGTCAGTCGCTGTAGCGCCGGGAAAAAGAATTGTACGCGAGTCTACCTGGGCTCGTTTTAAAGGGCGAACCCTCTACCTTAACAGCCCTAGGGGCATTTCTTTCGAGCATTTTTTTTTTTATATCGCGTGGGAGATGGCAAAGCGGAGGGAAGCTCTTCACGGAGTTTGTTCAAGTTCGAACGTCCGCCCGTACCCCGAGAAATTCTGTTCGCGACCGAATTCACCGCGACGTTAAATCGTAGATCAATTTTTCCTCACCGAAGTCACGCCAATTGAAGGGCCAACGATTTATCGATGAAAATTTAGTGCTCCCTCAACATTGTGGAGGCGTGTATCCGCTCGACCTCGTTTCCCTTCAAGCGTGCTCTTCCCCTTCGACATCCCACTTAAAATTCCAAGATTACACTCTCTAAATCCTTCCGAAACCCGAGCATGCTACACCATAGCCCCCCCTTCCCCTATACATATGTACATAACAGTCTCCCAAATCTACGCGTCGACCGAATTTCCAAAGATCTTCGACATTTTATAGCCCCGCAGTATATCAAGATAAACCACGGTCACCGGTGGTCGTCGGACAAGCCGAAGGGTGGAACCGTCGCGACGATATCCATCCGGCCTGTACCGTAATCGTGGCCTCGCGTGAACACAAGCGCGATAATTATTGTCACTGTATACCGGCCAACCGGTTGCAACCCTCCCCCTAAGCGGACGCAATTCGAGCCGCCTCGATCTCGCAGACAATCGCGTCTAATTAACAACGGGACCACGGCCCGTCGTCGGGCAAGACCGGCAAATCGGGGGCTGCCTCCCGCGCGCACCCCTCTAGATTTAGATAGTATCGCGGAAATTGCACTTACCGTTTCTCTGTCTCCGCTAATCCGATTCCCGTAAGGCGAATCCGCGAACAGGGAAGACGCGTGCGATGTGGGACCGGAACACGTTGCCACCGCGCGCCGGGTATTACGGCGCCGAGCAGAGACTACAATTAGGCAATTTTGTTGCGAAACGGTAGCTAGCTACTCGACACCCGATTGCACTTCGTTCGCGAGCTTTGTCTAGCGTGCACGCGGTTTCGGGGATTGGTAAACGGCACGGGGGTTTTAGGGGGATGCGGTCGGTGTATTTTTATTGGGGCGGAGCGAAAGTGGATCCCTGGAATTAATTACTCAGACGTTCGGCGAGGGGATTTGACTTTTTCGCGGCGAGGAATGTGTGGAAGCGTTTGGATAAAAATGATGTCGACGGCGCTTTATTTGCAAGGCGCGGAATGTTTACACGCGACCGTAGAATACAGGGTGGTGGGGGTTGCGAAATAATACGGGAATTGTCGAGTTGCCGACAGGTTCGGATTAGGATTTCTATTGGTAATGAATATTCTGCGCTTGGCGAGCGAATAAATATTCCGAGGGTCGGGAATAATTTCGAGGTGACGCGCGGCGCAGAATGGAAGCCAGTTAAGTTCGTTTCGAGGTCGGGTGTACACATAGTGCAACGGAGACTCACTGTTAGGGACAGATGGCGGAACAATGAAAAGGGGTTGTCAAGGCTTCGCTCTTAAGTCGCCCGATACTGATGGGATCAAAGCGTGCAGACGGATGTATATGCCATTTGGTAGCCAGGAATCTGAAACAATGGCTGCACCTTCGAGTGGTAATTAATATCGGGAGGAGAGCGAGGCGTAAATCACTTGCCCGTCGACCAATAACATCGTGCTATCCTGACAATGAACCCCTATAAGTGCGGTGACTGTACGAAATTTCTAGTCAAAGAAAATTTTGTACCATCCTCCGGCTATCACTGTGTATTTAGCAATGTATTGACTTGCCCAACACCTTACACCAATGCAATTAAATCAAATATACACCATACTGTTCGATAATCTTCAGTCATCGGTAGGGTAGTGCCACTGTTCCATCCGTGGTAAAATCTCGCTAATTTCTGAACGAAGAATTCATCTTATTTAACAACCCAGTATTATAAATCGTAATTAAAATGCGCATACCCGACATCCGCACTGTGCAACTTTCCATACAAATTTTCACGAAAATAAAACACGATACGGAGGGACAACTACAGTCCGGCCGGGCAAATTTTCGCTGCCGCTGTAATTGTTTCAAATCATCCCCCTACATATTCATCGGTGGCGCTTAATATCTGGCCCGATGCGCGTCCGTTCGTTCAATAGTCTCTCCCGGTATGACAGAGGAACAAAGTGGTCCGCGGAGCGAGCAGCGGTGATAAATTAATTAACCAAAAGCCGCGGAACGCAAAGTTCGGCGGCGCACTTAATCGGACGCGGACGAGTCAGTTTAACAGACAATCCGGCGTAATTAACGCCACGACGCGGCGCGTCGCACAGCGTCGCACAGCGTCGCCTCGTCGGGGTACAAGCCGCTACGCGGGGCGTATCAGTATTTCCTGCCCTCTCTCGTGTTGGAGAGATACAATCACGGAAATTGCTCTTACCGTCTCGCCGACTGTTAATCCGATTCCCGTGTAGCATTCTCTCCGCCGCTGTTGGCCGCCGCGACTAAGTCGAGATGACTGATTCGAGATAAGGGATAGATGGCCGGATCGAGATAAGGGTACACGACGCAACACTAGTACCGTACAAGGGAACCCTGCGGGGGAACAATTCATCGGCGAGGAGCCACCCCCTTGGGATACGGTCGTACTCCCCAGACGGGTAGAAACTTCAATTTTGAGTGCACGAAACTACAGTCGGTATATACAGATGCATATTAATATTATTTGTATGCGCGACGTCGGAAATCGAATGCACAGTTTTTCTCCTTCGAAGTTGAAATGAAGAATAATCTATTCCTGCCGTTTACACTTGGCGACGCAAGTTAAGGAACAAGTGTCGTATAAATTTAGTTATTAATGAACAGATTAGTGTTATTTAAAGTATGAGAGAGATATGGCTCCGCGGATCAGAGAGCGATAACAATTATTTCACATGTACTGGTGGTATTCTGTATTTAATAATAGAAGCTAGTTTTAATATCATTTCTGTCGACGAGTGCATATTGATCGGTCTTACTTCAACCACCTTGTCAGCTTACCTGTCTTCGAGGCGGCGAATAGTGAAAGTCCGTATATTAATGTTTCAAATTAATTCGTAGTCCGAAAATTCGACTGATTGTGAAGGAACGACAGGGCGGACGGAAATGTAGCACACGCGTAACACGGAATTACACAGCGAACGCAGTTCCATCGATAAAACGTAATGGCAGACCATTACGGGCGCCATAAAAATCCAGGTATAATTTCCACGGCAAGAATGTATCGGCCGGACGTAATAAATGTTAATACGCATTTATTGCGTCCACGGGGCGATATTAAGATCATCAGTTCAGCATCGCCGTAGTGGCGTCGACGGGAGACATTAAAGGGGAAAACGATCCCCATAACGCTGATATTGCGGCAGGTATCCCGTGGTCCATGATTACACCAAGGAATCGTGTTTATCATCGAGATATCGCACCTTTGAACATCCTTGTCCATTTAAGCCCGAGTTTCGCGTTAATCAAGCTCCCCTTCCGTTGATTAATTCGTTGGTTGCTTGCAATTCTTTTTTTTCTCTAACAGCGCTGCAATTTCTTTTCATTTTTGCTGCTCAACAATTCCTGTTTGTCTATTTCGTATGGCCGGCACGGTTTAATATTTTACAAGTGTCGGAATATCCTTTTCGTCGTTTCTGTTGAGTTCTAAAAAGTTATTCCCATTTATTTAGATCAATCGAACCTCTTTACCATTTCCAGCGTGATTGTTCATCATCGAGTAGAATAATAATGGTAGATGCGATTGTGCTGTCAACGTCTCTGTTATTTGCAGAGCTAATTTTGTATTCGCGGATCGATTTACTTCGCCCGGAGTATCTTGCTTCGCGGTTGCGGCGCGTCGAACTGCAAATCCAATTAAAGATACATCCGCCAATACTTTTATCGGGAACGCGGTCCGACGTTCCCGTGAAATATCGCGATATTCGCATCGCCTGCAGGGCAATAAACAAAAATAAACGCGGCAAGATGAACGCATAGGTTTTTCTATTTTATTGCGCTAACGGGAAATGGCACGAATTTCATGAAAATAAACGCGAACAGTATAAATTCAACAAACCCGTATAAACTTGTACGCAACTTTATAAATATCGAGGAAACAGGGCGGCACGAATTTTTGGTTTGACGGAAAGTAATGAACATTAAAATGGAACGAAGCCCTCCTTGAATCCTCTGTGACGCCTTCAACTATTGATTTCTTCCTATGAAATTCTAATAACCATCCTCTCCGGCCATCGTACATGCACGCTCAATGCTTTCAGCTTAACGTGCTTTCCAGGATGTATCCATCTATAAATTGAGTACGAGTTCAATCTTCATGTTCAGTCGAGTTTTCCTCTCGTAATGCGCGCACCCTGCGCCGCTTACGCTCTTTCCGTTCGAATTATCATTGACGAAAATTCCGTTCAATCGCTGTTAAATACATTTCAACGACCAAATACAATACCCCCGATGGATATCCGATTAATCCCACAAATAAACGAACAAACGAATACATTGATCAGCGGTGTTTACCTTGCCCGTGTTACATTTTAATAAAACACCGCAACCCGTTCATTCGAATACGACCAAATATATTATATCTAACGAAATACAGATGGGGAGCAAGTAAATTCACATCTTCTACCGTCCACGAGCCAGCCCGAATGTTCCCTTGAAATTTCCATAAATCTCATATGAAATTCCGCCCCCTCCGCCGGAATCTCCATTCAACACTCGAAAACGCTGTATAAAGCGCACGAAAATCGCGCGATACGAACACACCTCCGTTTCCCACTTTCCGCAGTCGCGTCGAACGTCTTCGACGCGAAACGGAAATGCGTTCCACGTTCGCGAAGAAATATCTAGGGCCCGAGGTGGCGGGGAGGGGGGGGGGGGTGTTAGAGTATCGGAGCGGCGATGCTTCGATCGCGTCTCGAACCACCCTCTATTCAGGGAAAACGTATTCCAAAACGAGTCCCGTCGCTTTAAGAGCATCTGCCGGCACAATGGAATTCCGCGAAAGAACGAACAGGAATACCACGTACCGCGGACACGCGTGAAAGAGGAGAAAAAAACGCCCGGTACGCGGTGCAGATACATTTTCGCTCCGGGGCGAAGCGTTTTCATCGATGGATTGCACGCGTGGAAACGCGGCGCATTTCAACGATAGACGTATCTCGAAGGGCCGCTTAATGATCACCGGCTGACGAAGCTAATGAATATCCCTTTTCGATGGCCAACGCTTTTTGGGATTAACGACATCGACGCGTGGCGACATTTTCCTTACAAATAAACTGCGATAATGCAGGTGGTTTCTTTGCACTGCTTTTGTCGATTACGAGCATGCGTGCAATTTTTCATACAAAATTCGTCAACTCGTTCCTCCTTACACATTTGCCGCGTCGACGAAATTTGATTCGACACGATCCGGAACACCTGTCGTTTACCGTGTGCGGTAAACGTGAAATAGTATACGTATATTGCATTCTGACGGTAGGACATTTTTGCATAGCTATCGATTAAGGGTACTCAGTAGCAGCGACGAAATCTCACACGTCGCTTCGAGTCTCGTCACGGAATCTTCTGCGAAACGGAGTATTTTCATGACTCGAGTTATTTTTACCGGCGCGTCGCGTCGCGTCGCGTCGTTTTCACGGGCGCTGACTTTCCCCGCGTGAGATACCGGGGACGAGCCCGCAGAGGCCAACCCTATCTTATGGCCGGGTCGATTTTAAGATTCCTCGCACGCGTGCCGTACGTTCCAGCCGGACACGCCTGTGTCGAGCACGCCGCGAACTTTCGTTCATTCGAACTTCCGTGAACCGATCGTCCTCGTGCCATCCCATTGACCCGCGAGAATGATGAACGGGTGGATCCTGTCTACGTGTCGCGATCTACGTACAAGTACACAGTTCGCTTAAAATCGTCCAACCTACGTCCAGTGACGCATGCAAATAACTTCGATAAATCGTCGAACGATTACGCAGACAAATTATTCATTTGTTTCCCGCGCAACACCCGAACTAATTATGCCGTGCGGAATTTATCTATGCGGGAGCAGGTGTAATGAATTTATCTTGCGCCCCGCGCGGTATATTATACGTGACTGAAATATTCGCTCCGTTAATTCCCTTCGATTTTCCAAGAGGATTGAAGGTAATATTTTCGGCTGGTCCCCGGATTAAGCGAGCCCGAAATAGGTCATTCGGGCGGCAGGGTGAATTTCTGCGTCCGCGATAGTAAAAAAAATCTCGAGATTATTTTATCACGGAAGAACGGCTCGAGTAAACTTGCCGTTAATATTGCGAAAATTCTACACCTCCGGGTGGAATTGAACTTCCTGGCTTCCCTTCGTTGCTCTTCGTGCTGCAACTGCAATCGCGTTATCGTAACGTTCGAAGTATGGGAGAACTTCGTTTCGATACTCTCGCGCGATCGAGGCGCGCGATAGTCGATGGATTGGAAAATTCTATTACGAGGCGTGACATCTGCGAGCGTTGTTTCATTCGGGTAATCGATGGAACGGGATTCAGAATCACCGCGGGGACGTTAAGGTGAAGGTCTAGGGTACTTCGGCGATGCTACGAGGCCAGATTTATAATACGTGCACGTGGCTTGCTGCCAACGGCAAGGCGCCACAATATTGCCGCTTAGTCACCTCGGCCGGGCCTTTTCTTTGTCCTGTTGCTTTGCAACATAGCGAATAACAAAAAAACGACCAGGGAAAACTGAATATTTATAAGAGAATTTGGCGGCTCTCTTGGCTGTACGCTTTTTCTCCTTTTGTTCCCACCTCTGTGATCCATCCCCATTTTCCTCTTCGCTTTCGCTGATGCACAGGCCACACTTTGGTAACTATATTTATACGCGCACCTAGACTGCGGTACCCGTTAACGACGTGATTAGTGGAGTGTAGATCAAACTGGACGTTACCCGTGATTTTCCGATTATTTTTCTTCTTCTTTGCTGCTTGAAAGAATATTTTAATCTCGCTTCTTTTCAATCGCTCCGCTCGCAAGTATAAATAAAACCAACAATTCGCGACACTTGCCACGCTACTTAATATTCCAATTATCGCGCACCAATGCCGCACAACTGTCCATTTCAATTCAATTAACTCTCTAATCGGACGGCCAGGATGCTCGCCAATTCTTAAGAGTCCGTACCCCGTCCGTATTCGGCTGTTTCGCATGCCAAACGCGTTCGCCCGATTCATTACCGCGGGATCCCCGAAGGAACTAACGCGACGCTAATTATCGAATAGCGCTCAGGCAGCCGGGAACGGAGTATAGAACGGCGCCAGACAATTAGCCTGGTAAATTCCGCGAAGAAGTTCGCCAGGACGCGACACTCGGACGGGCGAGGTTGGCGTGGCGGAGTGGAGAGTGGCGAACAAAGGGAAAGGGAGAACGGGAAGATCGAAAGCACGACCGAGTTAACTTTAATTGCCCGGTTGGCTACATAATAAATGACACTGCAGACGGCCAAGCGGAGGAAAAATTGTTTCGTCCTCCGCCCTCTTACACCCCCAACCCTTCCCCCCCCTCATGCTCGTCTGCTTTCGTCCAGCCTGTTCGCCGAAACGATTACTACATTGGAGCTTCAGGTGACCGGGACGCGTCGATCGCCGTGCAATTTTATTTTCAACGATACCATTCATCGCGAACACGCCACCTTGGATGCCACACGCGTCCCTCTCACAGAGATTTATCGGCGGAATTAAATCTTCGTCGTTGTCTCCGCGCGAACAAAATCGGCCTGTCGATTCATACTTTTTTTTCTCTTGCCCCGGGATGAAGGTGTGTAGCGCATGGACCAACGAAATTGTAGTCGACGAGGAAATTTATGGAGCAGATGTATCGTGACCGTTTACTGTATCGGTTCCCGTTAAGACGGTGTGCGAACAGTTGCTCGTCGACGCTGGTCGAAGCAGGAGGTGGCAACGAGCTTAATTGGAGGTACACTTGGCGAATTAGTAGGCATAGCCACGCACGTGAAAGGTGACTCCGCGCGAAGTGTTCCTCCCTTGGTTTTATTAAAAAACGGTGTCGCGCTTGAATCGATGCAGTTCGCAGCTGCAACAGAAATCTCTTTAATGCTTGCGCAGATGAATAACTGATAGAAAGAATCGTGGATGATCTAGCGTTGGTCCGCACGTTCTGTATTGTATATCTTATAACAGTGGGGAGACATGAGAAATGCGCGGTTGAAGATTGCAATTTAACTTTGCAATTAAATAATTTGTCTCTGTTGTTGCTGTCAAACCGTGTCGGCGATGTGCCAAATATTGCTGCCGCGATAATACATCTCTTTCGACGTTCAGCAGCGTTATATTAACAATTAATATTGTTATCAGTCATCCCACGACGTTCTCTATAATGAGAATGGGAAGGAAAAATATAAGCGCCTTTTTGTTTCATCGAGCGACTCCCTTTATCGACCCCACCGACAGCGTTACTTTCCGCAGTAGTCGTCAACACGAACCGACTTCCGGTAAATCGACCTTCCTATCCCAGGCTTTTTCTTGGCATTTCCGCTCTAAGAACGCGCTCTGGATGCCGAACAAGCGGCGCTTAAAGTACTTTCATAGCGGAACGACTAATTAGAGCGATTTAGCGTCCGTCGTCGACGTTTATTTGGAATGCAAATGCAGACGTTTAGCAACCCTTTTTCCACTGTTCGCCGTCCTCTCGTTCCTCCTTCTTTCGTTTTCCCGTTGCTCGTTCCGCGCCAAACCCTTTACCCGTTCGTTCTTCTCGCTTCTCCCACCGTTTCATTCACCCCTTCTGTTCTCCCCGTCGCTATGCACCCCTTTTTACCATTCGTTCTACCTACTCTTGCCCCTTTTCCTCTGTTCTCCGCTCTGTGCTCCCTGTGTCCCACATTTGTCCGCCCTTCTGGCCCTTTTGCGGGGCACCTTCTTAACCCTAAAACACGGATCTCTCGCTTGGTTCCTAGACGCTGTTCGGTATCTGAGAAATTCTCGTGCTTGAAATATTAAACATTTTTGGATAACGAGTCCGTTATTGGCAAACAAGTGTTTTTAATATTGCCAGTACTGGGAAGGAATTGTCCCACGGCAAATTGCGTTTACACCATGCAACAGTTGTTCCGTAAAAATTTCCTGTCTCTCTAGTTTCATGCGGTCGCTTTTTATTCGAAACTGTTCCAACGAATTTAATTAACTACAAGAAAAATTGCCCCTTCTATCAGTTGCCCAACAAATCGCCCACCAACGCGTCCCATTCATTTTCGTTGCGCTCATAACCAGGAGTTAGAAGTACGACACAAATGCCGCTTATCTCGAACGAAACAGTGGTACAGTCGTCGGTACCGAGGGCAATCAGTTTCACCCCTTTCCACCGTTGCGAGGGACGTTTTCCACGTAGACTGGCTGAACCGCAAAGAGGCAAAGCGACTTAAGCAGGGGTCGGAGAAAAATCCAATGGAACGGTGCGATGCTTGAACGGTGTTGGGGGGGGGGGGGGGGTAATCGAATAAATGGAAAACGCCGGTGGATGCTTTCGCCGCGGTCTGAAAGGGATGTTGGGCGTTGTTTAAGGGTTATTGTTGCGGCCCTTTTGTCCCCGCGATTCGCGGGACACGATTCGATTCAACGTCGAATGTAATTTATCGGGGCGGAAAAATGGTGCGGCATCCTGACGACCGTCGTAATGGCTCTTTTATTGCGACCAGAGAATCGGAGTACAAAATCTTTTGTCCCGTTGGCTTTTCGGGGTTAAATATAGAGGATTCTGCATCCTGTTACGCCAGTAACGAGAAGGTGTACTCGTGAAGCGAGATAACGTTGAAATTCGAGGAACAGGTGTTGTGGAGTCTTAGTGGAGTTGAAGTGAGAGAATGGGACAACAATTAATCCGAATCGCATTTGTGGAATGTATGATAGCTTCGGTCAATTTTGATGTAATATTGTAATGCATTTTGTTGGAATTATATTTTATTTTATAATGCGCGCGTTTTATTGTGATTGTTCGATTGTCTTCTGGTTCCTATATAGTAGACTACGTGATGTGGTAATGTCCACTATTATTATGTTACCATTATTCTTATATTGCATTCCTAGATATAATAATAATAAATAATCTGTATTATATCTTGCTCGCTTTATATAAAACTTTGCAATACCCTAACACATTGTTAGGAAGAAGAATGATAGAATTGTATCGACAAGAATATCTATGCGTGCGTTAACAAACACTATTCCATTATGTAATTATTGTCTCACTCTGGTGTAAATTGGAACACGAAGATACGGAGAGTGGAAAGAATGGCGAGGTAACAAAGTGAACGCGAAATGCAATTTTCCATAGGTATCATCAGTTTACCTATTTATTCACTTGTTGCTCGTCGTTTTAGTCTGGCTTAAACAACCCTCGGGGGAATTCAATTTACCCAGATTACTTTAATTAAAACTCCGCCGATTTTCAAGCCAGCTTGCTCGCAGTTGACAAAGATGAACCTGGAAGATCTAATTGTTTTCACGCCCTTCGTTTGCGCGATCTACCCTCCCCTTCTCCAAATTTCTGTTCGAAACACAGGCGGTGCGAATAAAATTTAATTATCTCGATGCGTGAAGTCTTTGTCACTTCTATTCCCATCGTAATTATTTCACCTTTCATTTTTTTGTCGAGAAACAAAACGTTCACGTCGCTTCCCCCATTTAACGTCTTTGTCGTAACACGGCCGGGATCTTTTCAGCGCGTGCAAAATACGAGCGAGTCAGCCGCGATTCATAACGAATTTTGTTACTAACGATTACACACGGCTGAACCGTATGCGATGTGGCCGCGCGAGACCAGTAAACCATAAATGTGGTTTCCATGACCATAAACTTTTGGGCAGCCGACAATTACGCTTGCAAACTTTCTTTTCGACCGGTGTCGTACCCGCGAGAAACGTTATCCGCTCGTTCGGGAAACAGTATTTTTCGGAGGCGACCGCGGAAGCTTCGGTATTGTCCTTGTCGAATTTCCCACCTCCATGTCCAACCTTCTGCGGTAATTGTTTCCTGGCAAATAACTAATCGTGCTCGAAAAACGTTTCGGATCGCGCGATATGATGCGATGAAAAAAGCGATCCTTTCGCGAGACAATAAAATTAACCGAGCAATTGATCGCGCAGTCCTTCAATGTAAATCGAAATTGAACGAAATTTATTCGAGAACAAAAATTGAATAATTCCGCGATCGCGTAAAGTTTTATTATAGATAAACGTGGCGTGCACCTGGTAACGGACGATAAGATTAAACTCTGTATCTGAACCGGAGATTAAACCTCGCCGATGGGGACATGCGCCTGAAAGAAAGGGGGATTCGAGGTTTCGTTTCGCGTTTAAATTTTGCACGTAACAGAACGACAAAAGAAATATCGCGCTGAATCGTGTGATTCGACAAAAATTATTGATTCCCTTCTCCTCCCAGTGACACGGGTGTGCAATACGAAAACGAAATACACGCCGTGTAAAAAGATTCCAGAAGAGATTCCAAAAGCGTTCGCTAATCGCCCGAGGCTACTTTTTGCCACAGACGTAAGGACGCACCTGTGCCGCGACCTGCAATTCCACCTACTTTCTTCGAGCCATCCCGCGTGCAACGCTCGCGCTCTCGTTTTTCCGTCCCCGCTCGTTCAATAAATTAATTCCACCAGCTTCACGTGATTCACGCAAAGCGCATCCCGGATATCGCCATGGCGCCACGCGGATAAAAGGAAAATTTTTCTCCCCCCCCCCTCCCAACCCGTGCCGCGCCCGTTTTAAAAGAAACAAGAAGTTACGGCGTTGTATTATGCACTTAAGGCGTTTAACGTGCCGGTAAAATCCCGCTGCGACGAGGGAACGTTTAAACCAACGAAACTTTCCCGAGAAGAAACCGCGTTAAACTTTCGACTCTAAGCTCCGGAAAGGGGCCCCTCCGTTCCCTCTAACCCCCCCCCCCCCCCGTGCAACCGCACATTTTTCTCAAAGCACCTGCGCGCATCTCCGAGCACACTGATCAAAGATATTCGTGTGATTCGCGTTGCAGAAAATATGTGTCTTCCAAAAGACACTGGAGGATCTTTCGTCGCGGATGGCCGGCGCCGAGGCGATCCAAAGCGGCTGGCAGAATCCCGGCGACGCGAACGAAGCGACGGAATTGCTGAAGCAATTGGAGAAATTCGGCGAACGACTCCTGCCTATCCAGAGGAGCATCGAGTACGCGAACGATCAGGCGAGCGTCTTCGCCTCGAGCAGCGTCATCGTTTCTCATGCTTTGCTGGCGAAACTCGAGGATCTCAACAACAGGTACGTACCCCCCTCCCATCACTGAATTCACCGGTTGAACGACGGGCACACTATTTTCCCTGAAATTTATCGCGCTAATAAGACGCGCGCAAGCACCTCTTCGCGAATTCGTATCGATCGGGGACTCGTATCGCGCCCTGGGGGATCTCTTTGTTACGCAAAATGTTGCATGTTCGACCATTTCGTTGTAAACAGAGATTAAACGGTTATGTGCCCGATTTGCCCCCGCGTTACTTTTTTTTCCCCGCTTTTTCTTTTTCGCTGATACGCAACATTTGGTTGACTGGTAAATACTGTAATTGTGACAACTCTTGCGATACTGTATTCGTTTTTTAGTACCCCGTGTTTTTCCACGCGATCAAAATGTAAAGACCTGACTTGCATGTTTTGTATACGCAAGTACACGCGTTAACGTCGAGGAAAATTGAACGCCAAGCAAGATATCTCGCGCTTGAACATGATACTGAATATACGATATCGAGCGTACTTGGAACTCGCGCCTAGCCGATCAGTCATTGCTGCAACGCGGTGCACACGCGTTACCAAGCGTCTCTCGCGCCATACGATCCGAAATGATCCAGATGCTCAGTCAATTGAATATAATTTCATCTGCGAGATGATAACAAGAATTGTCCCCCTGCTGTCGAGGTGCTCGAAAGATTTACCAAACTGTTCCAAACCGTCGTCCAATCCAACTCTCCGGTGGTAAACTGGCTCAGCGATCGTATATCGTTCCCGTGTAACACAAATCCGTTCTTACGCAACATCAGCGATCACTTATCGCTTCCAGTTGCCCAAACAACATAACATTCCGCGACAATTTTTTGCACAATCGCCCGTAATACAGAAATCGAAGCGTCAAGCCGCGAAAAGCAATCCACGATAATCCCCTGGCCTCTTCGCCTTCGCGTCACAGTTCTTCAGAGTTTACTTAACCATATCGAGGTCGCTTATTTCTCCGGTCGGTCCACTAAGAGGCGCTAAGTTTTTCGCGTGTTTTCGCAGGTGGAAGGTGCTGCAAGTGGCGGTTGACGAGCGTTACAAGTTGCTAAGCGGATTTGGAAAGGATGGAAGCACTCCGGGTAGCCAAGCTTTCCTCGCGAGCAGCGTGGAACCACCATGGGAAAGGGCCCTCACACCCGCCAAAGTGCCTTACTATATCAAGTAATCGATATTTCGAATTCTTATCGAACCGCGCCGTCGAATTTGCCGGCGACGGGGATGGCAGCACGGGTCCGGAGGCGCGACTATTTGCGGGCAAACAAACGAATAATTGATTAGGCTAATTGCGATCGAAGGCGGCAAGAAGTTCCGCGGGTGGGTTCGGCCCACGTCTAGAGATTTCACGCGGAGCGGCGAATATTTGATCGGGCGCGGTTGCGAATGGATGAAACGATAGAAATTCCAATTTAGATCGGCCGCCAGGATCCCGAAACGGCGGCGGCTTAACTCGCGACTGACGGGTTGAAATATTGATTGCGTGGCCAGCACCGCGAGGAGGCTGCCGATCGAGGGTGAATAAAATATTTAATTTCGATAGAAAAAGATGAAATTTTGATCGATTGTATCGCGCGGTATCGCCAGGAACTATTTCCGGGTTTTAATGAATTGTAGACCAACTCGATTTCACCCTCCGATCTGACTGGCGAAGATTAATTTTTCGTTTATCGGCACCACGTGAAAATGTAACAGGTGCTGTTGGATTATGAAGCATTTCGTTTGGAAGCATTTTATTTTAGCATGATTCATCGTACGCGTATTTAATTATCTAAATATTGAATGAATAAATGATATATTTAATTACTTCTTTATATAAATAATTGAATAAACAAACGATATATTTAATTATTAGTAATTATTATTCGATAGAGACCGTGCATACGTTTCTCTGAATAAATCGATTCAAGGTATGCCAGAGCTGTCTAATCATCACAAATCTTATATCGTGCTTCAGAAGATGGATCTGTGCACATCGGGTTCGTTTTCATCTTGCCAGCCTCGAGCCACAGTTAAAGCCGTTTTTGTTGCGTCTCTATATCCGGATGATCGCGCCGATGATTCCGCGTATTCGCCGAGCCGCGGATAAACTCGTGAAAATTGCTGCTAGCCGGTGCCAAGAATCGCGGATTTAATAAAGATTAAACAAAGTTCTCCGGCCCCGACTTCGCCAAGTTCTCTTGCCGAATCCGTGGCTGTTGCGCGAAATTTTCATGAATCCCCCAATCCGCAACATCCCGTGGACTAATTTCGTGGAACGTTTCGCAGCCATCAGTCGGAAACCACCCATTGGGATCATCCGAAAATGATAGATCTGATGTCGTCTCTGGCGGACCTGAACGAAGTACGATTCTCGGCGTATAGAACAGCGATGAAACTGCGGACCGTTCAAAAACGATTGTGCTGTGAGTATATTTCTTGGATACGATGGCTATTATTTGCCAAACGATCGGTCCAAGTCGGCGATTAGACCCACGTCTATGGCGCGTGTTCATTAATCGTTGTAATTCTCTCGATTAATCATGTGTCCCGGCTGCGATGACGCATGCCGTCGTTGTTGATGGATTTGATCTTTTGCACGGTTCTGTTTTACTTGGCGGGACTGACGCTCATTCTGCTATGAGGATTTAGCGAAATTGATATTGAGGAGAAATTTGAGGAATGCGGTTTCTCCAATTGAACAAATTGTATTATAAGGTAATACACAGTAGGTAACTTTGCGGATTGGTGCATCTTTGTGTCAGACGATCTCTGTAATTCTGTATTTTATAAATAAAATAGTAAAATAGTAAAGCAGTCAAGTAGTGAGGAGTAAAGACGAAAATGGTATTAAAAAATATATGTAATGCTGCGTTTGAAAATATGGGGAACATTTCTTAATGTCGAGACAATCGTCGTTCGAAGGAATTTTCTTTCTTTCCACAACTTACATTGTCCTATAACAATTTCTCTGTTTTACATATCCGTGGATAGTGGAGTATGTTTTTTTTTTCTTTTTGCGTTATCACTCAACGTTTGGCTTGCAGTGGACATGCTGAGCCTTTCCACTGCATTGGAGCAGTTCGATTCGCACGGATTGCGGGCACAAAACGACAAACTGATCGACATTCCCGACATGGTGACAGTCCTAACATCCCTGTACGAAGTTATAACGACGGACAATCCGACCCAGGTGTCTGTGTCATTGTGCATCGATTTGGCCATCAACTGGCTTCTCAACGTGTACGACAGGTGAGAACAATCGACGACCATTCGGTGTTAAGTAAATCTCGCTTCCCCGTTAATCGTCGACCAATCGCTCGTTCCCCCGTTACAGCCAACGAACCGGTCAGATTCGAGTGCTCTCGTTCAAAGTTGGTTTGGTCCTGTTGTGCAAAGGTCACTTGGAAGAGAAATATCGATGTGAGTTCGAAATTGATCGTTCACCTAACCATTCTCAAGTCAGACAGGCGTGCGCGTAACAGAAACGTTGTTTCTTCCAGATCTATTCCGGTTGATCGCTGATCCAAACAGACTGGTGGATCAACGAAAGCTCGGTTTATTGTTGCACGACTGTATCCAAGTGCCGAGGCAGTTGGGAGAAGTGGCGGCATTCGGTGGCTCGAACATCGAACCGAGTGTTCGCAGCTGCTTCGAGAAGGCTGGAAAAGACAAGAATGAAATAGAAGCGGTGCACTTTCTTAGCTGGCTGCAACAAGAACCGCAGAGCATGGTCTGGCTGCCTGTGCTTCATAGACTCTCCGCCGCGGAGAGTGCTAAGCATCAAGCGAAGTGTAACATATGCAAGGAGTATCCCATCACTGGATTCAGGTACCTTAACTTTCTACATAGATGCAACGATTACAAAACTGTTTATCATTCACCGTTGTCTTTTACGATCGCAGGTATCGTTGCCTGAAATGCTTCAACTTCGACATGTGCCAGAACTGCTTCTTCTCGGGCAGAAAGGCGAAGAATCACAAGCTGACGCATCCCATGCAGGAATATTGCACAGCTGTAAGTTACGACTGACAATTCTTTTTATATATTATATGCAATACAATATAGTATTAACAAATTTTCTATAGAACCTTTATAAATGCAATAAGGACGGGTACAGTGGGTAAAGAAAGTATTAATCAATTGTATGTATACAATTTGTACAATTTTCACACAGCCGATATTGAACCACGTCTCCGCGGTCCGAATACATTCGTTGCTCACTGTAAGCCGCCAAAAAATTAGCTTCCCCCCCGAATAACCCCTGCACTTCGTACGCCCAATCCTCCTGCATAGAATATACCTGCGGCGTTCGTAACGCGAAACGATAAAGCCCGTTTATTTCGCAGACCACATCTGGCGAGGACGTACGCGACTTCACGAGAGCGTTGCGAAACAAATTCAAGTCGAAGAGATACTTCAAGAAACACCCGAGGGTTGGCTATCTGCCCGTGCAAACTGTTCTAGAGGGTGATGCGTTGGAGAGCCCGGCACCGTCGCCGCAGCACAGCTCCCTCAGCCAGGACATGCACTCCCGTTTGGAGATGTACGCGTCCCGGCTGGCGGAGGTCGAGCTGTCGCGTACAAGAAGCAACTCGACGCCGGACAGCGACGACGAGCACCAATTGATCGCTCACTATTGCCAGAGTTTGAACGGCGGTGATAATGTGAACGTGCCGCGAAGTCCGGTGCAGGTGATGGCCGCCATCGACGCCGAGCAAAGGGAGGAACTCGAGGCGATGATACGCGAACTGGAAGAAGAGAACGCGACCCTCCAAGCGGAATACGAACGGCTACGCTCGAAACAGACGCCCGGCTCGACGCCGGAAGACGGCCATGGCAATAGACAGCCTGACTGTGACATGATCGCCGAGGCGAAATTATTGAGACAGCATAAGGGTAGGCTGGAGGCGCGCATGCAGATACTGGAGGATCATAATCGTCAGCTGGAGGCGCAGCTCCAGAGACTCAGACAACTTTTGGACGAGGTGAATTTGCGTTGACGGTGTTTTCGACGTTCTGCCGGTTCTTCCTGGTTGGAATAAGCAGGATAGGGATATACGAAGATATAAAATATCCATTGTCCATTGTATATCCATTGTCGTGGATATACGAAGATATTTTGAACTCTTCTCCTAAGGAAGCATTTAGAATTGAGATTAACGTGGATATTGATATTCAGATAGGGATTCAGTTTTTGTTGATATAGAAAAGAGCTGCCTTGATTTATTTTATTAAGTTGTAACGCAAATAAATCGTAAATACACCGTTTCTCAATTTTAAATGGCACCTATAAAAAATATATTTAACAGTCGGACGTTTAAAAAATGATTTATTTAAGTAGCCCAATTTCCGAAACGCTGTTCACATATTCGTACTATTTTTTCAGCCAAACGCTTCCTCCCCATCGAAAACGGGCACGCTGCAGACACGAAGCGTGACAGCATCCCAATTGGCAACCGATTCGCCCGCGAAGATGAACGGGCACTACCACGATTCTCCGGGTACGTTAACTGGAAGCGTGATAATCAATTTCACAAGCACTAATAATCGATTTTCTAGCCACGTATAGAATAGTCGAGGCAAGTTTCCTCTGCCATCGTAGAGAAATTGATCATCAAACAAAAACATTTTTCGCTATTCTTATTTCCGCTAATTTGTATCCCATCGAAGCAACAACCGGTACACGTAACTGAACCCATATTTCCATACATATCGTTCGAAGGGTTTAAACAATGTTCAATGGTGGCGCAAGCCATTAGGAGCACACTCATTATTCCAAATAAGAGGGCGCAGGGTATTTCTGGCTCTAGATACTAACTGCATATTAATGAGCGTTTCACAAAGTGCCAAAGAGATTAGCATAAAGCTTATTGGTATGGGTGTATGAGCGTAGGTGGTGGAGGTTCGAACGAGGGAAGAGTGAGCAGTTTAGAGAGGCCACCACCGCCACCGCATTCTCACAGCGTTGCCCACAACGTGGGCAATCTCTTGCATATGGCAGGTTCGTTCCATTCTTGGTCTAATCTCGATCTCTACTATCATTCGTATGCATATTGCGATGAATGAACACCGCCGTGTTCGAACGTGTCCCTTATGCACGACTACGTTTCTGCTTAATAATAACAATGCTTTCCTGTTTTTTTTCACGCCACAGAATGGATGTAAGGTGAGACTATCGACGCTTCCTATTTCCGCTGGTTTCCCTTGTACTCGCTGTTTTTCTAAAACATACTCAATACATTGTAATCGAGAGTAGGCTGCCGTTTTGATAGTGCTGTTGCCACGTTGTCAAGCGTAATTGGAATTTAATAATTCTCCGATCGATGGACCGCGCGGGGTTGAAATATGTGAAAGGGAGCATTTAAATATCAGCGCTTTTGAACATCGCCGAAACTCTACGGTGTTCTAAATAAATTGAACGAACTTTTAATGGTCTCGAGACGTCACGAGCAGCACAAATATTTAACTGCCTCCCTTCTTCAAACATGGCTCTATATCGTATCAAATAATTGCATCTGTAATTTCTCTCTTTTCTTTCGCTTGCTCACTTGATCACTGATTCAGCCTTTGTGTGCCCGTATTTGCGATTTCTTAATTCGTGTGGTCACTCGTTAAACTGCGACTACTGTTACCACACTCAAATATTTTTATGTACGTGCATGCAACCGAGTTACATAAGCGTCTAAACGTGAAACAAGGGCACTTACCTGTTTTCAACCGCAGGTGATTTTTGGTCGCGTAAACAAATAATTCGAGCGGAACCAAGTACGAAAAGAAAAGTGTAATAATACAATTGTAAACTTCTCTTTTAGGGGATTTAGGGAAAGCAGTCGGTGAACTGGTGACAGTGATGACCAGCGAGGACTCGTCGAAAACGAATGGACAAAGAGCACCGCCGCCGGCTTTCAAATAATTACAACCAGCAGGACTCCGTTCGAGGATACTATCTTTTACGTTCGTCAACGGTACCGACGAATTCGTCGCGACGATAAAGGAGCAACGGCAAAAAAAAGAAAATTGAAAGAAAACAAAGTTAAAGACGACATCGATCCGATCGATCGTCCGCATATACATATTAAACACCCACGCGAGATCCACGAACTTTTAAATGTTTTCAACCTCAATGACCAATAATAATGTCTGGCCCTAAACGCATATCAAATGAGAGGACAAGTAATATCGCGCAAAAATGCAGGGTCAGGGGTACCGTCATAGTGGTTTTGGGTATTTTATAAGTTTTGATATACACCGTTGTATAGTTAAATTATCAATATATTAAATAAGACGATTATGTTTTGGCTTTGGCGGGCCCCTGAGAGTAACTTTACTACATACTGACACGTCATATCATCCAACACGAAATAATCGTTACGAAATTGATTATCGAAGGTGAAGCAAATAAAGAAATTAATCAGTTGTTATAATGCTTGCTAGTTGAAAACAATGAGGAAGAGAGAGAATGAAATTATACGGGGGATGGGGTGATTGAGATGGAGGAGGATGAGGATGGAATGTAATTGATTATAGGGGAATTACACGAATGGAAAATATCATTAACAATGCATGCAACGCTATTCTAGACCGTAGGATATATTTACATACCCATTCTGTTCACTGCCACGGGCTCTTCCTCGACATTAAAGTAACATACACGATGTACATGTTATGTAATTGTAGAGGAACACGTATGATAAAAGAAAAGTGGGAGAACAAGAAGGAAGAATGGATAGAAAGCGCGAGAAAAGCGGACGGTGTGAAGTGAAAAAAGAATTCATACACCTGACATCTTCCCGTACCACCGTAAAATCCGAGAATTTTACATCGACACGCACGATGATACACATTCACACACGAACACATGCATATCATTATACATATACATATACATAAAAAATATATATATATACATATAAATATATAAATATACGTGGATACAATGAGACACACACGTTACAAACAGACACGTACACGCTGAGGACTTTTTATAATCGATAATAAAAAGCAAAGCAATGTGCATGTGACTTTCAGATTTATTTTTTATCCGGTTATCGATCGTTTTTTCATATTTTTTAATGGATTTTAGATGGCAATGTCTCTTATTTAAGCCTGCCGGATGTTACTTATATTTAAGAGTATATCGATAAGCATCTAATTTACGAACTGTAGACTGTATTCTGATATGTAATAAAGTTGTCTAGAAAATACACCCTTTGTTCCAGTCAACGTGCCCGCGACAACAACGATATATAGTTCGATGAAAGTTCGAAATAAAATTAGAAAAGACAAACAAAAATAATGGGAGATTGTGAACGGTTCACAATCGAATCAGTCCGCGGTTAATTAATTATTGGCAGATTGATCGATGAACCCCTTTCGTGAAATCGAATTTCTTCGCTGTCGGATCATTTGATTCGCAAGGACGTTGCCTTGACTGGTTTCCATTCGATCCGGTTTTTAATCATCCTTCGATGGAAATCGTGAGTGAATGGAGGAGACGAAAAAATTGACCGTCCAGTGGTCAGACATGATTACCCTCGGTATGCGTGACATTGCGGTAAAACGTCGAAAGACGATGCCCAGTTAAAAATAATACAAAAGTGTACCTATCTTATCGTCGTCGCGCAGCAAATATATTTATAGGCATGTATATCAGTTGAATCGCGATTTAACAAATAAAGAGCTTACTGCGGAATGTACATGAGCCCCGCAAATAACAGTCTTTGGAATCGGATTCCAGTGCTATCATCAGCGTTTTCTTAATAGACTCTTCGTTGTTCCTCCTATTATCGCGCTCGTTCGACATATATTCAAACTCAAATAAAATCGTAAATTCTATAGAAATTAAATAACATTATCTACTTTGCATTCTACTGCAATAATACGAATTGCGAAGGAATTAAAGAGCGACACGCAGAGGTGTGCGAACTCGTTCACGAACGTTTTATTCGCAATTGCACGCGTAAAATTAGTATTTGCAGACAAGGCGAGAAGCAACAGGAACGAAACGATTGTTCGTCACGAAAATTACACGTCGAACCGTTCGAAGTCGCGCTCGTCAAATTAGCGAGTATATCTGAAACACGCTAGGGGAGGTCCTTGCACTTAACACTGGCTCGCGTGCTGGCTAACACGAGCACGCAGCGCGTGTTGCACGTACCTACACTTATACACGTGAACCGAGATGCACTCTCAGGTGGTGGCATAGGTGGCCCCGACCTTGGTGCATCGCCCGACTACACTGTGCATCGTCCCACGCAATGGCGTAACGCCCAGGTGAGACTCGAATTTTTCCGTTCCAACGGAGAAACTCGTATACCCAACTATGCATTCCTTATAGTTCATTACATAAAATCGCACCTAAATTACCATAAAATCTAAAATCGTATAAAGTCTCAATTATTTATTGGCCTTTCTAACTCCATTCATTTAGTGTTCCCCGAATTATTTCCATAACTAAATAATCTAAGAGCGATTACTGCCACGCTACTAACGCTAATGCATACTAATAATCACTTTGAACAGCTTGAACAAAATTAATTCCGATTCGCCCGGTTTGTTGATCGAGGAATTACCTTGGAAACTACGCGATTCCGATCCTTCCACAAACTACCCCAACTGCGGACCAAGTTGATAAACCATTTAACGTGCATAGGCATAAACCGATGTAGAACGAAGTTCTACGGGCTCGCCGTGCTTTTACAAATCGCACATCCGTTGGTCTTCGAGTACGGTCGATTGAGTCATCGATACGTGACACGTATACGAAAATACGTAAGCAGGAATTTTTAGTGTACGGCTCGTACACGAAAAATCGCGAAGGTCGATCGGGATCGTCCCCCATTACGGCACGTTTTCATTCAAGCACGATAGCTGTATCAATAATTAGTCATTAATTTTATTCAAGGCTAATTATCAATTTATTCACGACGGTCTCCCATTAAGGTGACCAAGATCACGTCTCGCAAACGTGCTGGAACAGTAAGAATATTTCGGATTACTCTAAATTTTCGCGCTTAGACGGAAGGGCGAGATCCAGCGGGAGAGACACTTTATACATGTACATATAGATTCGAAGTTGCGGCGAAGGAGTGTTCGTTATTAAGTGAATTCCATGCATTCCTCCGGTTACGGCAATGCTTTTCTCACGGGGCACTGAACGTCCTTAGAATACAGCGGAGGAGCGAGTAAACCGATGCACGAACGTGGTGTGCAGCTTGCAAAGGAAAATATGTAGGACACGACTCGTGTATACTTGAAGTCGACTTAATTCTGTCGCCTGAAAGTTTACGCTCGTCGACGATGCAACGTTCGGCATCGATTTTCGACGGTGGTACGTCACAAACGTAATATTATGTATGAATACGCTTGGTGACGGTATATCTAAGGGTTTAATCGTTGCCTGGAATTGCATGCGAACTTATTCATTGTGGAATAATATCGATGAATCTGTTTCAACGTCTTGCGTTTTCACAAATTACTGCATTCCTTGTAGCGTTTTCTTTTCGCAGTGGAATTTGTGGGTGGAGGCGGTGAAAAAGGTGAGAGGCTCGTTTGTTGGAAAGTTTCGATGTTCACGAGGAGAGGGAGATCGGTGAAATTCACAGATAAAAAAATTCTTTGTCGTTCTATTGCCAGTTCCGTTTCCAGAACGAGTTCTCGTCGCGGCGTCCCAAAGCAACAGAGAGGTACGAGAAAGTAGTCAGGATAAAGGTATCCGAAGGATCCTGCAGCCTATATTCAGTGTAGGTTCTACGACCTTTCTGGTATTCTTTAGTCAGGAAAAAATGTGAACGATTTCATTCAAAAGGCGAAATAACAAACTTGTTCCAGAAATATAGAGAAAGACTGTTAATCTGAAAGATATTCGATCTTCAATAGAATTTTATTTCACAATTCTTGTCGACAAAAAATATCCGTGGATTCCATAGAACGAATAAACACACTTGTTCAACAGGCGGACAAGTTAGGTACTTCTTAGCTGAATACAACAGGTTTACGATAAGATTATGGTATCAAAATTTGTTGAAACTTTTGAAACGTAGAGTGTACCATTCAAGGAATACATCAGCCTGCATCTGGGGCTGACGTCATCGGTATTCACAAATCGAGCGAACGTTGGTCACACGATACAAAATTAACAAAGCTGCCTTGTAAAAAAACGACTACTCGAAAAGGAAAATGAAACACCCAGCCACGCACGCACGTGATCTTATATCCGGTAGTTTCGATTAATATTTCTGTCGCTTTTCATTCGTTCTTTATGAAATTGCTCGCGCGATGCAAAATATCATTTTGAGAAAATACTTTCTCCCCGACAAGAAAAAGGAGACCCATATTCTGTCTCTATTACCGTGAGACAGGTATCAGCTCACCTATCAACTTGAAACTTATAGTTTCCTTTATCAAATTCTTTTTGAACATCCAATTGGGGCAATCTTCATACATTCTACGTGCAACAGCAACTGAACGATCGTCAGTGTCAAAGGAAAATGAAATCATCGCACCGTAGTTACATCTTCTGTACAGGACCGCCTAGAAGCATTTTTTAGCATGAAAGCGGCTCCAGGAATTCGTCAGAGACGGCGCCTGACGTCATCTTCGTGGCAGACTGGAGAACGGAGGTCACGTGTCGCGGCGTCAGACGAAAACTCAATACTCGGCCAGTTCCGTGGCGGCCAATAAGCGTCCAAAGGATCCTCGCCGATCGGCACACGATTCCAAGGCGCGTCAGTCGAGCCGCAAGCGTTGAACGGTGAACATCGTGAAGTGGTCGGACGTAAAGATTTCGATCATCGTACGTTTGTGTGTTTTCTTTTTGGTGAAACTGGTCGAGGGTGAACAAAATGGCCAGCAACAGGGCTGCAAAGTCTGGATTCGCAGCGGAGGCACAGAGAAAGGTGAGAGACGATTTTCCTTTTTATTATTTTCCTTTTTATACAATTTATTATACAATTTCTGCCCGATTCATCGTTGGTGACCTAGTGCGGGACCAACCCCCGGTGCAACTCGACCTACTGAGGGTGGTCACGCATGCGCTGTACACCTGAGTTCATTGCACCTGATTTTACAGGAAACATGATAGACGAATGATGGTTTCGTTTAAAAAATGCAACGATCGTTTTGTAGTGTCGATTTTCTAACATTTTATGCAATTTAATGCAGGGTACCAGCATTTTTTGTGACGGTTTTAGGAGTTTTTAGTAAGAGAGATAAGATTTTTTTACTATTATCATCGATTATTTAGAACCTTTTATTCGGAATGTTAAGGGCGGAATTTGTAATTACATATTGATAAACGTTGTGATGCTTTATTGCGCCCTGGGGAACGTGTACTGGGACGATTCATATGTTTATCTTATATCTGTGTGTACGTGTCAGTCAGTCGTTCCTGTAGATTACACACGGGACTCGTGTCGGATATATTCCATGATGGTTATCAAAGGGTAATCCCATAACTAATTAGAATGCGAAGCGTGAATGTGCGTGGCTAGTCACGGGGCGATCGTGACGCTATTACAGCACGCGAAATCATTGCTTCTGCAGGTGAATTAACTAAATTGCTCCAAAATTATTTGTAAAATAATTCTGTGAAATTTTTGGCACTGTGTTCGTTCTTTCATTCATGTACACTTGAAATACAACTGCGTACCTCGCGTACTGTTTACTTATTGGATTCCGTGTCGATAAAGAAGTCACGGATGTTAAAACAAATTCGTTTGCCAACAATTTCTCCATAGTCCCATAAACAAACATTTAACTTTCAATTTAAAATTACATTCCAGCACTAATTGCGTACCCACTTTACTTTGTCCATTAAAATTATAAATCGACAATTGAAAATATTCTAACTCGAATAAAAATCGATCAGACTTAAATTTCCCGTGTTCGAGGGGGAAAGAAAATGTGAATAAGACTGTTACAACGATGCCGAAGAAATACGTTACAGGGAAGTTCGTTGAAACGTAACTCACAAACGGCTCCGCCATAAAGATAAATCAAATGCGGATCCACGTAAAGATTATCGGTATTTCGATACGATGGTAGAGTGTGCGTTCGATTATACCTGAGATAGTGGCACGCTTTCATCGAATTCACCTCGGAAGTTGAGGGACTTGCGTTTTCGTTCGAGTAACAGCTGCAGACCGTACCTACCTTTCTTTTGCCCGGGGAATTAAAATGAGACCCAGTTGCCAAAGAAGGGAACGACCCTCGATGAAACACGTTGGCCATGGTACACTTCTTCCTTCGCCTCGACTCACCTTTTGCCCCCCTAATATTTTCAGATCGTCGCGAAGTACAACCACGCAATCACGCATTATTCTGCGACCCATTTATACGTTACTCTTCCGTACACATCTAAGCAGTAGTGCAGCACTGTATAGTACTATAATTCACGCGTCTTTCATTCATCATATTGGGGGAACCTTTCGTTGTGCTCGTTGTGAAAACTGTACCTACTATACAACAGACTGATATTTTTCAAACGTTTTTTCAAGACTTTTCCCCGACATTTATGCCATAAATATTATCTTTCGTTTACCCCACTATATCTCAAAGAAAATAAAATAAATATTCAACTAAATCCGCCTTTCTTACTCGCGATATGAAGAAAGCAATTAGCTGTACCAATCGTGAATTAATAAAGAAACAGAACAGTCTCGATCGTCGGCATTATCCGATAAGAAAGAAATGGCTCATCGTCAAGCCGTACTCTGTATTAATTATACGTACGACGATGGAAAATAACGATGTTCATGATCGAGGACAAGTAAAGAAAAAGAATTAAGAACATTGTACTCATCCCTCCATCTGTCACGGAGGAAAAAATAGGGCGAAACACAAGGGGCTCGTTGTGCACCGGTTTCGTATTCCTTCTTTTTCTTTCTCATGAAACAATCAGCGGGTAACTAGTCCGAAGGACGCTCATTACGGCACTCGTGGAGAAACGTATGTTCATTACGAAGATACGCTTATCGCCATTGGAATGCAACGGTTCGTTCGTTGGTCTTTATTTTCTTTCTTTTTTCTTCCTTTTTCGCTGATGCGGTGACATTTGTTCAGCGATTAGAAACTGTGTGCGAGATTCGCAATGTTCTAACGAGGCTATAAGAACGAAGGGTATGGTAAAAGCGCCGCGGCTCGATATTTTCGTAATCGATAATTGTCCGATTGTGTAACTAATTGGTGATATTACGATGTATGCACCGACACGCATACATGCGCGACGCGAAAACTAATTTTAGAGCGACGAGAGGTCAACGATAGTATTGTTATCGGTATCGCAGGGTCCACTTCGCGGAGCACAATCATTTTTCATGATTACTGGGTCAGTTGGTACAACGTTCCACTTGGGAATCGAGTTCCATCGCATTCTTATAAGAAACAAGTAATTCCTCGAATATTTCACGTTACATGGAAAATTATACTGAATGTATAATAGTTATCGGGCGGTTGGTCATCGTGTTAGGAAGTCATTATTCATCCATGATGTCACTATTTATAGTTCCACTTTACCATTCGACTTACACGCTTACACTTAACACAACCAACGGATAAAATCAATTCCGTTCCAGCAAATATTTTATTATGTACATACAACCGAGGCACATAGTTATTGCTGAAACTTCGACAAGTCATCCCGGCCTTTGAAACCTGTTGTATGCCATTCCAAATTGCGCGTAACCGCCATCGAAACGAACTTTATTGCCACGATAAACCGCGATCGTTTCGCAAACAACAGTTACATTCTGATTATTCGTTTCAAATAAACCGTTCATTCTCGATGATCCATTAATTAATTGAGACAACAATTGTATAGCTTTCGCGGTGTACAGCACTTTGGTGAGTGCGCGCAAACATTTTGCCAAGGAAGCACCGCCCACGTTTTCACAGAATGTTTCTTTATCGGTGTTTGCTATGCTCATGAAAACTGCACTTTCCTGTTAACCACGTCAATTACACTCCAGTTCAAACACACTTCTCGTCCGTGGTCTCGCGGCACTATTTTTAAGAATTGTTATTCCAATAACCCTGCTGTGCGTCGTCCCCTATGGTACGCCATACGTGAACGATGTTTCGTTACAAAATAAAGATAACAATTAGAGCCACGTGCTTCCGTGAACGTCGCGCGATGAATATGTGGTATTATACTACGGATCTAAAAATAGGCGTGCTTCATCCCTGCAGAGAGGATATCTGTATTAGCCACCGGAAACACTATAAAGTGGTTTCCATTTTAGGAACGAATACATAGCTGAAGGCGACTCGAGAAACACCGGTTCCTTACTATCCCCGTTCGTACGGATACTCGCTGGTCCTTCAGAGACTTTCTTGTCGCCTTCGGGGAACTCTCTCACGTTCGCTGACATTTCCTCTTCCGTCGTTCGAATCTCTGGGATCACGCGGCGAGAATCGTTAATTCGTGACCCGCGAATAGCCAAATCTTCGCACGATGCTAAATATTAGAAGGCACATCTTCGAATAATCGCTGAAGCGGGAAGTTGAAAATCCGCCAAGACGAAAGTATCGAAATGAAAAAACGTGTGAAGTTGAAAAGTACATTCGCGGTGATACGTTTGCAAATTCTGCACGATTATTTAGTATCTTCGATGCATAGAAAGTTTTTTGCAAACTCGTTTCTGGCGGATAGAAACGCATGGACGAAATACCTCCGGGCAATTTTTCGCTGCTCCAATCTGAAATCTCGTCATACTAAGAACGCGTTTGCGACGTAAATTTGTGAACAAATCATTAGTTGACGCGCGAGGCCGAGCATGGCAATAGAGCCGAAGGACACTCTGTGTGCAATAAAAATTCTGTACGGCAAGTCGAGATACGAGACCGTCGAATATCCTACGTCTGCATTCTGCTCGTCGCTGTTTTCTCCGAGAAACTCATGTAGGCTTCCACCGACGACACTGATTCATCGAAATACCTTGACGGAGGGAACTTAATAAATAAATAGTCGGAACATCGGTGCAGTTCTTGTATATGCAAAATATATATGCAGTACGAAGCAATCTATACAAAAGAATTCTACTTTCTTTTACTTGCAAATAGATGGAAACAGTGTTTTGACGAATTCAGAAATTAACATCAAGCCCCGTTTGAGCAATATGCCATAAGTCATTAAATCGTTAAATGGTGAAATAATAATAGAAAATAAAATTCAACCGACAGGTAAATCGCCCGATCGTTTAATTTGTGAACCTATCGTATAATCGTGTGGTTCGAGGTCTACAAACTTTGAACACCATTCGAGACTGGTTCAAGGAAAACGTCGTTTAGAAGAAATTACCCGAAGCACCGTAATCATGCGGCCGCAGGTTCTTCGGAGTAAAGTGTCACGGTGAACTTAAGTGCATGGGCCCAAGGAAACTTTCTCTTGTTCGTGAGTCACCCCAGCATAACTTCTTCCTCGTGTCATATCCCTGTCAGCTATCAGTTTAAATCAACAATAATTACCGATCATTCGCGTCGATAATTTATTACTTAATCGAACATTCGGGACGTGTCACGAAAGCGTTTCTGATTGCGCACGCAAGTGAAATCCTGCTCTGTACACGGGTGAATCGAGCGAAGGATTAATACTGCTTGAATTATAGCGTTCTCTTTTTTTCCTTTTTTCTTAACTCGGTCGTTGAATATATTAGAATTGACGTGCGCGACGACTGGTGTTGTGTGCCTAGGAGCAATTTATTTGAAGTCGGCAAAGACCTCACAGCAACCTCGACACGGCCTCCCCAAGCTGGCCTTGCGTTCTTTCAAATTAACAGTATGGAATTCCCACGAGCGCTAACGCGAATTTCACGGTCGAGGAACAACCGTGAACTCCGCTGTTTCAGATCCGATCAATTTCTATCGGATGAAATCCCGGGTGCTTGTTGGCTAAGGTCGAGAGAATATCAATGATTCACGGACGCATGTCCTGCAAAGGACTTTCAAATGATCAAAAAAGTAAAGATCTAAGAAATACAACTAAGATCCATGTGTACCCAGAAAAATGCTAGAAATAAACAATAAAGAAGTATAAATTCTGTAGAAAAATTGATAAGAAAGAATATGAAAGATTAAGCAATTAAGGACCAACAGAAACGGAATAATAAGTAAAAATTTGCGCTGTCATAGTTTTCGCGAAAATACTCGGAGAATTTTGTCTTCCTTAAAGTAATGGAAAGTAGTTAAATGTGGAACGCGTGTGTGTTGAAAACAAATAGCAATCCGTTCAATGAAACGTAGGTAACCCGAACTAATAGAGTTCCCGATGAACCGATCTCGGGGCGCTCAGTTCAAATAGGAAACGAACTGGTAAAATGGATTAAACCAGCGTTCTATGACGATTGTATAACCGTGTGACGTATTTGCCAGCGACTTCGCTTAATTTGCGAAGTTTCACGTCGCGAACATGATAGCCGCACCGTCGATGCTTTTTACCTGTTAGGGCTTCATCTCGTTTAGAGGTCCTTATATGGACGACGACAAGCAGACAGCCTTCGGGCTGGCGCACGCTTGAAAAGTCGCGTGCATTTACACGTATGGACGAACCGTATCGTTGAATTACGCAATTGCGAGGTCTCGAAAACTGGGTCAACGATTCTTTTTGGAATTTGGATTGTGCTTTTCGTTGCCCAGCAAATCGCAATTGCAAACTCAGACATCTGGAGTCGCGTCTCCGTGGTTTTGTGCGTAAAAAATATGGATGATTGATTTGTACTTCAATTGAGATGAGAAAGTTGGAGTAGCATATTGTGGCAATGAGTTTTTACAAGCTTGAAATTTGTGTTTATTTATAACTTTATTTAATGATAAGCAGATATACAAAGTAACGTCAACGGCGATTTACTAATGGCTGTGTAAAAATAATTTTATACGGTGTTAGAATATGGGTCGGTCATATCAAATCGTTCTATATTAAATTCGATGCCCTTTAAAGGAAATCTACCTTTTAAGGGTGTTCGTTAAGTGTCGCAATTATTTTTAGGAGTGAATCCTCTCTTATCGACGTCGGTTTTCATTCCGATATGGAAACTTGTTCGCCTTGCACTCTCGATCAAGGTAAATCGATGTACTCGACGTGGCCCAACTATTTTTGTCATTGATTCTTCAAATTAAATCTTAAACACGTGCTGGGTGCATTGTAATTATCAATGGAACAGACTCGTCTGCATTAGGTATGAATGCTATAATATGTAAAGAATTTAAGGGGCAACATTGTAATTGTACAAAATATTTTATTTCTTATTGAATAAACGTAATATTACTGCATCGTAAATTGGAAGTGCAAGTACGTTCAAAAGTTATACTTTTGTCAATTATCTCTACCGTATCATTTCGATATTGACTGCTCGATACCAGTTGATAATATTTCCCTAAAAATCGACCTTTCAAGGGAATTCGAAATCCTCTTATCGTTTACAGGATAACAAAATAGCAACCAATTACTATAGTTATTGTACGCAATATTAACTCCCAACAGTTCTTTTTCAATCAGTTAATGTTTTTCATAATAGTCAGTAAAAACTATTAATCCATTACCGTTTCCCATTCTCTAAAATTAAATCAAATTTGTATGCTCTGGAAAGCTTTCAAAAAAGTTTTTCTAATAAAAATTCAGCGTTGGTATCGAGACGTACACATGTCTATCTCGATTTCAATATGCAATCAGATGGCGGAGGGCATTCGTTCATTCGCAAATCGTAAGTTGATTAACAGCGTTAATTCTACGACCAATAAATTAATTTAACAGTACTCGGCGTAACGAGGAAAACGATTTGGTTCGTGGCAGCCTCTGGAGAACAGCAATTCCTCCAATTTGTCCGTGGGTTCATTGATAGTTGGGCCTCTGACCCAATTTCCGTGACCGTGAGCGAGCTAGCAGGCCATTAAAAGCATCGTTGTCACAAGTGCCAGAGAGACACGAGGTGATCCTTTAATTGCAAACACTTGCCCTAACAACCGGCGCACACTTCTGCTTGCAGCAATCTGCGAGTCGCATTGCTTTTACTAGATAACTCGACTAACTAAGAGGAAACTGCATTTCTTTTTGTATTGTCTGGGAATAAAAAACAAAATAACGGAAACTGAAATTAAAGAATTCAGTTGTTCGTTCGACGGATTGACATCAATTTAAATAAACGAATTAAAATGAAAACACTTACACAGTGTCTTAACAAGTTTTGGAATTTAGTGACAGATGCGATTATTAAATTATCGAACAAATCGGTGAACTCATCTTTATTACTTCACGCAAAATAAATTGTTATATTTATACGAAATTTGTACAATCACCAACTTCGATACAAATTCTGATATAAATTTTCTCTTCGAAATTATTTTCTAAAAACTGCTCCTAAACTGTGTTTCCACCTTCATTTAATTAAGAGAAGGTGGGGCTCGGAACAGAAGATACGGGTGTACTTCTCAGAAGTATTTCTTGTCATAAGGAGGAAGAAAAATGATATAGCCGAGGGTTCGACTGTAACCCCGCATGATTTTCAACACAATAGAACTCCACCACACCCCTCGAACTTTAGAAGCCTACTCGAGAAGACCTGGTCTCAAGATCACCTGGTATGCAACGTATACCTATACGTATAGGTAGACGTCACACCCTGTCCCTAAACTTTTTCGTTTTTCTTCCAAGTCTTTCGTAAGGCCTTCCTGGAATTTAACACAGCGGCAAGCGGCATTTTTTCATACGAAAGCAGTTACATAAATTAACATCTGGCTGTCGTAAGATGTTCTTCAGTATTTCGTCTATCATGTTCAATAAATTTTGGGGAGCCGATTAAAAGGCTAAACAAAAATGAATAATAATTACGCTTGATTCATAAATTTAACGCGAATCGTTCCAATGAAATACGTAACAACATTCTTCAATGTTTATCTCGACCATAAAGCAAAAATGTCAATTATGGATTTAAAAGGAATCCTGTCCCCGTGAAAGGAAAAAAATAAATGCAGCCGATGATGCATTGAAATAGTTACACAACGCAAACGATGACGCGGTCGCAGGTTTATGCAAACGATTTCACAGGCCTACGTAAGTGAACATCATTGCTCGATACAGTATTCGTTTCGTTCCATTTCGCCGCCGAAAATTCCGGGCATCGTTTTCGCCCAAACATGTCGCGCACAATTTTGTTTTTCCACCGTTAATGAAATCATCAAGCGCTTACTTAATACCTAAATATAGAATACACATCGTGCTCTACAATATACACTCATATCAACGTGATAGTGAACCGATAGCCGTCGGAACGATATGAATGTTATCGTGGTGCACGAGAAATCGAGGAGAGAGAAACATTTGGGATGACAGTCTACCTGTTATCATTCTTTAAACGTACACTGAACGTTAAATAAGTTCTAGCACGAATTTTTATCGTCTTGTAGATAATAATTGAAATCTCACGGTATAATAAAACAGTGCCTCCTCTCTTGTATAATGTATTGCAAACGATAAACACAAATTGGAATGTTCAATTCAATGTATTTTAAAGTGGAAGAAAAAAGTTTGGAAGCTAGGAGATTCTCTGACATTTTCAACGGCGATACCAGATGCCAGGCCCCTGATAGATTATTCTAATTCTATGCACTCTATCACAAGACGTCTTACGACTGGGGCACGTAAAATACATCACGATCAAGGCACCGTATACCTAACGGAATATTCATACTGCACCGGGATGAATACGACGGTCCATGCTTACGAACCTCTCCTTTTTAGGTAGCCTTTACGTGAATAACTGTGCGCCCATTACGCGTTCTCCACGGTTCTTCGCAGGCTTCAGGACACACGAAGTTCGTCGAGGTATTACCGTGGTCTTTCATAACTCGCTTTTTTCTTTTTAACATCGTGAACCGAGTGCACGAGTTCAGAAAGAAATTCGCTATTTAAAAAGTAATAGGAGAAAGAAATACATATTTTGTTTTATCGTTTTTATCTGTATCGTCGAATTGGATCTGCGTTATTATTTATTTAGAAACTGGAAGGTTGATTAAAGATTGATTTTATTCGGTTGAATAAACGAAATGCGAAGTAGAAATCTCTGCTAAATCCTGTTTCCACGAAACGATAGTAGCGTTCACGGAGAAGATTTGCAAAGAATGTACACACATACTTCGAAGAAACAACGAGGGAAGTGTTCAAACAAGTTGGGTCAGTGACTTCAGCCATACTCGTGTCGCAGACCCTACAGGATGTGTTACTTGGATCACTGGCACATCGCATAATTAATAACATGCGGTCCCTGGTGGCTCGTGCCCCCTTCTAGCTTGAAAGATTGACGGGAATCTCTCGAAATCCCTGACAAAAAGACAAAGCTTATCTTGACGCAGTTAAATAAAGAAATTAATCTATTTTAGCAATTAGAAATTTCCAACTAAAATTCGTTCCTGAATAGGAAACACGCAATTGCCCGTTATTTTTTGTTTACTTTGGCATTGAACATTTGAGGGGAAAAAATCACTGATGTTCCTGAATGGGTTTTTGTTACAGATCAATAGTAAATACAGCGAGGAACTAGCGCAAGAATGTTTAGAATGGATCAAGACGATCACCGGCGGAAATATAAACACCAACGGAGATATGGACAATTTCTATGAAATTCTGAAGGACGGAGTTCTTCTTTGCCAGTACTTGAACTTTGTGACAATATTCATCGATACTCCTTCGATTTTGATATAATTAATTGACGACTCCTTTCCTTTTTAAGATTAGTGAACGATATCAAAGAGGGGTCGGTGAAGAAAATTAACAAAACCAGTTTGGCCTTCAAATGTATGGAGAACATTAATGCATTCCTCGAGGCTGCGAAAGCGCTAGGTGTTCCAGCTCAAGAGACCTTCCAAACTGTGGATCTCTGGGAGAGGCAAAATCTCAATTCCGTCGTGATTTGTTTGCAATCCCTCGGTAGAAAGGTACACAAGAAACCTCTTTCGGTTTTTTTTGTTTTTTTCGTAAAAGGTTTTGGCTTTTACAGACGAACTTATTTAAAATGTACAAGTACTCTTTTAAAAAGTGTTCCAACGTTTCATCTACGTTGACATCACTGAAACTTCTTTGAATATACTTGCAATGTTGACAAAACGTCGGAGCACCTTTCCAATAGATTTATACTTAGAAAACCTTGAATAAGAAAAGAGTTAACGTTTCCATCAATTCTTTTTATAATTTTCAGGCTGGTAACTTTGGTAAACCAAGCATAGGACCAAAAGAAGCGGACAAAAACATCCGCAACTTCACCGAAGAACAATTAAGGGCTGGGCAGGGTGTAATTAGTCTGCAATACGGCAGTAATAAGGGTGCTAATCAGAGTGGTATTAATTTCGGAAACACTAGACATATGTAAACCCATTCATCGAAATATCGCATGAAGTAATTCCAGTTTTCACTCGCGTCTCTTATTTTATCTTCATGATCTACTAAGACTTTCGTACAATATTTCATTGTACGATGTTTCTTGTCGTGGTCCAAGTTGTATTTGTAAATGGTGCACAAATCGCATCTAGGCGCGTGTCAGACATTCTATGCATTTACACTAGCTGATAGTAAAGTACGATGTGAAATTTTTCTACTCTTCTTGTTTCGGAGAAATGGGCAATCTCAAAAGTTAGATGTACACATTTATGCTCAGTCTATGAAAATTTCAACGTATGCTTTGGACGATAAAAAATACATTGTTAATGTATTGCAAGCTGTTAAAATATTCAATCTTTAACAAGAGAAACGTATCTACAAAATGTAGAAAACAAAAAAAAATATTACGCCACTAGACGCAAATAGATACGGTGGCCCCGTATTTGTTAAATATTACAGATAGATTATAAAACAGAGTTGCTCTGTTACTGTTACTATGTGAAACCCCTTACGAGTTACAGTGTAACCAAATTATACTTTAAAAAATTCATGTTGCACGTGAGACGAATAACTATTATAATTATTGTATAATGACAAATGATATATAATTACATTAAGTATTTTGTACAAATATTTTTTGATGATTATAAAAATAATATTTCATATTGTATTGATAATATGAGTTAATAAACTATCCACGGATACATAAACAAATGGTTACCCCCCACCCCCACCTTTGAAATATAATTTCCATATCAATTTTCGTATTTAACTTCTCACATTTATTTACATAAGAGAACAAATTGATAATCTGTTCTTATACATTTTAATCCAGAGGGATACACGCTACATTATACAATAAACAACAATGAATAACTTAATTTATCTCATGAAAGGGTAGTAGTCAAGACCAGTATTATATCGAAATTTGCTTTTGGTACGTTTTTGTTTAGAGGCTTCAGCAATAAGTTTCTGGACACTGGGTCTGCAAAAAAAGAATATACATGAAATATGTAAAAGTGAAAGAAACAAATAAAAGTAAATAGACTAATATATAACTTAAATCATAAAACAATGCTCACCTGTAAGGTGCAGGTAATAGTTCCTCATGAAGCGTGCACCGTACCTTTTTCTGTGGCATGTTTTGCTTGTATACTTCTGCTCTAATAATATTTAGATGTCTTTTACAATGATCATAGACTTTTTCCAATTTGGCTGGTGGCACATCGAAGCAAAACATAAAGTGGCTGAAAAAATAATAAACAATAATAGCAAAAAATAATTAATTCCTTGCCTAATTAATTCTAATACGGTATATTCTTGTACGAAAGAAATTGATAGTGTACACTTACCCAGCATGTGTATGAACCTTATCGTGCGCACTTGTCTTACAAGGAAGTTCCTTGTTACCCCAGTTCTCAATGTTTCTAATGAATCCACCTGTTTCAAATATTGAATTCGCCACATTTTTTAGAATACTCATATATTCTACCTGCAAGTACAAGTTATTCGTGCACTTAATACAACAGAAGTACATCTTTATATTTGGATTAAGATAGGTTAATTGTATCTTTGATCAGATAAACGAGATATTTCGAATTATTACAATACCTTATTTCCTATGCGTAATAATAACGGCATCTCGTAAGTTGGCATGTTTTGTATAATATAATTATTTCCAATAAATGAATAAAACGGACGTTCGTACCACCGTGTGCACTCTGATCGAAAACAAAGTAAACCACGAACTATGTAACGTCACACATGATACTTCAGAAACTGATAAATAGATCATATTTCTTTCGTATCACATCATCGATGTTCTTTATATACATAATAAACATTTTACTTTGTCGAGTCGTGTCAATACTGAGGAATCATTAACATATAAGTGTTAAGTTTGGATTTATTAAATTTTGAGATTATAATAACCTCATATAGGAAACATGTATCTGAGGAGAGCACTTGTTAATATTACGAAAAACTACGTTTTATTTACAAATTTTATACACCAACAGCGACATGTGCATTCGCTGTATGTTGACAGAAGTTGTATACCTTCATTAATTTCAACAAACGCTCTACAATATTCGAGTGACAGCCCTTTAAAATGTTGGAATTGTAATTTCGAATATAAATCTGACTTATTTTGCAACAAATGCAAAGTTTTACAAGAACCACCCGAGAATTTGAATTATTTCGATGTCATGGGCATTTCAAATAGTTACGATGTTACAGTTCCAGACATTCAGAGGAAGTACATAGAACTACAGAAATTGTTACATCCTGATAAGTTTAGTAATAAATCTGAGGTAAGTCCAGATCATCTCAATAATTAATCGATCATAAATAGAATAAGAGATATTATTTTACTTTCATAGAAAGAAAAGCAACTTTCTGACACGTTATCGTCCTTTGTAAATAAAGCTTACAGCACATTATCACATCCGCTAAAAAGGGGATTATACATGTTGAAATTGAATAACATAATAATATCAGAAGGAACAAGTAATGTAAATGCAGAAGTTTTGATGGAGATCATGGAGAAAAATGAAGAAATAGAAGATGCAGGAAATGATGAAGAAAAAATAAAAAAGCTAGTACAAGAGAATGAATTCATATTAAGCAGTTTAACTACGTAATATTTTTTCTATTATAAAAACTGAGTAATCTATTAATAATCTATTATTGATATTAAATATTTTCTATAGAGATGTGGCAGATGCATTTAGGCAAGGCGACATTAAGAGAGCAGAAACTCTTCTCATAAGAATGAAGTATTACGATACCATAAATAATAGATTGAAGAAATTGAAACATGACCTAGGCATAGTAGAATAAACAATTTTCATTTAAGTAATAAAATATTTGTAATATAATATGTTCTATGATTTCTGTATCAATGTACATTTTTAATGTAAAAAGTATGTTATAATATATTTAGTACTTATAAGCTTATGTAAGTATTTTGTTACTTTTACTATTAACTTGTTTGGCTGATTATTAAAATATTCCACATATAAAACGGGGGTTTGTTCAACAAAACAAAACAAAAAGATGAATAGAAACGTGGACTCAGTTATTCTTGATTATCTATTTTCCATTGTTCAATCCATTGACATATTCTATTAACATTTTCTGTCACTTGATTTATATTATTACTTGTCAGTTCATGAACTATTTCAGGTCTGTAAGCTGATCTAGCTTCTTCAAGAATAGTTTGAAATATTTCGCAGTCTATATTATCTTCCAGCTTTTTCCCAGTGTAACCTCTATCCCTTAAACGATCGTATAAAATAGTATTGTCTGTCCTTAGAACGAAAACAATATCGAACCATCTTTCTGGAAAGAAATCAGCTCCGTGATAATCAACAATATTTCCACCTTCACTCATAGGTCCTTCCATTTCATCTAATAACTGCAATTAATATTTATGTTGATGTGTTAATATAAAGAATATATCGAACTCTATTATTTAAAATTTCATATATGAATGCATTGAAGAGAAATTACCTTCTCTTCATCTAATATAGGACACTGATACACTTCATCGTATTCTTCCAAACATTCCTTTTCAATAGCAAATTTGCTTACATCAATCCAACTTAGTTCAGCTTTCTCAGATAATATACGTGACATTAAACTTTTTCCTACACCTGGTGTGCCTGTAATGAAAGGTGTTTTTACTTAGTTTCTTTTATTTCCTCGTGTACAATTTCGAAAATACTTATTATATATTTCGACAAGACTTCGATGATTATTTTTACCTGTTATTAAAATATTTGGAGAATATTTACTCATGTTCGTCATTTTCAAACAGATTAACTACGTTTCTTTTTTTCTATTAAAATTAAAAACGTTTTGTAAACATTGTTCAAAAAAATAAGAGGTTGCTTAGAAGTTTACTGTACATATTTATACGAATATGTGTACGAGGGCGCTGTAAATTATTTTTAATGTGAATTGATGGGACGAGAAGTAAGCTACAAGATAATTGTGATAGAATTAAGAATATTTGAAATTGTTGTTCAAATTTCTCATTTCGTTTATACATTTTTGATACACGTTTTGTTATATCATTTACATTCAGCATTTAATAATTAAGTATTTATAAAAAAGGGGACGATTTATAAATCCTCTTATATTCGCGTGAAGATTTCTAAATACCAATGTAATTGTTTGGGACCTGTGCGCGAAATTAAACCTTTTGAAATATCTATTTTTTTTAAACACAAATTGGAAACTTTTAAAAACTGTTATAGTTATGAACTTCTAAGTTGCTGTTACGTGTGATATGTTTAAAGATTACGTTGCCATAAATGACTCTCCCTCCACAAGAAAATCAGCAATAAAACAAACTGTCGGAGTATCTATATTTTTCTACATACTTCATGGACATTGATGCAACGTAACACGTGTTGGGTCGGGTACGTTTATTTAAAGAGAGAGAAGACGTAGTAGTTTCACCAGAAACACGGAATTATCGTCACTGATTTGTAAGGTCAATTTAAGATTGCTATTGAATTTTTACGTACATTAAACGTAAAATATAGTTAGAACGCAATGAATTATTCTGATAAATAAATAATCATCAAGACTGTGTTGAGGTATTTCAGGAACAATCGCTCACGGCACGACCTGGTACGACAAGAATGAGCTGGCATAATTCGTTGTGCTCGTCATTTCAAATAAATCATTTCAGAAAATCGATTATATCTTAAAATGATGCCGTTTGCCTTGTTTCTGATTACTAATCGTATTGAACGCGTTGTTAATCGACGATCTTGCTTCTTTAAACAATATTCCTAACCTGAGTTATTAAGATTTATAACCTTAATTAATACCCATAACATATTGTTGTGCAGTTCTACTGTGAAATGATATCAACTGTTTAGCGTGTCTACGTATTAATCGATAATATAATGCAACAAGTCATGTCAACGTGATGTAATCAAAATATGTTTGTTTTAATATTTTGCCCGATTTAATCTTTCAAAAAAGAAACAAATAAACAAGGTTTTTATACACCCATAATATGAACTTGTATTTCTGTTTGTTTATATAGAACAGTTATCATGCGAGTCAATATTTATCTTTTTCTCTTTTTTTTCCTAAATTTTTAAAGAATATAAATCTGTACAACATTAAATTGTAGTTCATTTATTTATTATTAATTACAGTAATAATATGTTTCTTTCTCAATTTCAGATAAAAATAATAGAAGCAATCGGAACAAATTGTATATACCAAAGAAGGAAAACAAAATAGCATTACAAAAGTTATTTGGCAAACAAAAACCAAGAGAACATCATAGATCATAAAAGATTCAAGCATTGCTGTGGCGCAGAAGGGCTCTATGTGCTCCACATCAGCTTCAGCAAATGGTACTTTAGTTTTCAAGAATATTGTATCCAGCCATCAAAGGAGGATTTCATCTAGAAATTATAAACTTGGTATACGACAGAGGCAACATGCGAAACGAAATTACTGCGGCAGTACTATTCTTAGTACAGCTGATCGAAAAAAACGAAAAATTTAGTCCCAATCAATTGGAGTGTTTTAAACGACGTTTGGTGGAATTGTTGACGGAACGTTTTAAAAATCATTGGTTTCCTGATAAACCATTCAAAGGTCAAGGTTATCGCTGTATTCGGGTAAACGGTCATAACAGGAGGGATGCAACTTTAGAGAGTGCTGCCAGTGCTGCTGGAGTGAAGTATGAAGATCTTTCATTGCCAGTAGAATTAACACTTTGGGTCGACCCTAACGAAGTTTGCTGTCGATTTGGTGAAAGTAAAGGATCCTATTGCACACTGGCATCCTTTGATGATAAAGAAAATACTGTACCAATTTTTCATGGCATGAACGAAGGATTAGAAAAGGAAAATAAATTATCTGAGGGGCAGACTAAGATACAGGTTGATACTTATTACCATTTACATATGTGTATTTCGTTCTAATTTTGTTGTAATCCTTAGGCAGTGGTCAGATCTTTTTTGCTCCATTTAATTCTTATTTATCTAGAAACGAACGCAATTGTAGACAAAACAACATCGAAATTTATATTGATATATTTGTTTTCCTTTGTTTGACAACATGTTAGAAAGCCTATTTTGCGGATTCACATGTTGCACACTTAATAAAAGTTGAATGAGTGAGTGTATAGTCAAATGGAAGAACACGCAAGGGTTTATGTTGAAAGAGTAATTTAATATTTTCAGTAATTCGATGTAAAAATAACAATTGTCTTTTGTATCCTTTACAGAAATCCCCTTTGACTGCAAATGGAGAACAGCAACAAAAATCAAAACCATTAAGCTCTGCTAATCAAAATCAACAGCATAGCAATAACGGTACAGGTAGGAAACGTAATCTGAACAGCCCGAGGCTGCATCTAAATAGAAATCGTTCCTGGTTCGGTCACTCATTCAATATGGGCTATGGTCCTCATCCCATAAGTCAACCATGGTATAATATCATGCCTCCTCATTTTTTGGGTGGGCCATCTCCACCTCCTTTCATGGGTCACAGAGGAAATAAGTGGATTCATCCACCATCCTATCCTACAGGACCTGCCCGTTTCCATCATTGGTCTCCCAAAGCTGCTCTTAAAGTATAAACAGTCCCTCCTTATGAAAATAGTTAAGAAATCTGTTCCTTTCTGTGAAAGAAATTACAAAATTATTTTATGTTCATTCGGAAATTTTATATTTCAGCATAAAAGTACATGACAGTTATAATAATACTGAGAGAATATTATTATTATTATTAACACTACTATTTACATTGTATATTTAAAATATTGGATATGTAAGATTAGGAACAGGTTTATTAACGTTTCAGTGACGAAAAGTATCCATTCTGTAATTACAAATGACCTTGTTCGAATTACGACTAAGGCTTACGATTTTTTATGACAAGAAATGTTGCATTATTACATGTTATATATAAATAATTAATTGGATGATAGATGTTTAATTCCGGATGCAAGGTTGCTTGTAAAATATTAGATTAGTAAGAATTTAATTAGAAGGAATTATTAAGTCATTGATGTGTAAGACATAAAAATGATAAATGTCATATCACTGGTGACACTTTTTCTGGGTAATCCTCGAGAGGATTTAGGAACAGATAGATCGTAGATATTTCAAGAGGGAGCAGTATTGATTTTATGCGAGTTTCCGACATTGGATAGAATTCCTCATTAAATTGTACGTAATGATGTTTAATGCCTTGTACAGGCGATCTCAGTTCATTAAACAAATATTTTATGTATCAAATTCTGTCATGTAATGCGAAGGAAGAGTTTCAAAGAACTGTTCCTTTAACGTGTATATATGTAGTGTATTCGTAATAACTATGGTACCCAAGTTTACGTTTTTCAGTATTATTATAGTGTAAAAAAAAATGGAGGGTATAGATATATAATCAACCAACATGTTACAATACTAAATGCCCCGTAATAATATTGAAAACGTATGGAAACTTTGAAACCTTAGTAGCACTGATTTGTGAACAATGTTTGACAAGTTCAAATCAATAACATTATCTTTTATTGTATATGTATATTATTACGTTGCGTTATGGAAGAACGGTATTTTCTTTGATTTCACAGGTTTGTGGTGCAAAGAAATTTAGTCTATTTTTGCTTCAAAAAGCACACCATGCCTGTTATGTAAACATACTGCCTCCAGTAGAGATTCTATAAATAGTCAGTTATGTTAGAAGGTTATTAACAAACTGCATAATTTTCATGTTTAACTTACAGTTACAAAAATAAATCTTTATTTCAATTGTGCTCATTGGGATGAATTGAGCTTATGGTTTTAAACAAAATGCATAAAACTTAACAGTTAAGAAGCATACATCAATGGTGTTAGATCTATAGCTTATTGCAGTTGAAACTTTAATTCTATCATACTAAAATGCTAATGTTGTGTACATTCGATCTTGTATATTGTAGAGAACTTACCACACCATAATAATTTATACCTACTTAAACTATTTGTAAAACTATCTCTTCTTTGCTAACAATCTAAACATTCATCTTACTCTTATTTGGGAACTATCTGTACATGAAAGACCCGCAAATCAAGTAAAAATATATCGCTTGAACGATTACTGTTTGCAGTATTCTAAATGTTGCAATGTTTAACTTCATTTCTGCTTTCATATATTGCTATTTACATATAACTATTGTTGGTATGAATGTATATATCACAATTTAGTAATCTAAAAAGTCTTATGCTTTGTGTATAAAAACACTTTGTTCGGTTTTTGAACCATTCACACTTGCACGAATATTTTAATGTAATTAGTGCCTAAAATGTGCAATTTTTTTCAATTTATGAGAGTTACTTTTAAGGATTACGTTTGTGCAGATACATCGTTAACTCATTCGTAGATGCAATGTTAAAGACGCAATTGCAGTATATTTTATTGATCTTTAAAACTAATTTATATGGTTAAAACATTTTATAAATTTTTCATTACGTTTTAAAATACTAAAATTTATAGTGGTGTGAAAAATTGAAATTCGAATAGTATACATGTTACCATCTGTTACATAAAGCGAATCTAGCTGGTCACAACAAAGATTCGAGTCGCTAGATACACTTAGTGTTCTTAGATGAATTCCTAAAAATATAACCGCATACAACATAAATATTATTGAACAGACTGTATTAGGGACAATTTTAATCAAATATGTAGAATAGATTTTGCAACTTTCATGTTTCACATTTAACATTGTTTAATGTATGCATGAAATTTGCTGTATTGTAGCTGATTTTTGTGTTCAAGTTGTTGAAACTTATTCGAAAGGAGCCATTTTGTTGTTATGAAAGATATGAAAAGTCTATATATGAATATAGATATTATAATGTATATGTAGTTTTAAGCAATGTTGCATTCGGACATATTCTTTTATTAATATATACGATGCTCAACATTTGAAATGTTCCAAACTTTTTAATTGTGTTCACGTATAAACAAAAAAAACAACAATGAAACACCATATATGATCCATACATGTTCGAATAATAGAAAATGTTCATAAACAATTGTTTTATAACGAATTTATATTCAATCAACATGTGATAAAATGCGTAGTATTAATGTACATTTGGATTATTAACGAGAAGAAAAATTACATTTTGGGCAAAAAAAAAACGTATATTCCCTTTTATATAAAAAAAATTCTTTTATATCTGTAACTTCTTAAGCGCATGATAGCTGAACAACTTATATTTGTAAACGAATATAGAGCTTTGGCATACAAAAAATTGAAATCTTTAACATTGGTTACAAAGAAATGAAAAAATTTAAAAAAAAGTTTACACGATACTATAGAAGAGAAATCTAAGATTTCAACTTGCATCTAAGATGCCCCATTTTTGTTCTTTTTTTATACGATCAATATGTAAGGAAGATTTTAATACTTCATTATTGTACATTCTCTTATCAAGTAAGACTGTACTTTGCAATCGTATAAAAACTATGTATCCAAAGAAGAAGGCCGATTTGATATTAAGCATTAACGTTTGGATCATTTCGACTGTAGGGTAGGGCACTATATAGACATACATATATTGTATCACTGCTGTGTCATACGTTATAAGAAGAATACTTCTTGTATAATTATGCAATGATAACTATAATCCTGTTCTACAACCATACTGATCTTCGCATTTTTTCATAACTTCAAATATATATCTCTGTTCAATACTTTGTTTCGTGTTATCTAATAAAAACTATATTACACATTCAAGCAAAATACTTATAAATCATTGATTGTCCAACCTCCTTACTTTTAGTATCATAATCAATATTTATGGAATTACGACTAATACATTATTAAGAATAAAATTTTTAAACTCTTTGGGATGATTCGTATCTGTACTATAAGAAAAAAAAGAAGAAACCATAATAAAACTATATTATTGATTGCAAATAAATTATTATCCTCTCATTTATAAATAGAACTAAATGAATATCTTCGGAAATACCATTGTGCACGACTGAGCGGTACCGGCGCGCCTGCGCGTCACGGAATGGGGTTGACTCGTGGCGCGGCGCGACAGCACTATTAGTTCAAGCGTCGCAGCGTAACAGTCGTCTACTGTCCGAGATTTTACTTTACCACCGCATACGCTTGACTATTAGCTGCTATTAGTTAAAACACGCTTATCTTACAGTCGTTTTACTATCGCGGGTGTACATTAGTCTTTCTCAAGCCTCTTTTGCTGGCCGCTTGACCGGTCAACCGGTTGAGGATAGACGCGCCTTCTTCCGGTAGTATCCGTTTTTCAGTAGGTCCTATTAGTTCAAAAGTCTTTCTCCAGCCTCTTTTGCAGGACACATCGTAGCATCGGTTCTTTGACGGTTCTTAAATAGTCATTTATTGTAACATCGTGTTAATTAATTCATTAGCTTGAACGGTTCTTTGTGAATATTTTTTCCTTTCAATAAATTATCCTGCGCGTTATAAATACATACTAACTTTGGTCGGTGTACATCTAACCTATATTTGCAATACTATCTTAACTCTTGCACTCTCATCCTATTCATACATTTTCTACCATACGTATTACAGTATTTAGTATCTCTTTATCTCACATCTATTATATACCTTTCCCATTTATTCCTGTTTTATTTCAAATTGCTAAGTCCCTTTTATATCCTATTATCTGTATTTCTCTACATTCTGGCGAAGGATGATGCGTATACTCATCATTTTTGAACTGTGTTCCAAATGCCCTGTCGCCAATGTGGTAACAGGTGTTCTAATGTTCCAAATTTTTGTGTGCATATGCCACGTTTTTTATTCTTCGTCTGCTCCCAATATTTATTCATCCTTTAATGCTTTTGCATCTGTCACCTGCTGTATTAATTGTTGATTTGGCCGTCGCCTGTTCTTACTTAGGTACTTTAGAAGTATTAATGTTTTAATGTATTTAAACATTTCACTACATCTTGTTCCTTTTATTTTTGGGCCTCTTTCCAGCTATTGCATTTCATAGTTTCTTCTTTTTAGGCCCTCCGTCAATTCCTTTACTTCAGCTCTCAGCAAATTTAGTCTTATGATACTTGTTCCATTCCTCTTTAAATAAACATCTCTTTGTGTTATACTTCTGGTTTGGCCTTCCCTTCTTTCTTTTTCATTTAAATATCCCTTAGCAATCTTTCTCTCTCATGGTACATACTTACTAATATATTATTTGTATGTCCAGGTTTTGCACGCAAAGAGAGAAAGAGCATTGACCGGCAGTTCTCAGCGCGCATAAAAGCATGAAGAAGGAAAGAATAACTATTGCCACATACTTTAGTTACAATAAATTAGTTTGTGCGATTGGATGGTTTATGCAATGAGGACCATTTTAATATAAAATATATATATTTGATATAACAAAAGGTACTATATTGAACTAAAGGTATATATTTTAATGTATTCTGGCCAACTCTACGCTGTTTGCTCTTAAATCCATGCTGTTTCACTCCAAAATCCACACTATGCTGCTACTCAATGTACCCTCTTACACCTAATGGTACTCTTATAGAGCTGGGACACAGTTTTGCAGGACATTGCTGCTCGCCTGCAGACCAGCAGTAACTGAGGTGCCGCATTCATAAGTGCCCTATGTTCGGCTGCTAGACCCCACGCAGTCCCACAGGTTATAAAAGTAATTTGCAAGTATTGGCCTGTAAATATATTTTAGAACAATTGTGTATTTATTTCATTTTGTAAGGCGTTTCCCTCTTACCTGCAGTATTAATTGCTTACTATGCCCTCTTTCGTTTTTACTTCTGTATTCTAGTAGTGTAGCTGTAATAATATATTTAAACCTCTCATTAAATCTTCTTGTATTTTGCTATTTTGTTCCTACTGTTGTATTTTGTAGTCCCTTCATTTAAGGATCACTGTCACTTCCCTCTGCCCTCATAAAATTCACTCCTTTCCTTCACAATCCTTCTCTTTCCTGTTATATACTTACTAATATATGTTTTGTGTGTGCAGGTTCCGCAGGCAAAGAGTAAGGAGCATTGACCAGCGTTCTCATTATGCATAAAACTAAGAAAGAAGGAAGAATAACCCTTGCCACATACTTTAGTTATAGTAAATTAGTTTATACAAATTTTTTGTAATTACTAACGCATAAGATTAATTTAGAGCAATTGTGCAATTAATTGTTATGTATATCTATTACGTATTTTATTTTATATTCAGTTTATTCGGTAGATCTTACATAAACTTTAATATTACTGTTTACTGAATGTGCTAAATATAATACGAAAGATATAGTAAATACTTTACATATGCATAAGTTACACAATTGCTGTAATTTGAATTTATAAGCTTCTGCACATAAACTATGTAAAGTTTAGTATAAGCTTTATCTGTAAGATGTATCGTAAATTAACTTCATAGAATAGTTTATAAATATTAGATTACTTATGTTTATAGTATTTTGTACATTATATAAACGTTAGTTTAGAATTGATACAGGATTTAGTTGTAAGATGTATTGTAAGTAGATATAAAAGAATAGTTCATAAGGATTAGCTTGTTAATTTGGATTACAACATTTTTGTAAGTTGTACCGTCATTAATTGGTTTAAATAAATTTTCAATGAAAAGAATTCCACTGTTCTTTTTATTTTCTCACCCTACCAATATTCTTGAAAAAGCCCAATTCCTATTCCTTAAACAAGTATTACCCTGCACGAACTTTAAGTGCAGAGTTCACAAGCGTAGAACTTGTCAACAAATACAATAATGTTGCAAACAACTCATAAAAATGCAATTAAGTTGCAAACAAGGCATAGCGGAAGCAAGGTTGCAAATTAAGTCGTAAGGACAACAAAGTACCAAAAATTTTCGAGAAAAAGAAATTGAAACAAAGTTGCAAACAACGCCCGCGCGAAAGCGCAACAAAGTGCACAAATTCTGGAGAGAATTTGCAACAATGTTACGCTAAAAAATCTCAGTGTTGAAATTTTTCTCCAGAAATTTTGCAACTTTGTTGCGTTTTTTCGCGTGGCGTTGTTTTCAACATTGTTGCAATTTTTCTTGACAATTTTTGCGACGTTGTGTTTTCGCAGGGCGTGGTTTGCATTTTGATGAGTTGTTTGTAACTTTGTTGCATTTTTATGAGTTGTTTGTAACTTTGTTGCGTTTTCAGACGTTATTTGCATCTTTGTTACATTTTCAGGTGTTATTTGCATCCTTGTTACATTTTTCAGGATTTATTTGCAACTTTGTTGCATTTTTTAGGCGCTATTTGGAGCTATCTTATATTTTCCTGGAGCATTGGATACAACTTTGTTGCGTTTTCGCGAGGTGTTATTTGCAACCATATTTAATTTTCGCTAGGCATTCCTTTGCAACCTGGTTGAATTTTGGTGAGGCGCTTTATGTATACCTGGTTGCAATATGTTTAGTAATTTTTACAAGTTCTCCGCTTGCGAACTTTGCATTTAAAGCCCCTGCACGGTAGTACTTGTTTAAGGAATTGGAATTAGGTCTTTTCAAGGATTATTAAGGGATGTAAAAATATAGAGAGGTGTAGAATTCTTTTCATTTAAGATTTATTCAAATTAATTAATGAAGATACAAGTTACAAAAATTCGGTAATTCAGATTTACAAACTAATACCTATGAACTATGCTAAAGTTAATTCACAATATATCTTACAGATAGAACTTAATACTAAAATTTATGTACATTATTTGCGGAAGCGTATTTCAAATTACAACAATTGTGCAACTTGTGCATATGTAAAGCCCAAAGTATTTATTGTAGCTTGCATTTTACTTTTAACGCATTAAGGGGAACTTGTGCTAACAGTAATATTAAAGTTGATACAAGATCTACTGAATAAACAGAATATAAAATAAAATATATACTAGGTATACATAACAGTTAATTAGACAATTGTACTAAATTAATCTTATGTGCTAATAGTTACAAACTATTCTTAGAAACCAAATTACTATAACTAAAGTATATGTCAAAGGTTATTCTTTCTTCTTTCTTGCTTTATGCCCAATCAGAAATATCGGTCAAGCTCCTTACTCTTTGACCGCGAGACCTACACACACAAAATATATATTAGTAAGTATATGTAGCAGGAGAGATATAGATTGTTAAGCAATATTTAAAGGAAAAAGAAAGAAGGGAAGACCAAGCCAGAACCGTAAAAGAAAGAGAGGATTATTTAACAAGGAATGGAACGAGTCTCATAAGAATGAATTTGCTCAGAGCAGAGGTAAAGGAATGCATGGAGACCCTTAAAAGAAGAGACTATGAAATGCAACAGCTGGAATGACACAGAAAAATATGACAAGCTAAATATAATGAAACAGCAACAGTACTAAAGTTCTTAAAAATTAGGTAAGAATGAAAAATAGCACAATCAACAATTAATAATACAGGTGACAGATGCGAAAGCATTAAAGGATGACCTACGTAGACAACAAATTTGAAACGTTAGAACACCTGTTAACAGAATGTACAACAATAAAGATGATAGGATATAAAAATGACTTTAGAATTTTAAATGAAACCCGGAGGAATAGAAAAGATGTATAATAGATGTGCGATAAAGAGATACTAAATACTGTAATACGTATGGTAGAGAAGGTATGAATAGGATGAGAGGAACAGAAGATGAGAGTGCAAGAGTTAAGATAGTATTGTAAATAAAGGTTAGATGTACACTAAGCCCAACTTTCATTGCTGTGAGACCGAAATGAAGAATAAAATATTCGTAGGTGTATTTACCTCGGTTAAAGACTTGACTCTCGTACAATGAAATGAACAATGGAAACTTCCAATGTTCCTACGCATATTAATTTTAATGTAGTTTGTAATACCGTGTTTGCCAACACATTATTGACATGCAAACGGAGTACGAAACGATAATGGAACATTATTAACCTAATTTTATAAATGAATATATAAATAACCAAATTTTATGAAGTTTATTCTACCGCTATTTGTAAACAAGTGCTTGAATATACGTAACATTTGTATCCCTACCTAACCTACACCCCAAGTAGCTTCAGTTTCGCCATCTATGAAGAAGTGCTCGAAACTACATGTACGTCTGTTTTATCTAGATTCACTAACACCGCCATCTATACAGCTGTGACTGAAACTACCGGGGTCTACCATACCTACACTTGATGTAAGTAAGTAAGAGATGTAAGTAGTTTCAAGGAGTTCTGTATAGATGGCAATACCAAAGCAGGCACTGTAGATATGGCAGGGACCCGCGTAGTTTCAAGCACATCTTTCTTTGATTATTGATGTAGCTCGCCAGCAAATCGAAATAATGGCAATTGTTTATAATTTCATTAAACAAATTCAATTATCTCGGCTTCTGCTGGTCCGATTTTAATCAGCTACGTCTCAAATTAAAGCTCTCGATTCAAGGAACACTCTTTTCCACTTTTAGATCGACTCTCATGTATAGTTACTGTGGAGTTTTCAAACGAATTATTAAATTGTTTATAAAAAATAAACAACGCATCAAACACTTGTAAATCGTTTATTAGCGTGTAGCAGCATCCTTTACCTTCATTTTAAACACTCGATCATTAATCTAGCCCCTCCAGAAGTCGAGCTAATTGCAGTGAATCAGAGTGCATCTTTGTCGATATTTAAATTGTTAATAAGTTTTAAATTACAAGTGCCATATTGTTGGAACTGCTGGAGAATATAGCTAAGGTTCGTAGCTTTAATTTAAGACAAGTCCGGTTGAAAAAAATGGACTCCAAGCCGAAAAAAACGCAATTCTTTAAATTAATGATGTAATCCAGAAATTTGGTTTTGAAGGCGCAGCAAACTGAAAAAGGCCAACAATACGAGTTGGCACCACATGTCTGATTACCGACACACATTACCGATAAAATTTTAAAAAATTGTTATCTCGGCTCCTGGTGGTGCGATGTCAAATGAAAGAGAAGAGGATAAGCGGAACGAGATAGAAAAATAGAAGATTCAAGATATAATGAAATGCTTATATTATAACATCTAATATATTGTAACATCAACATTACTAAAGTACCTAAGTAAGAATGGAAGATGGCACAATCGGCAATTAATAATGCAGGTGATAGATAAGAAATATTGGAAGAAGGAGAGGAATAAAAGATGTGACCTGTGCCCACAAAAATTTGGAACATTAGAACCTGTTAGAACACTTTATCGACCAAGGGATTTGCTATAAACCTCTGTAGCGCTAGTTTTGGTTAGGAGGCTAATTGGCATGCCCGGTTGTTAACAAGATGTATGGAGATAGAGATAATAGGCTATAAAAATAACTTAGAAGTTTGAAATGACACAGGAGGGAAAAGGAAAAATGTGTAATAGTTGTGCAATAAAGAGATAAGAAATAATGTAATACGTAAGGCAGGGAAGGTATGAAAAGGAAGAGCAATGCGGAAGATAAGAGTGCAAGAGTTAAGATAGTATTGTAAAGATTATATGCTCACTAAGCCCAACTATTATTGCTGCGAGACCGAAATTAAGAATAATACTACTATTAGCATGTATTTATGACACGCTGGTAAATTTATTGGAAGACAAAAATATTCACAAATGTATTTACCTTTGCTAAACAGGTTGATTATTGTAGAATAAAATGGAACATACAATGATACTATACATATTAATTTGTATGCAGATTCTAATACTGCGTTTCCTAATACTTCATTGATGCGTAAATTAGAGTTCCAAACGATTTGCGACCATTGTTAACTTAAATTTACAAATGAAGACATAAATAACTAAATTTTATGAAGTTTATCAGACCGCTATTTTTAAAGTGCTTTGTATTTCGTAGCACTCGTATCTCTGTCTTATCTACACCCAAAGGGTCCTTTAGTATTGCCATCTATACAGTAGTGGATGAAACTACTCGGACCTATGCCATATCTAGAGTCAAGGTAAGAGAGAGGTACGAGTAGTTTCAAGGAGTTCCGTATAGATGGCGACGCCATAGGAGACACTGCAGATATGGCAGACACCCGCGTAGTTTCAAGCACATCTTTACAGATATTAATTAACTTTCGAATTAAAATCTATACACAGGTATATATTTGCATATCACTATCTTTATAATAAAGACGGCGTCTGGAGCAGTATGAAAACGTTATTCTCAAGATGGAACATATATGAATTATCTTACTAAAGAATTATCTCTAGAGCGTCAGAAATTAGAAGAGTCTGCATAAGAAGCATGACAAGAAATAATACATAATATTTACAACTACAAATAGAGACAAAAATGGAAACGAGTGGTACAATCTGCAGTGGGCAGTGCCCACGTAATGTTCGGGGCTGCCTGGTGAGCTCTATCCGGGGATATGAGTTTCCAATAATTACCAGTTCATAATTATAGCTTTTTGGCACGCTGGGTTTAGACTGTGTTGGTCACACTTTTGTCCATAGAAGGAGTGTGAGATATATTGAGGGCCATTGCTGTTCGCAAGTGCTGATCACAGGTCCAAGAATTGGTGGCGATGACTCCGCGAACATTAATTGGGGAAAAAGGACGAAAATTAAGCGGGCCTTATTATACTTCGTATACTAAGTTCAATACGCAGTCTATTCGCTCGAATTATTTTCAATATAATTACCAAACGTATCTTATCTGTACTGAGAGATTGTGCAAAGAATCGTATAATAATTATATAGTAAATAATTGAGTGCCCGGGTCTCACCAGGTGGAGGTTACTGCGAATGCGGACCCACCCACCTGTTACGCGAAGACTAATTCTACTATAATTTGCAAGGAAGAAAAATCTCCTTTTAGTATCAGATTGTAGAATTCTTTAACTGTTTGTAACTTTTGAACTATAGTTGCCATATTCTTGAAACTGTTGAAGAAGATAGATATGGCTCGTAGCTTTAATTTGAGACCAGTCCAGATAAAAAATATCGATTACAAGGCGAGAAAAGCGCAATTAAATTAAAGATGTAATTCAGAAATTTGATTTTGAAGGCGCGGCAAACTGCTCGAAAAGCAGCAAACGCGAGATGGCGCCACGTATTTTTGACGGCTTGCGTTATTCTCGACCACCCGTACCATTTCCATGTCACCGACATCGTTACCGATAGAATGTAAAAAGCGTTAATTATAAATTTTACATCTCGGCTCCTGGAGGTTATTTTTTAATCCATGAGGTGTCAAATGAATGAGAAGGAAGTAGGCTATTCACCTGTAACAACCTCGTTGCTGTAACTATGTTCACTTGTCCGTAATAATTAATTTAATTGTTTACAACAAATCAACCGGTCGTTGAAAATTATTAAATCGTATTGGGGATTGTGGCTTAGGTTTGTTGCTTTAATTTAACTACTCTTATCGGTGCCCCAGCTTGCCGGGAAGTCGTAATAATGGCATTTGTTTATAATAGCCTTCAACAAAATTAATTATCTGGCCCCTACTGGGCCGAGTTTGCCCAGCGACCGCTCCGATTGTAGCTTATGATTCAAGGGACAAGCCCCTGCCATTTCAACGCAGCTCGCATATACAAGTGCAACGTAATTCTTGAAAAAATATTTCAATGGTTTGCCAAAAATAAACAACCCAAATGGCATTTATAAACACAGGTGGCTGTTTAACAGCATCCTTCGCCTTCATTTTAAGCGCACGATCATTAATCTTAAAAGGTTTGTTGTTGGGCGTGATGCGAAACCACTGAAAAATTGATCGCAAACTCCTTTCAGAATTCTGATACTCTACTGTACCGATAATAAATATCAAAATGTTCAACAAAATCGCGAGGCGTGGGAACGTTTGCTGAAATCCGTTCTCTTTTAGCTGCACGATTATTTGTAACGAGGGTCACTTCTAATACAGTCACGAGTAGCTACCTTTACTGCGGGGTACAAGTTGAAGCCAAGGGAAAGCACGAAGCTTGAAGTTACGATTTTCTTGTGAATTTTCGTGTGGTAGCATAGTAATTTGGGCGTGAGAACTTCTCGCACCGAGTAGACCACGCCGTATCGTTAAATGACCAAACATCTGGAAACGATTTTCCTGCTGTAAAATCTTCTTGCTTACCTGCTGACCGTGCGCACTTTGCGCATATCATTAGAAATGTAATCGCGGCGAAGTTTCCCACGCCTGACGCCTTCAATTTAATATTGAAAAACCGGGATGATCGATGATCAACGTTTCAAACACTTCGACGAACGCACGACGCAAAGATTTAGAAAATTTCCGTCACACGAAATTGTCGATCCTAACATTTTCGCTCTTACGGTCGAACAATTTTCACCCAAACACCAGAATACAAGTGTTGGTGTACATGCCTTTCGTATTGATTAGAACGAAATTGTTTGACCGGGAGAAATAGAGCGGAACCGTAAGATTTTTCACATGGAGAACGGCGAAAAAACATATCCTTGGGGTTGGTTTGTTGGTGGCCGAAAGAGTAGCCAAAAAAGAGGAACAAAAGAAGAAAAGATCGTGGGCAAAGGGAGGCGGCCACGGTAGCAGCGACAGGGACGTATTATCCGCGTCAAACAGAACGAGAAGGAGACACGTCGCACTACCTGCGGTTGTAAAAATACGGTGGGGAATGTTACATAGAGTTAGCAGTGGGCGTGGCTTGCTGGAACCGCCCACTGGACCAATCGCAGAAGGAGGCGTCACCTAACCGTACAACAATGCCCCGTGTAATACATGGTTCAGTGGTTCTCAGCTGCGAACAACACAACACACCCACCGTACCAAAAAGTGCGATATCAAAAAACGAACCCTGCATTTCACATTACAAACGTATAACGCATAACCTAAAATTTCAACGAAGAATTCTCCTTTATTAACCCGGATCAATTGAAATGATCAATTTTCCCGGACGATAACATTCAGCGGTTCGGTGTTGTTCCCATTGAAAACCTTTATCGCACCTTCGCCGGGATGAAAAGGGGGGTTCAAGCACCGCCCACGTTAGAAATCATTGACACAGGCGCAACTCGTGAGCTTATGCGGCTGCGTTGGTACGACGAGCGCCTCCGCCAGAACCAGCAACGCCAGAAAAGGAGGCAGATGAACAAAGAAAACGCGAGAAGATAGTGGGAAACGTGAAGCGGGAGACAGAATAGGTTGATGTACACGTATAGAGCGAGAGGAGGATAGAAGAAAGGGTAGCAAGTTAGAGGAACGTTGGTCCACGGCACGGTGGGGAGTTCAGCGTGCACCGTGCACCCAGCTGTATACCTAAATGCGTACGGCACTGTTTTAATAGTACACACGCGTAGTCACGGCCCAATGAATTGATCCCGCGAGGTGCATCCCCCTGGATAAAAAAGATGTCGCGCCATCTTTGAGGGCACTCCCGCTTCCAGAGGGCTAACGCGCGTATTTTCGATCGCGGATCGCCAGCGAGCGCAGAACCTTTTTATCCGGTATAGTGTACGCGCGTGTATGAAAAGTTCGGGATAGAGGTGAGCCAGGGGCGAGGATCGACGTTGAACTGTTTAATGTCGCGGCGAAATCTCGCGACGGGATAAAACTGTTATTAATTAACAGTCGGATTGATAATCGATAAAACTGCGAGTAAACCGTTTTAAACGAACATTGTGCACAACAGTTGGCCGGTTAAGTTATTATAATACGCGGTGCATTTTGATATCGCAGTGTCAGCAATGCTTTCTCTCTCTCTCTCTCTGTGATGGAACTGTTTATCGTTCCCCGGGACTGCTTGAAAATAATTATTGTTGCGGAAAGTGTCGATTGAACAGCGCTTTCGGTGCACCGTATTATTAATATATTATATCGCGAACGTTTAAAGCCGTGGACATCGAAGTTTCATCGCGTGGCCAATAAATAATGTGCGCGAAGAACAGTGAGAATTAATTGTTCGTTCGTCGAGGCTTGAGGGATCGAAAGACAGTTTTTGATACATCTCATTGCGCGACATCGTTGATATACATCGTTAAGGGACATTTGATAAGCATCGAAGATTCATGATATGGGACGATTAATTGTACTATGGTACGAGAGTCGGCCGTACTCAACGTAAAAGGAAATAAAAAATATATTCGATGGAATTCCGTGAACGACTGAAGTGCGTCAAGTACCGACGGCTTGATCAAAGTGTTCGCTCCTTGGGAAGTTCCTGCTGCCAAAATCACCTTCACACCGAGGGTGACTAATTGCTTGCTTCCCCCGTGAGATTATGGGTCTGCTCGAAGGTAAATGAAACGGACAGATACACATATTTACACGTTAACACTTGTGTCAGTACCCGGGCACCCATTTCTATATTTCCTTTAATCATTGTTGTATGTTCTTGATAAAATATCGCAAGACCGCCTCAGATCTGGATTCTTTGAACGATTTTACGTCAATTCACGTTTTGTGAAAACAAATTTATGCAAAATATTGGAAATAACTAAACCCCGAACCTTTCGTGTCCAGTTTGGTTGCCAACGTAAGGGTTTTAAGCAGTTCATTAATTTCATTCAAATATAGTTTCGTGGTGAAGTAAAGAAAAATGGGCGCACTTGCTATCGAGCAAGGATTCATCAAATTCGAATTGAAACGCGAATGCAACTCGAAAGCTCGCATTTTGTTTCAGTCAGTTCTGCAAACTTCCGAATCCTCCCAGATTTTCATCTCGATATATTTTGATATATTCGATACACATCTTGAAAGTAGGGGTGTGAAATCAGGGAGAGATACCTATTAACAGTGAGCCCGTTCATCGAGCAATCTATTACCCACTCATGTCAATCGTTTCCAATCGAGGGAATCTGCGCTTCCATCGTAACACCTCGACGGGAACGCAACGATTTACATGCACAGGTGTAATTCGACCCGTACATTCGGATGCCGGCAAATTGTTCGTCTGTACCCGTCGAATGCGTCTCGATATTACGTTACGGTACCCGCATTGGTGCTCACGGTAGATACAGGAATCGCATTCTCACCCCTTTTTCCGATACTTCCTTGAGAAATACGTAGCATCCCATATCCAGAAATAACCCTCCCGAAACCTTCCGTCAATTTCTCCAAGCTCAGTGTCTACGTTATCTGAATACACAAACAACCAAAGCGATCTCTTCGATTACATACTTGCGTCTGCGATAGATGCGTTCGACGAAACGATCCGGTGCTCAACAGTTTTCCGTGCGCGTTTTCTGTTATCGACGAATCGAGAACACGATACGTGCGCGATAAATTAACAGGTAACGGGCACGCGCGCGTCGCGCGTACGTTCTAATCACCGGAATACCCAGGCTTGTCTGGCAACGAAAACATTGCCGGGTACTTAAAGGGGTGACCCGTCCACGCGACCGAATACTAAATTACTCGAAACGGATGGACCAGTCACCCTATTTCTAGATAACCGATGGGCATAGGTGAAACGGGGCGCGCGTTTAAACGCTTCCAGAGTAAATAGTAACGCGTGTTACGTGCCGTGACACGGGGCGTGCCGTTTCCTAAAGTCATTTGTAAGGAGAAGTGTCCGGCTCTCGAACGTGAGCCTTTTCCGTATCCTCCTCGGTACCCTTCCGTGGCCCAGGAAGACGGGGACGTACGTCTTCGCGCAGCTGTCGCGACAACGTAAATCTCGCCGAAAGTCGAAGCTGCCCCGTTTTTGTTACTTTTTTATTTTCCTTTCTGTTCCTTGGCGGGCAGCTCCTGCGTGCTTTGTAAATCGTCTCCTCCCCCTACGACCGTGTTTCGTTCGTGAAACGTAAACCGGGAAATTTCTTACCTTCCTACCTTTTTTGTCTTAGTTAATCGTTGGACTGCTTCGGAAAGATAGATTTGAACTGAATAGATTCGAGGGGCGGAAGAGGCCGTCGTTTCGAGTACCAGTTAATGTTTGCCTCTTCGTTTGTTTGTTGCTCGAAAGTTTGGGCCGCTTTTTTTTTGAACGAACAGATACGGTCGGGGATCTGTCGCACTTGAGAGTTTTTATGGATCGACGGATACACTCGTGTCCTGCGTGCTTGCGTTATCTGGGAATTAATAAAGAGACGTATGTATTGGAGTCGCACCGGGGGAGGCAGATCGAGAACTGTTTATTCGTTTCGCGTAGCGGCGCAGTCAAAGTTACCCCCGCCGATGGAGAGGCCTTTCGAATCCAGAACATACGTCGATTAATATTTCTTTGTCGAAACTAAACATTTCGGGTGACTAATAATAGCAAGATTGTAATGTTTTCGAGTGCACGGGTTGCAACATCCTGGCACGTGCGTAAACAGTTCTTAGGTAATTATGCCTCTCGGTACCGCGGACACAATAGTCCAGGAATATTCCCTTTTTGCCGGCGCAGATTCATAGAAATCTAAAAACGGCGGTTTATTATTACTCGTGATTTTCTTCCCTTCTTTCCTTCCGCGCGATAAAACTATTTAACGCGCAACCAACTCCTCGAGCCGGCCCACGATGTGCCCGATTTAAAACTAAACCACGGACAAAAATTTATTTAGTCTGTCGCGTTCGCCACGCTGCTATCGGAAACAAATGGTAAATTTGTCGACGTCGTTAAATCACGGCTCGGCCGTTCAACGCCCGAGACGGAGAGGGCAAATACGGGGGCCCATAAAATTCTGCTTCCACACGAATCACCCACCCCGTTACCCGACGTCACCGCGTTGTCGACGAACTTTTATACCTCGGACTTTTCCCTTCGAAAAGAAAAACTTCCTTAACGGCCGCACGTATCGGGAAACACGTTTACGCATCAGCTTTCTTTGGTCCGGGCACAAAGCTGCCCTCTGTTCCTCACCATTTCGAATGAACCCCTTTGAAACAGTTCGATGGAGAGTTTTTACGAGCTCGCAAATGGAACGCGTAATATGTATACGCGCGAGTATAAGCTTTTCCTTTTCATTCGTCACTCGATCGGTTTATCTCGTTTCAACTTCACCCCTGCTTCCTCGCGGTTTCCCCAGGTCTCCCTACTGTTTTGAGAGGAAACGAAGGCGCGAACTTGGGAAAAACGATCATCCCGATTATTTTCCAATATGATATCGGTCGGGATCACAGAGGCCGCAGAATGTCCAGCTGTTACGCGCTCGCCTTAGCGGGCCGGATAGGTGAGAACGACTTTTAAGCGTTTCGACATGTGTAGAAACACGTTATTCGATACATCCTCAAGCAAGACCTCCTACTGAGGTCGGTGCTCGTCCGATTGAGATTTATGACGTTGGCATCGTTTAAGTAGCATGAGACCGCTGTTACAGGCGTCGTTGCGGTTGTTTTTAGCGGAACAAGTAAATAAATTTCGCGCGGACTCATCAAGAAGTTGATCGTCGGTCCCGATTCTGTCGACTCTATCGTTTCTGTAATTATTCGCCCCACGCTCCCGACGCGTGCATTATCCTTCCGTTTCCGAATTTCTCGGATACCGTTCCATGCGGCGTCCGGTGCGAAATCGACGATAGGCAAACGGTAAGCGCAAACAACTGAATACGATTTAGGACTAAGAATTCATCGTTTGACGCGAGCGAGGAACCACGTTCGAGAATATTTTTCCCTACCGCGGAAGGTGATACGAGCAGCGCGATTTGCAGTCCTCGGTACAAAGAGTACTGACGCACTCGATGCGACATTGTTTTCTTCTTACCGCGTACGGAGTCAAAGACAATACAAAGAAGACAGAGAGAGAGAGAGAGAGAGAGAGAGAGAGGCGGGAGAGAAAGAAGGAAGAGAGAGAGAGGCGGCTCCCTTTACGTGAAATCTGTAACCATTCTCGAGCATGTAATTCCCACATGACTAAAAAGGGGGTCCGTGGTGGGGAGATTTGTAACACCCGGGATCCCGAGTCCAAGCTCGAAGTTTAGTTTTGCTTACGACAACCTTAAAGTTCCGTCGCCTCTTGTCCTCTGACCTGACTCGTCGCGAGTCAGGGGGGTGAGTGGTTTCCTCCGGAAAAGTGTCGTGTTCCTTGCTAGTTAACCGATCGTCGTGTTACATTGTCCCCCCGGCCGCATAAAGATTTGGATACGTCGGATCCAACATGAAGAGTAAGTCGTTTCATTTCGAATACGCTGCGATATTTCTGACGTTCAGTTTAAAGACCACCGATATCCTGGTTAACCCTTTCGCGGCGCAGTGGGGCACGCGTAACAGTCCGCTTGAGTATTTATATAAATAATTTATCCGAATTCAATGTCGACTGAGGACTTCGATATTTCGTAGATCGTTGCGAACTTGAAGGAGAAATAATTCTCGCGCGAAGGGGTTAAACCAAATTCGTGGTCGTACATATACACGGTAAGGAACGAAGCAGATTGTTTGCAACACTATCACCGAGAGAAAAAAGTATTCGCTATAAACGTGTCTCGTTAGGTGGCTTATTAGATTCGATTCGCTTTTTCCGCCTAATGGAGAGGAAACGGCTCGCAGCAAATTTGTCTGCCCGAGCCGTAGTTCTTACGTTTCTCGAGCAACCAGTTCCAATAATCCTGCTAAATTGCCGGGCAGTTCGGTCGAAGTTCGCCCGTGTATCGGGGTTGGCTTAGTGAAACGGGAGAGAAATCGTTAAATAAAAGCGGCCACGGAGCCGAGGGCAGAGAGAACGCGGGTTAATAGCAAAAGAAAGAAAAAGAGCAACGCGTATCCATGGGTCGTCACGGCAGGCAACCCCCATCGTGGCTTATGGCGAACGGGCCACGTGAGATTCGTGGATTTCGTCGGGCCCCCGGCTGCCCTTTGTCATCGACTCGACCCTGGGCCCAGTTCTTAATTCGCAACGGCGACAACGTCAAGTTACAGCCCTGTAAATTACGTGCGCCGTTCATTTCATTCTCGATCGCCGCGAAACGACTGGGCAGAATGATAGATCTCGAAAAAATGTCTATATCGACTCGAAGCGCTTCGAATAGATCCTGTCCCATTCGATTGATCTCGCTCGGCGGCACTGTGTTCCCGTTTACTGTCGAAATACCGCCACCCTCTGCGGGGAATTGCCTTACACTGCGCTGGCAATTTTCTGAAAAAGCGTGGATTCGGTCATTTTGCGCGAGCCATCGGATAACGGAGTTTGCTAGAGCGGTGTCCCGATGAACCGTCCTGCCCCGTTGCTGCCGTTGCACTCATGTGCATATTTTTTTTCTCCTTGCGCGTGTATGTAGTTGATAGTTGTCGCATATGCAAGTCTGATTATGGGTAGAAGATGCATCGTCAGCATAACAGACATCCTTGTTATCGTAGCAGCGTCCAAGGTTACACCGTTGGTACCTAACCGGAGACCGATTTGTTCCTCCTCCCACCTTCTCCTCTGTTTCGTTTCTTTCTGTTTTACCTGGACACGTGCGAAACGAAGTGTTCCTCGTTTCTGCATGCCCGGCCACGACCCGGCCTCGCCCAAATTAATTGCGTCCCCCGATAAACATCCACGTCGTGGATTAAATATTGTTTTCCCGGTTCGCGCGTGTTCGATAGAGGCCGCGCCAGGATTTTATTTGCCGTTTAATCTGACGATTCGCTCGCGATTGTTTGTGCATTGCGAACGATTGTTTAGAGAGCAGAAAGAAGTTGTGATACGTGATCCGCGCCCAGATCGAATAGATGCACGCGGTCCTTTTTTAATACCGATATATTCGTGCACGTGCGGACGAACGATTTTCAGCGATTTTTTTGTTCCCCGCTCGTTTCGAGATATCGTTCGGCGTTGGCGTTCAGCACAGTTCAGCAGAACGGCGCGCAAGACATGTACATACCTTCCTCGACTGCCTCGCCGTGGTAAAAGCGTCACGACCGTGAGACGAGTCGCGGCGTTTATTGCCGAATCGAATGGCAAAAGCAACGAAACAAGGACCGGAGAGACTCTTGCTTTGCCGGCACCGATCGCCTTTGTTCCGTTTCGTGCTTTCGTTACGAAACAGAGTGCGGACTTGCGCGGAACAATAAACGCCTTTGAAAAAGAGAAAACGGGAATAAAGATATTATAGGATTGGCGTGAATCATTCGTAGATTGCAGACGCGGCTTCGCGGCGGAGAAAAATGTACCAGGAGGGGGCACAAATTGCTCCCCGTGAAAAAAGCGGCGTGTCGCGTTTCCAGCCGCGGGGATCGCTCGCCAACAATAAGTACCGGGAATCGTGCGAGTTTTTACCAGGGAATCGCAAATTCGCCGGCCGATTGTTATACTTCCAGCGAAAGTGGCCCCGTGAATTCGCAGAAACACTGCGAATATATGACCACCCTCTTGGCACGCCGCTTTCGTTTGACGCTCGCCTCCTCCGCGCGCTGATGTATACCCCGGGGTGAGAGGGCAAAAGCGTGGAGGTGATAATAAGCCGTAAAGACTGTGAGACGCATCAGGAATGCGTGAAGCGTTTATTCCCCTTGGCTTTACGAACGGCTGGATGTCGAGCACAACCCAATCATCGAAGTGGCAATATTTTCACGAAATTATTGCGCCTGCAAGATGTCACTGATACTTCGAACGCTCGTCCCTCCCATTTTTGCCGACCGCTCGGCGAGAATTCGTTTCGTTGAAGGATGGCACTAAAACTGCGAGGCGGAAGAACATTTTTCAGGCGCGAATCGATTATTAGCAAATCTGTGACTAATGAAACGATAGGTAACCGTGATGTACCGGCTGCGCCACGTTTTTTCCACCGTCCACGTTCGTTCGCCGGACGAGGGCTGCGGAAAGACGGGGGATAATGTATCGCTGATGATTTATGTGAGGCGGTCTAGACGCTGCTTACAAACACTTGCGGGAAAGACTTGTTCCCTGATATCGTCGACTACTTCTCCCTTGATTTGTGTACTCGATTCGTATCGATACCCGTGTCGTAATTCTTGCGAGCGTCAGGACTGAAACGGGGGATGATAGATCGCGGGCAATTCGTGGCGTTCCGTATTTCCTCTGCGAAAATTCGCATCCATCGGTTGATCTCGTACTGATTCGGTACAAGTTCTACGGAAGGATACTCGACTTCGAAGACGCCGTCGTTCAAACGCAGAGTGTGACGTTTACGAATATAGGGGGGGGGGGGAATGTCGAGGGAAAATATGCGAGACGAGAGTAGCTCTGTAAAATTCGTGACGCGAAAGAAATCGACAAGCGAGTGGTGTCATTTGGCCAGAAGCCGAGGTGCGAAACAATGCTAGTTTAATTACATCTTTAATCACACGTATATTGTTCGCCGTTTAATTGCACCGTCCGCGACGCTCATGATCGTATAATTGCACGCTAATCGAGGCACGCGCGAAACGGATACCGCGGATCATTACGGGCCGGCATATATGTCCCGTTATTTTCCTACCGCCGTCGTTCGAAATCTGAAAATATGGATTTCCGCGCGCGACGAATCGTCGGACGTAATCGATGGTTATATTTTTCCCCGCGCCACGCTCGTCGCAACGATGCGTCTATGCACGCGGCGTACGTAGGATGTTATACTTCGTAGAGTGTGGCGTCATTCAACGCAGTGTACGTGTCCAAGTGGAAAACACAGGCGACACCAATTATCCATTTTTGCACGGAATTATCGCCGCCGACCGAGATAACGGTGACCATGTTCCCTGCGGCATATAAATCGGTTACAAAGAGAAGACACTCGAAAAAAAGAGAAAAAAAAATACCATCTGGCTCGGAATTTCGCGACGACCTTGCTCGTTATCGCTCGAACATTCGCCGATAAGTCCCAAACCGATCGAACTAATAAACGAACACCTTCGGGGTATTAAATAAATGGCCGGGCGACGTATTTACCTCGAGAATTTTCCTTCGCGGAGGAATTTCTTTCTCGCGTCGCCCGTTGGAACCGTGAAAGAGTTCAGATCGGCGACCTCCTTCTCCAAACGCGAGCGACGAGGGGACCGAACGATAATACGCGATCCATAAAGGACGACGACCGAAAGGGAGAAAAGTCTGGCCCGACGTATGGGTCGATGTTGGAGCATTTATTTGCGTTGACGATTGTCACCGGTCCCAGGGACGACGTCGCGTTACGCTGGGTGGCCATTTTAGAGGCACGCCTGGACGATCAGTCACACTTAACGTCAAGGCTGAAGTGACTTAGTTTAGGGCTGTTTAAGGGCGGGCTGTTCGCGGATGAAAAGCTAGGGGCCTCGCCCATTCGAGACTGTCAGGGGTGCGAGGTTCTCTCCTCTCCTGTACGGTTCGACCGTTTCTACCCTCTCCATCCTCTCGACGAGGTACCAACTAACAACGTGAATGAGAGGGCTGACTTTTCTACTCTCGTCCCCCTCTTTTCCCCAATCTCTCTCTCTCTCTCTCTGTCTCTCTCTGTATTTCGTTCTTTTCCCCCGAAAATCTTTCGAGAACTACGAATGTATGCATGTATGTGTCTCGTCGTTGGGTTACAATACGTACACGCACCCCGCGAAAATGTCTCGACTTCGTGCATGTGAAATGGTACCGTGCAAAAGTCGATATTATTCATAGAAATTGTAAGAAAACTGTTCGAGAAGTCGAATGATAAATTAATGTTTTTCCGAAACTTGCGATATTCAGAAAATTATGCAAACGTGATATTGGTATCAGTTTAATCAAGTATGCAAGATGCTTAATGTAAATTGCCAGTCGTTTTGTTATACAACGTACATATGTGACCTAGGACTTTTACACGGTGTTTTACTGTATATATTTCTTTGATGGCTTTCGCGCAACTAGGGAGGCCTTTCTCGACGGCGACATTCCCTCTTCGAGCCGGAGGGTTGTTAGATTTCTTCCCTTCGTCCGCGGGGAAACAGATTGTCGTTACACTAATTGTTACTCGTACGTTTCAGTCGGGGCAAAATACCCCGTTTTACTTCGCCCCCGCGACGACGCGACAGCTAAAACTTCGTTTCCTTTTGTCTTCGCGAAAACGCAATTCACTGAAGTGGTCGAAATATTGGTGGGGCCCGATGGGGGACGTCGGCTATCACGGATTCGGAGAATTTACAATTCGAACGAATTCGAGCGTTGCGCCGTTTTATAGATCTGTATAAAGATCGACGGCGACATTTAGTAATTGGTTTGTTGCCTGCCACGAGTTTAACAGACCCTGCTACTCACGTTTCAGTATCGCCACACTGGCGTCTAAACACGGCATCGAATTCGTGATCGTTCAACGACGCCACATAACCATCGACCCTTTTAACACCGATCGTGAGATCCCTTTAATTTTTTACTTGCTCCAAAATTCTCTGTAAAAAGAAATCACGAAATAAAAAAGTTCGCGTGATATCTGGCATTTCTGAATCCAATAAGTACGCGAAAACGAAGCAAAGTAATACGAAAGAGCGTGCATACCAAGCTACCCCGACGGCGAACAATTTTCGCGACGCGGTTGCGCTGTTCGAAATGAACTCGAGCGTAATACCGCGAGAAATCGTTTCGACCGTGTTTCTTCCAGAAAAGCTCGACCTTCGTCCGATGCGATGAGATCAGCCCCGGCTTGTCGCGGGATTGTATCAACGTTGGTCTCGAAAGACGCAGAGAAATTCGAGGTGCGACGGTTTGACGGCGAGGGTGGCACGGGGGAGGAGAGTGTAGGATTACCGACTATGTATATACGTTTCTTGGTTGGCTCGCGGCTGTTGTTTGTTAGGTCCCCGAACAACATTGTAAGTAAGCGGAGTAAGTAGCCGGGACCAAGGGGGTCTATGCTGGACGTAGCGACGTGTTGTACCGTCTACGTGTCAAGCTGGGCCCACGTAAGAGCAGAGATATGTCAGCCAGAGAAACGTAGGCCGGCACCCGCGAAACTACACCGGTCAGCGAAATGAAAGAGAAACACGGCTCTGTAGCGGAATTTAAACGCGCCGCGATTCCTAGTATCGGCTGCACCACGTGGAATCGCGAACATACGACGCGAGCGGAGGATCAACGTACCCTTGATCATAGAAAACGAGATTGTGCGGGAACAAAGGATACGAGAATAGAACGGAGAGATCGAATTGCGTCGGTTTAGTTGGATACCCGGGCCTAATTAGTTTCGCGAGGGGGGCAAGTGTTGCATGGGCGACGTTCGAATTTAAGGCAGGCGCCTATATAAAGTCCGGGTAAGGCGAGGACCCGTTTTTCGTCGGACATCGTTGTTTATGGGTCGGTGTGATATTTTTATGGAATCGAATTAGAGAAAAAAAATGTTTCTTGCCGTGTTAACGTCGTCGAAACGACCCGGATAACGAATTATCCGAAATGAATGCTGCTCCGCGACGATCGCGTCAAGAAAGTAGAATAGAGAACTCCGTCCGAGCGTGCGTGTATACACACGCCTTTATAACGACATCAGGGAGAAAAGCGAAGAGCGTAGCTCGTTCGGGTGCCGTGGATTAATATCGAGTGTACCCTATAGTTTTTGAGCAAATATGCAAGATCCGTGTGCACGGGGGAATAGTGACAAAGATAATATTTGTTGAGATTTACACGCGTGCCGTACCGGCGTTATTTTCGTATCCGTAATACCGGCGTGTCTTTCGTGATCGAGCACACACGACCGTGTGTGCACGCGTGAAATGGCACGGTTGCGCCCGTTGGCTCGCAACTATGCGAGGCACGAGAATGCTGGAACGCGTAACCATCGATGAAGATACACCCGGGCGATTGTTAATTCGCCAATTTTCCGTATCGATTCGAATTCGACAAGAAATACGGACGCGACAGAAATGTGGACCAGATAATTCGCGGACGCGTTTCGACAACTACCCCGCCGACCAGATTTCATGTATCGTATTTGAATTATATCTGGGTGAGAGAAGTTGGCAAAAAAAATCTCTTGGAAAAAGAGTTGTGGAATTTACGAAACGACGCCCCTTCAGTGTCGTACAAATTCCATGCCCTTGAGATGGCAACGCGTTTCCGAAATCAGGAAATTGGATTCGACGCCGCCGACAAGGGTTGCGCGGAACAGAGGGGGGGTGGGGGGGTGAAAGGCCCATCAATTTGACTGTTTGTTCTTTTGGTGGAATATCCTCGTGCTGTCCCCCCAGTCTTGTAATATTTTTTTACACAAACGCCACGTTTTATGGTGCAACACGAGATATGGTAATAACGTTTAGGCGATGATCCCGTTACACCGTCCAAGGGTAGCCTGGAAAACAAGAAAACTGTGTCAGGCGATAGGAATCATTGATTTCCTGTACCGTTTGTCAGCTGCGAAAAATAACAAGAGCTATCGAATATTCTGGTGCCATTCTTCGATTCGTCGTCAAACTTAAATCGTTCCACAACTTCGTCGCGAGTGACCATCCGCCCGGAGCCTGTCATAAAAATCTAAAAATTCACGCACACCTATACATATGTACGCGGCACGCTCGTTTATCTATTTCAACCCTGTCCACCGACACAAGCCGAACAAAGTCTGCGACCTAGAGCAACAACCGAGGCCTCGTTCGGTTTGTTAAAATGCGCGAGCACACTCCCGATTGTTGTGCCGTGCGATCGGTGAATGGATTTCCCGTCCCGGCCGAAGGGGGATGATGAATCGCGCGCGTACCAGCCCCCTTGTCTTCCCGTCGAAACACGAGGGGCGTTCTCGGGGGCACGAACGGGAGCATTCAGCGGGGGTGTAACAGAAAATATCGCACGGGGAATGGTTATGCGTTCGTCGACGAAAATGTAGGTGAGCCGGTGTTAAGCCGTGGCGGAGTTGCAGGCTCGTGCACCCTCGAAAATGCATTGAGACGGTCACGAACGACAAGAAGCAGGCGTGTTCCCCGCGCGTATACGGATCCTCCGCTACGTGTCCCATCGTGATCGTTCGCCGATGGTAATTCACTGTCCGACCTGGTAGCCGCGCCGCTCGATACGCTTCCGAAACGAGACTAAATCGATTCGGTGGGTTAGCCCCGAGGGGTAGAAAGAATTTATTAATTCTGACGGCCGCTAGGTCGACGGTCGCATTGAGGTGTCACGATTCGGGGATTCCGGATTTCTCCGATCGTGGCCGGCGATAGGCATGTCGGAAATACGAAATCGTGATTCTCGGGGATGCTACGTTGTAAAGGAATAACGGACACACGTCACGCCGATAGGACGGGGAATGTCCAAATCGGAGGACGGTGAAACTCGAATTCGGGAAAGATTTCGTTGTTTCTGATACGGCCGCGCGATATTTATCAACACGCGGGGCGAGTTTCGTAAATTTTTGAACGATTGTTTGCACAATCTCCTCCGCTTCCAGCAGAAAATTCCGCGCGCCGAATCGTTTCGACGAAGCGGCGGGTGTTTGAGGCTTCGTTTGTTTAGAAACAGTGCGCTTTTGCGAAACACGGAAGAGAATAACAGAGGCCGCCTTTCTGTACCAGCGCATACCAGTATCGCGTAAATACGTATACGTTTTTTTTTTTCGTGCTCCATTTGCATAGTGCGATCCCGATCGCTTCATTTCCGTGGGCGCGCGACTTGCGGCTAGGCGAACGCGAGGCAAATCCTCCAGAATCTTCCGAGCGATTCCCGCGAATCGATGAGATTAGGAGGAAGATCCTTTAATTGAACGGCGGGCTCAGCCGGGCAAACTGAATCGCCGCTCGACATCCCCCCGCTGATTACTTATCGAAGATATCGATTATGCTCCTAATGGTGTGCAACGGCACATGCTGCGCAAACGAAGTCAAGATAGAAAAAAACCTTTGCGAGAACGGTTCTCGTTAAACGGTTCGCGGTTGCGACTATCAACCATCCCCCGCCCCCAAAGCAAGGAAGAGAAAGGAAAATAGTAGAGACAAACGCAAATAAATTGTTCCTCCGTGAAATCAAATAAATATGTATGCGAGAAAGGTGTTTCGAACCTTGGCAAAAAAATATCGTTTACAATTCGATGACCTCGAGCGACAGGTCTCCGGTATCCCCGACGCTTTTTCCCAAACATCTGGATAATAATTCTGGCCAATTTAAGGTGCAACTACTGACGCACGTGGGCTCGCAAGCAAACCGCCCCTCCGTCCCTCTCTGTTTCGAACCGTTATATCGCGTCTTAGCCCCGAAAAGGTGCGAGGTTGACGAGACACAGAGGAAAGAAGAAACACATGTTTCGTATTAGATATTTTCTACCTGTCGACCCGGCGGCCAGGGCGTATAGAAAGTGTTTAACGAAGAATACCACCACGCGGAACGAAGGTAACACCGGGAAGGAGGAAAACACGTGTTCCCTGCTAAGGTCGTGGACATTGGACCCACGGGGAATCGTCTAGACAACGGCAGGTTCTTCCTTCCTTCCGGAACATGTTGGCAACACATGTTTCGTATTTCTGGATACACTATGCGCGCCGGCAAAAAGGTGCATGGCAAGGTGGCTATACAGCCCGGTCGTAAAAGGCAGGTTGCCAACCTGTGATTCACGGAGTTTTTGCCCCGGTCAACTTTGCACACGTGACGACGTTGCCCCCGCGAGCATTTTCCATCGTGACGAAATCGTCGAATCCGAGGCTGGGCCTGTCGCAGAAAAAGGCGACCACCCCGCAGCCCGTTCCGTGCAATCCGATTTTCGTTTAATCGACACGTAGGATCGAATTCGGTTCCGTCGCGGTAATTAAAACGTACACACGTATGTATACGCCAGCAATTCGTGATTCGAGGTGTCTCGAAATTTCCAAGTACCAAGGGCATTGTTATTGGTCGCTCGATGATAGGGAAAGGAGCGTGCGAACAGTGCAGGGCACAAGTAGGTAACCGGTGTATAAAGGCTCGTCAGAGGCAACAGTACAGCCACCAGCAATCGCTTTTGCCTTCAATTTTACCCATCCGCCTCCTCAGTGAATACTACGACCGTAATGTTTCGGCCGTCATTCGAATCACTCTGGGGCTTTCCCCGGCAACCTTTGCGACTACGACAACTTCGGCCCGCTCCGTCTTCCTCGCCCTATAATAACCCCTGTCTCTGTCGTCCCGAGGCCTGTCTATATTTGCCTCCCTTTACCCGAACGTACCGTGTCTCGCTCGCCGGAAACACGGTACCCACAGAGAGACAGAGAGGTTTTCACGTGCGTGTACAGAGGGGTCTTTCGACTGACCCTGCTCCAAGGGTGGAGCTTAAAATAAGGGTGGTACCTCACGGCTTACCTACCCCATCGAGAAACAGCATTGGGGATGAGATGAAAGCGAAGGAACAGCAGTAGGAGGAGAGACACGCCGACGGAGAGAAAGAGAGTATAGGACCAGTCCGTGACACTGTGTCTCTACAAATCGCACGACTCCCTGCACGCGGTGCAACCGGGTCGTAATTTCGGTGCAAGGGGAATTTAAACGGCGCGTTTGCCTCGTTGTTGGTCAGTGTTCGTCCAGATGTCGTCCGGGCCGTGACAGGAATCGAAATCTTCAGATCAGTAGAACAACTTTGTTTCCGTCTTGGCCCATCCGTGTCAGAGTTCGCGCGAGTTCGTCTTCTTCGTTGGTGCTCTGGTGCGTAGGGGAAGGCAAGTGCGTGCAGGACAAGGGAACGGAGGCAAGTGATCGCGGGGACGTCGTTAAAAGGTCCGCGAGAACTTCCGAGATTACACGGAACACGTGGCCAGCATGGCATTGTGAGCGAAGCACGCGGTGTTTGTTGAAGTGTCGAAGTGTCACGGACGACTCTATGATAGTAACTGTACGCCGGTTCGATCAAGTCGTGTTTCCGGAACGTGGTGATAGAAGATGGCGCCTACCGTCGAGAGCAATCGTCGTCGTTTCATACCGCACAGCGACCCGTATATCGGCTGCTGGAGGCGAAAACAGGCCGGAAAAGGTAGCGACAGTTTTTTCCTCGGACGTATTGTTGTTGAAGTTTGTCAGCGCGACGATTTTTCCGCTTGAAATTCATGATTTATCGTTCATGCGGATTCGTCGCGCACCGTGCATTCCAGTGGTATTATTTGCGTCGCGATGGAAAGTGCGAAACCGTTTCCTCCGCAATTTTTCGTTCCTTCCTATACCCGAGGTGGACCATTGTTCTTGATCTCCTAGCCAATTTAGTTTATTCACACCGGCGAGTACATTCAACGGTCCGCAGCGTTCCACGATTATAGAGAAAAAAGAAAGTTCCGCGGTGTATGTACTTTGTACGGGGTACGCGGAACAATTGTTTTTAAAGCGTACATTCCGAGAATGAGGGAATACGCACAACCGAGCTATTTCTACGGTGTTATGCATGCTAAATTCTCTGTGGTGGTTCTAGGTACCACGTCAATATACCATGAGTCTCCCTTCACTCTTCGTCTTCTTTATTTTCCTCTTTTACCGTCGTTTTACGAGTGAAACTAATTAAAACCGAGAATTCCAGGATCCTTTATACCCATTGCTGCATCGCGCTTCGCGTTCGCCTTACGATCATGTCCCGTAATCGCGTATAGAGGTATTTTAAGATCAATTAATTTCCATAGACGAAAGATTCGAATTCCCTGTTTTCCAAATTCTCCAGCGACGTGTGATGCGCTGCTATTTTTTTGCACGGTCCATTGGAAAGACGCCGAGGCGGAGTCGTGGAATCGACGACCGAAACGACGGAGCAGAAAATAAAAATGCATTATTCAAGCGAATTTCCATCCGTGAGAAGTCTCGGTAGATGGGTAGCTACGTCGTTAGATTGCTCTCTTACCGGGCGTTTTAATGACGGTTTGCTCCCTTTGCTTTTCGGTTCTCCATAACGAGCAGCCTCGGCGTCGTTACGGGTTTTCGCGCTGTATCATTCTTCGACGTCGTCGAGCCCGATATACAGCAACGTTACTTTCGTCGATTTAATTCGACGTCGTGGCCGTCTCCCCCCTCACCCCCGCCATTCTTGAACACCGCTTTACCCGCGTGAATTTTATTTCGGATTGTCCGTTTTGCGAGCAGAACAACGGCGAAGAGAGGACGGAAATATTTTCCGCTACGTCGACACGAATATCCGTTAAATGAATATTTCTCTTCATGTGTTCCAGACAACAGTTCTTCATCAGATACATTGGACCTGAGCTCGTACAATCACTACCCCGTGAATAGTAACTCCGTCGCCAGCACGTCTGGTCCCCAGGAAGTCGTGATGAAGGAGAAGAGTAAGAAAGCGGCGCGTATACGCCGCGACCGAGAGAATCAAGAATTCTTGGAGCTTGCGAAGCTGTTGCCGGTGCCCGCCGCGCTCACGGGGCAAATGGACAAGGCCAGCGTTATTCGATTGACGACCAGTTACCTGAAGATGCGAGCTTTGTTCCCGAACGGTACTGTTGCAAACATTTTAAACCATATTCGACCGAGCGCGGCAATATTAATTAAACTTGCGTATTAATTTTATCGCGCTATGCGTGAACGGATTAATTTCTGCGTATGCAAAGAATCGAGGGAAATTCACACCTGACGAAGAAGTAAAAAGAAATCCGTCTCCGGGGGACGATGTGTGCCCCCTATTTAATTGAATCTAACAAGCCTACCCCCGAGATGAAACAGATCGATCGGTATTTTTCCTCGTGGCTGGTTTGTGCGCGATGATACCACGTGCCGGGTAATAAACTTCACTTAGCGGTAAACGGATTGAAACGGTATTCTTTGTTAATTCAGCCACCGGACACTTGCGCGCAAAGGGCAAATAGTATCGGATGAGATGGATGTGATTGCGCACTTAATGCATTGTTAGCCCCTGGTGCTTTGTAAGCAAAGCATGGGGGCTGTTATAGTGTTACAATGGCAACCCCAGTCTCGCCCACTCCCCTCGCGTTCTTACGGCATCGGTGAATTGAATTTCAAGTGGCCGCATCCCTCTAGAATACGGTCGCGTCTTTATTCTTCGAAAAAAGAAAAAAAAAGAGAATTGAATGGAAAGGGAGGGGGGAAAAAAAGAGACACGTTGCCCACTCTATGACACTTCAGGGGCGTTCCTTTTCGTTCACGTGGAAAATTAGCTGGCCGAACAGGTAAACGAGCGTGAAATCCGTTGAAAGGGGGAAAGGTGTAAGAGATCAACTGGTTCTAGCCTTATCGATCCTAAAGCTTTTCTTTTTAAATAACTGCTGCGACAAGAATGGATACGTGTATTTCTAAACGGCGTCTTTCGTTGTCTCCGATTAATCGCGTTAAAATTGCCAGTTTTATCGACAACTGTTTCGTACGGATTGTTCCGTCGATCCTTATCGGCCGGGTTGTACCCAGTGAATGTTAGTGAAACATCGAGTCAACGGGGAGACGACAGTAATCGAGCTGTTTTCCGTGAAATTTCACGCGACTGCAGAAAACGCCCCTTCATCTGCAACCGTATAGCACGCGCGTAAATGGATTGTAATTAATGCGCGGACACGAAATACTTGGCTGTAGGCTTAGTTACACGTCGAGCACGAAATGTCGCTACAAACGTGCATATCAAATCATTGAAATAAGGAGAGCGCATCTTTCTCTCACTATGGCCGTCGCTCTCGAGTGCCGTCATTTTGACTGACGATCGATTAAAATAATCGGCCAGACTGTAGACGCACGAGAAAAAACGACGGTAGCCATCGATCGCTAGAAAAAGTTGCCGAAATTACAATACGGGAGATAGGTGTGAATTCCTCTTCATTCTCGGACAAGGGAGATTCGTGGAAATTGATGTCGTTTCGCACTTACTGGTCGCACTTCGGAAGATTGGTCCAGACAAGCGTCTGACAGCGGTGAAATCATTTTTCAGGGCTCGGCGAGGAATGGGGCGCTGCGCAACCGACGAACGACTCCCTACAGATTGCCCTCAAGGAGGTGACTAGTTATATTTTGAAAGTAAGCACTCATTGTTCTATGCGTCGCGCCCTTTAATTCGATGCGACGTTCCGCACGACTCTGTCGGCGATGCACCATTTTATGTGAATCGAGATCGTTAAGGGCGCGACCGAAACGGTTAAGAAAAGAGAAAGAAAATAGCGTAACGAAAGGTTGAGGATTTCTTGAACTTTCAACGTCGAAGATAATCTTTCTTTTTCCGTCGAACGCGTTGGATTATTTTTAATAAATACACGTCTTCGTTGCAGGCATTGGACGGTTTTCTGTTCGTCCTGGCACCCGACGGTAAAATTATGTACATAAGCGAGACGGCTAGCGTGCATCTGGGCATGGCACAGGTGAGATACATTTTTCTTGTTCGATAGCTACGTCGGAATCAACTGTCTCTTCGATTGTTTTCGTGTTCAGTTGAGTTTATTCGAATAGAAGAATTCCGTGCATTCCCATAACGATAAGAATGTCAGATGTGCCTGAAAATATTTAACGCAAATTAATAATCCAGGTGGATCTAACGGGGAACAGCATCTTCGAGTACATCTACCAAAACGACCACGCAGAGATGCTGTCTGTCCTAAACTTACCGCAGAGCCCTGCGGATCTAGCCAGTTTCACTTTTCCGCAACCAAATTCGAGGGGCGAAGTCGAATTGGAGCGTATATTCATTCTGAGGATGAAATGCAACTTGGCGAAGCGATGTGCCGGGCTAGTCACAGAGGGGTACAAGGTAATGCAAAGACGTTCCTTATTTTTTCCGCACCCATGTAATTATCGCAAAAGTATAGATGATAAAAATAAAGTGAGAAAAGGACGGTGATATTAAAATCAATTTCCATGTGGTGATCAAATACACGTTCAAGACATTTATCTCGCATGGCACGCGCAAATGATTTTCGACAATGATGTAAAAATTCGCGGATATTTCGTACGCGAAAGTATACGAGAACGATGGGTCCATTATCGTAAATATCGTTCGCAATAGAAACGATAGACGTTTGGCGTGCAACTCTGACGCTGTCTGCACAGGAAATCGTAAAACGAATAAAAATTCGAATGCTAAATAAGAGATAAGAAGTGGCGAGCTAAGTAGGGACTGTATTGTCCTGGTCACGCGCGAGTCGAAAAGAAAACGGCCACCAGGTAAGAATGCTGCTTAAATTCGCACCGGCAGCATCCGTTCCTTCTGTGCAATAAAAATACAGGCCACGTGAGCTTGTGTTTCACACCGGGAACGATCGAAATTTACGGAAACCTCTTCGCAACGGTTTCCTTTGTGAAAAGCAATTTTCGTTCCCTCGGCTTCATTTCGTTCTCGATTCGCTTCACTCGGACCTTTTTTCTTCTTCTAATAATTTTCTTGCACATCGAACGAATCCTTCATTTATCCAGACCGACGGTCGTCCGCTCTTTTCTTCAAGGTAACTCGAAAACCGGAGAACCAAACACGGCGGCTTGACGTTGAAATTATTCTCCTCGCGCACACATAAATCTTTATAATTTTTTCCCCGTCGCGTAAACCATTCGCGCCTTCAATCACGTTAAATTGAATATCTTATGTCCATTGTCCAAGTACCGCGGTCGATATTCGGAACACGAGGCGCATCGTTATTCACGGCTTATCCAAATTACTTTCATTTATCCGATTAGAGCAGTCAAACCGGGTCGGCCCAGATCTCGGTCGACGATTGCCTACCTCTATTTACGGTCATTAATACGATGAAAGGTTTATCGAAATCGGGAAAGCCACCCCATACGATTTTATGGTTATCCCGTGCGGTTTCGCCACATGTTCGACATACGCCCGGGCAATAACGTTGGTTCTGCTTATATTCGTAAAGGGTAAGGCAGGATATATACGGGAAAATTGGACCTGCCACACTTCGCACTTGCCGTAGCGAGGAGGCAGCCCTCGAGAAGGAAAATGTTTGGCAAATAGGTCGTTCATGCCCGCAGCGCTATGATGACCGTGGCTCTCGACGAAATCGTACACAGAAAAGACCCCAATAGGTGCTAAGCAAAGTCATGAATGCAACCCCTGTAAGCTGTTAGAAGCAAGCCCGAGGGGGGGCTTCGATGGACGAAGGCGGCTTTTTGTATGGCACTTAGTTGCACAAAGACCAAACCGTAGTTGGCTCGACTTTGTGAAGGTGCTACACGCGTTTTGTCGGATTTGCATGGAATCTGTGCAACTCGAGTGTAGCGGGCCGACGAATGCCACGGAACGGCTCGTCGAAAGCGGGGCACAATAGTTTCGAGATCGTTGTTGTCCCGATTCGGTTTCGACCATTGGAAGAAGCACCGTTTTACCCCATTAACTTTCGATGCACGGCGTTGATCTTTCTTAACCGCCTGCAATCATCTGATCGACAAGAAGAAAAAACCCCTTCGACAGGAAAATATCTTTGCGACGCGTAGGTTTGCAAACGTCGGGCTAAGAATGAACATTTGCGATACTAAAACGACGATGGACAATCGTAACAAGCGCCTCGGTAACGACGCCATCTTTCGACAGTAAAATCCTGCAGTAAATTAGAATTGAGAGAACTGGGATCGAAAAGATCGGTAACTATTAAGCAACGGGACAAGTAATTCCGCGTTCAATTAAATTCATACAATCGACTCCAAGTTTAAAATCTCAAAATCCAAGCTCGACGAATATACTGCGTAAAAAAGGTTGTATAGATCATTGCCGGAGCATAATTTGCCGCTGATAATTCCGAGCGTCCCTCGAGCCCGTTTGCCGGGGCGGAACCAAGTACTATCCGCACTCGTCGCGAGTTATGCAGCTTTTTTTTTCCTGACAGTTTCGAGGCACCCTCCCTCGTGTTCCCGTACTCGCGCGGATGCATCCCGGAATTGCATATGAGAAGAAATGAGTATGCAACGCGGGCATACGAAACAAGCCTATTTGCTTTACAAATTCCCTTGCACACTCGAGACACAGGCGACGTTGAACGAGGCCTTTTCTCCATTTCATCAGCCATTTAATTAAGCAGGAATTGTTAATTTGCCCGGGACGCGGCGTCGTTCCACGCGAAAATCCGCACTTCAGTCCCCGCGGAACTCGCTCGAGTGTCGCACTTACGGTCTATCGGTACCTCTGAATAACATTAAGAATAATCACGTGCCCATACGTATATAAGTAACGATAAATCCCTCGTGTCGAGCGCGCCCTGCCTAATTGCTTCGTTCCGTTTGAACACCCATTCCGGTTCCCGCTTCTAAACTGTCCCGCTGACTTTGATCAATGCCCGTTTCGCTTGGCTAATTAGGAACGATCGTCCGCGTAAACGCGAAACTCTTGTTACGACACGAAGGAGAACGAACGTGTACTCCCGTCGAATAGCACGAAACAAAAAAACAAAAATTGCGTTCCTTCTGATTACAGGTGATACACTGCTCCGGCTATTTGAGATGCATCGTGGAAAGTCCAACGGGGGCGGAATACAAGGACGGCACCGGACGACACTGTATACGAAAAGTTGGACTGCTGGCGGTAGGCCATTCGTTGCCGGAAAGTTGCCTGACGGAAGTGAAACTGTACCAGAACATGTTCATGTTTCGAGCGTCCCTAGACATGAAGCTCATCTTCGTCGACGCGAAGTAAGAAACGAGACCGTTATACCAAGTGAATCGGGTTCTATTCGTCCGGGTTGTCTTGAATTCCTACGAGCAGTATAGAGTAGCGGCGGTGAACGGAGAAAGTCGAAACAACGGGGCAGATTATTTTTGTCGCGGCAATTACGGCGGCGGTGTTAAGTTGCGCCGTCGATATTTCGACGCCAGAGGGGTGAGGAACGGTCCTGTATACGGTTGACGGTCATTAAAATCAGTTTCGCGTTACACACCGCTGGTCCGTTGCTAGACATTCTTCCCTCCTCCAATTCCTCTTTTTTTTCCCGTTCCCTGTATATTCGCGCAAAACGAACGTCCCCGCCCGGACAGGGATGATATCACGCGCGCGGAGGATTTTTTACGCGCGTAACGCGCTGGGAACCGAACACGTGGCGGCGGATAAATACAGGGCTGGGCGACGGAACGCCGGATGAAATTTTATATCGAGCGCGGCGAATCGATTTCCGTGATGCGACAACCGCTCTGCGAAGCTAGAATTCGACGGGGGTCGCGGCGGTTTCGAGCATAAGTAAATACAAACACGACGGACCGGGGAATGTTTGCGGAGTAAAAAGAAGAACAAAAAGTAGTGATATCGATGCTGCAGCGTTTAACCATTTCCTTCGTGCTGTTCCAGCGTGTCTCAGCTGACCGGATACGATCCGCCGGACCTGATCGAGAAGACGCTGTACCATTACGTGCACGCCTGCGACAGTCTGCAGCTGCGACAGTCCCACGGAGTGTGTAAGTATTGAGAATCCATCTTACCCGCGGAACACGCGACAATTATAGAACTATAGTCCTGGAGAATTATAGTCTTGGGAACCGAACGTGAACGATGATCTGTCGCGACCACGCCGTTTTCACGTCGAGCTTTCCATCCCCGCACAGTTTTCATTTTGGAAAGCCTATTGGAAGTCGCGTATAACTTTCGTTTCTTCTTCGCATCTTTCGCGCCTCCCCTTGGACGTCCGAAGACGCTTGCACCCCTTTGCCAAAGGTTTTCATGCCGAAAGATTCTCATCGAGAAATGCGAATTACCGAACGTCAACGTAGAATCGAGCCGGTTCGACCGAAATAGGCCTCATTCCGTTCAACGGGTCGTAGTCCGAGAGCGGTCTCAGAGGCGTCGACGTGGTATCGGAGTGCTCGAACAAGAGGCTCTCGCAAGGCCAAAAACAGCTGACGCTGCTTAACTCGGCGACGCCCTCGCTGACGAAATATCCTTTGATCTCTCCTTTCCCTCATCCTCCCCGGGCCGGCTTTTGCGGCGATGCATCGTGTGTAACACAGCATTTCCCTTTTTTTCTTCTTCCTCGTCTCCGCCATTTTTTCCCCCATCCCTAGCGCGCGGCGCGCGTTAAAATCTAAGCATATGCACACGTAGTACATACGGCGCGGTACATTATTGATTGAACAATGCTGTTCTGGCGCTATGAGCCGAGTAGAAAAGAGAGGCTGCCCCGTGTGTACGCGTGTCTGTGCGCGAGCGTCGGCGTGAGGGTGGACAAGAAGGAGGAGAGACGAAGGGTGAAAAGGGGGGGTGGTAGAAGAGGAAAAGGGCGGTGGAGGTGGAGGAGGAGGAGGAGGCTGTTACCGCTATCACTGTTTGAACAGACTCGCAGTTTCACGAGCGCAACTCGAAGGGGCCCTGACATAATGCCACTAATGTCTGCGCCTGCGGATTGCACGATAGAACGTTCACGCTCGAAAATTTTCTTCTGTTTGCCCCGCGGAGGCGGCGCCCCTATGCCGCGATTTCGCGAACGAGAATTACGCTACGGGAAAAAGTTATTTCCGGGATAAGAATTTGTAGGAGATGACAGGGGTGGCCCGTGCGGTTACGTTTCAACGTGTTCTTCTTGTTCTGTTTTCGCAGTACTGTACAAGGGGCAGGTGATAACCAAGTACTACAGGTTCTTAACGAAATCCGGCGGATGGGTATGGATACAGTCGTACGTCACTATCGTGCACAACTCGAGAAGCTCCAGGCCGCACTGCATAGTGTCCGTTAATTACGTGTTGACCAAACCGGAGAACACGGACCTGATGTTGAACTGCGAGCAGAAGTCTTACTGCTCGAATCCAAGCAACCCGCCGAGCGCATCTCTGCCCACGCCTATCGCGAGCGGGGGCGCCAACGAAATGGACAATCACAGCCCGAGCTCGCCGGCGTTTCGAAGCAGATCGAGGAAATCGCCCGACGCCGATTACACGAACGGCGGCAGCTATCCGAGGCCGGAATACGTCGATCTGTCCAGCCAGAATCATTACCTGTCGCCGCCTTACCAACCGCAGAATGTGAACAGCAACTCGCACGAGGACAATCCCAATTACAATTCCGACTGGTTTTATCAGTACGGAGGTAAGCATTAATGCCGCGCACGTTGTAATGCAAGATTTTTGCCGATAACTCTGAATGAAACTAAAAATGATCTGCTTTCAGACATGCACCAGGACACCCTGGCCCCGGTGCCGCAGCAACCAGAAGCCCAGCATCCCCATCCCCTGCACCACGCCAATTCTCCCTCGAGTCTGCGACAGCACAGTCCGCAGGCTGTTCCGCAGAAGCACCAGCATTCGCCTCACCTTCTGGAGCATCCGACGCCACCGGCCACTCTGCCGCAAACTCAACCGCAACCTCAACCGCAGTCGCAGCAACAGCAGCAACCACCGCCGCCTCCTCCCCCGCAGCAGCAACAGCACAGCCCCCAAAGTATCCAACAGAACAGACCATACTCGACGTCCTCCAGCTCCTGTTGCAGCACGGACGCGATGGACAACCATCTGCCCAGCCCTCTGAGCCTCTACTCCGTGCCGCAGGGTTACAATCCTTACTACCATCACTACGTACCGGACTCCACGACCCCGAACCCGAACGAGGCCGCCGGCGTAATCATGTATCCGAATTGCGGCCTGCAGAACAACGAAGTCCACAACGCAGCGGCGGGCACAAGCGCTACGAGCAATCCGCCGCATTACGCGTCCCCGTATCAACCGCACACGACCGACTACAATACGAATAACAATCCGCCGAAGCACTTTCATCATCATCTGGAGCCGACGTCCGCCGGTTACACCAGCGTGATCGTCGACTCGCAACAGTACAGCCCGAGCTCCGTTCAGGACTTGATCCACCATCAGCATCACTACGAGGCGCACCATCAGTTCGTTCACTGACACCAGCTGAACGTGCCTTGCGTATAGCGCGTCGATACTAATTGCGACCGCGAGTCGCGTTATTGTGATACGTCCTCCGTGCGCGGTTATCGCCGGGCGAATAATAATTTCGGGCAAGAGCCCATGAACGTTGTAAACAGAGCCGTGTCGTTGTTGTTACGTCGGGCCGGTTCGAAGACGGTGCGATGGATGATGGACTTCAATTGATTTTTATCGCGAGCGGCCGGTTCGTTTCGGGGGCCTGCGTCGTCGTGGGTTCCCGGTGCAGCAACGGGACGCGACGATCGTGAACGATAATGGGGGACGATCGGTTCGAGGAATTGAAAGGGGGCAAGGAGCATCGGGTGGAAATTGGAATGCTAGGGATGTGGCTAAGTGTTGCCCGAATTTTTCAACAAGATTTTAGGAGAATAGTTGTACGATGGATGCGCTTAAGAAATTGAACATCGTTCCGCGAATCCGCAGATTGCGAGGATCGATCGCGTTTTGGAATACCGACCGATTGACGATTTATTTCGACAATTCGCCGGGACCGTTGTTACTGGACCTGTTATTCGTATACTTTATTCACATATCAACGATACTTAACTTTCTCGTCAAGAGTCTGTAGACCTCATTGTAATTACGTTAATTGCTTCAGGGTTGAACATAATTAAGTTAAGCTTCGTATTATCGTCGCGTCGCGGCAATCGGGAACGCGATTTTCGTTCTGTTTCGCGAGAACGCCTTCTAACATATCTTTAGCTGTTTGTTTATTTATATTGAATTTTGTTTGATCGTTTGCCACGTTGGTCAACCACTTTGGTCGTTGTATTTAATTAGGATTTTTATTCGATTACTAAGAGGCTTGTTAATTTAATAATACCGCGGCTAGCAGCTCGGACAGGACAGTTTAATATTTCGGATTGGCGGTTCGAGCGTATTTTCGAATCGAGGCCAAATTCCAAGGGAATATTAGAAGGGAGAAGATATACACGCTGGACGTGTGTTGCTGAAATTCTTAACGAAAGCAAGGGGCGGGGTGGAGGATTACGAATCGACGTTAGGATTTTATAGAACTCAAACAAGCACAGGCTGTTCTGTAAAAGCGCTGACAGCAGATCGTAAACGAATTAAGAGTTTCACGCATGGTTTCTGTATATATATCAAACGAACTAGTAGAAGGGCGATATAGATTATTTTGGAAACGAATCCGAATGAATGGCGCGAGGTACTTGTAACCCCTGTATATTGCTAGTTGTTTATAGCTATTAAGACCGACATAATATAAATATACTTAATATTTCTTAGATAGATCCGAAGACTGATCCGGTGCTTGTACCAACCGACCAAAGAGACACACGCGCCCTTCCTACGAAAAAGAAAAAGGAAAAAAAAAATAGAAAAGAACGAAAAAATGTCACCACTGTCATATCTTAACTGCCCTATTAGAAACACTATTATTTATAATCGATGTAAATTAATGGAGATACGATTTAGTAGCTGGGACGTGTTGATCCCCGCGTTGTACGATACTACTGTAAGCGTTGTAAATATTGTAAAACTAATAGCGCGCGCGCTGCATACCTATTGCGAGAAAAATATAATCGATATTTTCCTCTGACGATCTGTCTTATTACAGTTTTCTCTATCACACTCTTTCTGTTACAATACGTGGATCCTTTTTTTTCCAACGATGCGACGGAAAATTGGTCGAATATATCATTCCGTCGCGCACGACTGGGATTGTATTCGAACGGAAGCGAAGTAAGTTGGGCCGAACCGATTTCGATGAAAATCATTGATCGAATAGCATCGAAAACGGTCGTCCAATATATCCCTCGATAATATATTTCGTCTCGTTATCCTCCTTTTATTGATTTATTTTTGTCAAGGGTATATTGCGACGAAAGCATGGAGACCGAAAATAAAAGAAATTATTTTAAGATTTCATTTAATATTGGTTTATTGCCGTTCGCCATATACATACTACGTACCTGCGAGAAAAAAGATTCGACCATTCCGCAAGCGACGGGGTTTCCTTTCATTGCGGGGATTTCCCATTACCTCCAACCTGTTCTACCAGCAGGTACCAGCAGAAAGCAGATAACAAGAGCGGGGCATATTTTACTTCCCTATTGAATTATGGAAATTAAGCTGAAACATATGTATGGGCCCCGTAGGAAAATCACCCGCCCGTTATTTAAACGGTTTGCCCTCGTAAAAAGAAATGGGTGTTCTTTACTTTTAGATGCATGACCGGCGAAAGGCTTAGTAAGAACATTTTGTTCGATCTAATGTTACACTGGAAACATTAATAAAAAGGCGTTGTCACGAGGATCTATTAAAAATAATACGAGACATAATTATTTAAACAATTAATATAGCTAGAATCGACGCACTCGCTATTCCTTGCTATTATTTATCCCTGTCTACGTACTACTATACGTATATTAATGAAAACAAAATCTACGACCCCAGAAAAGCTTCTCAATTATCCCACGACGTAACCGAGGATCGACATCAGCATCCGTGCCCCGGAACCCCTGGATCGAAATCGAAGAAAACAACGATCCTGTTTGTCTCCTGTGTTCCCCCCAATTGTCACTAGACCGGCACGAACAATAAATTAATTGTACCTTGTACAATTCTTCGGGTTAGCTTTCGGTGGTCGCGTGCTTGCCTGCATGGGGTCGCTTATGAAGAGAGGCACGTGCCCCTTTATAATCGCCGTCAGCCTTTGCCTCTCGCTCTGCCATTAGAGCGACGTCTAAAAAGACAAGTTTCACGGGACGAGTCACTAATTTTTCCGTTCGGGAATGATATCATGCGGAGATCGTGCGATTCAAAAATCGACTCTAAATACTGTGGGAACTCGACGACCTACCATTCGTCGTTGCGACAATTACAGTCTACAAAATACCAAACTATTTTTATGCCTGTGCTCGGCGCAAAATATTTCACCGATTATTAAAACGAATACCTCGGTGCACCTCAACGGTACCCCCTTCGTCCAACGAATCATTCAAAGTCAACGTTTCTATCGTCACGATCGAACTGTTCCGTATTGGAACTGTTCGATCGGGCACTGCAATTCGATCCGGTGGCATTCGCACGATTACTGATCCAGCCTGCGTGGTACAGATCGTACATCGTGAACGTGCATCGGTCGGTGAGGTCGGTGTAACGAGGACACGGTGGCCGAGGGTGTTCGCGTTCACGAGGGCGGCTATTATCGAACGTGTGTAACTGGAACGGCGATCGCGCAGGAGGTGCCGCGTGTGCCTCGTTAAATTCTTCGGCCAACGAATGTGATTCAGCCACGATTCTGTGAAATTGCTCGATCACCCGTCGCGGGATGAGCCTGTTGCCGACGGCGACGTCCCGACGCTGGTCACGATTAAATCGACCAACGAAACGAGGCTACTCGGGGGCGTGTTAATTTGACTTGGATCTTGTTTGATGTTTCGGGAAACGTTCGCGGTGCAACGATAGCGCGTTACAGAATCGGCATCCGCGACACTTTTCCGTTGCCCAGGCGTTTCTTGAATTAATTTGATGCCAGTAATAGGTATCGCGATTATTCGTCAATGGGTAAAGTGACGAAACAATAAATGAGAATTGGTGGTTTCTGCGCGTGGCTCAAGGTCGAGGGAATCTTGGTCTTCCGCTAATTTTAGGCGAGGATAACAGGGCCTCCTTTCGAGCGTTTGCATCATCAAAATCATGCCGCCTGAAGCGTCAAAGACTCGAGATTTAATACACCCTTGACCCGTATCTACCTTGGCGCAAAAAGTAGCCCGACATTGCGGAGGAAACCAGCCGATCGAAGGAGGGAGCTGGCTACTCTGAAAAAAATTATTCACTCGGGTGGAATGTATTATTCGACATTTTATAATAAACACCAGGTTACAATTAAAAAATCTTTATGGAGGGTGGTTGGGCGTATTACGCTACCCAACGACACGTGCCACGCGTCCGGCAGGATTTTGCAGAAAAATCGAAAGAATAACACCGCGTGCTTCGATCGATTGGTCCAGAAATAACATATGTCCCGTGGCAGACAGGCTGAAACTGACCGTAATCCGGGCCCGATTAGGAGCATAAACGCGGATTCACGGGGTGCGGTTAAACTAAACACTCGGCAAATTGCGTGTCCCAGTGTAGGCACTTATATACAGGCATATCCAAATAGAGAGGGCGTGATGCATCCGCCTGATATCAAAGGGAAAAGCTTAACGACATAAATCGCTAAAATTATTCCCTTAATATCCATTACGAATAATTCGAGGTACCATAAATTCTCCGAAAGAAATCTCCCCCAACGTTTCCAATCGCTCGTCGCTGGGCCCGCATCGAACCTGAAGGAATTTTCCATAAAAATCTCACCGCGAACCAAGCCCCAGGTATTCGCCGTCGCGTCAGACACGCGTTCTACCCCCGTCGATCTTGCTCGCTGTAACGTGCGAACGACGACAACGTTTGCGGACGTTTTCGCGCACATTGGTAACACCGCGCGGGGCGTTCGTATAAACGGGGGAAAAAAATCAGTTGGTGAACGCGACTTGTAAATCTGGTATGCGGACGAGAGGCCAGGTGCCGTTCTCATCGACGCGCGTACATCGGCGCACGTAGTACTCGCGCGGACACGCACACGTCCGCGACGGGAACGGCGTACGTACACAGGGATGGATGGGGTTGTGCGCAATCAAGGCGAAGGGGTGCTTTAGCAGAGTCGCCCCACGGTTACCAAGGCAACGGCACGTAACACCGCCCACAACCCTCGGGCTGTCTTGTCCGATGTGTTTGCTCGATGATTTTATACCAATTACGGCCTATCCCCATGCTATTGCCTACTCCCCGTAGCATCGTCTGTATCCCTACCTGTGCCCTCATCGCCACCCACTTCGACGTTGTTGCGTATATCGGTCGGAAGGTGCTCCACTTCCGCTCTAAAAGAGACCCGGAAGTACCCGGTGCAAGCACTTGCGTACGTGGATGGGCAGATTTCGTTCGTCGGTTTACACCTGCGAGCAACCTCCGAGCATCCTGCGGAACTTCTGCAATGGCGACGGTCGTTATGGGGGTAGGCGTCGTTTATTCGACGGAACTCTTGGTTCCCTTGCTTTCGTAGGTTTTCGGTTATTTGTTATGTCGTTCACGTGACTTGAACTGTGCGCTTCGGCGAACCGTTCGCGTCGTTGTGAACTTCGTCGATCGATTCGTTTTTCTTTCCCCTCGCAGTCGCGTGTGAAACGTATCGGAGTGCCTCGGGGGATCGGGATACCGGGACGGTGTTCAATTTCTTAGATGTCACCGGATCGGGAGGGAACAATTACCGGAACGCACACGTTGCGCGCGAGTTAACCGGGCATTAAATGGAAATGCACGGCGAGGGGATTACGAACGATCGGGGGATAAATACGATGCATAATTTATTAACGAAATTCGATTTTCGATTCGAAGACGCGCCACGCTTTTCATAGGATTATTCTTATGCCGGCGTTGCGAAGAGTGAAAAGAAATCGGCGGGATTATGTAACATAATAATATTTATTATAAATAATATACTTTAGAAAGAAAATAAACGCTATTCTATAGAGTGGATATCTTTGAGATTTTATCGCTAACGGCAAGAACCAAGAAATAAATAATTAATAACATTCTGCGAAAATAGTAGCATACTTTTGAAAAATTGCACCTACGAATGACCTATGCATAGGGCGCAATCTATCGGCAACGTGGTGTACTGTTTCTAATAGCCCAGTCGTTAAGCGATCCTTTTGCGAGACGTTATCGTTCACGGATAAAGTACATGGAATTACAGTTTCCTAATTGTTAACTGGTTGCTACATGACTAATGTTACGTATGCAGTGCGCTCGATGAACTTTCATTTTAAACTTATAGCCTTTCCTCAGAACTTTGAACGTGCCTCGTGATATGTTCCGTATTGATAGTCTTTCTTCGTTCCGAAATCATCGTTAAGATTATCGGAACCGCTGTACATCGAGAATCCACGCCGTGACAATAATTCCCCTGGCACAATCGTAGGATTCGTGTAACAAAAGTCCGCCATCATATTCGCTTGCCTGTTCAATTGCATGGACCTGCACATTATCATCGTTTTAATAACATACACTGATTAGATACTAGAATACAAAACAAAACTTAACATAGAAAGGTTTTAAATATATCAGAAGGGTCTCAAGTCTCTCCTTTCGTGAAGTTTAATTTAATCCATTGAAATCAAGTAGACAGTTCAACATTGTGCTTAGCTAGAAGAATGGTTTCGCAGCTAGTTTTATTGCGTTAATAATTCGCGAACCGAATTGCGAGGGACTAAATGATACGTTCGTGGAATAGAAAGCTAATGATTTAAAAAGGAATTTCTGCCCGCGTGCAAGCCGTTTTTAATTCCCGTATCCATCTCGCATTCTTTCGTGAAGATAAGCTAAACAACCGTGTTCAGCGCGGCAAAGATACGATATCAATACCGCGCTGACGTTGAGTCACGAATTATTGTTTTATTAATTCCTCTTTCCTTTTCGCTGATGGATCTCCATAAAGCTGTGTAAACCGACAGGTCGTATTTGCTCTTTAGAATATAAATCTCGCGCGATTCACTCGGGTTCCTAGTTCGCCAAGTACGTGGCTCGTCCCAACAAAACGAAACGCCGCCTATTCTACTAATACCCATTGATTTTAATTACAATTAGATACGTTCAAACTACAATAAATCAATCAAGAGTGTTGTAATGTTTCTTCTTTTTTTTTTCAAGCAAATCTGGATGGTGTCTGCGTTGAATGAGAAATTAAAAGCGAAAATCGAGAACGACTTCTATGCATGCACCAACGGAGAACAGAAATGTTATCATCCGAAAAAAAGGAAAAAAGAAAAAAGGCACTTACCCATCTTTGTACAACCGATTCACTTTGAGAAACAGTATGCACACCAAAAAGAAAAGCAGCAGCAGAAGACCAGCAGTGATTCCACCTGCCAGAGCGAAATATATCAGCAGCTCATCGATTTCCTGAAACATTCAACACGCAACTGTTAAATGTCTGCTACGATAATAAATTACATCGGTTTGCGATCGTGCTAACTGTTTTTAGATACGATGATTTACTTCTTCTTTTTTTTTATAGTAGTCTTCAGGCGACTATAGCAGCACTCAAGGACAAGAAAAAACTCTCGAGGAACGAAAGGTGCCAATAGAGCGAGGGCGTTTAGAAAGATTGACGTCGATGCCAGTAAAACAAAGTGAGAATGCCAGAATGTGAATGAATCTTTGCAACGCGCGGTTGCCTCGCACTTCCTCTAAAGAGTATTTCGCAAGCAACGTTTAACGCACCGTGTGTCAACAGATTATGAACGTTAATAAATATATCGAGGGCAAACAGGAAGTTTACGAATGGCGTTCACGGTGTCGAAGAGAAAACGATGAAAAAGTATGAATGACGATGTCGCTGAACGGATCTAATATTCATTCCTTCGGGCGTTGATTTGCAATAGAATTGTTTATGCATGAAGCGAATCACTTTCGTCGCATAATTTCAGTGATTCGTCTTGCGCCAATGCAACCTTGGAGTCGCATAGTTGCATATGTAATAGACAACCGAGTTCGAGCTGTCGTAATTAGTGTTACAAAATGAGCTTTCATTGTGATCCTATGATTCTTGCGTGGCTCGATTTCTGCGAAAGCACCGACGCGTTCGCGCAACGTAAACTGAAGCTGTTCAATTTAATGAACTATTTTCAAACTCGAAGTGGCGTCCAAAAATTGTGTCGCGCGATTCATATGCACGTGCATTACGCGCGTACGTATCATGGCCGAAAGAATTTGTGTTCGGGAATCGGGATGCTCTGTTCGATTTAGGTGCACCAGAGATACGAAAAAGAGCAGATAAACTGTACTTAAACTGTGTACTCACCATGATAAATAAACTCTGGCTGAGTAAAGTAACACGGAGCACGCTGAAGACAATACTAGACTGGCGTGTACAATCAAGATATCGATATCAGTGCGTTATCTTGGCCGCCGTGATATCTGCGAAAATCTAGAGGCATTGTAAAACGCCCATTTAACGTAATCGTCGACTTTTATATACGATTTCCCTTTAAATTTCATACACAACGATGTAATAACACAGCGGTGGGCGTAGGAGCCGATGTCGCAGGGTAATTAACTGCGGGACACACAGCTAACGAGCGGTAATTGTTCCCCGAAACCGAGCGTTCGGTGAAAAGAACGAATTTCCTCGAGGTAGCAAATGCGAGCTGCGTTACGGTTGAAAACGCCAAGTGGATACCAGGATAATAATACGCTCGATAACTTTTAATCGCAGGCTGAACCGTTTCGCGATGTCACAGATTTCTTATAATTAGACACAACCATAGTCGGCGGACAGGAATAGGTGGCCAGGTAAGAGAACACCGGTGTAACAGACAGAGAGACGTGGAATGAAGTAAAGTGTGTAACAGTGCCAGCAAAGCAATGCTGAACGCTGATAAACCCCACCAGCCTGTGGAAGGTGTACGTGCACAGACGTGTGCGCACGGCTGATTTCTTGCAAGGGCATCCGCGTCCTCCGCGTTCACTCAGGTTCCCCACGTGTTATTCCAGCACGCGATCCTTTACGCGGGTATCGTGAAATTTTTCCATCGGAATCGAGCGTCGAACCGGCGGGAAGACACGCGACAGAAATGTGTACGATTTGCGTGAACGTCGCTCGCTTACTGGGCACACTCGTCTTTGGAGACAACTATGTAAACATTGCGATCGGGACAAACCCCTTTCCGTTTACCCTTGTTCAAGTATTTTATATTCGATTGTATGAGCTAAGAAATATGTATTTCTGTCCCGTTGGTTCGGCGGCAAAGTCAGATCGGATTTTTCTCTTGTTTTTTTATATTCTTTGTTATGCCGAAGAATGTATACTTTTTGTTTTTTAAAGGACACCTTTTTTCGTTCGGTTAAACAGGAAGAAGATGTCTGAAAGGATTACAAAAATATAATATTTTATTTGTAACAAATCCGATTACAAAATATATGCAGTATATGGATATAAAAACGAAACTGCAATGTTACACATATTTACACCCATACAGTTAGCGTATTATTTTTCAATATTTACACAATATCGATTAAGGTTGCATTATCTGCAGGCTTAGACTCATGCGCAAATGATATCATTACCCACTGCAACATATGTGGAAATATCATACTCATACTTATGTATAAGAAATACGGGATTGGCTGTGTAGAACCAATTGGACAGAACCATAAGCCTCTTCTTGTGCCATCTCTTATATGATGACTTAGGAAACTTGCTAGCATCATCCATGAGTAGTAACTAATTTTTGGACGATTAAAAGAGTTTGAATAAAAATTCATCGTGAGCCATAATGTTATAGGAAGAGTGGTGCAATGGAAGAATGGTCGTTTTTTCAAATGTGTTGCATCCTGTAAAAGGAAATGTTACGCTGTACAAGATATTAGTGACCCTAGTAAAAATACGAAAAATTATTGTTCTTTGGAACAATAATGTTTAAAATACGATAATCAGGTAAAAATATTTGTGCTGCTTATTTGTTCATTTCTAATTATCACAAAGCCGAACGAATTATTATTATAGTAGAATAATTCGTAGAAAAAGTATAGTCGATTTAAATGCAACGAAAGGTTATGATTCCACTTACATTTAATTTCCAAGTACATGCCGCGATAAAATGATCTATATCGATAAAAGACGATAAGCAGAAGCACCAGCAAATACTTGAAAAGTTTTGAATAAGAGATTTCTTTGACAAGTTTAAAATAACAGCCCACGTAAGTCCACCGACAATTGCATGAGTGACGTTGTCAAAAATCGCGCGTGTTCCAGGGCTCTTCCCGTTTTTTAGACCTTGGTCACCAATAAACGAAGAAATACCTATGGCACCAGTCAGTATCAATCGTAACCAAACTTCTCTTTTACCAGGAAACATTACACCAAACTACTTAAAAATAATAAAAGATTTATTGAATTCTTTGTTTTGACAGCTCCAGGGTAATTATGCTACAAAAGGGAGCTCGCCATTTTGAAACATCAATGCCACATACCGTCTGTACAGGTACACTACGCTAAACATTATACTATATTTCAGCTAAGTTGTTGTTGTAAAAATTGGACACATTTTGACATAAATTGTTCGTTAACTTAGAGGCCGGATTAATTTTTGTTCGCACTTTCTTATTATATACCGCGGGGTATTTTATTTTGTTATTACCCATATCTTATCTGTGTATATAAGACTGTAGAATAATATCCAGTTTGAGCCACGGCGGGATTCTTTGACTGCGTCGATGTCAATCGAAACAAACTGCCGTGACATTCAAAGTTTACTATCGAATAGTACACACGTTTCGGAACGTGTGCCCCGGTGAAATAAAGTGAAACAGAAACCAATTTTCTGTACTATTGCAAGCCACATTCACTTTTCTTATGGTAAATTAACATGTTTTCTCGTTAACAAATTGTTTCGAATATATATTGTTTTCAAAATCGCGAATGTCATATAGCTTTTGTTCTGAATTGATATCGTTACACGTTTCTTCTTTGCAGTATTGTGTGATCTAGCAAACACGTGCTACCGGATTTTATCGAACTATCTGATAAAACAGTACTATCAAAGTTTCCTCGCTAAATAGTTGCTGTAAATACAACTCAACAATAAACATGTCGAATTTCAAGGTAATGTTCAATTTTCAATGTATCCATTCAACACATCGTTCTTGTTTCTTTTGTTTTTGTCACAACGGCGATATATTTTTTATAACGTCGTTACCGCCAAGTTCTCAATTTTCGTGCATATTTTGCAATTAAATTCTGAAATATCTATAACCTTGTACAGCATGTATATACATTTTTTTTATTTCAGCCACCTAATTCCAAGAGCGAAGAATTCAGAAAGTATTTGGAAAGAGCAGGCGTTATGGATGCTCTTACAAAGGTACTTGTATCTTTGTACGAAGAGCCAGAAAAACCGGATGATGCTTTAGAGTATCCTTTTCAAACTAAAATCAGTACACATAGGTTAATATTTTGATGCGGCACTTGTAACGGTCATTGCTCTTCGTACGCAAAGTATTTCCTAAACTCCGTCATAGATATATTCGTCAAAATTTGGGAGGTATCACAGAAGTAGATATCGAAGTAGAATCGCTAAAGAAAGAATTAGAAGACGCTAAGACTAAGATCACCGAATTAAAGGCAAAGTTGGTAAAGTATGAAGCAGATGAGGAAGCGGATTAATTCGATGACAGAGTTATAATAGATTATAACTGAAATGCTAGTCCCTGCTGGACACTGGCTTTAACAGAAAGCCAGACCGACAATGTGCCTTAATATATAGATATAGTTAAATCATTTTTTAAGACAGTTTAGAACATAAGATTAATTAAGTTTCATTGACAAATTCCATTAATAATAAGTTCCTTTCCCAATCCATGCTTGCAAAAGTATCGCAAATGCTACTTCAGCATGTTATTCGACAAAATTATATGTAACCATTGATCACGGTACAGAGTTTGTAATCAAAATATAGAAGTCAGGATATGATAAATTAGCAAATGAAGCATGTATCTTATTTTTTCTTTTATGATATATCAACAACAAAATGTGATGTTTCGTCCTTTTTTTGAATAAATGTTTTCTACTTCTTTTTGTGCGTAATTATGCAAATATAAGTTAATTAAGCTTATAATATAATAAATGTGATTGAGAAATCTTAATGCGAGTACTGAAACAGCTCGTTAAGTTAGAATTCAGATGTATTTGTGGCAATATACATAAATATTCATGTATCTAACTTATAACCTAAATGGTATTGGAGTCCTTTATTCCATTGATAGTTGTCTCTGAAGGTTTTTTTTTCATTCACAGGCTCTTTCTTTGATAGTGTGATGAACCTAAAATAAACATAATATTACAGAGTTATATAAGAAATAATAACGCACATGAACTCAGCGAAGAATTTATTTTCTTATTATAATTACCCTTTAGGGTTTAGGCATTCATTGTGTGCAAATTGAATTTATTAAAAAAAGTTATCTTCTTCATGTTGGTTTCTCAGCTTGCCTACGCTTCACTTCCCAATTATATATACGTGCCATATTCACTTCTGTCGTTGTAAATTGATCTCTGACAAAATCTAAATCGTGTTCTACGTAACCTAGGATTCTCTTTGCTGCCTCAAGATTTTTTGTTAACGTCTCTTGCGCATCGTCTAAGCTATATTCCAGCATGACATTTGCCCCTAGCCATAAGCACACTTTATCGGTAGGTGGAATAACAGCCCTTGCATAAACTTGCTCGGATAAAAGAAATTGAGTTTCTAACTCTTTGCTGTTATCCTTCTCTTGCTGTAGCTTCTTAATCATTTCTAGAGCTTTTTCTAGATCTGGAATCTGTGTGTTCAGTCGTCTCCTCTTGTTGAGTAAGTTATATTCCATAAATTTATATTTCCCATGGTTCTCGTCCAATGTCTGCAGTACTTTGTCTGCTGATGCATTTGCAGGCTTTGCCATAAAAGCGTCGACATCGTCCTATATTTAGAAGATACAAAAAAATATATATAGATTTAGATATCAAAATTGGGAAATTCAAATATCGAGTCCCTTTTATGACCATATAAGGTTCGCGTAATTAAAATAAGTACACACCATGAATTCTGGTGCGATACGTCAATAATAAGAAAAATTATTATGAAAGGTAAAAATTAGTAAAATAGGAGAAACGCTTTCTTCCGTAATATTCTTTTTTTATGATCAATTTTAATGATAAGCCATGAGGATTACTCCTTCGTAAAAATACCCATGGCAACGTAACATAGTTTATATTGATACGATTCGTGTGCGGATAGAAATTTTATAATGCTATGTTATGGAAAATTGATATTTTAATGTACTTACAATAAATTCGGCCTCCGGTATTTCGGCGTACGACTTTTTCTCTTTATCTGGCCCGACGTCCGCTTTATTTTCACAGTCTTCCATCTTGAATTATCATATAAATGCTCATGACATGAGACCAGTTTACATGACTATTTCTACTGTATTGGAAATTTCTCTATTCCATCATAAATTAGTAGTGTATATAATAACACAGTGCTGTATTTGTAATTTCAGAACAAAAGTTTGTTTAAAAACAAAAGTTAAATATGATTTTGTAAAATATATATATGAATGTGCGTCAAATTTGGACTAAAATCTGCGAGGTGGTGACACCTGTCGGTGCATAGTTGCTTCATCGACCTCTATCTATGTATTACTTAATCCATGCTTTAATTAATGGAACATTAATTATGAACTTAAAATATTAATATATATAAAGCTGGAATAAAAGGTGCTCCAATAATAAAAGTTAACAGTCAAAAGTAGCAATAACATGCACAAATGCTTTTTAGTACAGTAACAGAGAAGAAAGATTGGAGATCAAAATAATAATAATAATAATAATAATAATAATAATAATAATAATGCGCTATTATAATAATTATATTAGTAATACAGCAATTAACATTCTGTTATTTACAAAAGAATGTACTCTCAAATTAAAATAAATTTACGCGTACCATTAGAATAAAAATCACGTATATAGGGCTTGTAATTAAAAAGTTAGAAGAGAAACTATAATAATGAGTAATAAGAGTATACCTAGGTGTTACTTTTCCCGGAGTGTTAGAGAAGCTATTGGATCGCAATTAATTTCCGATAAAGATAATTATTATCTTCTGGTAATAATGGAAGCTGTACGGGATTGGTTAAATTGAACTTTGTTCAGCGGACACTTGCACATTTTATTAATTACGAACTATTATTTTAATCTGGTAGATTCCCTGGCTCAATATGGATGTAAGCAACGCATAAGTTGGTAACGTGAAACAGCTTCACATAGATATCACACAATATAATTATAACAAGGGTCACTGTGACATGGACGAGACTTTTCTGAACTTTTCTTTTATTTCATCCTTTATTACTAGCGCATTCGGATCGTAAAATATTTGTTCTTATACGAAACGTAAAGTCGTCCGCTCCCGTTTCATGTTCACTTCTTGGAAGTATATATTTACAATTTCAAATATTATCCGATTAAAAATGATGCTTTAAAGCATCAATTAACGAAAAAATCTATTGACTATGGAATACAGGCAAGAATTAAATCATATTACTATCCTATCCACTCAGATCATTTTTGCTAACAAAATCTAACACGATCGAGCACTACCTGCTTCTTTCCTTCCATAGACGCTATTCAAAATTTTCTTCTCCGCGTGATCATTTTCTGTCCCTGTCTTCTAACATTCAGCACTGTCCACTCTAAATTAACCATCCACCCGCACCCCGTATATCCATGTACTGTGCACAGACAGACAAACCGAAACTACATTTACGATTGACGCGGGGCGCATTCCTCCTCTTTGATACACTTTATTGGCCTAATAGAGCCGAATTGTAGCTGTAACGTGTAAAGCAGAGTATACCCTGGACTAGTCGTCTAGACGTCTTCGACAAAAAGCTCCTCCTTTTGTGCGGCAATCACGTTGCATGCTAAACAAACGATGGACCCCGAGCACGTGTGAATTGGGTCGCACTCGATCCACATTGGGAAAGCATCGTTCTTATAATCAACTTACAATAAATCTGTCCCGAGGTGTAGCGAAATACTTGTTTCTCTAACAAGATTGTTGGATACCCTGCTGGAAACGATACTATAAAGAAAAAGGAGCGCTTCTCTCAATTTTATCCGTCTACCAGTTTTCTTGATCACGAAATTTTCTTCATAGCAGAACAACAAAAACTATTGACAATCATATGCTAATTGCCTCTTCAATTCAATGTACTAATTGCGTAATTGTTTGTACAATAAAATAGTGACACTTATCCATGGTACACCAATTTAATCGCAATGGCTGCTGCTCTTCGATCAACTGAATCCTCTCTAATCGCGCAACGAAATGGCCCGCTTCGTCTACGGTTGCGAAATCATGTCAACTTTCTCGTTCAGCACGAGCGTAGGATTAGCAGGCTAGAACAGATTAAGGATGTAGCGTTTGTTGTAGGCGCATAGATCACGGCGATGATGGCCCGTAACGAGTACGTGTCGAGCGACAGGGCGATCATATGGGTACGGGGTACACCAAACAGGAGTGATCCGAGCGAGCGAGTGACTGAGTGAGTTGGAGGTCGGAGGAGTATATTGGCCATTTCCGCAGGAAGCCCTAGGTAACCTGTAACCGCCATTGAGGTTGAAACTAACGTGCCATAGATCGCTGTCGTTTCATAACAAGCCGTTCTGAATTCGCCTGCTTGTAATCTCAACGTGCTAATCGATTGGTCTTTGCTTTTCCCTATCAGACCCTCGTTCCTCGTCTCTTCGTCTTTTTTTTTCTCACTAGAATAGAAGATATAAACATGTATGCGATCGAATCGTAGACAGCACTGGCAAATAAAGTAATTAGATTCCGTATGACCGTCCGTTTGATTGCGTATCGCGGGTAAATTAAAAATAGCAGGCCGATAGCGGAATCTGTGATTTAGATGAACAACGACAAGGGGATGCACCTTTGTAACACGAAGTTGCACAGTTTGTGGAATTCGTCCGTGTCGGGCACGTGACGTACCTGAGGGAAGAATTTCAGCAACCTGTGGGCCTGCCGATACCGAGGAACGGGGACAGCTAAGAAGGGCGCACAGTTGTAGTATTTGAAGCGTTCCATGTGAAACGAATATCGGCAAACGAAACGTGAAATTCACTCAGAAGTTAACAGACATTTGCAAGGCTTTAACGCCGTAGTGAAAGGTATACACGTACGAAGCGTATAATGCGCGATTGAATAGATACGCGGCCGCGTTCGAAGAATGAATTGCTTTCGGGTCATCGAAAAGAAAACCTCGATGCGTTGCCACCGCGACTGGCAACAATAGTAACACAAATAATACAGGCTAACTCTTGTTGCCCGCAGATTTAATCTGCCGAAATGAGTCACCGTTTTGACTTGGCGACCGTTAACAAAGACTGAGGCACGAGATTAATCAAACGATCGCGGTATCATCCAAGCAGAAGGAACGACATTATCGCATAATGACAATTGACAGGGAAATTCGTGGCCCCCCTTCTTTATGTTGGAAAATTTGAAACGAGTGTCAAATTGACGCCGCCATTCACTTTTGGGTACATTGTCAATAGGGCACGTTCGTCTCTAAGGGTGTCAAACCGATGTGCTTGTAAGAAACTTTCCCGAAAGGATGCATTCTTTACCGAAAAGGTCAACATAGCCGGTATTTGCTCGAAGCTAAACCTCGAGTTTACTTTGTACCATTCGACCGTAACATGCGGTTCATCCTAACGTTCCAGGAGAAGGTGGTTGATTTAACGAAGCGATATTTCAGTCAATATACATGAACCTTCAATGAAATCCAACGTTTACATGTCTGCTATTATTAATAAATCTACCAGAAACCTTTCTACGCCTGGCATGTAATAAAAAAAAGACGTCGATCCAGTGAAACAAAAGCGGCAACCTTCACCATAAAAGGAAAACAATTAGCAAAATTATAAAGGAGTGACACAAATATTAAGTGCTTTGCTGAAAAATAAACCCGCCCGACCAATCTCTCAACCTTAAAGTTCTATCATATTCTTCATATACACCCATCCGAGCAAGTGTGCATTCAAATGAATTATACTTGCCTTACCTCGCAATAGTCATTCTCCACGGTCTCAATGACACCGGCCCTACGTGAACGCCCGGCAAAAAGAGGCACGTGCGAATGTATGAATGAAAGTTTACGAGGATAGTAAGAACAGGTCAATCTGCCAATTGACCATTGGTCAGACGGACCTGCACGGAACCAAGGCTCATTGTCAGATCGTTTCTCCTTTCTGTTCATCTTCAGACATCCACACGGAACATCACTGCTCGCTCACGTGCACACGCTCGGCGTGTACCTACCACCACCGCGGAGAATTGGTCAAGCAGAGTGCAACAGATAAGGGTGACCGTGGTGGGGGATAGTTGACTCTCTAGTGGCCATTCGGAGTCAGTTGCTCTTATGCTTGCCAGACTTTAACAACAACCACGCCGGGGCTGTTGCAGCACGGGTCTCGTGACTCGAAACGTCACAGGTGCTTCGGAACAGTATCGAATACGAATTCACCCTAGTTACTCGTGCCGATTTCACTTACTGACAGTTGCATTGCGCGGATATTTTAAGCGACACCGATCGAAACTGTGGACGCTGAAAGTGACTGTTTAAATAACGAAGAGAAACGTGAACGAAGTTCGTAAAGAGTGAATCGAAACGTCGAAGTGCGACCTCAGGGCCTCCGGAAATTTCTGTGTTCACTGTTATTCCTCGCTTGTGGATGAAGAATGATTACGCGCGGCTAACAAAGCTTCACGAAGGACAGTCTGCTCATTTCGCAGGATTATTCGGTGTATCTTTTGGGGGAGTGTCGCGGTGCGACGTTTAGCAGGAAGCGTTCCGGTCGACTGTTAATTGTGAAGTGTACGACCCAAGTGGTAATTGTCATTCGCGTTGCTCGCTTGGAGGAACTGTAGCGTATCGTTCAACAAGTGTTCGAGATCTTTAAGCTCGAGGGTCGATGTCGAAGAATGAGGAGGAAGGAAGCTTGATTCGCGTTACGAATCTTCTCCTTGAGGTCGCGGAGATGATCGGGATCGAGGGAACAATGACGATCGACAGTTAAAGGAATTGTTATAAAAATTCGGCCGGGGTTGCGATCGAGGGGTTCGTATCAGGGGGGTGGGGGTTGTGAATATTATGTTAGCAACGGGATTATGTGCGTTCCTGAAGGTGCTGGCGTTGGCGGGAAGCGTCTCGGCGCTCCTGCCAGAGGATTTCGAGGATCGATCAACTCCTGCTGATCTCCAAGAGGAATGCGCCTCGAAATGCCCGGACCTCGACTTAAACCAGGTCAGTCAACTGTTAATACATAACAGGGTAATCAAAATAGTTGCTGAGCCGCGTGACACGCGACTGGTATTTCGTTTCCACGGTCTCGAGATTTCAGATCCGTAAATTACCGCGAAATCTTATCGACGATATTACCCAATTGGTTCGAGAGTTCGAACGACACGCAAAAATGGAACGAAATCGTCTTTCCTTCGGCTGTTTGCTCCATTCGAAACGCGACGAAGCGTTCCACCATTTGCTTCGGTACCTGTTGCGTTCCCAATGCGACCAACCTTCGCTCTGTTTAAACAGAGATTGGGTGGAAAGGTGCGATGTAAAAGATCGATGTTTCTCTGTTCTGGAAGAAAGTCCGCAGGTTATTTCGTCGGACCACTATATGCCAGGAGACGCGGCGACAGGCCCGATAAAGCGTATCACGTGCAAATCGTTTTTTCTGTGACATACGTTTTAGCGGCGTTTATCGATACCCCCTCGCCATTACCCCGCGATATTATTATACATACATTCTTGTTACGAAAGTGTCGCCAGATAAAAGTCGCGAAGATTGTCGCGTGGCCGGTCGCCTTGTACGGCCGTTCTTCAATTAAAAAACCGCCCGAGATGCGAGACGATCGCTAAATTGTCCGTGCGATGCGCAATATTTTTTCCGCCGCCGTATTTTCATAGCGGGTGCATGTTTTGCGTGAACGTGACTGTTTACAGCAATAAATAATCGCAATCGTGGGGAAATTTCTTTATCAGCCGCGATTCCACGGCGAAGAGGTCAATAATGTTGCGAGGTTCACGTTGGACCATGAAACAAAACGAAGGAGAAATCGATTCGCGATCGTACGTCGCCGCCGTTCGATAGCCCTTTTTCGCAACGCGGGTTGACGATTATTTTCTTCTGCGCGTCGAATCTGTCCCTGTCCATCGAACCATCGCTGCGTTCGTCGTCGGCTCGGTCGTCGCGCGCGCACGCGACTATTTTCGCCGTCGAATTTCGCGGCCCGCAGATACGTTTGCCGGGTCTCACGGGAATGATGCAACTTTCGTTTGCGGACCGAAAATAAAGCGGTTTACTATTTACGAGAAAGAGGATAAAGTAAATGATTCGCTGGAACCGCGAGGAACGTTCTGGCAGCGAGGCGAACGTAGCACAAAAATGGCTCCGCGCGAAGGACGTATCAATTTAAGTCCACTCTCCATCCCGGCTTGTACCATTCATTAATTAACTTAACTACATGACGGCGCATCATCGCGCTCCGTAAGCACGTTCTCGAGGATGAAAAACGAGTTGCAACGGATACAGGAGTTTCCAATCGTTTTCCCCTTTAGATTTCGTTCCACTGTTTATGCACCGAGACATCGATTTGCTTGTTCCTGTATCCTACGAGACACAGCGTCGACGGTCAACGGATCGTTTCGTTTAAGGATCGCTCGGTTGCACGGTTTTCGTCCAATTTCTTTTCTTTCTACCCTACGGTTCTCACAGCCGGTGAATGAAACGACTGAAAGGATGCATCAGGCGAGATAAACGGAACAAAAGACGGTCTGGAGAAATGATTAAACCGATCCTGTCGTGGAGAGTTTAATTGATAATTGCTACCAATTCCGTTCACGCCAATTGCCAAAAGACACTGATTACGAGCTTTTCTTCTATTTTCTTTTTACGGCGAGCATGTTCACACGGGCGACGGGAACCGTTCGTTTCTATGGGATATCCGCATGCACGCGTGGACTTCTTCTCGACTTAATTGAAACTCTCGGTCCTCCGTTTCGTAACAACAGAGAGATCTGTTATTCCACATTTCTATGGGGCTGTCGCGTTTATCGATATCTCGAAACTTTCATTTCAATTATCCTACGTCAGATAAACGAAATCACGGGCCGAAAATCAACTTCGTGATCCCTTATCGCCTCCTACGTTCTCCTCCCGATCTCGCTCGCTTTTTTCACGCGTCCACGATCTCGGGGCTCGCAGGGTCACCGAGGGAACTATCGTCGAGCACGACGATAAGAAGCATCGATCAGGGTTGGCGCGCGGCGAAAAAGAAAAAAATGTGACACGATTTATAAAATCTCGATACATAGATCGACATCCGTGTTTACGGTGTGTCTCGCAAGTACGGCGCCCATGGTATTTACTAAACGCGAGTAGCAACGAAGCCGGGTTATCGTATCTTGAGGTGATGCCTAGAATGACCTTACCACGCTTGCATAATCGAGATGGTTGGCTTTCTAGAAACTCTGTCGTTCTAGGAATTCGACGCGGGACCAGGCGTCCCGTTCGTGAATTCCGTTCAGAATTCGTTCGATACACCCAATACAATCACCTGTCGCGAAACAATGCGCGGACAATTGAACGGAAGGAGGGGCGTCGAGAAGATTGGCGCAATTGCTCCCTCGGACGGCGAACGGTTTGCCCGTTTCGTGTGGAATTCCGCAATTCCGTCGGCGCTGGTAAATTTTCCCCTTTAATTGAAAAATAATTACTTAAACGGCGCAGGCAATGGATCCACGCCCACGCTTTAACCTACATACGATTTCGCAGCGCGCAAAACGCGAGCCGGCGTAGAATTCGAAGCGACAAATACCTGCAAGGATTCGAGACGGGCTGGCACGGAAATCTGCTCGCGGATTCCGAATTCCTGCCGGCAGACGAAACTACGTAGAATCCGGAGGATCGTTCGACGTGCAATATTATATGTGTAGCCGTACACAATGAACTTCCTGTCGGCCACATCCTCTCACCTACAACGCGTGCCTCGTTACCTGCCCCGGGGGTTCACCTCGAAGTGCATCGATAATCGTGCGAAATTCGAAATCGTATTACTCGATCGGCGCACGAGCTTCGTGCGAACGCGACGCTTCTAGCGGTTTTCATTCCTTTTTCGTGTCGCTATCTTTCCTTTTTTTTTCCCTTTCTTTTTCTACACGAGAAGCATGCTTCGAATGACGAACGTTTCTTGTGGAAGTAAACACGTTGCCGCGAGTAGCGTGTAGAACCCGATAATCGTCGTGAAACGATTCGGATTATTAGCAAACAAGCTACATCTTTATCTGCGATGTGAAATCGTAGTAGCGTAATCGAAGCCAGATTAGCCGAGGTTCATTTAAGTTTATTGGAAATTGAACGTGAAAGATGTCGCCGACGAAAGAGCCGAATGATGGACGATCCGTTCGATCAAGTAAACCGCAGAGAGGACTGATAATTCGTGGGAGGGCGACACTGTCAACCGATCGTTTGGTGAAACGTTCCCGGCTATCGTTGATTTCCATCGTTCGATATGACAGCGACGCGCTCGAAATGTCTTTCTAATCCACGTGTGTGGAAGTTTTCGGTGTATTCAATCCGACGTGGAGTTATCGGGCAGCGATCTACGGTGGTCGCTAGGGGATGGTGAGATTCAGTCCTGGCGCGGTTCGACGGTTGAATTCAAGAGCGGCCGCGCATACGGGTGGGAAGCCCACATCTTTCGGAATTTCGTGAATTCGTGGAAACTTTATTCTGAAAAGCCAAGGGGACACGCTTGATTTCTCCTCGCCATTCGCGTATTAAATATCCATCATGCAGTGTCCCCTGAAATTACCGAACACTTCGAAGCGGAGATTATAATAGAAAGAAATTGTCACTTTCGTGAAGTAAGATCGATAGGACCTCGAGAGATAGCTCAATTCGTCCTCTCGGACCTTGGGGCCGAAAGAACAAATCCTGGGAACGCAGGGTTTCGGCGCCTTTTGCGTGACGTCATGCGAATTAAAACTCATGCAAGTAACACAAGCACGCGCGTGCTCGTGCAGCGTACAATACCATGAAGATCGTAACGAGTGGCAGCTGATGGTGGCTGTTTTTAATTCGTCCCGCGATCTCGAAGGTAATTAATGAAATTAAATGGCGACTGTGCGTACGAGCGCCTACGGCAACCCTAACAGCGAGACCTCGTCGAGACGTTAAAATTAAAAACGATTAAACCTCGTGATCTATTTCCGAATAACTTAAACTCGTGAACTCGAACGAATTCTTACGCAACGTTTCAGTACGATGAATCGTGCGAACGCTTTTCCACTGACAAAGAAATGCATCCTGTTCTTTACGCTAACGAGTGCAAAGCGAAGCGGGCGAGGTGATGCGTGTCTTTTTAATTCACCGTGTAACGCGAGAATAACTGGCGTGCATCGTAGACGAATGCGATGCTCGCGAACGGTCGAACGTTGAAACGTCGACTGCATCGTATCACCGAACGGTCCCCGGGAGCGGAGGGAAAGGAGACGGGCACCGTTTCAGGTGTTTGCCAAAGACAAACCTCAGACTTCAAAGGTAGATGTTCCATCCGAGTGGACACCGTCCGGTGTACACTCAACACCGTGCGACCACGGCTTGTTCGAGACCGCACGAAAACAAAAAAAACCTGATACCCTTCGCCTTCGGGTTGAAACACCCTGGGACGCTTTGAACGCGTCAAAGGCCTTCGAGTCGTATTATTTTAAGATTCGAAGATTACCGTGAATTCTCCACCTGCTTGGTAGCCACCGTCCACCCGGGGGTGGGATCGCGTTGCTCGCGACACACTGAACTCGATATTTCGTTTATCGTCCTTCCGACGGAAAATTTGTCGATCGAGTGCGCCACGCGCGAATCCATGCTTACAATGATTGATGCACGTCTGACGATAATTAGCGTATGTTCAAGTAACGACTGTTGGCGAAGGCCTTGGGAAAAGCTTGGATAAAAATCTATGATTCCGCGTTTCGACTTGGTGGGAAGACGCGGTGACCGGTCATTATACTTAATCGTCAACGCCGGTGCCTTTTATGGAGGAGAGGTGCAACAGTTGGCGAACGCTGTCGAGCATGACAAAGACGTTGAACGTAACGGAAGGATGTGCGGAAGGACTAGCAGGTACACATCGAACGATTACCTCAGATCAGATAAAACATCAGCCCTTCAACGGCTGATTTCCGTTCCCGGGGATGGACGTCTTGGCTTTCTGGTGGGAACAGGAAGCAGGGACAGGGGCGTTCCAATGAAACGGAGTGACTGTTTCAGATCCGTTGACACGATAATTTCGAGGCGGCTAGAAAAAAAACGATCGAGGGGCTTCGCAATTTGGGCGTGAGCGCGCGTGAAAAGTCGAGGAGGGAAAACAATGAAACGGAGATTTGAAGCGGGTAAAGGAATTCCGTGTTGCCGAGAATATATTTTAACCAGCGGAACGATAATGTTCTAGGGATAATACGCGCGATGCCCTCTCGCACGGCGCGGTGGTCTAGGCGGTTTGATTAATCGGGTGCAAAGTTAAACGAGCGTCGTGCCGACCGAGGGCGCAGGGAAGTAGAAAACGAGATTCCCCGACAACGGAGAGGAGAACGAGAAAGAAGGAAATCATCGTAAAATTGATACAGCCATCGCCGGCAGGCGATAGTCGGGGAAAACACTGCGTCGCGGCGTCCCCGCGGCTTTCGTTATCACGAAACTCGCCGCACCCGTCGTGCTTTCCGTTGCTCCGACGGGGAAATAGAACCGCCGTTCACGGTTGCTGCTCCTTTGCGTTCGCGCGAAACGGCGAACGTCGATTGAACTTTGTACGCGTCGAATTTACGACAGGGTTGGACGAAAGACGGGGGCAACGTTCGAATCGTTCCTCCACCGAACTACGTTTCGGAAACGTGTGTACCGCGATACGGTCGAGCGTCGAACTTTCGGTCGTTCAAAATTGTACGTACAGAAACACTCCTTTTAACTTTATCCGCGCACCGTGGCACGAAAGGGAGAAAAAAATCCGACGCGAACGGCGGTAACGGTCGAGTCGCGTAACTCGCAGGGGGCCGCAGAAGATAAATTGAATCGCTTGCCAGCTTTAAAAGATAGCAAATTGTTTCATCCGGTTCAATTGACACCCCCTGCATACCTAGACCGTCGCGAACGAATCGCCGAATAATCGCGACAAGTCGCAGGTCTCCTGGCACCCTCTCCGATGGCGCAGTCGTTACACCGTTTGCACCTGTACGTTGCGCGTATCCGGCGTACAGGTGCGCGTCCGGTTTTCAATGGAAACGTACGTAAATCGTTTGAAACGAGAATTCAAAGCGGCGGTGCGCGTTCGAGGAATCGACTAGATCAAGGGTGGCGAACAATTCGGGGGTTTATGGCAGGGGTGAGTAACCATGCGTACGGCCATGGGAATTTCGGAGTTCAGCTAGTTCCTACGCATAATTAATTACCGTGACGAATCATATTTATTCGTGGATACTATAGGCGTCACCTGCTCGTTGACGAATTTAAATCATCGCGTGCAGGGCCGCGGCCGTAACGAAATCTGTGGGCGACTGTGACATATTTTTGCATATTTTATAAGAGTCAATATTACCGTAAACTATTCAGCATATTCAACATTATTAACTGTGCAAATCGATATTATTATTCATATATAAATGGAAAGTATACCGATGTATCCTGTACAGATATTTCAATAAATGCGATTTGAATTACCCGAAACGAACGTTCCCCGTTGAAAGCTGCCATCAATATCTACGAGCGCAAATGCATATCACAGAGACCTCCCTTTCATTCAATATTTTCTGTTCCAGAATCGAACGGACGATTCCAGCTCGGAGGTGGGATGTGGCGTGCGCTGCAAGATCGACCAGGTAAGCCCCTCGAAACTATTTTTACCGTCGGGCCGCAGTTCTGATTAGCTTTAATCGGTCAGCTCGGCGCGGGCAATTCACGAGCAGGAACGAAATCGCTCACGGATTTTCCGTGTCCTCTCCTTTGGCAATTGGCACGGCGATCTTAAACGCGTGTCTAAGGGTGTGATTCTCGCGTCGGTCGCAAATTGAAAGTTCGCCGGGCGGCATCGTCGGACGTTTAACAGCATGGTCGAACGTCGGAGACGAAAATGAAGGGACGCCGCGGCGCGTCGGTCCCCCCCGTAACAATGAAAGTACTTCCGCTGCTGTCCCCGGGGTGTCTGGGCCCGGTGGTGTATAGAGACGGTAAACGGCAAATAAAAACAAAGTCAGGCCCTGAGCCCTCCCTTTCTCGTCTCTACGCTGATTCGACGTTAGAGCGTACGACCGGCCAAAGTCAATGAATGGATGAACGTGTATACGTATTACGCGTACGAATGAAAGAATGGACGGGCTCGTACGGCTTCGTGGCTTTAAATTGGATCGCGTACAAGTGCGTCCTATGGCGGATGTCGCCAAATTGCCGTGCGACTCCGGATTCACACTCTCCGTTTGCCCGTCCCTTTTTCCGTTCTTCTAGCCCGCTCTGTTCGGCCCTGAAACGGAAGTCCAGCGGGGAAAGCTACAGAAAAACCCTTGGCCGCCGGGCACCGTACCGCGAAACAGCAGTTCTGTCGTTCGAACGCCTGGCAAGCAACCCCTCGTGTACGCTTCTTTAACGAACCATTGTCCAACGATAGCCCTCGAAATCGAAGCTAATGATACCCCGGTTTTACGCGTAGTCGGTTAATGGTTTGCGAGTAACGACTGTTGAAATTATTGTCGCAAACATTGAACGGTGGACGCTTCGCGGAAGAGCAAACGAAGGTGTGCGGTACTTTGGGGAAATCACGGACGATCGTTAGCACGTCTACGCGTTTCAAAGGGAAAGGGTCCCGGGAAAACGAGACAGAGGAAAGGGACAAAAGACGAGACTGGGAAAGGATCCCCACCGTGGCCGGAAGGATATCCAGCAACGCGTGTCTCCATGGTAGGAAACGAGAACCGCAATTAATGCCACTAAGAGTACAAAAGAGACCGCGATGCACTTAATTATCGCGTGCCTCAAAAAAAAGAAAAAAAGGAGCAGGAACGTCACCATTAAACCCTCTGTCCCTTCGTCCTACGTAGGGTGGCCGCGATATCTGTGCTCGTCCCGTCGTCGATCGCGTGCGTTTCAAATAATTTCGTGGCACGGGATTGCGTGCCGGCCGAAAGGCCTCGAATACCACGAGTACGGTAGGTGAATTGCGCCCGAAACGATTTCCTCCCTCGCCTCGTTTCACGGTTCGTACGTTCCAGTAACGCGCTCGAATAACGGTTAGCTTGCGGTCGACGCGATCCGAAAGCAAGATGCTCTACTTTCTGCTAAACGCAACCCTAATTGCCGTCCGCTCGTTAACGCGACGGTTTAGCCGCGTTTCGGCGATGAAACGCGGTTCACATTATGCGTCGCGCGCGAATCGTCCGGCGGCGAACGCGAATCGAAGCGACGGTGTAATAATTAATTCGCCACGAATGCCTAACTTTCGTGTAAACGCGACGGAGGAAGTTCGCATGATGAGGTTCGCTCGCCTTTGACGCTTCTTCCGGTGATTTCACAGCTTGATGGCGGGGAACTTATGGATGCTTATGGAATTCCTTTCGTGTACGTGTACGTTTTTATACTTCGCTGCACGATCCGTGCACGAGGGAAGTTTACATGCGCGCACGGCGTTTCGATGAATTCGCCCGCAGGACTGTTTCTGTGCCCTTCTAGGGGAAAAGATCTGGTAGAGTAGTCCCGGATACTCGAGTGCTTTTGTAAAGTGGTAGACCACCGTTTGCGCGACATGTCCGCGACAAATGTAGGCACTCAGCATTGACTACCAGAGGCTACACCACTTACGCAGTGTACCTACGCCACCGTTAACGAGTCTCTCCAGACGGTATTCTTCTCTGCTTACGATGTTTATCAATAAATATCCCCAAGTTACCCATCCACTTGAGATCAAATCCGGAAGCTAATGAATTTATAGTTTCTGTAAACATATTGTCCCCTACGTATAACATCGTGTGCACGCCCCATTATTTACGGCTTCTGTCGCTGATGCACCGGGGCATACGCGTCCAGCGATCGAGGCTCAAACGAAACGTGTAGAGGACGGATGGATCCTCTATTCGTTAAATCGCTCGTGGTAGGATGAAGATCTACGATCTACGGGGAGCCGAGTAGAGCGAGGGCCAGGCTGGGGCGTAATGTGTGTTGAGGTTTTAATGAGGAAGTGAGAAATTAGCGGGCACAGCGTCGAGCCGTTGCGCTTCAGCTGTTTTCCACCGTCTGATAGTTTTGTCAACCCCTATTACGCGACGGTCGTGCCACGAAACCGAGAGGATTACGAGCGTTTAAACGAGCCGAGCCGAATTCGACCATGCTGGATCGGAACGACACCGCGCGCGGATGGGGGGGCAGGGGGGGCAGAGAACGATAGTCGAAGAAACGCCGAGGATTACGACGAGCAATTGAAAAAACAAAAAAAGAGGGAGCGGGGGCAAGATTGATACAGGCACGAAGCAATGAATTGTCACGAGAAAAAAAAAATGTATGATTAAGACGTTAAAAATTATCGTCGCCTAGGGTCGATTACAGTGGCCGTTTTAACGATCGTGTATTATTGCGCCAAGATAAATACGTACCCGTTCGATTCTTTTTTTACGCGCGCGACGAATTCCATCGTTTCGTATCGACTATCTTTTCTTTCTGCGCTCCGATAACGGAGCTCGACGTACATATTTTCAACCCGGGATCGGATCGAGTGTACAATTCGTTTAATACGCGACCGCTCGTTCCGCGTTCGATAGGTCGATTGGCTGGAATAATCGCGCACCGCACGGATCGCGTCGATGTCCCGTGCCACTCGCAGAGCGCCTTGATGCCGCGAAATCGAATCGCCGTTAAATCTTTATTAGTGACGTATTTGTTCAATGACGGTGGTTCCATTCTCTTCTAGACTTGTCGGACTAATCGACCTATGCGTCTGACGAAATTGAATTCGTTATTCTTGCGTCACATGCATCAAATAAGTTTAATGGCGAATGATTCGAAGGAAGTCGAGAAATGAAAATTGTGTTATCCATTTGAACCATTTTTGTCAATAAAAATTAGCGCACATTTATCGGCGGCGGGGAATGTTTCATCCCGGCACTTGGAGCTCAACGCACAGTTGACGCAGGTGCAACGGTAAACCTGCTGAATTAAGTTTTCCGTATCGAGCTTATTATTCTAAAATGTCGAGAGGCGTATCATTTATGTGCGGCGCCTCTCGAACGCCGCAGAGTGTCGATCGGTCTGACAATTGGTAAATGGCCCTCTCGTATCTCGGGACGCGATGTTGGAATAGCGATTTTACTAACAAGCGCAGCTATCCAAGCTACGATGCAGCCAACGTTGCTAGAGCAATTTCTAACAGGGCACTCGGATTTCATTAAGAACGGAATTAAACGTCAATTATCAGTGGCGGTACGTATTCCTAGAAATAGGAGCAGGAAATGAGGATGAAGTATGCAGATTCGTCTACTAGATCATCGTATGATACTTGAAGAGGATGAACGAGTTACAGACGTCGGTGATCGAAAGCTACGACTCCGGGAGCAACTATCAGAAGCTGCTTCCTCCTGAGGTTCTTGAAGTGGCCGAGAATGCTACGACCGCTTTAGTTTATTTACGTTTCACCGAGCACGGTTTCTTTCAAGATGATCTTGAAGATCTTGGGTCCCTTCTTAAAGATGCTCTGCACTCCACAGTTTAGAACCGATGGGCCGTCGGCGATTTATGTTTTCCAACGGGGCCGTTTAAATTCGAAATGCAATAAAATAATCGTCGCCGATGAATTTTCCATTGAGTAAGATCACTTTATATGTAGAATGGCTTAATAGCCGAGTCGACGTAGCAACGAAATTTTCTGAGGGATAACATTGCCGCTCTGACGGCACGTTTATCCGGTGAAAACGTATCTGCGAAAAAGTCTCATACGAACTACGACGAAACGATCAATCTCCCTCTCCTCATCGCGGATAAATGCACGCGCCCGTCTGTTCATGGTTCGTTCGTTTTCTTCCACGGCTTCGTCTTCGACCGGCTTGTTGTCGCCCACAAATGCCCACATCCTCTCGTGCAGAAAGTTAATGCGTTAAACTTCGGTTCGCAAATCCATGCTCGGCACGAACCGACCGGTCGTTTTATGAACGTGGGCGTTACTTGAGGGCACGTGCCTCGTATATACGTTCTTGTCCATCTCTCGAACACGATTTCGCCTCCAAGACGTTCCAGTTACTTCAATGCCAAAATGATGCAGCATGTTTCGGTCGTTATTGCGATCCATCGTCTCGATTTATTCGTTACGCCTCGGGGGAACCGAATCTGTACATCGATTAAGGGGAAATGTGTTCGCACGAGGTCACATCGGATATTGTGCTGCAATAGCTCGAAAGGGGTTGTTTGCATAGCTCTAGATATTTCATTTGCAAGCTTGATGAATTGTTCGATTAATAATTTGCTGAATTGTAATATATTTGACGCGATCAGAAACGTTGCACGGTAACATTGCGTAACAAGGTCTGACAGGTGATACGTTATATTGTTTGTGTCTGTTGCAGTGTACGAAAGGCTGTGGAGCTTGGCAACGAGCACTCGACACGAGCTGTCAAGCAGTTTGCGTTAGTATATTAAAATCTTATTTCTCATCTCTAACGTTAAACGTCCAATTCCCTTCCGTTCTATCGTTCCACTGGGCGCGGACTATTGTTCGTTGAATTTAACAACAGTGCTTGGTTGTTTATAGAATGGAACGCAAGAATTGCTGCCGCCAAAGGAACTCTACTGCGTCCTGGGCTGTCACGACGCGCTGAATCGTTACTTTCAGCAACTGAAAGGTAATGCACACTTCACTTACGACAGTGAAGCACTCTTTAACATTCGTGAATATATCGGCGTGATTCCTGTGTACACCTCTATAGCTGCCGTTCTATTCAACAATATTCTTCTCCGTGCAATACGGTGTTTCATAATTGGCTTCGTTAGAAGTTCGCAAATTCTTTCGCGTAATAATCAACCGGGTCTACCCTTAGCTTCTCCTCCTCGTATTGCTCGAAGTTGCTGGTGTCGTCGGGGGACGCGCATTTCGGTACGAAGCTTGGCTGTATCTTTTGATAGTAAATCTGGTCCCAATCGGTCGTCTGGAACCACCTGTGATTTTTAATATCAAGGATGCCGCCCTTCAGATTTCCAAACCGCCTGCTCAGATCCACTTGCAATATGTTCCTCAGAATGTCCCTCAGCTCTTCGCCGAAGTGGTGCGCGAACTTGTATTTACCAGCGACAATTCTCTCGTATATCTTCATCGGGTCCCGCGAATAAAACGGTGGATAACCGGCGTTCATCTCGTAAATTAAAACGCCGAAGCTCCACCAGTCGACGGATTGGCCGTATCCTTTCGACAGAATCACTTCCGGCGCAAGGTATTCCGGGGTGCCGCATAATGTCCACGTCCTGCCATCGATCATCTTACAGAATCCAAAGTCTGTCATTCTGATATAGCCGGTGTCCTGAATTAAAATGTTCTCCGGCTTCAGGTCCCTGTAAACTAAACTGCAATGATGAAGGTACTCCAGGGCGAGTACCACCTGTGCGGCATAAAATCGTGCCAACGATTCGTCGAATTTCCCCATACGTCTCAGATGCGTGAACATCTCGCCCCCGTTAATATAGGGCAGCACCATGTAAATGTACGAATTGTCTTTGAAGCAGAACTCCATGTAAACGACAAACGGAAATCTCACGCACTGCAGTATTTTCTTCTCGTTGAACGTGTGGTCGACCTGCTTCAGCTTCACGATCTTGGCTTTATCCAGGATTTTGATGGCATAGCAGTTGTCGGTCAGCTTGTACTTAGCTAGTAGGACGCGACCAAACGCGCCGGTTCCGATTGTACGGTATTGTTCGAAGTCGTTCAGAGTGACGCTGTCCGTTTTGTTCTGCTTCCATCTTTCGAAAAACGCTACCCGTAAGCCGTCCAGTATTTTCTGATATTCAGCCAATGCGTGTTGCCGATCCAGATTCATCGCCCGCCACACGAAATCGCGACCGGTAGCGAATTGACTTTCACGAAAGAAACATTGCGGTTAGGGCGGACAGACGGAATCCTCGTGCAACATTGACGGTGCGATCGGCTTTTGTCGATCTCACGTGCGATAATTCGAACCAAATGCCCCGCGATTCCTTTCGCCCTTGCATTTATATTAACAATCGACCTCTATCGCGCGAACTATCAGCGGAAATAGGTGTTCCACCGGCACCGGCATTAGTGGCGGACTCGTTGACCGCAACATCTCTGCGACTGGGCTGGAAGGGAATAGATATCGAAAGACGCGGAGGTGGTATATCGTACTTAGTGCAATGGAGGTACGAGGAGTTGGCAGAAACCTGGCAGTACTGCAGAAATCAGTCGTGGGGAGAGGACGATCAAATCCTGGTCGAAAATTTGCAACCTTACACGAAATACAGGGTAAGTTTCTCCTCATTTCTTATTCTACATAATCCATCGTACGACTTCTGTCGCTATTACTTCGAACTGTTGAACGATTTTTTTCTATTTCGATGTAACTTAAAGATGAAGCCTTTCGGTTCAATTTCGCTGCAGCACAGTATCATTTTTATAATTCACGACAGAATTCACGAATCGCAAGTACCAAGTAACCTAACAGCCGTGTGCCTGCGGGTTGACAGCAGATCGGCAACAGAACCGACGGATTCTGCTAAACGGAATCAGGGGGCGGATTGGCGGCAGAAACCGAACAGATCCCTGCAACTTGAGCCATTTAAATGGCCATCTAAGTCCATTTGAATGGCTCAAGTTGCAGGATATGTCATATTGTCACCTTGCTTAAATATAAATAATATAAATCCTTCGTTTCTCGTGTTTGAATTACAGTTTCGCGTAGCGTTGCTCTTGAAATCGTCTCAGCACAACCCCGAGCCAATCGTCTCCGCTCCGAGCGTCGTGATACGAACGCTGGCGGCTGGTCTGCCAACCTCAGCACCGGTAATTGTAAGAGCGGTGGCAGTAGACAGCTGCCGCGCCTCTGTGTCTTGGGAACCGGGCCCTTTCCCGAACGGGCCACTTTTGTCTTATGTTCTGCGTCTGCAAGGGGCTGACCACTCCCAGCTTAAGGTATACGCCACGCCAGAACTTCAATAATGTCAACGACACTTTCGACGTTCGTTCCATGTTCCTCTCTTAACGCGACAGTTCTCTCCACTCTTATCTCGAGACTCGCCGTCGCGCGTACACTTCTGTCCGATTGTACGCCATTGTTACTTTTAACGCAACGCACGACGTATTCGTCGTTGCGAATGTACGATTACGCTTCGCTGTTCTTTTCAACTGTTGTAAGCTAGTAGCACTATGCGAAATAGCAACTGGTTCTGCAAGATCGCCCGTCCTTCCTGGGAAATATCGCTCCCCGACAGCATGCTCGGGGAATAACGTAACGATGCACGATCTTCTTCTTCTCGCGACACCGCTCGTATGTTTGAAAAAATATCTGCTTGAAAAAATTGCACTGCCTGTCGCCCACTTAACACCGAGCCTGTTCACTTGTAAGAACCAGATTTTCCACGAGACACGTTTCTGGCATGGCGTTTCTTTCCCTATTGGCATACCGTTTACCTAACGGGGGATCGAAAGGGACGAACACGTTGGCAGTTCGTTTAACGCGTTTTACAATCGATCCACAGGATATACCGGCCTCCGAGAACACGGACCACTACATGTTCCAAAATCTCGAACCGAATAAGAATTATTCCATAAGCGTGACGATGAGGAACGGGGTCGGGGAGGGGCCTCCCGCTGTAACCCACGTCGTGACAACTCCAGAACCGGCCGGTACGATACACAATTCCGGACAGAAATCGACGAATCTGAAAAACATCCCGCCACAGAATTCGCCGGGGAAGCCAGAAAACATTAACAGGGTTCTTAATATTTCAGTGAAAGACACGCAGCAGCCGATTTTAATTCTCGGCGGTCAGCATGTTGTCATGAAGCAAGACGCGGACATGTTAGACGATCCCAGCGTGGTTTACGAAAACACCAGCACAATTCGGGGAGTCGCCATTCACGTCGCTTCCGCTCAATTATTCATTTCCGATTCCATGGGATACGTGTACAGAACGTCCATTACGAAACGAACGAGGCCGACCGTGATACTCAGCCCAAGCCAGGCGAACTTCAAACCGTTGAGCCTGTCCGTGGACTGGCTGAATCTTCATTTATACATTCTGGGCGAGGTGAAGCACGCGACGACGGTTTGGCAGATCGCTAGATGCAATCTGGACGGAAGGGGCCTAACGGTGGCCGTGGCTGGTTTTTTAACCCGACCCACTCACATCGAGGTGGACCCGTACAATGGATACTTATTCTGGGTCACCAGGGGCGGTTTGTACCGATTGGATCTGGCTGACATAAGTAATGGCGTCAAACACGAGGTACGACCTACGAACAGTACAACAGTTTATTGTTATTGTACTTCGACACATTTGCGGGCACCGACACCACGGTGGTAATAATTTTCGGCCAATTTTTATAGGTTCAGCCTTATCTAATCTTAGAGGACGCTCACTTGGGCGCGTTCACCGTCGACCACACGAACTTTCGCCTTTTAGTCCCCCATCATATCCAAAACACCGTGATATCGGTGTCTCTGGACGGTCGCGAAGTTCTCGATCTGCGCGCCAACACGCAGCAGCCGAAATTCAGAAACGTGGTTTCCTTGGCCATGGCGAACGGGTTGTTTTATTGGACGAACGGCGAGGAGGTATTGATAGAGGGATATCATTCGGGGCAGAACAGATACTTTCATAACGCCTATCCCGATCGGTAGGAATTTCGGCTACATTCGCGCGACAGCGGCGTACGCGTCGGTGCAGACGACACAATAAAAGCGTCCGTTTCAGATCGAACGGTTCATTTGTCAGCGTCAACGTGCTTATGGATGCGAGCCAGCCGGTTCCTGTCCCGGTGAATCCACCTACGGGCGTTCAGGCTGTTCTAGGAGTTGAGAGGGCCAAGGTCTCTTGGCAGGCGCCGCATCTATTGGGCGGTCAGGGCAAGGGTGCATGGCAGAATTGGTCGTACGAATTGGAGATCAAAGACGAGTCCACAGGGGAGACTATTCATCAGAAGGATATCGCCGGCTCGTCCCATACTGTGCACAATCTTAGGGAAAAGTCGGAGTACTCGATTAAGGCGGCCGCGTACACGAGCGCTGGCAGGGGGCCCTGGTCCACCGAGTTCAGGGGACGAACCTTGAGGTATCTTACCTTTTCTCCAATCGTGATTCGTAATCGTTTTCGTTGTCGCGAAAAATTATTCGGACTATATCATTGAATATATATTTAGCTATATATTTTAGCGTCTCTTTCAACAACGTCGATTTAAACTACGAATTTATTAATGACTTCCAGGGATGGATCGCACGCGTCAATTTTGTGGTCGGCGAACGAAGGACTACTCAGGAGCGACGTGACCGGCGAGAATATCGATACCTTGATATACAAAGCGAGCTTGAAGGAAACTGAGACCGATTATCACATCGTCGATGTCAGCTGGTACAAGGACGTCCTGTACATCGTGGGGAATAATTCGGTTCTGTATCGGTACAACATCACGAATCATCAGAAAACGAAGATGAACATACATTCGGTGGGCAGCATCGCTGTCGATTGGATATCGAGGAAATTGTACTGGGCCAATCCGAAGCAACAAATCGTGAGTAAAACAGCAACACGTCTAAACCCAACCGTCCCGCTCGAAACAGCCGAACTCACGGCGATGAATCGCTTCGCGTAACTTCTTCCAGATAACAAGGGCGAATCTGAATGGCTCTCAACAAGAGCCCATGTCGATCCTAGCAATCGTCAAGGAGCTAATGATCGACTCTATGGAGGCGTATCTGTACTGGTCCACGGGCCACGCTGTCGAGGTGGCTCGTTTAAACGGACAGGACAGAAGGTACTATCATTCGGATGAGATATTCAATGGGAAACAAGTGATGGGGTTGACACTGGATACGGAGAACAGATACGTCTACTGGATCGTTCGCAGCTACGAGAGTGGATCTATTGTTTATCGCGCTCCAACATCCGAAAGGATTCCCATGAGTCACAAAATTGTGCCCGAAAAGGTGTTCATCGATCAATTTTTCTGTCCATTTATTTCTCCGAATCGGAACAAAATTTCGTAACTTCGATTTTCCGTGCCTCGGCAGGTCTCGGCTTTGCAACACCCAAACATGCAAGGCCCTTTGTGTTACTTCTCGGAGCATTTACTGTGGCTTCAAGACGACAGGAACGCGGTGATCGGCGATCTGTCCGGTCAGAACACGGCGATAATAAACGGTATCACATTGTCGGGCCTTCACATGGTGGCTGTTATGGATCCGGCGCTCCATCAATATCCGAAGAATCTAACATCGGAGACGGCGGTGGTGCTGCCGAACGCCGTGAATTACAGCAGTATTAGGGTCGAAGGCACCTGGAGGAACTTCAACATATCCTGGGATCCCGTGGAGAATATTAATTACGGGACGGTGTTCTACGAGGTGAAGTTCGCCGATTACATCAACACCAATTCGAATCCGGAGATCACGACGGAGACCTCGATGCCTTACAATAATTCGGAGCAGATATTGCCGTATTCGGTTCTGGAGGTGACCGTGAAAACGTTCACGTATTGGGAAACGGCGCATCATACGAGAAAAATTCTAAGATCGCCGCAGAGCGTTCCCAGTCAGCCGACGAACCCCAGGGCGTTCATAGAATTCCACAAGGAACCCTTGAGCGAAAATATCGAGATATTCGCGATATTCAGGTGAGCGTATCGCGGACGTGCTTATTCTCATTCCGTTGATCGTAATTATAGAGAAACAGGCGGGCGATATTGTTCACGGTAGGAACGGGATTAACGGAGGTTTCGTTTCAGATGGAATCAACCAGAATTTACGAACGGCCTGATCACTGGCTACACGGTCCAGTGTTGGTTCAAAGAAAATAACGTAGATATACAAATCTGCGATCCGTCGACGATTCCATCCGCGTTGCTGGAGCACACGGTTCAAGATCTTCTGCCAAACACGACGTATTACTTTCAAGTTCGGGCACACACGGAAATTGGCGCAGGACCGTACACCGACGTGATCAACGTCTCGACGATTTACGAGAATCCAGTGCCGCAATTGCTGGTCGCTACTATGGACGCCGTTCGAATATCGGATCTGGATCAGGAAGAGAACTATACCATCACGAGGCACATCGCGGTCGAGGTGGCGTACCTGGCCGCGGAGAGCAAGATTTATTGGATCAACGAAATGCAGGAACTCGTCACGTCCGATTTGAACGGCGCGAACGCCACGAAGATATTGACGCTGAACAATAGCGCGCTTAGTATAACTGTCGACTGGGTGGCAAGGCATGTCTATTGGTCTGAATCCAGTTACCGTGAAAACGGTGGTCGCATCATGAAATTGGATCTGACCATGTGGCGTGCCGGTATGCTCAAGTACGCGAACATCGTCACGTCTAGCAGGCGTATCGTTAATCTCGACGTATTGCCGTCGACGGGGTAATTTTTGCCACTAATTTCTCGGCGCTCGCGAAATATTTCATTCGTGACTGTAACATCATAACAATTCATTGCAGATCGTTGTACTGGATAGAACTGACGAAAGAGGATGCCGGTGTGATAATGCAGTCGGATTTAAATGGACGGGCGATTCAACCGTTTTTCAATCACATAGACGACTGTTCCTGCCCGTACAGGCCGTACGTGATTCCCGTGATGACAATCGATAGCACGAACTTCCAGAAGCCAGTCATGTACTGGATATCTATGGAGGGCCACCTGAACATCGCCGATCTCGATGGCTGCGGCTGCAGTTTGATAGTGAACGCTGACTTTAACAAGGGACTGCCACCGGCGTCACTGACCGTTGACAAAATGAATATCTATTGGTCGAATATGGCGGAGGATCAGATATACTTTATAAACAAAAAGTACCCCGACGACGGGGAGATCAAGCACTTCTATCTGCCATCGGTGCGAAGCATCAAAGCGCTGGGACGATCGTTGCAAACGTATCCGATCACGAACTGCTTGATTCCCCATCAAGTGTCTTACAACGTGGAGGAGGTGGCGAAAACGGCGAACAGTATTACCGTCAGGCTTCCCCAGCCGGTTCCCCAGTTCGATTGCGAAGAGTACAACCTGCCCACGACGCTCTACACGATATACGTGTCCCAGTGCTTGGAGAACGATCCGACTATGTGCGAGGACAGCGACAGGACGAAATTGCAGACTTACGTGGAGGAGTACGAGATCAAAGATTTAAAGCCATTCACGAAGTACAGATTGAAGCTGGCGTTGAGCAACTACTACGCTGACTTGGAATCGATGAGCCTGGAGTTCGGTTCCGGTGTCGTGCTAAGGACGGAAGCCGGCACGCCGACGGCCCCGGAAAACGTCACCGTTGAATCTCTGACACCGACGCTGGCCATCGTTTATTGGATGCCGCCGAAAATATTGAACGCCGCAGACGTACGATACGAAGTCCACTGGAGGCTGGTTCGATTGATAAACGGCGCGCGTCAGAAAGGTGAACAATTTATTAAGGGCACCGAACGTACAACCGACGGACGATACTTCACCATGCTGGAACCATGGCTGCCCGCTCAAGAGTATCTGGTGTTCGTTCGTGCCTATCCTGCCCACGTGAACGACGTTTACAGTGAAAGCGCTGGCCAAGTTGCGAAGATGTACCCGGAACCGAATAATTTAACGGTGACTGGGTACAGCGTCAACAGCTTGAACGTAACTTGGACGCCGAGCATCAATCTAACGATTAGATACACGTTGGAGTACAAGGACGTCGCCGTGGACAATTGGCAAATGGCGAACGACTCGAGAATGGAGAAGGGCAGAGTGACGTATTTCATTAAGAAGCTGCAACCGCGCACCTTGTACAAATTTCGATTGCTCCTGAGATATCCGAATTATAAGAAAGATTTCGCGTGGCCTTCCGACGGGAGATTCACGTTTCAAACGTTAGGTAACGAGCATTCTATTCGCGCGACTACGTTAACACCCTCGCGAATTATTCTAACCGGCTGGTTCTTGTTGTTTGACGCGTAGGTGATGTGCCGAGCGCACCCGGCATGCCTACAGTGACGAAACTCCGCAATTCCGTGTATCAGCTGAACTGGGAGCCAGCTCAAGCACACGGTTCGCAAATCACGTTGTACCGTGTCGAGGGGATGAAGATCAACGAAATCAACGAGCAGATGGACCCCACCGAGAACGCAAGTTGGAAGTTGTATTACAACGGCACGGACAACTATTGGATAATCACGGGGGACATGGACGACAAGTATCGGTTTCGGGTTCAAGCTAGAAACGCCTACGGTTTCGGCGGTTGGAGCAGACCGAGCCCGACAATCGATTTAACGGAAACCACTGGAGGGATATTAGCAGCGCAACAGCATCTTGGTTTGGTGCTGGGGCTCAGCGTCCCCGTTATAACCATAATGCTTGTTTGCTTCTGTTACTTCCTTTGCCGTAAGTGTAGGCCGTTTGTAAATAAAGTTTATCTTTCGAACTTTTTAAATAACGCTTATTGAAAATAATTATATTCACACCGAACGGCCAATACGAGCGTAAAAGATAAGCTTTGCAATTCAGCAGTGTATCGGCAACGCAAAGAAGATAAGAAGGCCGTCTTACCTCCGTTAGTGAGCGACGTGGAGCTGGCGACCCTTCGGGAGATACCGCGTGGAAATTTCGTTCAGTCCAACGCGTTATACGCGTCCACGTTGCAAAACGATCCCGATGATTCAGCGCTTCCTAAAATCAGAAGGGAACAGATCACGTTGGCGAAGTTCTTGGGCAGTGGAGCCTTTGGAGAGGTGAGTGACGATAAAATGAGGAAAAGCGGTGTGAAACTGCGATACGATATTATTATTATTTCGTGACATATTTACATTTTCTATAGGTATTCCAAGGAAACGCGAAGGACTTGGAGGGGCCGGGAATTACGCCAGTCGCGATTAAAACACTCAGGAAGGGTGCGTCCGCGCAGGAGAAAACCGAATTCCTGCAGGAAGCTAGGCTCATGAGTCACTTTCGGCACAAGCACGTGCTCAGACTTCTCGGTGTTTGCTTGGACACTGATCCACCGTTGCTAGTTTTGGAACTTATGGAGGCGGGCGATTTATTGAGTTATTTAAGAGCGAGTCGATCTTTGCTGCCGTCCGATTCGCACGCTCTACGATTGCAAGATTTGCTAGCGATGTGCGAGGACGTGGCAAGGGGGTGTCGCTATTTGGAGGAACTTCATTTTGTGCATAGAGATCTCGCGTGCAGAAATTGTTTGGTATCTGCCAGGGACCGAAAGAATCGTGTCGTGAAAATCGGCGACTTCGGACTCGCCAGGGATATTTACAAGAATGATTATTACAGAAAAGTAAAATATCTTAGTCATTTCGTAATGCTCCATTTTATCATGAATTTTGTGAATCATTTTAAGCATCTTTTCATTGCAGGAGGGAGAAGGATTGCTTCCTGTGCGATGGATGGCTCCGGAATCTTTGGTGGACGGAGTTTTCACGTCGCAAAGCGATGTCTGGGCGTTTGGGGTATTAATGTGGGAGATTACATCGTTGGGTCAGCAACCGTACCCTGCCAGGACAAACCTCGAAGTATTGCACCACGTGCGGGCAGGTGGAAGATTGCCCAAACCGCTGAATTGTCCACCTGGCTTGCATCAACTCATGCTGCGGTGCTGGAGTGCAGCCGATGCCAGGCCAAGTTTTAAAGCCTGCCTTGAAAATATAGTTAGCCTTCGGAGTACTATAGACGACGCGCAATTAAGTCCTGTGCACGCCGGTCATTACTTGGCCAGAAGGGGTAAGTTTGTGATTCATCGTTACGAATTATGTGGAACTCTCGCATGGAATAAACGATCTACGTTTTTGTAACTCATTCATTTTTAAATTACCAAATACATCTTGACTTATGCAAGATTTATGAAACCTCGAAGCCATTCTTTCCGAAAGTTCGGTATCTAAACTTCAGAGGCTATTAGCTGCTTGATCATCTAATAGAAGTACTCACGCTCATAAATGTCTTTGTTTAAAGTTCAGTATAACTTCTCACGTCATGTAAAACGAGCATTTTGTTTCCAACGTGTCTCAATAGTTTTCGCGATAGTTGCAATCCAACGCAGCAAGATGCATCACTGTACAAATTCTCAATAATATAATTTAACAAATTGCTTCAATACATATTTATCATTGCATGGCTCATGCTTGCAGGCGTGTCTAACATGGCTTACTTTGCTGACGAGAATCAAAATCATAACAATTCAGGTAGGTTCTCTTTGTAAAACATCGTCTACGTTCGTCGACACATTATTAATAAATTAGTTAGTATTTTTAAATAATCTCCACATATGTTACGCCGCTTTCTTCTGTCCACGTTTCTTTCCTTCTTCGCTTCAGCTCACGTTACAATTATTCGAGCAAGATTGTGGGCTGTTATGCAATCATTCGAATTGATTTTTCAGGAAATTCGTGGAAATCCAGTAGCTCGGAAGGCAGTCGGGATATGCAACCGTTCCTCCAGAATTCCCATAACGCTGTGCTCACGTCGCAATTGGGTGAGATGCCGAAATATTTAGAACTGTTGGCGGATAACGATGATATTATACTAAGGGAAAATTCGACAAATGGATATGAGGTGCCTCGGTCGATCCATATATCCGATCAGAACTTAGCTAAAATAAATCGAGTTAGTACAAATGTGGACGTGAAGAATAATTTGCATACCGATGCATCGCAAGAACCAAAAGACAATCCGAACGGTGCCAAAGAACAATCGGGAAGGATATGTGATAAAAGATCGTCGATATCGAGTTTGAATTTACCAGAACGCAAAAGGGCATCGATCACTAGCATGACTGAGAAGTGTAATACCCTGGATAGTTCGAAGTTAACCAATCCCACGATTAAAGCGATTTTAAAGGGGGACTCGTTTGCGTCGTTGACCGATCAGCGGAAGAATAAGAGGAACATGACCGAACGACGAGGATCTGAAATAAGTTTGGAAGGTAGGAGCTCCAGTTCAATAAGCTCAAACATTAGTTTAGCTCCACCCACTCGACCTAGTTCGTCGTTAATTAGTTCGCAAAATGTTCTCCCGTTAAAGAACAACGTTGTCGGAGGAAACGGGGAATCAACGTTGAACGACGGTAACATTACGAAAAGTACATTGCCGAAGATACATAGGACTCATTCTATTTTACAAAACGGCAAGGCGAATATTCCTCTGGTTATAAATAGTGCGTTGCTAAATTTGTTAAGGCAAACACCGGTCGTCGAAGATAACAGTAATAATATGGTTACGTGTACGAATATCAGTGCAGACGCCGTAAGGGTAAATGGTTCGTGAGGGTGTTGTTAAAGATGAAGTCATTTTATATGTATGCCACGTAATTTCAGATTACAACGATGTATATTCGAAGCTGAAAATACGTGTGAAGTTCCATAGCTTTAAACTGCCATATTAATGTGTGTACATATTTCATAGTTTAATGTTAAAAATTTTATTTCACATGAATTGTGGCAGGGTCGTTTTAATTGTGACTGTATCAGTTTTATAGATGGTAATCAGAGACTTGTTGCTTGGCATCAAAGAAATGACAGTAGTTGTAGAGTATTATACGGTGATTAATCTGCGATAGTTTTATACTCGTTACAGAACCTAATGTATTTATTTAATGACATGAAAATACGATTGAATTTTCATATTTCATTGTACAAATTTCATATTCAGCGATAATGTAGAGTGTAGCACAGAAACTGATATTAATGTTATGTAAGCGTGCGATAAGTTGTTATATATAAATTTAGTAGCTCTTTTTAAAATAGTACAATTAAGAATCAACTTTCTATCATATTCAATTTTATACGACTGGACTGATCATTTATGAAACTTGTATTTTTAAATTTCATGAATCGTATTTTATGAACAATAAAATCTGACGAGGATTGTAAATATTTTTCTAATACGAACTTGACATTTCGTTTAATTTTTATTCGTGTTTCCGTAAAAGTATTACATCGATAATATAAGTATTTAAATCCTGAAAATTATGGGCTAAATATGTCATAATAGTGACAAGAATAAAACTCGGATACGTACTTTTCCAAAATATTTTGATAGTTTAGTTTAATAAAAGGACAAGAGGCTTATAAAAAATAGGATTGCGTTCAAAATGTTTATGGTGTGAAAATAAATTAATACGAAAGTCATATACAATATCATCTGATATGTAATCTGATAAATAATCAAATGAATTTTGTGAGATATTTCGTAGTCTTCCCACTAAAAACTATTCTTTTGTAAGGAATATAAATTGTTAGTTCCTCGTAAACTTTGTAATTTTTAAATAATTATAAGTCGACCCTTGTAAATATCCTTAATGTTAATGTTGAAGAAAATATTGCTAAGCAAATAATAATTGTATTAATTTTGTATATTTGATATATACATGTTTATACTGCGTACAACAAATAAAATATATTGTTTAAGTTTGGGTAAATAAAGATTCAAATGTAAATGAATAAATCGTAATGTATTTGAAAAGTGATTTATTACAATCAATTTTTGTTCTAATTACACAAAATGTAAAATTTGTGTAGCAATGATTCGGTTTGTCGAGAATTAGAAATTTTATTAGAACAAATCTTGTACTGTCATAAATGCTCTATTTAAGAACTATAATGATTTTCCGCATAGTATCACTTAAAGGAAATCACATAAAACTGGTCTTACGGTAGGTTCTAATTGGTAACATTAATATACTGATAATGTATTTAAAATATTATAGGTTTTATAAATATTTTACAAGTACAATCCTGGAATAGAATATACAAGACTCTTTACTTTGTAGAAAACGTTTAGTAACTGTTGAAAAGTATGAACCGTGTTGTCTAAGTAGCAGTAGTAACAGTTGTAGTGATAGTACTAGTCGGAACATCATCATCTAAGGAGTCATCTTTGCTATGTTCGTGTAATACTACATATTCTCTAGAGCTGAATCCAAAACGTACCACATCTCTTTCTAGTAATTCATGATATCGTCTAGCTTCCATTTTTACATTATTTACAAATGTACCGTTTGCAGATTCTAAATCTATAAGGTAAGGTCGAATCTTTCTTCCTTCGCCGCCGCCTTCTCTTTGAAAAGATACTAAACGATATTGCAAGACGGCATGTTGTTTAGAACACGATGGATGGTCTAAAGGAATATCAGCAATTTTACGATCTCTGCCCATTAAATATGCTGATTGTCTATGAACGTACAACGTTGGCAATGCCTTTTCTCCTTTGAAAGGGTATAACCTCCATCTACGTTTGGGTTTTCTTGCATCCGCAGGCTCAGCGTATTTGATAACTACACCGTTCACAGTGTTTGCCTCTTCTGTCAATTTTCCGGACAGTTCGAAGTTTGGTTTGTCTTTGTCCTGAGGTTTTGGTTTGCCTTCGGTCTTAACATTGGGCTTGCCCCATTCCGGTGAAGGTTCATTCTTAGCTTTTGCATATTCAAAGTTATTTCTCCTTTCTTTATTAGCATTGTTGTGCCTTCTGTTATAATCGTTAGGTTCTCTGTATTTTCTAGTTCTATCTTCATAATCTCTGTGCCTAGAACGAGATTCATCTCGTCTCAGAGGTGACTTATGATATCTTCTTCCATCGTGCTGCCTCTCGTCGTCTCTCCTCGGATGATCATATCGATTATCTCTGTATTCCCTATCCCGTTCGCGTTGTGATCTATCACGATGCACATCATTATTTTCTCTTCTTACGTCTCTGTTAAATTTATGAACGTCCCTACCTTCTCTATTGTCTCTGTAATTTTTGCTCTTGTTGCTCATTTCCTTTCTGCTTGTTCGCTTGTCTTGGTTAGGACTCTCGTCGCGTTTATGTTTATGCTGTTTCTGTGACTTTTCGTGACGACTGTCGTCACTACTTTCAGAACTGCTGCTGGACATTTTTGTATTATTATCAATGCAAGTCCTGTAAAACTGTATTGTTCACTTAATACGCTTTTGACATTTCGTTGCAAAACATCGTGAAAACAAGATAACCTCTACAAAAAAGAGAACAGATTATTATGAAGATTACAAGCTTAAAATAGATCAAACGTCAATATGTAAATATAAGAAATGCTGTCCACAATACTTACGACTTTCAATTATTGTCAAAATATATTTGATATTCAATACTTTATTAATACACAAACCACTACTATACTCGAATGGACTAGTCGCAACACGACTGCCGCCATGCGTACCAAATTTAAAATGATGAGTCTCCCCTAAAACTCACAAAGCCCGTCTTTTTCGGCTCTAATGTTTTTATTACTCTTTTATCTGAATAATTAAACATTGTTTGACTTGGTGGCCGCGCATTATTCTTAAAACGCAAATCAAGTGTAGATCCTGCATGAGTTACTCGTGAATTTTTTAATTTCAGTAATAGATATAAGCGTAAACTTATGAGCGAAAACAAGGTTCATTTCGGCCATGTTCTACTAGTTTAAAAAATGATCTAATTATCTAGTAGATCCAAAACTGTATTCAAAACACTGGTAGTGTACATTGAGAAGGTAATTTATTTAACTACATCTGCAGAAAGTGATTGGAACAAGTTTAAGTAGATATCTATTGTTTGCAAGAGCGTTCAGATCTACCATTGCAGGTCGTAGGTCGTAGACGTAGGTTCAGCTGAAAGTTTGTAAGAAAACGCAGAAGTCGTATAGGTGCGACCCAAAGGTCGTAGGTTTAGCTAAAAGTTAGTCAAAAGCCGCAAAAGTTCACTAGGCACTACTTTTAGCTGAACCATATTCAAATAAGGGGCGTCTAATTAAAAGCCTTTATATTTGAAACTTCAAAACACACGGTGGGACATCGATAAATTTACACGTAAAAAATTTCGTTTATTTTATATAAAAAAGTACAAAATAATATATACATAATAATACATAATTAAAATATCTACAAGGATACTTGTCTTTATGTTCTTTACCTCTCTTAAATCTTGTTCCGGCTTCGTTGCAATTTTAAAATAGCATGTGACGTGAGGGCTTTATGTTTTATTTTCGTAATTGGCACGCTAAAACCTTGTTTCATAAGTTAGATCCTTACTATGGTATACCACAGTGCCTGTTCGTGAATCACTTAAAACGACGGACCGTTTGAATCGTGAAAAGAGTCAGTATTGTCAGAGTTAGTTTCAGCTGCGTCTACAAAAGCCGTAGACAAATCTCCAGCGAGTTTGCTAACAGTCTTCGAGGCAACGTCGTACATGAAGATTTCTTTGTCGCCTTGCTCCGTGGCTTTCGGCCTGCAACAACGTCAATGATTATTTGAAAGTCGAAGGAAAGTGAAGCCAGGCGATCTCCGTCGTTATTCCACGGAGACGTTCGCGGAAGTGGATAAAAAGGAGCGTTCATGGAAGACCGCGGAGGAAGAAAATATTGCTCGTTAAAGCATAATTGCGTGCGCCATTTAAAGAGAGTGAACGAGTTAACGAAGGCGATTGAGTAGGTAAGCGTGATTAGTTATGGCATCCAACTTGCGTCTATCACTTACATGGTCACTAACAGCACCACCGACTGCTTTTGCGGTTCTGTGCGACTCTCCTGTTCCAACCACTTCTTATAGTTTTCCGTGGTTGGCTTTTTCACAAGTTGCTTGAGAACGTCGCCAGCTAGAAACTTGACTGCCTGTACATCGCTGACCCTTCTGCCCTGCCTTGACTCGATCTCCTTCTCCTCTTGAAAGTTGGAATCGACGGGCGCCAATACGACAACGCTGGAGATCTTTCTGCCATTAAGCTGCGGCACGTCCGGAATAGGGAAGGAAGCACCACTCACTTTGAGCGGTAGATAACGATTGTATTGGGACTCGTCTCGCTCTCCCACGGTTACAGGATTCAGCCTGGTAGCATTATCGCGTATGTGCTGATGAGCGAGTGCCTGGCCTTGCTCCGTATTCGGATCGAAGCGTACTACTTTCATCTCCACTCCTCCTGGCCGTAAGGTGGCCTGCTCGAACTTAGTCGAGCTACCAGCAGCCGCCTTCTTCGCCAAAACAGCCGAAGAAGTGAAAGAAGAGGAGGTCGAGGAAGATGCGCTCTCTGCCGTTTTGGGTTTCTTGACGATCGACGGGACCGGTTCGCTGGCAGCTACCGCGGAAGCGCCTCCGGCGCCGTAGAAATTCGCCAGAGCCTCGGGCGGTAGTTTCTCTATCGGTATGTCGCCGACCTTGTCGTAATCGAGTATTTGTATGTCGGCGTTTCCCAAAATTCCAGAACTCAGAAGCTGCTCCCTGATATCGTCGGGGACTTCATCTGGCAGGTTCGCGATGTTTTGCCTGATCCTTGCCTCATTCTTTGGAGAAATGGTTGTCGTCGTGGTTGGAGCTTCGGTGGTTGTCGTGGTTGTTGTTGTGGTCGTTGTAGTTGTACTTGAAATGTACGGTCTGTTTGTCGAGATCGAATTGAAGTCCTCGGAAGGACTAACTGGGGTTGCGTAAATTTTTTGAGAAGGATTCGCGTTATTTCCCCCAAAGGAAGGACGTCCCCAGATCGACGAACGCTGGGACGAAGACGTGAATCGTTGTTGCGGTTGCTGTTGCTGTTGCTGTTGCTGTTGCTGGTGGTGGTGCTGTTGCTGTTGCGGTTGCTGTTGCAATTGCAAAGCCTGCGAGAAGAATCCTTGCTGCTGATTTTGAAGGATTTGCTGTTTCGTGTTGAAATATTGCTGCTGATCATTTATTATTTCGCTCTGTGAATTTCTTAAAATATCTGCCGACGAACTCGGTGGTTGGGCGGACACGTATTGATTCTGTGACGCATCCGAGAACCCAGTCGGCTGGATTACGGTTGGATTAGGTGGGAATGGACCGGGATGAAGTGGATTTTCTCGAATCGCGTAGTGCTGTTCGAGCTTGGGAACGGCTTTGAAAATTTCTCCGCCAGGCTTTGTATTCTGAGGCGTGATAGGTATTTGCGAAATGTTTGGCACCGATGGCGCTTGATTGTACTTGAACTGAGATCGATACTGTTGTTCTTGAAACAGTTTCTGGTCTTGTTCTTGCTTTCTTCTCCTTGATTGATCCTGTAATCTCTGATGCTCTTGCACCCTTTGTTGCTCTTGTATCCTCTGTTGCTCCTGCAACCTTTGATGCTCTTGCAATCTCTGTTGTTCCTGCTGTCTCTGCTGTTCCAGCAGCCTTTGTTGCTCGACCTGCCTTTGCTGATCCACCTGTCTCTGGCGCTCCAAAAATCTTTGATGCTCTTGCAGTCTGTGTTGCTCGTGCTGTCTTTGATGCTCACGTTGCTTCAAGAGATCCTGTTGACGCCGTTGCTCGTGATATCTTTGCTTCTCCAGTTCCTGTTGCTTATGGGGCGGCAATGGTTGCTGCTGTTGTTGTTGCTCCCCGTTGAAATGATTTCCTTGGTTCAATGGACCAGGCTGATTCTGTATCTGAACATTTTGATGCGAAACCGACAACGTAGGAGGAAATCCTGGTTGCTGTGGATGATTGATGTTGACACGATGAGGCGGACCGAAGTTGCTAAATGGTGCCCTTTGTTGCACATCCGGCAACCCTTGAATCGTGATAGGTAACCGTTGAGGTCTTTGCAATGGATTTCTAGGTTGCGGCGACGGCGAGAATTGTGTTTGTTGCTGCAGAAAGTTCAGTGGCTGTTGTTGCTGCAGAGGTTGCAGAGGGAGCGGCTGTTGCTGGGGGAAAGGGTTCACGACTCTCTGTTGCGGAAACGCTGGTGGCACTCTCTGATGCACCGGTTGAATGGGTTGATACGGACCGTGTTGCCTTTTAGGGGATCCTGGAGGAGTAGAGGACGGTTTGGCCTGCTGTTTGCTAGTCGGTGCTTCCACGTCGCTGCGCTTATTGTGATTGTTCGGGGGCACTTGGTCCGTGCCAAAGGTGACGCGGATACCGCTAGACCCCGAGTGGTACACTTCACTGTCCGGTCGAATGATTGCTCTCAAAGTCGTAGAAGGCTCTGGCGGTGCCGGTGTCACTGTGTGAACAGGTTCTTCCGGATACGGCGCCGGGTTATCTGGTTTGATCTCCTCGTGCTCTTCGACAGGTGTCAGCGCGGGCACGGGTGGATCATAGATGACACGAGACTTATCTCCGTATCCCTTCTTTTTCTCGTATTTCACGTAAAACACTTGCACCGGTTCTTTCGTAGGTCTTGATGGTGGAAGCGGGGGCGGTGGTACCGGCGTTGGTAAAGATTCGTTGGATTCTTTGATAATAATTTCGATGATTGGCTCCGGTTCGGTTGGATAATAACTCAGCGGGGTCTCTTCATAGAGATCGTCGCTTTTGGAACTCGCCAGAGGATTGTAGAGTGGATCTCTCTGGGAGTATTGAACGATTGGTTCCATTTGGACTGCGTAGGGCGGTGGTCTGCCTCCTCTCCTCGGATAGAATGCAACCTGTTGTCTCTTGTCGCGGGCTTTCGAGGACTCATCTTTGGCGATGGTTGTTGCGATGAATATCGCTGCCACTACGACAATCTGAAATGGGGAATCTCTATCGAAACGTCGGAACGAGACGGCGAATAGGAAGTGCCGGTGTAGGAACGCAGAAAGCATTTGTGGAAACATTGGTCGCGTGTGTGTAACCGAGTGACCCGATTAATAAACGAGTAGAAACATCCAGTAAGGCCTTAAGAGGCCAATCGATTGGTATTCCAGCGTCGCCGAATGGACAGTTACTGCTACCCTGATAAGCGATTCCTAGCCGCGATCGTGTTCTCGATATGGCGCGGCCGAGTTGCAGCACGTATCGGATATAGGATGTTTCTCGGATTTAAATTGTTTGCGAATAGAACAGAAATTCTTGTCGCTTGCTTCACATGGCCATGGAGAAAGAAGAAGAGAAAATTTAGGTTTTAGATTCACGACGTGCGCGTTTCACCTCGAGAATTCGGTGACTCTCCTAAAGCGAGGGCTCTTTAATATTCCCCGAACAAAAAGAAAACATGCATCCGGCGTACGCGAATGAAATTAAATTTATTTGCCACACTTCTTTCTTTTTCTTTTTTGCTAAAATGCACACAACTTGATGGAGCACAGTTGGTTAAGCTAATTAGAACGAATCTTATTAGCAATTTTAATAGAATTTCGAATCCACGGGATCCTACAGAAAAAAGATGCTACGTTACGAGACATTAAATGAACATACATAAACGCGTCGCTAATCCAATATACTTTCCCTCGCTAAGTAGCCGAAGGCGATACGCTGAATGATTACAAATGATAGAATAGCGTCGAACATTTCCTGCAACTGTGAAACGGGACATGCTTATTACGATGAAAGCACAAGCGGGCGCGTTTTTTTCTTTCAAAAATGAGCTATGTACCCTATTAACGCGACACTCGCCGGGCGCGAGTTTCACCGATTCTCGGGAATACTCTCTGAACATGCGATACGATCTTTTGTACAATTACCAGTTTCATGAAGCTCATGGTGTGCCCCAAACGGTCGTTCGTTACACACGTTTCCCGATGGTCCAGTCACACTTCACCGACTTCACGTGTTAAGTTTGATCAGGAGTGGCTAACTCGCGGTAGACAACATGTTATCCGTAGGACCGGGTATGTACTGAACGATATTGAATTGAGCTTCGTATGGGAACTGAGGACAGATTGGGCCCAGAGGCCCGTTTCTCCCTACCTGATGCCACCACCACTGGATTCTTCAAGAAGCTCCTCTCTAATATCGAACACAGTGGGGCACCTTTCTCTGGCTCTGCTGGCTCTACGTGCACTTCGTGTGGCTAGTGTAAGGCAACGTTTCAAGCCTTTGCGTGCAGGACATACAGACATGGTTCAGGACGAAAAAAAAGAGGCTCGAGTACGAGGAGACAGCGACGAAGTAGGGGAAGCGGGCATAGCCGTTGTCGACTTTCTTTAAATCCGTCTCCCGATTGAAAGGAAAGGAAGATGATTAAATTAAACGAACATCACTTGTCCGTCGACCTCCAAGGCCTATCGAAACCGAAACCTTCCTTTCTTCTAGGAGAAGGCCGTGCCCGTGCAAATGGTATACCCCGAATTATTCGGTGAAAGACTATCGCCTCGTACCTTAGCAACACGTACAGTCCTCCGCACACGTACTTATCATTACTTTCGCCAGAGGCTTAAGGCAGTTCCAAGCGAACGATTTCATTGGAATAAATCATTTCCTGGGTGTCTAACGACCTTTCTTTCACGTCGATAAGCAAATTCCCGCTATCACATTCGATGCCACGATGAGGTCTATGCGTGTACAGTTGCTGTCTTGTTCGCGATTCAACTGGTTTTACTTTTTTATTACCGTTGCGTACATGCATCATACGAACGGCTTAATTAGCTCTGTTCAGTTACAAGCTTTGTAAAAGTGCCCTTTAATAATTAATTGCATCAGTTGTCGAGCATCCGTTTAATTGCTACACATTTTCATTACGATTCACCGTTCCCCCGTGACTTGTTTCTTCAACTCCGCCACGATTACATATTTCACCTCCTCATAACAGAAACAAACCCGGCGGTTTTACAACAATTTTATCCCACGTACAAAAGATCGCGTGCGCTCTTTTCTGTAAATCGCGTTCAGTTGCTGTGAAAGGCATGAAATCTGGAATACGAGTTAAATGGGGATGACCTGGTAATACCCTTAGTTGCAAAAGCTCCGGTGATGCAAAATTCTCATACTTGCGTAACACGTAGCCCGGACTGATCTATCACGCAGGTAAGATTGATCTGGACCGAAGCATATATTCTTTAATAGCCTTCCTGATTCTCTATAAGATTCACTCGTGAACTTCAACTGGCCAAGCTGGTGTGGCAGACAAACCATAGTTTTCTCTTTCCACTTGAAAGTCTGCCGACCGATTTTGAAGTTAGACGGGAGGTACATTGACATTTAGCGGTCTCGATGGACCATCGTCCACGGTGCTCAGACAGGGATGGTCACTTAGCGAATATCCACGCAACGATGAGATTCGACGTCTCGCTCGTCCTACTTGGAAACTTTCACTTACGTTGGCGTAAGAGGTCCAAATAACGAGATTCGAACTCGATCAACCAAAAGAATTGAATGGTCAGTGCTTTCGAATTCTTCAGTAATATTATCGCGACAGGATCAATCGATGATCGATTCATTTACAGAAGACGAGATCTCGCATACACTCGACGATCGATGAAGAACGAGACGAGACAATGAAATTAGTCGTCATAAAAGAGCTGAACTGGATCGTTCAAAGTTAATTACCTATTCTTGAAATTCCTTTCAGGATCGTTAACGTAATGTAGGTGCAAAAAGACAGTTTTATTATAGCATTTAGCAATAATTGCAACAGGCGTTTGTGAAACAATATTTAAGAAAGGATTGCACGAGCCATAGTCGCCCAGTTCTCATGGAAAGTCCAGGGATATAGAGTGGCAGATGATACGGTTCTCCTTCTATGGTCTTTGCTTGTAGTTTGTTGGCATATAGTTCTCGGAGAGTAGTGCGCTCATGAGCAATAACGTAACTGCTGAAGAGTGAAAGTGCGGTAAAGTGGGACATGGCGAGAATAGCGCCCGATCTTTTAATTAATAAATAAAGCAAACAAACGCTCCTCATTTTCTCTGCCTTTTGTGTTCAAGCGGCGGAAGATGTTCGTTGTTTCATAAGACCTTGGCTGACATATTACAATTTTATATGCCCCTGTGAGAAAATTGCTTCTGATCTGACCTATCATTTCCTGGGCTCGCTTGTTCACCGTATCTTTCATCGATGGTGAGGAAAAAACTAAATCGACCAGCTCGAAACTTTTTGCGTCTGGTAATTTAATATTGTTCTTTTTATCGTTGACTTTCATTTCAGTGAACGTTGTAGTACTGGCTGTACCATTCGCGCCTGCACCTATGCTCATAACTGTGTTATATAATTAGGCAGCATACATGGCATTAAACAAAAAGTATCTTTAGCCAGGCGATGCTATGCCTACTACACTTTCTATTTCGGTCGTAAACTGTACACCTTGTGTTCTTGTGTAGTTTAAGATGAAGAAGATAGATAATAAGAACAAAAGATTTTGGTAATGGTAAGCGATAAAGCTGTGTGTCCCACGTTTATTTTATATGGGTATATGAGTAGAATGAGTAGCTAGTGGGGCATCGATTATATTTAGGTGGATTTTCCACGATATTAGAAAATATGTTTTAACAATGACAATTGTGCGACAGAGTTAGGCCCACGTAGAGTGGTCAGTCAAATGTTCGCGGCCATCTCATGGCAATGATGGCCGCACCTCCAGATATTTGGTGCATATGTAGAGTCTGTACTAGAATTCGTGTTACGATTGATCAAATATTTTGTGTCCTAGATGTGTACGGCTGGCTATTGAATTCTTATGTCGTGGTACGTAATTTATGAAAGAAAACACGCTATGGCGTCCAGTATTGAAGTACTGTGCTGTATTCTTTCGGAGTAATGCAATGTCAGAGACTCATGTGTATCCTTTGAACATTGTAACGCGTCACCCTCATTGAGTGATAGTGTTGATAAACTGTATAAGCTGCCTTTCTTTCATACAGGATTTTTTTCAAGAAGAGTTATGGGAAAAATTACCGGAAGGTTGGAGGTTTGCATTGCAAGATACAAGTCCTCAAGAATTTGGTAATTGGTTATCTGGAGACATCTCGCGGTAAGCACAGGTACTATAGAATTTGAGCAAGAGCCCTGCGTAGTTTATTTATTTACGAATTATTTTTTTAATTATGTTACAGGACACGTGTGTGGCCCTTGACCTTACTTGCACTTCGAGAAGTGGCCAATATTTTGCAGGTCAATAGAAATCATAAAGATCCAAACAGTGTACTGTCTTGCGAATTTAATAAAGCGAAAGCAAATACAAACAACAAGAATGAAGCTTTTAAAAAGAATAGAAACGATGCATTTGCCGAATTATACTCTGAGGATCGTAAATTTACTAATCTATTTTCGAAACATATAAAAAAGAAAAAGAGATATGAGATTCAAGAAATAGCTCAGGTAGTAGATTATTTCCTTCCTTTGAATATGTTTTTATGCGTTATACATTATAAATATTTGCAGGTATGTGCAGATTGTGCCTACAATGCTAATTGCAAATGTATTGTAGACATTGGATCTGGAATGGGTCATCTTGCACGTGTTTTAGCATTTCAATATGGATTAAATGTCACCTGCATCGAACAAGATCGCGTCTTATTGCAACAAGCTAGGTGTGCAGACTGTTACAATTTTATAATATTACTATCGACACTAATCATAACTTTATTGCAGGAAATGGGATCAAGAATTGCTAATCTCGATAAGAAAGCGTATACCTACATTTCATCAAATGTACCCCCAGCAATTTACAGCCAAATTAGAATCGTCGAATTTAGTTGAATCAGAATTAGTTAGCCAATTAACCGAATTGTTTCGAAATAAATTTGATTTAATCGAGGTGGACACCAAATTTGGTCTAATAGGTCTTCATCCTTGCGGAGATTTAGCTCCAATATTATTAAAACTTTACACTTCTAGGGACGAAGCGAAATTCATTTGTATTGTTGGATGTTGTTACATGAAATTAACTTTACAGTTTGTATATTTGTTTTATAAATTTTTCCCATGGTATAATATTGTTATAGTATGTAATATAATTACGTTTTAGATCAGATATAAGTGGATTAAAGGGTTATCCACTTAGCATGTACATAATATCTAAAAATCATACACTAAGTTATACATCATTAGAAGTAGCATGTCATGCTATTGAAAAATACGGTGACAAATTAAAGACTGGGAATTACGAGGATTTAATAGTTAAGTCGTTTAGTAAATGCATATGCACATGGTCGTACATGCATTATTGACTATACAACTTTTTTTCAGGTGCACACATATAGGGCAGCTTTAGAAACTATTTTAATCAAAAAGAATGAGAAATTACGCCATAGCCAATTGAGGAACGTTAAAGTCTCAAAAGGCATGTCGTTTGAACAGTTAAGTGATCGATATCTTAAAGGATCAATTGGTTCGCGATAAAATAAAAATTAATAAAATACTTTCCTTTAGGTATTGCAATGCTGCCACTGCACATTTTGATATATCTTTACAACCGGGAGAATCAGATATTCACAACACAGAAATTACCGATCACTTAAATCGATGGCAGCAAGTTATAGTGTTTGGATCGCTTCGAATGATGCTGGCGCCGTTAGTGGAAACTATCGTACTGTACGATAGATTCCTATTCCTGTCGGAGAAAAATTTCATACCAACGCTGAAGCCAGTATTCGATAGCAGACTATCGCCGCGAAATTTAGTGTTAATTTCAAGGAAAAATAACTAACTGGTTCACAATCTTGATTTATTTACCGATCAAAACCCACCTACCTTGAATCAGTCCGTCTTGGGCCGCTGTGCTCTTTCAATTACACTTCCCGCGTCCACGAATCAAAGATGCCCGAGATCACGATGCCTTTTTGATGATACTGTACAGTTGAATTACAACTTGCGATGAATAATATCATTCACTACTCGATATCGTTAAACACTGCACTAATTACTTGAATACGTTATGCAAACATTTTCGAACACGTTTATTTATCGGATAATTTCACCGTTCGAATATATTGCGCGTCGAACGAAACGCGAACCAATCCCGGAGTGGGGCACAAGATGGATGCGCATGCGCGCCGTTCCGCCTTAAAGATTTGTCAGTACTCGAATTGCCCTGTTGTCGCCAGATAGCGCTGCTGTTGCCGGCTACTTCGTTAGGAGCAGAGACGTTCCTCTCCAGCGACATCGAGATCCAGTTTCCCTTAAGCCGCTCTCGCGCGTTTGTCTGTTCTCGTCGCGTTCGCGTCGTGTCCTACCGATTATTTTCTCCTTCCTTCCCCCTCCCCCGCCCGCGCACGAGATCGTCGACACGGTACAGAGCCGCGCGGTATACACACGGACGTGTCGTTGTAGCACCGAGTGCCCCGTTTTAAAAGTAAATTGTCCGGTGCCGAGGCTCAGGATGGCGTTCAACGGAGACGGACCACACTCCAAGAGGCAGCGACTCGAGGAATCCGGTCACAGGGTGAGTACTTTATACATTAGATTTGGCGGAACCGTTATTTCATTATTTTCTTCATCTTTTTTTTTTATCGTCGAAACGTCGCTCACCGCTTTTGTCACACGGATTATTACTCGTCGAACGAAACGTTTTGTGCACGCGTGCGGGTGAACGCGTGTGTTTCGTCGGCGTGTCGCGTGAGAGAGAGATTTACAACCCGCGAGACGGTCCGCGATAGCGAGGGGGGAAAGTCGCCATTTATCCGGTCGCTTTTACCCATATCACCGCCACCGCGTCGAAACAATGGGCGATGCGCGCGCTCTCGACGAAGATTGTCCCCCGTGTCGTCGACGTGTCGTGCATAATACGAAACGCACGTTAACCTTGGATACGTGGTCGGTGTTTCGGCAGCAACCTGTTATCTTCTTCGTATATACGTGCGATCTGGTATATCTCGTTCTGTACGACTCCGGAACCATTGACGACGCCGTCGCCACCGTCGTGAATAGGCTTGCCTGTTCTATCGTCGTTATTGGCGACGGCTGTGCGCGAGGATGCACGTTCAAAACAAACCCCCGTCTGTGAACCGGGGTCGATAATTTCCATCGCGTTATCAGCGCGAGACGAGGCGTTGTCGCGAAAGGGCAGTTTCGTCTTTATATCGTGACCCACGAGAAGATATGGGGCGAAACAAAGCAGATAGTAGCAGCACTGTGCTTGTACGCGTTGGTGGGTTTAGATGTATCTTTGGCAGACGAATCTACATGTGTGCATACACCTATGCTCTTATCAAACCGTTCGCTTGGAGCGACGTTTTCGTCCTGAAATCGATCCCCGGGCATTCCGTTAACGTTGTTATTAACCGAATGTATCGGGCGAGGGTTTCGAATGTACGAGAAAACACATTGGTACTAATGTATCGATCGTTTTCACCCAATACTATTATCTTTGTAATAAAATGTTTGAATTGTTTATACGCGGTAAGGCAGATATAGGTATTTGCTGATAATATTACTCCGTTTGTTTGAAAACAGACACACGTGTTTCGATATGCCTTTTTCGCAGGAATCCAGTGATTTCGTTTTAATCGGGGGAATGGTTATCTTTAGTAACAATACGATATCTCGTGACATTGTAGACAGAAAACAGCGATTGCATACGAGTTATATTTGCATTTCGATTGTATAAACGATTAATTAAGTCGCATCCGTTAAACTGCCCTATAAACCTGCAATAAAAATGTCCCGGGACTGTCATTGTTCCTTTCATATTCGATCATTCGGAGTGTAATGATTCATGAATGAATCATTAAATACACTCAGCACTGTGTCGGAACGTCGCTCGTTCTCGCTTCCTTTGCATTACGTAGTTCGTACAAATTGGAGTCACGATCCTTGTACTTCATCGTCGCCACCATTAATCGCCGGGAAAGAAAAAAAGTTACGCAAAAGTGTAAACTTGAGGGTGGCACGCGAGAAAGGTCATTGTCACGTCAACTACACTTCGTGACCTTCGTTCCACGGTTGCTAGCACTGCATGCTGCTGAGAACACATGCCACAGATGATGTAACGGTAGGCGTAATGTGTTACATATGCATGTATACCAATCATATTTTCACACGAAGTTGCGTGGGCGCACCTTGATCGAGATATTGAACCTTCCTGTCTCCTCGTTTTTGTAAACAGTCCCCTTATCATCTTGCATACTATTTCATTCGATTAACGAGATACCCATCTCGATCGATAACGGAGTAACAGTACGGGTGCATATGTGTGCGCGCGCGTTCAAAACAGTTGGAGTACTATTGTCCCTCGTCGGAAACAAGATCTCATAGATTACGTATATTCCTTTCGTTGAAGGAAATTTAATCGAACGGTATCATCGCGACGATAATTATTGGGGAGAGTTTCGTTCCATTCCGGAGCGATCGATGTTGCCGATAGGTGAACGGTATGCAACGACACGCGCGTTCCCCGCGATATCAGGAGCAATCAACCCATGCAGATTCTATAGGTCGCATTAAAATATGTATTGACACGTTTCCATCGTCTACGGTGGTTTCGTGGCCGGTAGTCGGTTCAAGCAGGAGCCGCATAATTTTCTAGGATGGTATAACGGGGGTACGTTTCCATTTGCTTTGCCGCGGGCAGTGATTTCTTGCCCGATCGGGTTAGCGTTTTAATTTTCTCCCCTGCGAGGAACGACGACCGAAAGGACCGGTGGAACGACTCGTCGGTAATGTTAATTAAGTTACCGGCTAGCAGATATACATAAATACACGTAGCTGGAATTTCCAATGCGGCTGGCTTTGCTGCTTCTTGCGATCCTTTGCAACGTATTATACATTAGTACTTACGTTGTATACTTCATAATGCACACAGATGCCATCCGTTTTCTTGGCCTCCCCTCGGCTCTGCAGCGTTCCGCCACGATCTCGATACAATACGTCGCGTGTTTTCGCGAAAAATGGAATGCAAAATGTCTACCATTGTCTTTACTATGTTTGATGGTCGGGAACGTTCAAGATCAAAGTGCTTCCTTGGTCATGAAATATTCAACAAGAATAAAAGACTAAAGATATATGTATATATATCAAGGTCGTGCTGCGTTTGCATACGGTTAAACCCGTATCGCCCTCGATCGCGTGGGTTTCAGAGGTTTATCTTGGCCCGCGTATCTGATACGAAAATTCAAACACCCCCGATGAGCTCAGGTGATGGTCGGTGAGAAAATCGAGCCCCGACAGGGAGAGCGGTTATATACAACCGTTATCGCGATTTTCAGATCGGATCTATTATTCCTTTCGCTTCGCCGCGGTGGAATTGTCATTAATCTGATCGGTGGCCGTAATCGGCAATAATACGTCCGGCGACATTATCCACGCGAAAATCATTCAAAGGTCTCTTCTCGCGGAACAGAATGGTCGGCAGCTATCGCGGATAGCCGCGGTAAGACACGCTCCAATCGATAAAGTCAATGCTAACCCGCGAAGCATGTACTATTCTCTCACCGAGCGGCCCGAAGTATGGTATTCCGTCAATTTCCTGTACACGTTCAGCATTTCCATGAAGGAAACTGACAGTCACGTGTTTTACGGTTCCCCGTAAAAAGGGTTCATCCGAACGCACCGCTGCGGCGCGTATCCTTCTTGTCGCTATCTTAGTCGATTATATATATTCGCCGAACGAGCCGATCTGTATATTCGCACGTTTTCAGGCCGAAGCGATGATGAAATTCCGGTCACATCGCACGTGTCCGATCCGTCGGTACCAAAAGCGATTCGTTTGAACTTCGCCAACGCGAAGTCGGGCCGTCTCTCAAATTCACCGACACCGTCCGTTCTAGCCTCGGTGTGTGTCATGCCAACCGAAATATCTTTACCGCTTTGGTATCTTTGCACGGTGACGTGCACGTGCTGCTGCGACTGGAATGCCTGTCGAAGTAACACCGTCACCTCTGACACGTCGTGCCAGCGACGAAAAAGAAGATCGATACTGCTCGTCCGATAAAACCGGGTAGCCGCCCCGAACCTGTATCGCGAAATAAATTCATGAACGATGCTCGAGCGACAACTGGCTGCACTGGGCCGATAACGTATGAAAAAGTAACACCTGTAGCGATACTTCGCGGTCGGCTTCATGGATCGTACTCGGGGTTTTTATTTGGAGCTTCATCGACGACCGGGGGACACGGTACGCGTCATGCACATCGATTCTAGATGCGAATGGGGAAGAGCTTCTTTTGGTAGGGTTCGTGTTCTTTGGTCAATTCTTAATGCTTCGATTGAAGGGTTCACCGTAATCGAATAGCTTTTACCGAGTATGTAGAGCACGTGCTTGGAAAGTGCACGACGATCCAGAGGTGCTCGAAGAATCCCTGGAATAGGACAATCGGTTTGTCTATCGTGACGTACCCGCCTATAATCCTCCATGGCAATTGTGGCGCAACGTTCGATTAAATTATTCGGCTTTACCCACACGAGCACGCCGTAGTGCACTCCGTTTTTGGAATCGCGGAACGCGGTAGCCGGTGTATTGTCGTGAATTGCCTTCGATATTATGTGTACGTAGAACGGAATAATGCTTGCGCGCGACGGATAAGAGCATTGAAATCGCGATAAAATTGTCATGGATCGTACTATCATTGTTTCATCAATCACGATTATTGCACACGCCGCGAGAATAAACCGTCATCCGATATACGCTGTAATGGCCCTGAAAAGGCCATTGTTCGGTCGCGTTGTAATTTCCGTCGTAACACCATTCGCACCCGCGACGATTACGTCGCTCGCGAATAATATTTAATTTCACGCTTTCGCCGCCACGTGTTTTAAAATTCTATTAGGATGTTCGTGACACTTCGGTTCGATCGGAGCACCGTTCACCTGGCCGCGATCCGGGCCACGAATCATCCGGCGGATTGAAGGGGCAATACGTTTTCAAAATATCTCGCCGATGGCCAGGCAAATTGTTCCACCTCCGGTTCGCGAAATTGACGGATGTGACACGGAAAAGTCGTCGTAACTCGCGCGACACGGGAACGAAGAATTTCTGTACGCTGAAAGACGCGCATACTTACCAAAGATTACGTCGCGGGAGCAGCGAAGCGAGAATCGTTTCCCCGTCGAAACGATATTTTCGGTAGAAAGCGTGCATACTTTTTCCTCCGTCCTACGTTCATCCGTTATTTCTGCACTCGAGTCTCGAAATAGTTGTACCGAAATAAAGGCCGGTACCCGTCGGCATGAAATTTCTTTGCGGGGCGAGGCTGTCGGGACGCGTTTATTACGCAATTTCACTTTGCAATTCCTGACACCCCGAGGAGATGGTTCTTTTTCTTTTCACCGCGCGTCAACCCCATTCGACGACACATTTATGCGTCGATGCAAACGCTATCGTTATTCGCATCGTGCATTTCTTGCTACACACCTGCGGGCCGCGCGGAATGCGTTTGTGCGTGCATCGCGCAATACAGAACGGCGACGCGTCGTATTCGCCCCAATCGATTCGCCGATGTATCGAGAAAGTTACAGATACGCCGGGAACGTGCAGACGCAATTGCAAGACCCGGCGAAGCATTATTCATTCACGATTTTCGACGGCGAATACGTCGAGCAGGATGTTCCAGTTAAAGTAGTCGTAGCCGAGGAAATTTATTGGACCGTCCGCAGCCCTGGGACGTGTGATTATTTGCTCGAGGCGGCGAATTTGTCGGCCTCCCCGTGACAGAGGGGGAGAATATCAATCGCCCCAAGGAACCCACGGTTCCTCCGTGAAAACTTACTTCGCCCCAGTGTCAGGATCAGCAAGTTCCGCCGAGGTCCGCCGAGGTCCGCCGAGAAGTTATCGCCGTTCGTTCCTGGCCGTTGCCTCGAGGACACCGGTGGCCGAGATCGTTGCATCGGATGCTGCTCGTCGACGATTATTATGATCAATTAGATTGAAGGGGTTCCCCGTGGATAATTAGAATAGTCTGGCGGCGAATGCTCAATTTTCTTGACGGTCGGCCCGCCCATCGATTCGCGAGCAACTATCGAGGGACTATCGATTCGGCGTAATTGATAGACAACTACTAAGCACCGTGCGGTACACAGAAATCTAATTACACGGGGGAAGGAATTTCGCCGACGACGTTATAATTAACGTCTGAACGCGAATGCATCTGGAAACAATTACAGCCACGTCCGTATTACGGCGTATCGACGACGAAATGTTTCATATTATATTTGCAATATCCACGTGCTGGTTTTCCCTTGATGTGTCGGTGGACGGGGAGCATCTTTCGACGCGTTTAATCGCGCAAAAAGCAGGGTTTTCATATGTGACTCGTTCCTTGTTCCGTTGAATAGCCGGGCCATTGATACACGAAACCTCGCCAGAAACAGCCCCACGTTTTCGCCAGAATTCGTTCGTCGGCATTTTGTTTCTCGTTATTCAGAAAGGAACGTCGATTTTCAATACATATTTTTGCCACACGTCCCGCACCCCCTCCGCTGCCCACTTGTGCTTTTCAATTATCGGGCTCCCCTATGAAAGCATATCCGCCTGTATCGCCGGCATAGAGGAACCGTATCTTTTCTTAAGAATTCTTATTAAAGTTGCCCCGTTTTCCTATAAATAAGTATTCCCATATGCCCGCGTATTACACGGTCAAACGGAAAATACGACCGGCAAAGATATCGCTATTCCTTGCAGATCGTTTCTCGCATATTTCCAAAATATTTCCACCCTATAAAAGTAATACCCTATAAAAGTATAACTTCGTTTATTCCCCAAACTGTTGAATAATTCGATTCTTCCCAATTTCAATAAAGCGACCTTGTGCCGTCGCTCTATCTGATTGCATATCATGCAATTCACCCGTTCCTCGTTTGCTCACCGCCGAGCATAACGGAAGCTTCGTCGAAGAAAGTCCCTCGGAACTTTCTCGCGGCGGTGTTCCCATTATCGCCTACTTACACCAGCCCCGCCGAATATTCGCGTGGCGCGTTGCGACGCCGAACCCGTGCAAACTCGCGCGAAGATTCACGTCGACGAGCTAGACGGGGATCCCGATCATTGGGAAGTTCGGCAAGACGAGCAAGATGAAATTGGAACGAGCCGGAGCAGTGCCGTCGATGGGTGTCGGCGGTCCGCGCTGGTCTTTCTGTTTCCCGATTTCAGCAGTTTCGCCCGTTTCTAATGAGACTCGTTGTCGGAAGGGGTTTCCTCGCTGAAAATGACCCAGTCGGTTGGGAACGGAAATAATGAAGAGACCATTATTTTCTGCATAATGCGGGGCCCCTGATTTCCACGGAAACTCTGCTCGTTATTCGTCTATGCAAATGCGATACAGCCGGCGCGAGCGTAATAGTCAGTCACTTGCGATCGCACCTGATGCGTAACTGGAGATTGTAAACGGGCACGGTACGGAAAGAGCGACACGAAAATACGGGGACGCGGAATAACGGAATGGAGATCGTGGCGTTGCCTGTCCCGTCGTTCGTTTCGAAGATGTTGATTGGACGGGCGCGCAGTGGGGAAAAACGGCAATTTAGGCGTGCAAAAGTCGAAGAACAAAGCATGGAGTAGGCCTATAATTTTATATGCAATATCAAGCTAGATGTCCGTAGCACCTAAAAATGACATTTTTATTTCTTAAATCCATTGTTGTTAAGCGTGGCAAGGGATACAAACGTTAAAAATTGAAGATAGCTTAAAAATGAAGAATACTATTTTCACCTGTATTCTAATGCTCAGGACCTTAATGGTATTTCTGTTTGCAGGAACTGTATCAACAAAGATTAGGAATGTGTACAAATGAAAAGACAAATTTTTTAATATTTTTTTCAAGAAAGTTTCAACAAACTAATTTTCCACGCGTTCTTTTATGAAATACTTTTGAGATCCACTGATCTTCGCGCTAATTTTTATATACACGCTAAGAATGGGATGCATACTATATGCTCTATAAAATTTGGCTGCAGCCAGCTGCAGCTGCAAAAGTTATTGCATTTTTTATAGAATAGTTCAATGCCGAGAACGTTCGCACTGATGCGGCCTACGGGAGACGGTAGATGATCGGGTTCCACTTTTTCATTTATGAACATGTATAATTTACAGATATAAAATTTACAATAAAGACAATGACATTATATATAAAAAAAATTAATATTAAATAATAACAAAAAAATATTAAATTGAAAAAATTTATAAAAAATTGTCAGTTCTAAGTTATTGATCCTCTACTTCGAGAAGAGCTTTCACTTCATTTTCAAAGATTGAAATTTTCGTTGTGTCTCTGGAAGGGGAGCATTACTAAAACGTTAGAAGTTAATAAAACGCAAGAGCTGTTCCCCTTTTGCGGGGAAAACCCATAATTATATCATCAACAAACGTTGCCATGACCTATATATTACTGAGTCTTTTATTGTTTGGGTTATTTTAATATTGTATTTGTTCGGAAGGGGTGATTAACTCTTTAATTACCTTAATCTCTTAGCGAGTAAAGAATGAGCGAAAAATAACTTTCTTTGTAGGGCGTGGTGCATGATTACAAGGATTAAACCACAGTCAAACCTCTGAAGGTTTTTGACAGAGTCACTGCTATTAAATTAACATATAAATATATCAATGACGCACAATATATACCTCCTAGGGATAAAGACGTACGGAATCCAGTACACATAAATTTAATATCCAAAAAAATATTTAAATAATTTAATATCCATAAACTATTCGAACAGTGACAAACGCGACAAAAAGTAAAGAAGGATGGAATATGTCAATCGTTTTCTTCCAGTTAATTGTCAACAAAAAAAGCGGGGCCCGTTGATCGGGAGTCTACCGTAGGTCGCATACGCTCGACATCGAACTATTCCATTAAAAATGCAATAACTTTTGCAGCTGCAGCTGGCTGCAGCCAAATTTTATAAAGCATATAGTATACATCCTATTCTTAACGTGTACATAAAAATTAGCGCGAAGGTCAGTGGAGTTCAAAAGTATTTCATAAAGAAAGACTTTTGCACGCCTAAATTGCCGTTTTTCCCCACTGCGGGGCGGCGGGAATTATTGTTGCATTCGATGCACTGTTCGCGGCTGGTACATTTGAATCATCGATATAACACGGACGGAATGTTTACCTGCATGCCGGGGATTTTAATCGCGATTGGTCCAACGTTTGGGCCGATGGACGTGGAAATGTTTCTTTCGACGAGCCTGGCGCAATTGCTCGTCCATTCTCGTGCGAGAAATGAATTGTCCGCCGTCTTAATGAATCATATACGCGAACCCCCAAGTGGAATAGGAATTACCTCGTTGAAGTTGAAGGGTTCGCGAGTGCCCGGGCGGCGGATAAAATTTTCATTTGTTGACCTAGAAAATCGCGGCTCGATATTCGTGTCCTGTTTCCGCGCCACCACGATCACGTAACACCTTTGTCCAATTCGACCGCGCTGTACAGTTGCCCCTGGTTAATTGCCGCGGTCCAAACGTTCGATACATCGACGCCACGTGTCTGACTAATGATAATGTGCCCGTCCTCGCCCCGTAGCTGTATAAATCTGGCCCTGGTATCGCCGCTGGGGGCCGATAATGCAACGTTCAACGATTGATGCGCCGAATTCGACCAAAGCGGGAACAGTGATTTGCGTGGCGCGCACCACGCGAAACGGGAAATTAAGTTGGAGCGTTCTGGTCCCGGTCGCGTGGCCGGTCCTAGCCAGCTAATCCCTTAGAAATTCGATTAGCCGCAACCGAAGGATTCGGGCCGGGCTCGATACTTATTCGGGACCGTCGACCTGCCGGTGACAGGCAAAACCTACCCTATGATTAGCTGAAAAGCGACGAACTGTCGAAACGGGGGAACAGTGGCGTTAGATTTATGGTGCCTTCAACAGTCATTAGCCTAGTTCGAGCCATGCACAGTGCGACCAACCGACGGAAGTGTCACAGTTTAGGATCGTGAAACTTGTCAACCATGTTTCGAAAGTCTCTCGCATTTTCGGTCGGGTCTGTTGTCAAAGGTTCAGGCGCTGTCTCGTAAAACGATTCGGCGACGTTTAATTTGCGCAAAGCTTCTCCGGAGCTACGGAGCGAACAGTTTTCACGACGAAACGAGAATACTGCGATGTTTCAGCGACTCGTGCAGTTTCGGATTTTCTCCCCCTCCCTTTCGTTTTTCGTATTTTATTTTGAAAAGATCAGGCTACGAAATCGTAGGTCACGGAATTGATAAAATTTGTAATCTCTCATTGCGCGACGAGACGTATTCCCGGAGACGCGCACTCTGAGGAAATACGAAACGGAAAGATTCGACTCTTTCAAAGTTCAAAACGCAAATACCTCCCCCCGAATGTCGAACAACACGTTGTTTCGCGTCGAAAGCGAACGAGGGAACGACGGTGGCCGCGTGACGCGTTGGCGGTGCGTATTGTTCTGCTCTAATAATTGCGTGCACATTCAATTGGACGGAACGAAAAGGTTCTGCCACGCCGACAATGATTTAGGATCGGCCTGATAGCTGACCACGAGGGCTAGACATGACTGTAGATCGGCGAAACGTGACGAGGTGACGGTTTCGCGCGGTTACAATATCGCTTCGCTTTGAAACGATTCGACTGTCATCAGCTGCGAGTTCCCTCGTTTCGTTAAACTCGTACCTCGAATTGCTCCGTGTTCAGCACGTGCAGCCGCTTCTCCCGTCGAACACGTCGATTTTTGCATCGGAACAGGTGTCGTCGCAAAAACTTGTGCCAATCGCTGGACGATATTAGAAAGTTATCGTGCGAGCCACCGAATTTTTCACCCGAATCGATACCACCGTTCGCCGAGTGCTAATACCGTGGAACGTGCACCGGGTACCCACGGTTCCACGATAATACCGAGCATCGCCGCACGATCTCGCAATTTCCCTCGCACCGAAAAATTTCCTCCTCTTTTTCACTTTCCCCCGCGCGGCTTCAGACCGTCCATTCGTATCCTCGCGCCAGTTGCTGGGGCACTCGCCCGTCCTGTCGCCCCGTTTCTCGTTTCGGAGTACTTCGTCGTCCCTTCCGGTTCTTTATCCCCGTCTGTCTCGTAACGCCATGCCCGTTACCCGGACGAAACGGGATCGATAAACAGACTTTATCAAACGACCGATAAGCCGCAAACACGTACACTTTGCACTTCGAACAGCTGCTTCGCGGCCGGACTCGATAATCCGAAATGACGAGGCTAATCTCCGCTATTACGGTTATTATTGTGCTTCGGCCAGCCGTGAGAGATCCTTCCTATCTCTCGGATTACGTGCACTCGACCCACGGCGCATATTTGCGCGCGCGATGGACACCGCCCGCGAAAACTTGTAACCCAACTAAAACGGATCGCGCGAACAGGATGCGACTCGGCGCGTGCAGTTCCTTGGAAAATTCATAGGCAAAGGGGGTTGAACGTCGAAGCGATCCTCGGTACGCGCGTACACCGTTCCTTTCGTTGCACCTGTGTGCGCGAAATCGCGGTGGCCCAATTATCTCGTCGGCTATGAATTATGCACAGGTCCGTTGTCTGCACGCGTAGCATCCCCGCCCGTAACGCGAACTTTTCGTATATCTCGCCTCAATATCGCCGGCGTCCAGGTAGGAGAAAAAGGATTGCCGGGGCAGCGCCGCTTAAGATTGCCGAGCATCGGGGCTGAAGTAGAAAAAGTTTCCGGATGCCGGCGTTTGTACCCTTGAGAATGGGTAATAAGCCGGCCGCCCCGGAGCCCCGGTAAATTGTGCTCCGAATTAGAGGTTCACGAGAGTTGAACGCTAGCTCGGTCGTGGCTGATGAAGGGACGAGGAAATTGACGCGGGAGTCTCGGTTAGGGCGGCATTGGTAGAAACAGGGTGGTGGGAATTCTCGAAGATGACCGATCGTCGCGGAAACGAAGACATCGCGAAGTCGGTGCATTGTGCTCGCGGTTAATCTCTTTATCAGCACGTGGCTGGCAGCCGGCCAGTCGACTTTCTCCGTGGCGCAAGACGGTCTACGACGCCCTCGCCTTGTGTTGATTTCACCCGTTTCTACTTTCAGAGATCCCCCCTGCACTTTACGGTTCAATCGTGGTCCCTTGTTTCCGCGTAACGCTCACCGCCCGTGACATTTCATTCGTCGTATTTCGCTGCGACGACCATGCGTCGCGGATGCATGTTTATATCAGCCTTCGTATTTCGGAGTGTTTTGTTGGACAGACCTCGAGCATATAGAATTTCCATAGCGCGCGTAGACATCGCGCGTCGTACACCCAGACATAAAGCAAAGAAAGAGATGGATCGGCGGATATTGGATGTGGGGTTCGTTCGGGAATTTTGTCCACCCTGGAACGCATAGGTGAAATTTATCGAAAGTGTGCAACCCGTTGACGGTGGTATTCTTTTTTTTCTTCCTGCGGTCCGTGCGGTCCATTGAGCGTGAAACCACGTGGTTGGCGTTGTGCCAATGCCGAGTTATGTTTATAACAACGTATTACAGATTCTACGTGGGATTCGCCCAGCTTCGTAACTGCGATACTATGCGAACCATACGACGATTGCGGCATGCCATTAGGAATCTTGGACGGTGTTCCCACCGAATCCCTGTTAGTTTCACATCCCCCTACCCCTTTTTTTTTTCCTCGACGAGATTTTGCTTGGCCACTTGCCCGTTCGTACCCTTTTTGCATTGGTCTTTTTTCTCTCGCCGCCTTGTTCTTTTCAGAAGGCTTGCAAACGTTTCAGGAAACGTTCCAATGTATACATCGATTTTATTCACCGTGCACGCGACAAACTTGTCGACAGAATTCGGACAGAATTATGGGAGCGGTCGATCGATCGATCGCGGGCTATAAAGAGAAAGGGTTAAATCGATTTATTTCTTTCACGGTTCGTCGTGCACTCAGGGCGGATGCCGTCGAATCGTCTTCTGCTCAAAATTGACGCACGATTCATTGTCGTTCGTGCGCGAAAAATGTGCACGCAAGCGTACTAAAACGCAGTCGAAACGGCGAAAAGCTTTTTCTCGGTCATTTTAAAAACAGACCCACGAAGCGACGACGCGTTGCGAAAGTCCAATTGAATTTTAAACGACATTTATCGACCGCCTCTCAGTGCAAAAGAACGTCTAATTGCCACGGCTCTAGCGGCGAGTAATGAATGTTAATTTCTCACAAGAGCCTCGTCGTTCCGTTACTTCGTTCTTTCCCGTCCACCCCGAGTTCTTCTCGCGTCAATTTTCCTCCAGGCGAAATTTCCCCCGGCCGATGGGACCGCCGCGGCCGTATCAATTTCATTGCTTTCGTTTAAGACAAGCGCGACTATAAGCTGTCCCGTTCCGTCTAAACGGCGTTTGCATAAAATATGCATCATCAACTATGCCAGTATATTGCGAAATGAAATTACGTTCGTAAGGTCACCGCGGTGCCAGGCCGTTCGCGATATCGTTCGTTACAGAGAATTTGCATGCGTTCCGAGCACGTGTATCGCTTCTTCGATTTTCTACGGCCATTATCGCGCGCGTTAGCAATTTCCGCCGATCACGCCATGATTTACCGTTGCTGTTACCGGCGCGAAAGTTTCACTGGCCGAAATTGCGTCCGGGCGGCGTTAAAGTCACCGAAAATGATCCACCGTACGGCTCCCATCGGCGTTGGAAAGTCACAGAAGCGCCCACCCCGTGCATTCTCATCCCTCGCGGTGTCGGCTGTACGGCGCCCGTACTTTATTAGACGCCGGTCTCGCGAAACGCGATTATCATATGCACTGCAATTCAGAAAGGATAATTCCGCGCAGATCGGGCGCGCGTTAAATGGCCCGCCATACGTTACATCGTGCCCACTTATTCGCTGTACTCTCTCCTCGCTCGTAATATATGCTGCGCCGCGTCCCATACGTATCCACGGTTTCGCTTAAACTCTCTTCAATGTCCGGGCGTGTTCAACGCGCTGTGCATTTCCCGACGATCAATCGGGCGCTGTACTCCACGCACGTTATAAGGATGTATCTAGGATGCGCAATATCTATCGCCCCTAAAGCGTCTAGGCGCACTATTTCCGTCGCTTTTGGGCGCTGTCGTAAAAAGACGCGTAGACGCGTATTAATAGACTGCCGGAGCACGCGTCCCCGGTGTCAATGCGTACCATCGAAATTCAGCCAAAAACCGCAGCGTGAATTTTCTCTTATGCAACCGGGACGGCAGCGCGCGTGCAATTATACGTCGCGGAAGACGGTTTGATGCCGGGCCGGAAGCTCCCGGATAGATTCGCTGATTCGGAGTGACACGTTGCACTCGCGTTGCCCCTCCGTTCACGAGTGATACGCGCACTGTCCGGTGTATTTACGAGCGTTTACATTGCTCGCATGTATCTGTCGTCGATGTCGTTCATGGGATTGATACTGACGCGTGTTATTGTTATGATTGTTTCAGAATCACGAGTACGGCGGGTACGGAGACGAGCCGAGACGTAAAAGGTATGTTTCAAACGAGCGTTCTTATTAAGTAATTTCGAGATTTCAGCATTTGCACGAAGGTACAAGTGTTAGATTAATTGAGAGGTTTCTTTGAATCGTGAAAAGGTGTACACGCTTGCTTTCGTCGTTCTCGTTCGGCGAATGATCGTTGTAAAATCGACTTGCTCGGACCCATTAGCTCGGGCGGTAATTCAGCTCGCTCGACAATAATGACACAGGCATATCGATCTTATTCCGTTCTAATTATCTGTGCGAATTGTCAGCATTATTGATGCAGCGCTGCAAATCAACGAATCGATAAGTCTCGATGTTTTTATGCGAATTAAATGTTGGCGCATCGTCGATCATTAAAGAGCGTGTTAGAGCTGGAACAACGTACATTTCTCGCGTCGTTTCATCGTCAGACGTATTGCATTCGCGGACGAAAGTCAACGGGGATTCCATAGAAAGAGGAATATCGCTTGATATCGGATTCTCGCCGCTCTGAATCACACTTAACGCTCGAGTTAACTTCTTATTATTAGACTTGGCCCGAGCTTCGGATCAGTCTGAAACTTCGCTGACCGGCTGCGACGTTTTAATTAATTTCGGCGTGCGCGTCTAACGTCTGCTCGTCATTATCCGCCGACCAATTCTACGCTCGCGGGCATTAAACGTCGACGCATTGTTGGTACGCAACTGCGCGCATGTAATTACGCGAGGGGATATTGCGCAGACCGCTCGGGTATACGGTCGATTGTGACAAAAACGCGTGTCAAAAAAAGCGATCTCCACCGTTCGAATCGTGGAAAAAGTATCCGTAAGCGTGTTAACCCGGGAATGCCATTATATTTCTGGAGCGCGAGAACGAAAGCGAGCTAAGGGAAACGATATCGAAGCTTTCTTTTTCATCCCCGCCTCTGTCCCTCCATTTCTTCATTTGCGTTCGAATTAGCGGTTTTCGCGGCACGAGGAGTCGAGGTTTAATCATTTAGAGTACGAGCAACAGATTCGCCACAGAGGATTGGCCACTTTGAATTGCAGAACGGGGGCGCCGGTCTTCCCTTTTTCTTCTCGCGGAAAAATGGTAGGCAGTTGAATTTCCAATTGGTTCCAAAGCGAGACCACCTAACCGTGGGTGGATCGGGAGGAGAACGAAAGAGAGAGAGAGAGGGAATACATTGATGCTGAGCATGAAAAATGTATAGCCAGCTATCCATCAATGGGTGCTTCTCTTTCGTTGTATCATGGCCGCGCAAAAATCTCAGAAGGAAATTACTGGAGTGCGATCTTTCCCTCGTTTCTTTTGCCGCGCAATCGAATATTCGCGGCGATTTTTCCGTTCGCTCGCGCGAACATCGATTCAATCGAATATTTCGCACAGGCTGAAGTAATCGCTCCGCGATTCGTCGTGTCGTCCTCCCCAGACCCCATCTCCGTCTTCGGAAAGTGCAGAATTGTTCGCTGATGAGAATCGCGCGGACATTCGCATCGGTTCGGCGTTTCCAATGATTCGGCCGTCAGCGTTGTTCCGCGTGGTCGGTTAAGCGAAATATCGTTTAGATTAAACCGCGCCGAACGGAGTGTCCGAACGACGAATTAATTGCACGTTTCGTTTATCTTTTTCAGAGAAGACAATAATAAACCAAATCACGTTCTCCTCTTCACAATTATCAACCCAGTCTACCCCATTACTGTGGTAAGTGCTCCATTCACTCTCACGTTATATGTACTTGTTATACGCAGCTGCGACGCCCCGAGTGCGCGCACGTTCGCTTCGACTATGTGTTCAAAGTAAATATGCAGCGGCGATTTCGCCGTGCGTGATTTCAGCGGGTCCGAGTGTGCGTCGCGATGCGCCAAGCGCATTTCGTTTGCGCAAACGAGTGTAAAACGCGCGGGCGAATTCTTCGCTTAAAAATAGACCGAACGAACGAGACCGGAGAGCGGCGATACTGTTCGGACGGTCCGTGACACTGGATTGATATTTGCAACCCGCTTGACCCTCGCGTTCGGAGTAACGCGGATAGGGAACGGAATAGCTGGACGCAAGCATCTGCGAGGGGGCTAAGTATTATAATCGGCGGGGTTGGGACAGATGCCGCGAACCACGATGGCAAGGCATTGAAAACGTAAGGCAGGAGAAAAGTTGTTGGCACAACGCGAGCACCATACGTTTCGCAGGCCGTCGCACTGCATTTTATTTCTGTTTTGCGCCAATAATAGATGAGCCCTGTCGCCTGTTTCTGTCTCACGAATGGTCGATGCCTGCGCGATCTGGCATTGTTCGCACTCCATCCGTTCGCGGGCCCTCGCATAGCGCCCCGGTCACAATGCTTATTTTATTTCACCCTTTTCCCTCATTTTCTTTTGCCCCGTTATCTCCGCGACGGGCGCACTAATTAAAGAGCCGCTAAAACGAAGTCCCTCGTCCGTTTTCGCGTGCACGCGCCTCCGTTCCCGCTGCACTCCCCCCCCCCCCAGATCTTTCTGCAGCCGGCTAATGGAACCGGCATCGGTTTTACTTTAATCGCCGGCGCCGATTTCCCGGCCCGTCGTTCGATTGAAAATGTTCGTCGTGCCAGAGGAGTCGCAGCTCGGCTTCGTTTTAGATCTAAGGCCGGTTTCTCCGCCATGATTTACGACGGCGCGGATTAAACGACGCGTGAAACGGATACGAAGTGATGGTCAATCCATCAGGCGATTCGTAATTGATTCGTTCCTGTTTTCCCCCCTCCCCGGTGAAAGCTCACAAAAGGAACGCTGGTTTGTATTATTTATTTAACGAGAACACCTGTTTAGGGGCCTCGAAGTTTCTTAATTCTCCATTGCGATTCTTCGCGCGACGCGGTCGCTTCTTACAACTTGCTCAAGTGCCGATTCGAGTGAAGAAAATTAGAGAGAGAGTTCCTCCTTTCTGTTTGCGTCGTCGTTGAAACTCTATTCAAGCAAGTCGGTAAATTACACAGGCAATGTCGTTAGCGAATTTCCTAACGAGAATCTAACAATGGTGTACGTACTGCCAGGGCGACGCGAATCACCTTATCGATATTTTCTCAGCATCGACGAGCTCAGGATCTACGCGCGTCTTGTGCTCGATGCGATATATACGGGCGGCAAATCGTTCGCAATAATTCATCGAGTTACAGACAGACACGCGTGTCGCCGGCTGATAAACGTCAGTCCACGCGAGCCACCGTAAATTGCCTTCGAAACCCCGTTCCATATCTCACCTGTCGAATAATTTGTCCCGTTTCGTTGCTAGTCACGAGGTTCCGTTCACAGCTCCGCTCTCTGCCCAAATGAAAACGCGAACGAAATCAAGTGCACCGTGTCCTCAGTCACATCGCGTCGCACACTACAGAATTTCATCCCGAGCTCGAGCGTCGTATTTTCGTCGCAATTACAACGAAAATGGCGATACATCATCTTATTACCCGGAATTCAGCTAAACACTCGCAATTTGGCGCGCGTTAACGTTAAGCCTGTTACACGGTTGACGGAAGCATGTGGCGAGCGAGGCGAGTCACTGGAATACATACACGGTATGTGTACACGTTATATTTCACGGTCCCGAACCGGGTGCGCGAGGTTTTAGAGTATCCCCGGTCGAGCACCAGCGGGTGACAAATTTTGAAGGCGCGTATGGAATAAGCCGGGTGCCAGCTTCGCGGCGTCGCGACGCGTCGCGTCGTCCAAAAGAGCGGAGCGATCAATCACGCGGCTCGCGGTGCGTGTACGCGACTCGAATAGAAATGCGAAAACTTCAGCGATAGGGAGATTGCGTGCGGTCAGTTGGTTTTGTGCTCGCTACTACGACAGCTGGAAATACCTTTAGAACCTTCGAAGGGCGCAGAATTTTCTTCTGCCGTAAATTGTTAGCGCAACGTCTTGAGAACGTGCACGGAACGTTTTGAAAGGAAACTCAAAGTTCTTGCGGTACAGTGGGGCTCTTTGAATGTGTTTTTCTCAAAACTACATTTTCGGTATTGGCGTGATCGATAACTCTAAAACTATTAGATCGAACTTGTTGAAATTTTGCGCACATGTATGTAACAATATTACGTTTTATATGGACCTCAAAGTATGAAATATTTCGTACAAAATTCGAACTTTTTGTTCAAATGTTGAAATAATTTCGTCAGTATTTAATATTTCCCACTTTCTCGAGGTTCGCCGACAAATTGTGAACGTTAACTATCGAAATACTTTTTACACAGCTGAAGTTAGAGCTTCCGCCGTTTTGCAAGACGCGTTGCAACCTTCACGGAACGCCGTACAATAGCCCCTCCATTGCGAAGCATTTTTTAAAACAAAAAAATACGTTGCGACAGGCAAAAGTTATAACGAATGATGTCCGAAGTTTCAATAACGCGAAACAAGCCTATCCTTTCCAAAAAAAATCATGAAGCCTAAAGGTGATATACCCTCCCTAAACGTATTATATACAACGCGCGTCCTTACCCACACGTTACAATTTACCAGACCGCCAGTCTCTGTCCGATACTTGTATCGTATGCACGGCCATGAATTTTCGAGCGTTTTAATTCCGGCAATAAGTCATCCGCTCAGTCCCTATTAGAGTCACCGGGTTAAGATTTAACACCTTCGCTGTCCCCCGCGAACGCCGCTCGTTCGACCGTCTCTGCCCTCTCAGCGGCGTGCTTTTATTTCAAATACCGGACTGTATCACTTCGGGCCGGGTTAGATGTTATTTTCGTACGGCAACGCTCCGTCGAATTTATTCGCCGGCCGTTCCCTGTTATCCGCTGTCACCGGTACGTCACGACGACGCGTCACCTCTCCTGCTTCAATGAAAATATTTTAATTGGCCGTGCCTCGTCGTCAGCTTGACTAAATATGCATTTGTCGGGTGGCGTCGCGTTGATGCCCGCGGGCGAGACGGTTACTGCTTGCCACGTGCGTTTCGATGAGCTACGGGCCTCGTAGTTTCTTTCATCTCAAACGGTTCCCCGGACGACACGTAATTCTTCACGGACATATCAAAGAACGTGTTTTCATCCGCGCCTCTTTGTTCCCCCGCGTATCCTGCATCGCGTTCATTCATAGCGGAACGTGCAAACGTGTTTCGCCGTGACACTATAATAACGGCAATTAACGATCGCCGTCGCGCGCGTCGCACGAACCCGGCCGACGAGGTGTACAATCGTAAATACATGCCGTACGCACGTTTTCCCGAGCGTTAAGTTATGCCGCCGTGAATGTATTATCTGAATCATCGAACCCGTTCGCGCGAGGCGTTCAATTTACTCTCCCGGCGTAATTTGCGACGCGAAATGAAGTTGCAAGGCAGAGCGGGTAATATATATCGGAAGTCGTAAGCTCCGCTCCGCGGGCCAGGGTGACACGAAACCCCTGCACGAGGTAGCGGGAAATGTTCAACGCGGTTTTCGTACAGGCCGTATAAGCGGGCGACATGTTTAATGCCCACGACCTACTTCTCTCCGCGGTCGGGAGAAAGGTTATCACGCGGATTGCCATTTCTTATGCATTCACCGGAGATCCCTAACTAACACGGATCCGCGACTCCTCGGGGCAAATCCGTCGAGTGCCCCGACGACTGTAGCCGCTACATCGTTTCCTGCCTTTTCGTTCATTGAAAAGCTTTGAATTTCGCTGCGGATACCCCGGCCCGGTGTTAACAGAGTGAATTTTCGAGTCGCCGGTTGAAGACGCCCTCGAAAAGGAAGGGCGTGACGTAATTCGAGTTGACGCTACATAGTCCTTTGACGTTCGCTTGAGCCGCGTTAATGCACGGGATAGGTGGACAATTTTATAACGGTGTTCGACTTTCGGCCGAACGGCGTAACGCGACGAAATATTTATTCGCCAATTTCGGGCAAGCTTTACAAGCGCGCGGGGTGTTTTTATTTCTCCGAAATCAATTTATTCTCCCCAGCTTCGAGCGGGATCGCGCGCGTGCACTTGGTCGAGCGATAAACTCTGGGCGACAAAGTTTAACCGAACATTGTTGAGCCGCGATGACACGGGCCGATACGGTGCACAATTTTTTTTTCCTTCTTTATTTTTTTTGGCGTACCCAGCGTGACGCGTTTCAGCGCGGTGCCTCTATTTACGCACAATGGAAAATTGTCGAGGGCTCGGTGCGAGAGTAAACGTACACCGGACAGCCTTCAGCGTCATTCGAGGTTGTTGAAAAAATTTCTGCGGACATTGCAACACGTCGTTGCATCGTTGCTGTGCCGTATTGCATTTACCCTTTGCCTTTAGAACTCTCGCCATTCGACCCTTAATACTTCCCTTGCTCTATATCGGGACCGAGTACATAATGCCCTTTTCTAGTTCGCTCCCACTCCCCGACATTGTTTCATCCTTCGCGGTTGAAATCTGCTGCCCCGGAGACACGCTTTAATTTCCTTGGCCGCGCAGAGTGTGTTGAGGTGGATTAAAAGCGGTTTTGCTTACGATTCCAGTTGTAGATTCGTTTTATCCTTTCGGTCAGCCCCGAAAATGGATCCCGTTGGATTATTGGGCGCCGCTCGACGATGTTTCCCTTCACGCAATTTTAATTCTCGTGCTTTATTGCTCGCGTAATTTATAATCGCGACTTCTATGGACTGATATCGCGACGGTGCTTCAGTTATAGAACGGGGAACGGTTTACGACGTGTAGTTAAATTTGTTTCCCTTTTGTTGCTATGCAAATTTTGTCTACGATACAATCTAAGTGCACGACGAATAAAATAAGACAGTAAAAACGATTCGGTCCACGTGTGACAGTTTATTTCGGTGCGCGGAGTTAAAGCCGGAGAAGCGAAGCCTCCCGGCACATTTTACAAACGAGTCGCCTGTATATCCAGCAGATCCGCCCGAATAATTAATCGTGTACAATTAACCGAGACGCATGGCGTTCGCGATAAACTTGGAAGGCAAGGGGAGCAGCGCGATAAACGCCAACGAATACGAAACTTTCGGCGTTGAATTGAATTACCTCAACCGTTTAGTAAGTTCCTCGTTCGTGCAGTGTAAAGTTTCCAAGCTTTTCCTCCCCCCCCACCCCCTAAATCCTTTCTTACCTTTTTCTTTTTTTGCCCTGCCGACTAGTTCTCGGGGCAAACTAGATCTAGACCCGACAGGGGGTCCGTGCAGTTTGTCCCGGCGAGAACATTTTCTGCAATTTAAATAGAAATCTCCGCGCGGTATCCAGTTACTGCGGCGCATGTAACCTTATCGGCTCGTTTCAATGCTCGTTCCAGAGTTGCCCGAGCACGATCGAGAACTTATAAAATCCAGGTATACACACGCGTACCGTTACCGAGCCTGGTTTGCGTTTAAACAACTCGGCCGCGCTTGGTCTTACGGCGGACGTTTGCGCAACTGTCCATACGTGGAATCTAGGATGGGACGAGAAAGAAGGATCGATCGTCGCTCGGCGCCTGCAGCTCTGAATCATTTTCGTCTGATCGTCGGAGTTGCGATGTAAAAGGGAGGTCGCGTAATTGCACGGGCGCGTCACGGTAGAATCGAACGCTGATTGGTTTTTTTTTTTCTTTCTTTTTCGTCGGGAAACGTGGTCGCCTCGGACGGACAATTTTCTTTCACGGTGGAAACGCGGAATCGTTTGAGGGTGAATTCTGCATGGACATATGCCGAACAGGTTGCTCGGGAAGCTTTGAACCGCTCGAAAATCCTCCGTGCTGAAAATCGACTTCACGGTCGATTGCAATTTAAAAGGGCGCACGGCATTGTGGAGGATCGAGAGCGTTCTCGTGGACTTTTCAAAGAATCGAACTTTTTGAGGACAGACTTGGAGCACTTTAAGAATGTTCGGGGGACAGATAGAAAGGAAAAAGAAGGCTTCCGATGTTCGGCTCTTCTGCTTCCTTTACTTCCACTTGTTTTCTGCTTAGAAGGTACTTCTCGAAGGGCGATTCTTTTATTCAGCGAACTTATAACTCGAACATCACGCGGTTTTTTCGACGGCGTGAGAGGAGGCTGAGTCGTATCGTACTTTCATCGTCTACGTATAAGCGCGGCCCCATTGTGCGAACATCTTGCATATTTCGCGGACCTTGCACGTTGAATTTCACTCGTCCCGTTGTGCACGGTTATTATTTGACGAATACCAAATTTAATCACCGCACCGCGTCATTTCGCATCAATTAAAAACGGTGCGGACCGCGTTTCGTTTCTGCATTCCGATGTCGCTTCGCGCGATTTAAATGAAAAATCGAACTCGGCCCCAAACGCTTCTACCGCATCTAATTGACCGCACTTAAGCGCCAATATATCGCCACGAGTAGACAGCATCGGAACCAATGTACATTCGAGTCTCAATTTGCGCACGCGAATCCGCACTCCGAGTCGTCCGATCCGCGATCAAGATGGATCGTCGTCTGGACGCGCAACGCCCACGTGCCGCATACAACTCGAGCCGAGCACCAAGCGCTCCGTTGGTATCGAGACGTTGCCGGTAGGAACGGAGCACAATCGTTATGAAGCACGGCCAGAGTGACGGGTTCGCGGGGTCTTCTTCCGTCTCGCGTTCGGTAGCGAGATAATTAGGGGAGCTTGGCATTATTTTAGAGACGGTGTCCCATCGTAACGCGAAACATCGCGATAAATTGTCGGGGCGATGAGATGAACGAAGTGTCCCACGGAAATAATGAAAACCGGGAACACGGGCCTCGTCTTCTGACGCGCGCGAATTTATTACTGGCGCGATAATGAATTTCCACGCGGCCTGCCCCCGCGGCCCGGTTCGGCCACGTTTTGTCGTTCGTCCGACGCACCATGGACGAAAGGAAAGAGCGAACAAAATTCAGCATATTTTAATACCGCCGCGCCACCTTGGCTTCTTTCATTGTTCCCGTCCTTTCTGACGTTCGTTCGCGGCACAAGGCACGTGCTAACGTACGCAAGCATTGGGGACAGAATTTCTCGCGCCCCAGTCGCACGTTATCGCGATGTCAGCGCGACAAATTCGTGTCGCCGCGCGCGTCTTCGCGCGATAAGATTCAATTGCGATCGGTCACGCGAACGGTCGTGTCGGTATTGTACGCGCGTAAGTGGCTCGCGTTCGAGACAGCTGTACCAGGTCAAAGCTCGGTTCGCGGCTAGCAATCGAGCGGAATCGGCATCCCGATTCAGCGTCTCGAGTCGCCTTCCCGTCGGTTTCGAATTGAACGATGAATTATTCCCGATCGATGGTAATTAACGGACGACACGGGACGGATGGGCCGCGACAGTTTAGACGCTCGTGTCACGCCACTAGCTTTCCAACGTAATAATTGCCGTGAAACGGTCTCCTCCGTGAAATCGATTAAAAGTAAACCGTGCCGTGCTCTCTCCCGTAGGTGTACCGGACGTGAATAGTTCGCTACCGATACTTGGAATTGTTGCCTCTGCCTCGGTGCATTCTCGGCATTAGTCGAGTGAAAATGATCGGCCCGTTTTGTAACGCGAGCGGGGTACACTTTTGTACGCAGAGTTTCCTGACGGGCGTCCGATTCCCTTTGTCACTCGTGGTATGGAACGCCGCCCGTCCAGAAACGTTTTCCATCTTCCCGTTTTCTTTTTGTGCTTCTTTTTTTGGGAAAAATCTGGAATGCCGCGCGACCGACGCGCGAGGGAAAATTCGAAACGGCCCTGAAACGCAACGAGAACGGCCGTTTCGTCGGTGTCGCGTTGCGATTCGAGTCTCGGGAAGCGCGGAAATTTTACCTGCCTATTTCTCCGTTCTCGCGCACACACTCGATAGCGTTTCATTTTAACGACCTCTCCGACAGTGACCGAGGTAGGGTGTGGTTGAAGTAGTCGGGAAAAGTGGTAGGCCGTGTTTGAATCCATCAAGCTGTGCTCTTTTTCCGGCTCCGGTCGATAATCGATAAAGCCCACCCCTTCTCCGCATAGCCCACGCTCTTTTCTCCCTTGCTCCCCTTAGTTATACCTCGAGGCGGATGGGCGCGGAGATGCACAGTGATCTGCCCACACGCGTATAGGTACCCATGGCACATGGCGATCGTAGGTGCAACCCTCTCCCCGTGAATCGGCCGAAACGAGCGGATACTCGTAAATCGAGGAACTATGGTCCCGTCGTATCGCGTCCTCCATGTAATACGGTGGGCGAGACCGGACGTGGTATCCCTCGAAACACTGATTCATCGCGACACCGCGTCGCGATTCACCTTTTCTTCGATGAAAAGCTACCCTCCGCGATCCCAACCCCTTCTTCTCTCTAACAGGCACTAAACTGTCGCACGAACGTCGCGGAGAAAGCGGACGAAACCACCGTGCAAGGGGGGAAACGATCGTTTCCCGGCGCTTTCCCCGCTTGTTTATCGCGACGCGGCGTCGCGAGGGCACATTTTTTTCCAGACGCGAGTAAACGCCTCCGGCGAAGGGACGCTGGATGATTTGTGTCGACGAACTCTCATTCGTCGCTCCGAAGCAGTTTCCTGCCGAACTGTCTATCGATTAGCCCCTGTCCTTCTCCAACGGCGCGGGACACATTTGTACCCGTCGAAACCCGATTCCAAGGGGTCGACCGCCGGCAGCCGGCTACGTAAAATCGGGTTCCGCCACCGAAATAGACCGCCAATGGGAAATGTGGCGGGGGTAGTTGACACCGTGCCATAAATATTGATTTTTCCGCATTGCCGGCCGAAAGTTCGTGACGCGTAATGGCACGATTCCGTGGCTCACGGGGCAGACGAGCTCTAAGAGAATCCCTTTAGGAAGATGTATAATCGTTTGAAATTTAGCGGACGCTCGTGTTGTGACAGCGCCGACCGAGATCATGCATCACGGCGTTCCTAGCGGTCGTCGGGTTTTAACGCTAAGCCTGCCGACGCTTCTTGCATACCTGTCCCTACGGTGCCCAGTCGAAATGACCCTCGCCCTGAAAAGAAGTTCCTGTTCTTATAATTGAACGTAGGTAATAGAGTCAAATTGCTACTGTGTTGCAAACTGTTTCTCCATTTGTCCCCGCTCGTTTAGGATGCACACCACCAGACATTCCTCGACGATAGTCGCTCACGTTCACTCGAGCCATTAGGTTCGCCGAGCGCCCTACGTTCACGCGATCGCCTCAAATGATCAACTTCGAACACTATATCTCTCACACCTTGGAATCATTCTGAACAGTCGCGCAGCATTTTCGTTTCCACAATATGAAATTGTCTTTCTTTCGTGCCTGATTTTATACGTTTAGAAGATTGGACACTATATTTTCTCGCCCGGTCGAATAGACCGGCCGCGGTAGGTTGGGCAGGCCACATATATTTCTCAGAAACGAAGAGAATAGAACGAGAAGTAAATACTGAAAAATACATTGCACGCATATTTTAAGAAAAGCCGCAAAGATTGATAGCGTTGCGATAACGTTTAAATATGTAAAAGTTGTAGCAAAACTGTTCGAAGACGGACAATTTGACCGGCAGTGGCAGGTTTAGTTACATTATCGTTACATTATCGCGCGATGCGTGCGTCCGTGGCCTCTCCTGATCGCTCGCGAACGCTCCGTTTGCACGCGAGTTGCACGGAGCATATTACAGTTCCATGATAGCCGAGTGTTTCGTGTTCCACGGTTTCCCGTCGCTTTTATCGGGCAAGAGTGATCATCGCAGGTATAATCTGGACACTGGTCGCGCAATTATATCTGTGCCCCTGTAAAATGCAATTTTCTCCTCTACGGCGCTGCGCCCGATTTGTCCGGCTCGCCTTCGTCCGACGTAAATACGCGTTTCAGTAAGAAGACGGAGGTTCGCTAATTTAGATAGCGCAGAAGTAGATAACTGGGACGATATTAGAAATCGTGGTTGTACCCGTGGAAACGGACGGGGTATTTCAAGCGGGCGAAATTATTAGAGACGCGGAAAGGAAACGTCCGTTCTCCGTGTTTGCGCAGAAATGAAACCGCGCGAATCGACGTCCTCTCCGCGAACAATCGTCCGTGAAAAATGATTTCGAAGATAAACTTGGCCGGCGCGAGGTTAAAATTCTCTACTCACGCAGGTGGCCCTAATAATCCGATTCTGAATTATCCAAGAGCGTTTCTATACAGAGCTGTTCCGTTTCACTGGAAACGATGGAATATCTTGGGTGAGATTAAAGTTGCCAAGAAAGTGTTCTTCACGGTAGTCGTTTGAATACGAAGGAGGACATCGGGCGGTACAAATGATTTGTCGGTAAGTGGCGGAATAATTAACTTCACTTCGACGTCTCTCACGCGGCTCTCCTCTCGCCCCGCTGACATTCCACCGTTCCCAGTCGAACGGAACACCCTGTATAATTCGATTCGTTCCTCCGACCATACGGCCACGGATGGTTTCCTTCTGTTCCCAGAAAGTGTATCAAGTGGCGAGCATGAAACGTATGCGTTTACAAAGTTTCGCAGGCGTATCACTTTATGCTGCGACAATGCTTGCCCGCTACGTATGTACTCTTCTGGCTCCCCGCTGTATCTACAGACGGCACAAATGAATGTCACTTTCTCGTTGCGTATGTAGCACACCGCTGAATTGCTCTCTTTTCCTGCTGCTGCTTTACTTGGCAAGACAGCATAGGAGCGTTCCAAACGTGGCGGTGGCCACTCGAACGCCTATAAAAGACAGAAACCGGCCGAAGCTGCCGCTGCTACTATCGCCGCTGAAATTATATCGGGTGCCTTGCACGCACGTACATAGTTAAAGCACGCGCGTTTCTATTCCAGGCGGCCGTAACGAAATTGGTCTTCGTTAGCAGGCTTCCGTTAAAGTTGCCGTCCGCAATCGCGCTCGCAGACGCGTTTCGCTCGATTCGCCGTTCCTTTCCCGAAAGGGAACAGTCTGAACGCGTTTAGGCAATCCACTCGCAGAAAGTTAAGACCATCGGTAGGACGTCGCGGAGCAAGTAACCCTTTCGTTTCCGCCGCATATAAACGCGGAATTTTCGACGCCCGTCGCTCCAAGTGCGGATAAGCCCCCCCGACTCCTGATTTCCATATAGACTAGTTTTCCAGTTGCTCAACTCGCCGCGGTCGTACACGGTCCGCGCGGCGTCCAGGTTCGCGTGCTCCTCGAGTCTCGGATCTCGCGGCGTCGAGGTGAGCCGATCGGGACCGATGACGGCGACCGGGCCAAGTTTGTATCAAGTTCTACACGCCCGGGACGAAGGAACTCTGCGTTCCTCGAGTTATCCGTGTCGAGACATCCCGTTCGTCAAGTTTGACGCTCAGCCACTTTTGTCCCTCGATTCGTCTTGCTGCTGCGCGTTTCTTTGCGTCGCATTTCGCGATCCTGTCCAGCGGAACCGGAATTTTCAGTATACAGAGCCCGACGATGCTCGCAATCGTTTTTATCGAGTTCCCCTGGGTTTTCCAGCGTGCACATTATCCTGCACATTATCCTGCACACTTCATCGTACACGCCCCCTTCGAACGCGACTCTCTCGTTTTAAACGTTTCCCCATTGTTCTCGTACATTTCAGTCCCCCGCGGATTCCATACCTTCTCCTTCCGCCATTTCCAAGGAACACAGCCTCGCATTCGCTGTCCCCGACGACCCGCGCCTTCGCGATCCTTCGAATCTTTCTTTCCCGCGTCATGCAACACGACGGACCCGCTTCCACCATTTTCCCGTGCCCCGCTTCCGTTGTACCCCATGGTGCTCGCGGATGGAAAAACGACCAAGCGACGCGTTTAGTGGTCGCCGCGTCTTTCGTTTCTAATTTTATCGTCAACCGAGCTGCACGAGCGTCTGATTCGTGTCTGGATTCCGTCCGCGCGTATTCAAACGGATCGCGTGACTGCGCGACTGCATACAGATGCACCGACCCGTGTGTTTGCGCAGGACTTTTCGTTCGATGGCCGAATTCGTGATCGCGGAAAACGCGTTCCGCTCGACGGTGGCCGCGTGACGCCACGAATGGCCCGCGTTTCGTGGCCACGACGGATCTGTCGTCGATCTTTTATCCGGAGCAAATCACGCTCGTGTTTACCTTCGATTAATTCGCTCGCGAACAGGCTTCACTGAAACACGCGCCCCTGGTTGACACGATCTCTGGACGATTCTTTTCGTCCCTGTCTGTCGCGACGGTGCAACGTGTTGCTCGCGTATATTTGAAGGGACGATCGTGTCCGCCCATTGCACGCGGGCGTTACACACGAATTACACGCATTCAGGCGCGCGTGCCTGGCGTGAAAAGAAAGATCTACTCACCATTGATGGGCCAGATGTTTCCGCGTGGCGTTCAAATAAGCGAATCGTACGTTGCCGTGAACAGCGGTGAACTACGGCTAAATATATATGTTTGCTCGAGCGTAATGGATATCGGAACAAATGTTTTTATTCCGACACCCCCGCGAAAAGTGTCTCTAAATAAAGGCTTGCCTCGTTCTCGTGTGCACACACACGCACGCGCGCGCGTATAAACACGCAAACGTGTGTTCGGCGGAGCTCGTTCATTCTGTTTGCCGTGCTTCTACAGCTGATGAGTATTTTTCAATTCCGGCGATCGACCGGGGCGAAGTGCGTTTAGGGGAAATTTACAATCTCTTTCGGCCGTATGCGGCGACCAAACTAGTTTCACCAATTCGTTCGATCAGTATCGTCCATTTCGGTGCGCGTTCGTCGGCGATTGTTCTTCGCGGCGCAAGATACGAAAATTCGCAATGCTTCTGAAACGATCGCAGTTTCGATAGATCGCACGTTTTCCATTCGCGAGTTAACTCCGTTTCTGTTTTTCCCACAATCTTATCGCTCCGTTCCAGCGCCACCCCATCTAGTAACCATTATCCCCGATATTAACGTGCATTGTATTGACCCGTAACGCGTGTGGAGTACACCTAGCCCCCGGCGGATAGTTCCGCCGCTATTTACGATTAAAGGGAACTTGGTTCGCGCGAACTTATGGCTCCTAAAAATCTTATCTCCGACGCGACTGGCTACCGGCGTTTCACGCCCGCTCCTATGAAGCAAAAGAAGACAAAAATATATATAACGATTTCGCACATAAAAGTCCGCCTTTTATGCCAACACTTTCTTGGAGCTTTTAAAACTTTCTTTAAAAAATTCAGCCCGGTACGCGAGGTCTCCCCGGCGACGATATGAATCCCAAACTAACGCCGGTCGAACAACTTCTCCGCGCCCGTTCGTTCCACGCTCGAAACCGTCTCGTTAACGCCGTTCCGGATACGTCCAGGTCCGCACCGCGCCCGATAACACAGATCCAATTCACACCGATTCCCGCGCCGTTTTCCTTCCGACGAGAGCCGGAGGCCCGCTCGGTGGTCGATAATAAATTCTCGCCCGAACGAAAACGAAACACGGGCCCGCCGCGTTGCCTTATTAACGACCGTTTCATCCGCGAGGAATGCCGCGCGGCGATCCGCCGTTGATTTATTCGCGATCTGCTATTTGTCAAAGCCGCGCTCGGGATTATTACGAGAAACGAAGGCCCCTCGTTTCTGACCATTAACACTGAATCACTCGTCGGGAGGCAGAGCGAGCGGCGGACAGGACTTCGCTCGTACGGCGTCGACCTCAACTCGCGCGTCTCCACCGCTCGTGCGTCATCCGCTCGTTGCGGCGCGTCTTCTTCTTCGCGCGAGATACCGCGTCCCGTCGCATTCTTAAATAGACGCGCGATAAACTCAGCCAGCGTCGAACAGGAACGCCGCGAGCGTTGAAATTCTTTCGCGGGGATTATCCGCGGTGGGGAGTTCTCCGCGAGCTGCGCGTACCTCGTCGAGCTTCTACGCGGGGAAAAATCGCGCGGAGAAAGGAAAACGCTTCCGCGCGGTTGAAGCGCATTTCCCGAAATCTTGTACCATTCTCGAGCGCTGAACGGACACAGCTCCGCGGAGTTCCATGGGAAACTGTATCGACGATGGAAATGTGGTACTTTCGTTTTTTTCTTCTTCGCGCCTTCTTCGCGCCTTCTTCGCGTCTTCTTCGCGCCTTCGAGAGACGAGGACGGAGCACGTACGCGAAAGAGACGTAGTTAGCGGATCGCGCCTATATACGTTTGAACGAGTACGTCGTTCTTTGAGGCGTCGCGTTGAATATCGCGATACGATTTTTCGTACGGATTTTTGTTTTTAATGATTCCTGCCCGAATCGCTCGGCATTAATGTTTCGTCGGCGAATCGGGGTTGCGCCGCGGTTATTCAAGTTCTTCTGCACTCGTGCAGGGTCTGGATTTCTGGGAACCGCAACGCCAATGACGGGGGCTGCTCGTTGCAACTGGCGCGTCGAGTTCGAGGGTTACCGAACAACGAAGAGTTTGCATCGGCTTATCACCCGCGCTTTAATTATTGCGCCACCCATTCGGCGATGGTTTAATCTTTGAACGCGAGACACCTGATAAATTCATTTCGAGCGTGCTCTGAATATGCAATGCCCGACTCCGATTTGAATATTTCAACGCGGCCACCGTGCTACGAGCTGAGCGATGCCTGGCGTCCGGGGAAACTCTGGTCGCTCTGATATCGTCGAGGGATAAACAGGGATTGAATCATCAGCGATTGGATCGGCCGACCAGCGAGATAAGGCGAGGCAAGATGCCCGAGTTGCTCTTTCGATAAATAATGTCTCGAAAAATGACGCTCGCGCGATTCCTCGCGCTCCCTCTTCGGCGCCACTCTTCGGCGCCCCCCGAGTTTTATTCAGCCCGATGTGCCTCGAGCTGGATAACGTTCCGAAATACATAGAGCCCTCGACTCTTGCGCGTCGCGCGGATATGCAACGTTCCACAATGGGCGGCGTGTGCCAGCCTTGAACTAGTATGCCTCGAATTTTCGCGTATCTCGCGGACGGTCCGTCGAGAGAATCCTCCTCTCTGACTGCATAACTATTTTTTGACGTGGCCGCTCGTCGATGAAGTCACGCGTATATTTGACGCCAGGTGGTACGCGATGAACCTTGTCCGTGTGTAACCATTCGTGAACCGGCGTGCGAATAAAATTGATGCAGTCGGCGGAGAAAAAAATTCAGCGCGAGGATTTTCGCATGTCGTTGACCCGAAAGTGTTTATCGGAACACGCAAACGTTACTGTACACGTGCACCGCCCTTTTTTCTCATTTTATTTTTCCCCCTCTTTCCCTCTGTCTCTTTCGCGAAACTGGAACCCATTTATGTTATTAATTTGCGCGCCGAAGGCACGAGCAATTCACCGGGCGATTCGCCGCGCGTACCTGGCGCGATAAATATGCGTCGTTCAATTCTGAATCATTGTGCGCCGGCGAACGACGTTAAACAATGCTCTTTTTCCTCCGACGATACAATGGAGAGCGTGTTCCGCTCGCGAACAATCCCGCGATACCTTTTTCCTCCCCGGCGAGGCAGCCTCTTTTCGAATAAGTTAACGCGGCCGTGCGCTGCTTAATGCTCGCGCGGCAAAATCTCTCGCGGGCCCCGCGTCTTGAGAGCGATTCAAGGGGCGCCGCTCTTTGTCTTTCGCAGTCACTTTTTGCTCCGTAACTCTGGTACCGTGTTGACGAGAGGCATGAATACGTTGGCGCGTCTCTCCGCTTGGATTTATGAACGGCGTGTAATTAATTCCGGACGCAAGCGCCACACGGCTAATAACGAAAATGCCTCGCCGTGTAGTCGCGACCCGGTGCGCTCCGGCTTTTTGCGCGACCCGACGCGTCGCGCAATTTTCATTCCCTTCGGAAACGCTACTTTCACGGCGGGGAACGCGAGGCAGCGTCGCAAAAATTCCCATCGCCGTGGCTCGTCGCGGGATCGCGAACGCGAGGTGGCGGTATCCTCGACGCTGATGAACAAGTTTCTTCTGGAAGGGATTAATGGCGAAGTCGATGCAGATTCAATGCCGCCTCTTCCTTCTACGAACAATGCCGCTCTTTGCCTCGCCCCCCTTTGTCTCCCCCCGCTATCTTTATCCCCCCGTAAAGTTTCCTACCGAACGACACGGTTGCGCTTCTTATCAATGGCTGCTCTCCCGCCGGACAATTATCTGCGAGGTCTTCAATGGGAACTTTCCATGAAAATGCGACACTGCGTCTATGCTTGTACGCGTCCTCCCCTCCGATCCTCCCGTGTAATCATTGCACAGTTCGCGTACAACGCCGGCTTGCCAGGCTTTCGATATACAGCGACTCAGAAATTTGTTCACGATGTGGCTGATGTATTTTTTACTGTGTTACTGTGCTCCGCGTGCACGAGAGGGTTGCGTTAATTTATCAAAACCGAACGACAATAGCAACCCATCGCATCGCGATTTGGATCGCCTGAAAAAAATTAATTGGTCGTCGACGACCAGCGCGGAAATGACCGTAACGTTTGACGAACAGTGTACCCAAAGCGTAGCGAGCTGATTTATATTCCGTCCCGCTGTACAACATCGGCGACGACGGTGTCGGTTAACGCTGCGGCGACGGTCTCCGCTGACAATCGATATTTGTCGGAAAACCGTCTAAGCGCTTCGCATCGAGAGCACTCAAGCCCGCGGATTTGGTCGGATGAGTTTGAAATCCGGATTTAGGATAGACTGTTCCATACTCCGCGAATCTACGAACATCAAATCCACCGGCAGGCCTGCAGTTCCCACTTGCCGCTGCACTTTCGCGGCACACCGGGGAACGGCTACCGTTTTATGGATCCCCGCGCTGGCAGGAACGCGTTGATGAGTTTATACGGCTAACGACCGCTCCTCGTCGCAACTTGTTGAGGAACAATGTCGGTCCGCTTCGAATTGTTTGCCTTGCACGCGGGGCCAACTTTTCGTACGTTGACGTTAATTGTCTCTGCGCTGTAAATTCTCGGATGCTTCTTCGCTCCGCGGTGCAACATTTTCCGCTTCGAAGCTGAATCTTTCGAGCGTTCCCGCGGGGAACAATTAAATCGTTGATTTACGGGCGCCGTTGACGGGGTTCGCTGTCGATCGGGTACTTTCCTTCGAGATAAAGAAACATTGAACTCGGATAATTGAGATCGTACAGCTCAACGTTGGACGCGAACGTGCGCCAGAAATTTGAAGCATCGAGTAGATCGATTATTACGTCGAAAGCAATGATACTTTGCACGTACCTCGGACTAATTTTTAGATTGGTGTACACGCGGCATTCAGGCACGTACCGTACGCGTGCGCCGCGCAGCGTTTCCGGATCGTGCGTTTTAATCACACGAAACTCTCAGTCGCCGGGGGCCTTAGTTTGCGCCAGTTTGCAGCCGAACAAATATTGATTTTTGCAACTTGTTGCAACGTTACGGAGCGCGGGCGACTCCCAGCATCCTCTGAAATCGCGTTAATCCGCCCCGTCGTTTCTCGTTTCGCTTGCCTTGCGCGAGCCGCATTAAAATTGGAACGGGCGACGCCGCTCGACGTCGTTTATTAGGATCGAGTGCGATTCAATTGCGGCGGCTCTTGTCGACTCGGTTAAATTCGACGGCCGCGAGAGTTGCATTTAGCGGGGCGAGCTCGCCGGTACTTGATACCGCCGCGTCTATACACGATAAGGTAATGGTAGCCCTGAAACGCGTAACCACGCTCGGATAAGCTTCCCTGCACGCGTATCAATCGCGGCAAGCTGCATTATCGTCAGATACGTGGGAAAGCTTTTGTCGTTCGACGCGGCTATTGTTGGCCAAGGAACGAAAACCGCAGAGGGACTGCACGATACTTTTCCCGTCGGTACGTTCACGGTAGCCTACTTAAATTTTAGATACACGCCCGACCGACGTCGTGGGCGACTCTCGGCGTCACCGACCAGCTTACGCCCCGGTAGAACAGGCGAGCGGTAAACGTGTAAAACTGAACCAATCGCGGCGGTTATTCTTGTAGGAAATGTTTGTTATTTTTGATATGCGCTCCGCTTGGCCTGCAACGAATAAAATATACAGAATCGGGTTTGCGCAACGATTTCACGCACCGACATTTACAATTAGATGACCGGATCCAATCTATTATTAAGATGGAAAAATGTCAAGACGAATGTGTAACCGGAATGGCCGCATCTTCGTTCGAGCAACCCCCGTGGTCCAGTAAACAAAGTACAGGACGGCGAAATTTATTCATCGCCCCTTCCCCATTTTCCTTGGATTCTATTCCTCGGTCCACTCGCGTCCGGTGCGAGCAAACAACAACATGCATTAATTCCGCCCCCTTTCCCCATTCCATTCGTTTGAATCGCTCGTCCGACCCAGCCCGCGCGCACACGTCATTCGTTCTAGAAATTTTCACCCAGTGAGCTGCGAGAGGACAAAAAGAAAGGAACGAGCGAGAACGTAGGGGAAAAAGCAGCGCTCTTTTGCCGCGTCGCTCATTACCATTCAGAGCGAGGACCACGCCGTCAGTTTGACCCGTGGGCTGCAGCAGCACCAGCAGCGGCACCAGCACACGGTCGAGCTCAGAATTTTCTCCCCATTGTCCTAACCGGCACCTACGGAACGACGTAACCAGAGGGCCTCTAACTTTCGGTAGAAGCATACCCGGGTTCCTCGACCGCCGCCAAAACCACCGTTTCCACCCCTAATTCCATCGGGACCCCTGCAGAGCGTGAGAGGCAAACAGGGGAGGGGTGTAGAGAGAGAGAGAGAGAGAGAGAGTGTTCGTTTCGCTGTTTCTGGAAACGAGTGGAGGCTAACTTTAATCGCCACCCTGTGTGTTGGGGTGCATCAATCGACGACGGTTGCTCTTACGCGAATCAGCGGACTTGCAACGTTAAGTTCCTAACCGGGGGAAACACTCGAAGCAAACAAGAAAATGATCCACGGAATTGTACGGGCGGGGTGGACTCCATGCGAGTAACAAGCTTTCGTTGGTCAGTCTGGTCAGTCTGGTCAGTCTCGCGTGCACAGATTCCGGGATCGAGCAGCTGGAGTGCACACGGAATCCGGCGGAAACGCAATCGTAGTAAGGGAAACTTTTAAATCTCTGATGCGAACGCGTGACTGGAATCGGCCGCGAAGCCCGCTCCCACGACTTATTTACAATGGGTCCGCGATGGGGCATCGGTATTGCAACCGTGATCACGTTCCTGTTTTATATTGTGACCCCGAGCTCGCCGATTTATGAACCGGCTGTCCCTCCTCGTTTTGTTGTTACGAAAAATTGTTCGAGGATTGAAATTCAACGGGAGATACGAGATTCCGTGTCGTTTTCCTTACCGGATAGATTGATGTGTCAAGGGCGAACTTGGTTTAAATATATATATTCGGTACGATTTCGCCGTTAACCCTTTCGATACGTGGAACGCATTTAAGTATTCAGAGGTATTCCTCCTTGACATTAATTATAACTATGCTATTTCGTCGCATCGAAGACATGTTTCATTTCGAGGTTATCGGAGGGGAAATGCCAGAGATAATTAGATAACTATTTTACTTCCTCCCTCGGTGCAATCTTTTCGGCATTCCCGAAGAGAGATTCCTTTTTGCGGCTTCCTTCGACATAAAACCCAGATTAAAACCCTATTCTTACCTCCTGTTTCATTCTAAAACGGGAAGCCATTCGTTGAACGATTCTTCCACGATTCTCGTCTTCGGTTTTGTATTTCTCTCTCCCGCCCCCAGCCCTTTTACGTTATCCCGTGTAACAACAGTCCAACGCGGGCAAACCGCGTTTCTGCGTTGCGCTCGTTCCGTACAGAAATGGTCCACGGTCGATTTTAGAATTTTCCACCGCGTACAGTAATCTTACGGTGGAAGTTTCCCCGGGAATTGGGGGGGAGGGACACCGCAGCTTCTGGCGAGCTCGGGCCTTTCTCTTACAAAAGTTGGCTCCGTGGTCGCATTTGCATGGCACCGCCGACTAAAGGAAAACGAAGAGCAGTTTGAAACGAGCCGGGCCGCGAGGAAATATCACGTTTAAAAATACTCCGCCCCGCAAGAACGTTTCCCACTCGATCGCTTTAATCTCTTCTTTGTTTTCGTGCTGCCGCGGAATTTCGACTTTTCGCGGGAACGTAATCGACCGGATCAAATGGACGGGGGCCTGTGCTTGCAGTGAAAACAACTTGCCCCTCGTTAATAAATATCGCGAGGCAGCGCTTCAATTACCTCCTCGTTCTTTTCTTCGGATTTCTATGCTCTTCGGGAGTACATCAAGGGGAGGCTCGCGTTGTTTCAACTGTTCCGCGCTCCACCGTAGCGATGTTATTACCATTTCCCAAAGAACTTTCGACGCAGACGCTTGGCCAGGTACGGGGCGGAAATTCGAATTACCGGTTGCTTTTTCTCCACCGGTGATTTATCAGGAGATAACCAACCCGTCAAGTGTCTTATCCGTACCGTGCTTGCACTTACCTTTCCTCCTCGTTTCTTTCGTCGGTGCCGCCGCGTGCCTTCGTCATTGACGTTAACCCGGGGGACGCGCGGCCCCTCTGGCTACGGAATGGCAGCCGCGATGATTAAAGACTTCATAGAAATTACGAGGGATCCAGTTGTCGTAGGTTTTCGCAGCTGCGCCCGCGAGCGTACGCGTACCCTTTGATGATCCCTCTCTGTCGCGTCGCTAAAGTTAACCTACCGGTTGCGTTTATATCAGTCGCGGCCGCGAAAGATGAGGACGAAGGGGACGGCGAAGGTGACCGGTTGCGTGAGGCAGGTCAGGCCCGTGGGCCCGCGTGACGTTGAATAGAAATGAGGAACGGGGTCGAAGGTACATACACTCTCGCGCGACGATTACTTTTACCTTCGCCGTTCTTCGAATCGGCTACATGCTAGGGGTTCCTTGAGGGCTGCAGAATTGTCCACTGCCGAAGAGGAATACGGACACATCTTCGGCTACGTTCTTTCTCTAACCGAGGCTCTTCGTTGTTGAAGCTGTCACACTTACGTAACCGTCGAAATCTCCACCTTGGTTCGCGCAAAAACTTGACGCGTGTCACGTCGTCCGTTAAAAATGTCAAAATTGTCTCGCCGACGTTTGCGTTTCCTCGACGCGGGTCTCGCGTATTTGTAGATTCCCCCTTTCTCTCTCCTGGGAGACGGAGAGACCAGCAGCTCGACGCCTCGGCGTAATTTGTCGTCGATATTTATATCGGCGCGAGAAAGAAGCGGCGGAAAAATGCGGGAGGACGAACGGTCGCTGCCGTGGGGCAGGTCAGACTCCGGAGTGCCCAACGAGAATAGAGGAAATCTCACCGGGGGCTCCGTCCGCTCTTTCGTCCGCTTCGCTCTGCGTTTCGTTTCCGCCGATCCTCGCGAAACTTTTCCTCCTCGTTGCGCGCATCTGCCTACGCCCGGTAATCGACGCTCGGCAGCGAGGATAAACGCGAACGCAGAACCACGGTCCGGGAGCGGCAGATGCCGAGCAATTGTTTTTCGCCAATTATGAAAATTTCAACGGTCTAATCCTCGCGGCGCGGACGCTCGTCGATGCCAATTTCCGTCTCACCCGCCGTTCGAATTTCCCACGGGACACGAAGTGGGGAATGGAAAGCTCCGCAGCTTTCCCCAACTGTATCACCGCCCAAGCATCTGGATACGCGTGTAATGGAGATTGAAAGAGAGGAAAAATATCTGCCAGCTCCCCGGGGTTCCCTGGCTCGAGCATTTAATCGGATGCGATGAAACAACGCGCCACCTCTGCCGGTTGCGCAGATAAGAAAGGTGGAATGCGTCTGGTCTCCGCTTTCAATTCGCTCATTCAATTCGACACCTCGCAGATGCACGCCGCCCCGCCGTCGCTCTTATTGCATCCAGGCGAGGCCGTTGTTGTGCAACGGGCGAGCGCACGGTCCGCGTATACTTGCACCGTGAATATTGTAATATGGTGCACGAGGGAAATACGCGGATTCGCAGGTATTCTCGACACGGGGTGTCGTCCTGGCGGGGTCGGAAACGTTTCTCGGACCGTGTCGGGACAAATTTACGGCGTAATTGTGACGCTTCATCACTTTTTCACGTACTCGCAGCCGGCTGAATGAGATTGGGACGGGATTCCGGACGGAATCAAGGAGCGCGGGCCTCTAATAATAGAAAAGCCTTGCTGGAGGGCATCAATCGCCGGAGCCTTCGCTGCGAAACGTCCGGGATCTTATTTAATTCATCAGCCGTATTCTTGACGCCCCGACGCGATTAATCTTGGGCCGTTTGTAAAACTCGATCAGTAGGGGACGAAGTGCTTGACGAGATACATGGATTGGGGTAAACGGGAGGAGAGTAATATTTTTAGCGGCTAAAATGGGTAACGTAAATTCTGTACGGGGGAGAGGATGTAATGTTACTCAACGCTAGGCTCGCGGAACAGTCTTTTGAAGACCAAAGATTAACGAAGGACTGTGGATATTAATTATGGAATAATTTGTTAATGAAAAAAAAACCCATTTTCACTGTCTATCGCTCATCTGAGGGGTGCCGGTAAAAAAATGTGTGCAGACAATACCCGCGAACCTAGTGTTAATTGTCGCCCGAACTCGACGCGGTTGTAAATTCGTTGTAGAGCATTCGAGGTGCACTATTTCCTGGCTCAATTCTCTTCCGGAAGCCCGACGATATTTTAATAACACAATTTTTCTTTCCAACAAGCCTCGAGCGGTTGTGATTCAATTTGCTCGTCGCGCAGTTCGCACGGAACTGATTTCGTCGACCCTCGATTTGTGGAATCCAAGTGTTACCACTCCCGGCCCGTAGGTACCTAATCCCAGGAATCCCAAATGGCGAGACCTAATCCTGACAATTTCAAGGACCTGCGACACCATCGTGCTCCGAAATAGCGTCCTCGCTCCTATATTGGATTCACGGAAAAACATGGCGCTTGCTACACCCCGTCTCAATAATACAAGCCTCGCGTCATTCGTCCCAGATCATTGTTCCTCTTTAATACTTCCTGCCTTTAATTATCGCGTCCATGTCGCGGGGCGAAATAATGGAGCACAGCTTTTTTTCTTTTTCTTCACCTCGAAGTAATTCCAGCGCCGTCTCCTCCGCGGTGGCGGGATACACGTGTTCCTTAATTTCGCCTGCTATTCAAACAAGCACGAGGTTTGATTAAAGTCTCCTCAGACGTCTCCTTTGACGTCCCCCCCTTTCCCCCGTCCTCGACTCTAATCGTCCATCCCTCTGATTAGGCCACTTTGAACACTCCTCCCCCGTCTTCTTATCCTTCTGATTCGAAACTTTCCCTTCGTCCCCCGCTCTCCTTATCAATCATTTCTTTCCCCCCGCCAGTCCGTCGATTTTATTAGCCAGTTCCACGACACAGATTCCATTAGCATGTCCGTCCGTTCGATACCGTTGCTCCCCGGGCCACGAATACGTTTCCAACGGAACAAAGAAACTGTGGAAGGGTGGGGGTGGGTGGTGGGGGAGGGGATTACCTATATCCTTATCACAGCTCCTGGTCGCTTCTTCCCCCGGTATCGTTTGAGGTGGTAAAGTGAGGCCGCCTTTGTTGAAGATCGACGAGACAGACGGGCGAAAAAAGGAGGAACGCGACCGTATTGAATTTACACCGTGCTGTACACGCCGTAGATGCAACAAAAGATCTCGTATTCGTGTTTCGGTTCGCACAAAGGCGCCTCGGCATATTCGCCCCAGATGGAAACGCCGGATAATTAAGTCCGAGCTGTGGATGCGCGCACGTCGTGGGTCAAACACTGCGCTGTGTACGATGTTCGCGATCCGTTGAATCGCGCGTTGGACGCCGCGTTTGTTTGTCGAGCAACGTCTCCGCAAACACGGCCATGCGATATTTCCGCGGATCAAAACGAACCGACTGGCTCGCGCTTCTGGCTGGATCTGGTTTTCGCGAAAGCCGATGGAGTTGTTCCCGTGGCTTCGCCCTCGAGAAACGTATATCGGGGGTGCGGTCGAAGATAACGTGGCAATTATTTCGAACTTTATTCGCCTCCGAATTTATTCGTCTCTTCGCTTTCTTTTGCTCCGCAATCGACGGAATTGTTGCCGCGAAGATGGCCGTCTGCGTGGGAACGTTGAAAATTGCGCGACGTTGAAAGGGAATCAGATTTATTCGCGCAATTAGGCACAGCTCGCGAATCTCTTCGGGTACAAATTGTCGTCGTTTTACATTAATAGCTGCGACCGCGTCGAACGAGGAGCGTCGAACGATCGGAACTGAAAAAGGGGTGGTTCGAATTGAAATAAATGTTCGGGTGCCACATCCCCCGCTACAAGTTCTGCTCCACAAGTGACCCGAGTCTCGCAGGTACGCCTCGTTCCCCCTGTTTTCGGCTACGGTCGGAATCAAATTCCTTATTATCGATGGCCGCCGTTTAAAATGGAACTCCTTTTAAACTCGTCTCGCTCGATCGAATGTAATAGCCGCCGCTCGATTCTCCTTCCGCCGACGGTCACAGTTACGATCGGCGCCGCGATTCAGCGGAAAAGCGAATAATAGATGCCAGTTTCTCCTTCCAACGGGGGGAGGATTCCGTAAAACGAGAAAGAAAATGGGCCTCGCCCCCGAGTGATCTGCCGCGCGACAAAAATTGACGACCCGAACGTTTCGAGTTCGTAACGACGGGAACGAGACGCCAGGTATTCTTCCCGGTTCGATTGATCCGCGGGCTCACCTGTACTTCGCCAGAGGAATCACGATTCTTGCGATTGGCGATCCTCGCGGAAAAGAAATTGTAGCTTAAAAATGGATTTGGCGAGGCGCCACGCTGCGTCTTCGCTCTCGTGTCGTTTGGCCCCTAGTTCACCGTGCTCGCAGCTACAGGTAAACAGGTTTCGTTTTATCGCACCTGAGACGTTTCCTGAGACGTTTCCTGCGCCGTCATTTTACCGCTCCGCTAATTGTTCCTGTTTCGTTCTTGTTCCAAAGCTTCCGCTTCAGCGATCGGTCATGAATTTCATAGTTCGGGCAGTCTTTATCGGGGGGATAATTTGGAATTCCAACGACTAGTCGTAACGCGAAACACTTTGCGAAGCTGGTACTTCGTCCGTAAATATAAAAAGTTGATGAAGTGGTCGCGGACGAAAAAATGACCCGTTTCTCGCTGAACAAGCGGAATAAGTTCTCGGGCTCTTTTTTCTTTTTCGCCAGCGAGTATCGCATTATTTTTCGCCCCGTGTTCCCGAGTAAATGTTTATAACCGGCTTCGGGGAGCGGGAAATAGGCTGCGGGAATATTTACTTCGCCTTTCAAACTGAATGACAAAGTATCGTATATTCTTTACACTTGCTTTACTTTATATCGCGTATCGTTAATTACGAGCTTGCCCAAACACGCAGCTCTCGGTGTTAAACAAACCGTGAGCTATAAAGAAGTCAGCCAGGTATAGAGAATATTTGATGAAAACGGGTTCACGGGTATTTTCATTGAACGGATATAGTAGTGTAACTGGTTTCGACGTTTATTGGTCTTTTGATCAGCGAAGACTTACGGCCGTGGAAAATTCGTAAACATTTAGATAGCACGTCCGATGCGAAGTGGCGGGGCAATTTTGCAATCCACTTTTCCATGCGTCCAAAAATCGACACCCACGTAATCTCGACCGAATCGTTGGTGAACGTCGTGGAACGTACTATCAATCGTTCTTATCAGAACCGTTTCTGTTATAGATTTCGCGTACTGTTACTCAAAGGCCGGGGAAGCTCGCAGAATTTGTAACCCTTTCACGGCGAAGAAGATCCCCCAGGATCTTTCGAGTGTTATCTGCTTTCCTTTCAAATGTAACCCCTCTTCAACCCTCATTCTTTCTGCATTCTAAGTGGGCGCGTATATACGTACATACATATGTATAAAACGATAAATTTACTGACCGTTTTATGCGACACGTGGCTGGCTGGAAAACACGCTCGAGAACGGCTGGCGAAGCTTTTTAGAGCCTTGCTCCGGATGCGCCCGGGGTATGGGTTGTACGAAAAATGTCGGATTTGAATTTGAGATATTGCGTGGGAAATACATTTCGTATGCAAACCCATCTGCTTTTTACGCGGCGGGTATGCCGTCTCGTTCCTCTTCCGCATACTATTTCGCGCAATTATGGAACGCGTGCATAAATACGAAATCGTTGAAGATGATCCATCGCTGGTTAAGTCCTTTAATCTCAGTTATTCTCGGTCCGATCATCGACACTTCTCTAAAGTATGCGTCGTGTTTTCTGTTACAGGAAGTATTGCACACGATCAGCGCGCCCAGCGGGCAAGTTCAGCGCATCGTTATTTTCAAGAAGAACGGCGTTCAAGCGATGGTGGAATATCCTTTGCAATACAAACCCCGTTCACTCGTTGGAACGTGTTTTACGTACGAGCCCCGAGCTCCTTGAAGCGCGATAAACGGGCTTAAAGTTCGGGGGCATCTCCGTCGTGGCACAATTTCTGACCTTTTTTTTTTTTTTTTCTTGCTTTCTCGTTTCCCCGAGCTGACTACCCGCCGGTGAAGTTTGTCGGTCACGCGCCGCTGTTACAATGCGATGAAGATTTATAAGCGGAACTCGAGACTGTCACGGTTACACGATCTTCCTCCGGTAAGACTTTGATAATACGAAACGAAATTCGCCAAGTGCGAACTAAACTTGTGTCGTACCGGACGAACGTGCCACCGTGAAGGACAATTATCATTCCTCGGATTGCATTCTCGTCTGCTTAAAAATGTTCCAAATAGACGTCGGAACGAATCGTTTGAATAGAAAGCTCGAAACCCCGAGGTTAACCCTCGACTGCTCCGGAACGTCTTTGAGATCTTTGTTGACCTTCGCTCGACACTCGTATGCACGTAATAACGCGTGCAGCATAGTTAAGGGTTAAAATGGATGAAGATTGTTAACGATTCTCTCGCAAACGAACCTCCATTCATTTTAATCGCTACCGCCGACAATTATCTGTATATTCTTAACTAAATCCTTCGACGATCACGTTCGACTCAGTGGAATCGGCAACGAGGGCGAAGGAGACGCTTCACGGAGCGGACATATACTCCGGTTGCTGCACACTGAAGATCGACTTCGCCAAGGTGAGTGCACAAAAGCATCGCATGCAAATTTGAATCTCTCCCCCTCCGCCTTCCCAAATTCACGGCGATCCCTGCGCACCGAAGGAAAATTAAGAAAAAAACCCCAAAAAATAGAAACGTGACCCCGGTAATCGTGCAGTAGAAGGTCGGTTTATTACCAGATGGCCGGACGAACCTGCAGTTCAAATGCACGGATGAAAAAGGTGAAAGGGGGAGCGGAGAGATGGAAAAAAATAAGCCTCTCGAGTTTTACCGTTAATATTCATGAGAAAAGAATCCAACGGAGAAATGCTTCCGCAAATAATGAAAACGCTCTAGATTCAACGGTTTCCTTGCGTAACGGCGGAAGGAACGAGAGGGCCGCGAGGACGTCCGTACTTACGGTACCGTAAAACTCGAGGAAATTCGCCGGTTTCATTCATTTTACGTGCTCGTTACATATTCCAATTACCCGCGTGCAAGCGGCCGCCACGGTGACGACATTCTTTTCACTATTTCAACCGCCGTCTAATTAGCAAATCCAACAAATACGGCTCGAGTGCGTTCCTTTCGGATGAAATGCGTTTCTCGCCGCGTATTCTCGCGGGCGGACTTTAGAAACGCGCGTACAGCTTTGAGCAGGAAGGAAGGAAAAAAGAAAACGTTCTTCCCTCTGGTCTTTCCGAATGTTATCCTTTGTCCCGTGTTTCGCATTCGTTTCGTGGAAACGCGGAACATCACGAATATTTATATATCGACGCGCCGAAATAGTGGGGGCATTTTCGCGAAATAACACGCGTGGATATTTCTGATTAAAAAGAACTCGGACGAACGGGCGGACGTTTTATTTCGTCTTTATTGCCGTAATTACAAAATACTCCCTTCCCTTGGAACGACTTTTTTCCGCGCTACCTTCTGTGAGCCGCCCTTTCCGCCGTGAAAGGGATCGCAGCGCAAACACCGCGACCGGCCGTGCTTTCCCGACGGGGTGAAAAGAAAATCACGCGCATTAACGTTAGGCACCCGCCGGCAACGAGGTCTTCCGTGTCATTTCAAAGCGGAGGAGAAAAAAAAGGAGGAAGGAAAAAAGAGTGATTCGTAGAGAGCAGAGATGCCCCCCCGTGAAAGCTATTCGTTCTCGCCTAACGAGTGAGATATCTCGTTTCAGTTGGTTGAATCGCGAATCGCGATCGAACGCCTCTTTGAATCGTCAACAATATCTTTCCGCTGTTGCATCTTCGATTATTTACAGTCAACGTGCTTTCTATCCTGTTCTAATTCGGATACTTTCGCAGCAGTCCCTAATTACTGAACGGCGGCCGGCATCGATGAACGAAGTTAAACATCGGCCGATCCGAATCGTCGCGCTTCAAGCTTTGCACGCTTTGCGAAAGGGAGTACACGCTCGCTCGGTTAACAATATTCCATTAAAAATATACGCAGAAAAGTTAAACTTGGCTTACGTAACCGAAGGGAAACTGAACGTGAAATCGTCGGTTCGTGCAGGTGATGCTATTAATCCTATCACTTTCAGCGCGTGAAAAAACTATCGACAACGTCATCGCACCGCCCGCGCGCAAAACCACTCCTTTCGTCTAACAATTTTCGAGCGAACACCGTGCCATTTCTCGCCCGGCGTTGCACATCGTTAACGCGCTTTCGCGCCCGCTCCACACCTAATTGCCAGTAATTGCTCGCCTCGCGTATCGCCTCCAATAATTAAATAGCCGACGATGCTCGTTTGCGGTTCACGCGTCGGATCAACCCCGGGCGGCACGTGCGAACGAATTTTGTCCCGCGTCTCGTGATCCCTGCTCACCCTCGAATATTATTCTTTCGGTGTGGAGGGCGGCGTGCGTTCCCGTAACCGGTGTTCGGACGAATCGATTGTCCACGGTGCCTGGCATCGGGAGGAACCCCCTCGACGGTGCCATTGCACGCTCCTTCGTTCGATACGTAATTCGTGCGACTCCGCGGAAAGTGTTCGGACACGCACAGTGCTTCGCCGTGCACCTCCTGAACGCACACGCGACCTGTTATTTGGCAGATCTCTCAATTGGCAATAGTTGCATAAAGGGTGGGTTCGTCCGGCCACGCAAGCTCCGCCTCGAGAATCCAATTCTGGACATTGGGTCGTGGCTTCGGCTCTATTTTCATTATACCCGCGCTGTCGTTTTGGCAAATACCAATGGTCTCCGTGGCCAGAACGGAACGCGCAACCGAAAGCATTCTGATGCCCGTACGCAGCCCACCGTCGATACCCGATAAATCCTGCCAGTTTTGTTTCGTTTCGCAGCCCTCCAGGATTATATATGCGTAACGGCTCGACGAGGTTTCGTCTGTGGCGACGCAACACTGGCGCAATTAAAGGGAATTTTCCCCTGGGTCAGAGGCGATCGATTCGTCGCAGCTAAACAGACCCACGGGATTATATTTAATTCTAGCCGGTGTGCTCGAGCGGCTGAATAGAAACGTATCCTGAATGCAGTCGGAGAGAGCCATATCCGTTGCGGGCTGTAATCTGTTTCTCAATACGAATCGTGCGCCGATAATCGCTTATAGGCTGCAGTATTCCAAACAGCGCGCCGGAGTTTCTCCAGCGGTGCGCACGGTTATTGCGAGCACGGTGAATTTCGTGCCGTTCGCCGCGGCGTTTGCAATTAAATTAGGATCGAGGCATTTTTCAGACCGCCGCGTTCCTTCGGTAGGAATTGGAACAGGCGAATTCAAGTAACAATCGAATGCGATGCATAAAATGGTTCGCCATAAGTGTATCGTGCTAAACTATATGGAGCACGGTTTCGAACCGAATATATTCCACTAATTATTTCACCGCTTATGCGAGTAGTATTCGCGACGAAATCTGTTACGATCCTGCATCGTTCTTTCGTTCAGACGAATCGATCCCTTCCTAATAAATTCACCGCATAATAATTTCTCTCGCGGCTGAGCTTCTTAACGCGGGGTGGCCCCGCGAAGCGTTCCACCGTCGCGTTGCGCAGCTCGGAATCACCGTGTACACTTTTTCACAAGCCTCGGGTTACGAATCCGCCCTCCAGCTGGGAAACGTCGATCATCGATAATGACGGATACGCGCGGCTCGATGCAATTCGTTTGTGTTGAATGAATTTGCACGCTCGCCTCCGCGCGAGGAAGCCGAACGAGATAAGCGGGCACGTAGCGACGCTTTGTCAAACTGTCAGCGGCTCCTTGCGATATTTCCCGAATGAAGTTGCCGTGCGCCAAACGACAATGCACACGGCACCCACTCACCCGTTTACTCCCGTAAACGCGTTGTGTTTTTTCCCTTTCTTTCTCTATCGTCCCCTGTCACTTCCATTCGACAGCCGCGGCCTATCGACAAAGTTTCGAACGCGTTTCGCGGAGGGTCGAGCGATCGGACCGACGACAAAATTACCGCGTCAACCCCCCCTCGAATATCGTCGACGAACGGTTCGACGGGGCAGCCAAGTTCGAACTTTCGAATGGCAATTACGGGAAAATTTTACGCGAAACGAGGGGCCACTCGACGGCTGCGACGGAAACGAATATCGACGACGAATTCTATGTTGCTTGTTAAGCCCGGGCCCGGGGTGCCCCGCGTCCCATCGAAACTTCGTAACGAAATGCAATTGTCGTCGTCGACGGCTATTTTGGCCGTGTCAGACCTACGGGCGATGGAGGTTCGTCGGTGACCTCAATATCTGGCTAATAAACGATTCAGATCGGTACAATCGTGGCCGCCGCTGTCTATAGCACTCGTATCCTTACACTCTAATCCAGAATATTTGATAGAATACGCCCGGTCTTTCGTGCTCCATTTCCGCGCTGTAACAGCTATTGAACGGGCGAAGTTCACGACTAACGGGGTTCGTCTCGAGCGATCCTCGTCCGATCGGCCCCGATTTCGCTCGCCGGTTCTCAGGCCTCGTTCACGCTCCGCTGTAAAGACGTTCGCGGTGCGGGCGCACGGACTCCACGGTGCTCGGCGGTGTCCGGTCGTCGGGAAGCGTGGACGTTACAAGAAGCACGCAGGCCTCGGTGTATCGATCGCGAACGAATGCACCGACTGCTTGTGCAAACTGATTACGAAGATTAACGGCTCCGTGGTAGCTGGCCCTTGGTTCACGTGCGCGCGTACACGCCGTTCTCGGGGAGCCATTTTGGCAGCTAGTAGCTAATGATCGAGTTACCTCGGGTCCGGCCGTCTCTATAATTATACCTCCACTTTGCACCCAATATTCGCATTAACCGTATGCTGACAATGAAGAACGATCTGGCAATTATTTCCTTCTCGTTCCTCTGCACCCCGCTTCTGTCTCGTTGATCGTTTTATCGCGACCCTCGAAATTCGTTACACCTCCTCCTCCTCCTCCTCCTCCTCCTTCTTCTTCTTCTTCTTCTCCTTCTTCTATATCTCTTCTTGCGCGTCTCATTCTTGATCCGAACGATTCGACGTCGCTGTCCGTCCCGGGAAACGAATGGGAAACTCTCCCTCTTTGCCCGATAACGCGACGCTTGACGAGGGAGAATTAAGAGTCGCCGTCGCCTGATTACCGGGCTAATTGGAACGCCGTTATCTGCGACGTTTTCGGGGCGACGCGACTCCGGGGCACACGAGTTCACCGGTGGGAAACGGGAAAATTCTGAATAATGCACCGGTGACGGGGAAGCCGCCCTGAGCTCCTCGCCGGACCCGTCGCAGATTAAGAAGGACACGGCGAGAAGTAAACAGGAAATTAGTTCGCTACGGCCGGCTGTGCAGAGCGATGTTTCATTAGTTCTCGGCCTCGATCCTGAACATTTTCTCTTTACGTTTCTCCCGTTTTTTTCGTTTCCTTTTTCCCCGATTTTTCGCTGCTCATTCTCCAGGGACGTCGCGTAACGAGCCATACGGTTACCGCCATACGTTATGTCGTTGGCGTTTAACAGACCTCGTGTGCACCGGTCGTTTCGTGCTCGTTTAACTGCTAATTTCGTTTCCAGGCGGGAGTAATTGAAGTACAGTAACGTCGGTGGGTGGAGGGCGGGGAAGGTAAGCTGCAGGGATTCTGTGTTTCGTTACACAATCTGAATCCTGTCGCTTTGACACGCGATAAAGTGGAATTTGGATCATTGGCGTCCCGGTATGGCGCCTCTCTGCGGCGCTTAACGTATCACTTAATCGTATCTTCCGCTCGACGTCTCTATGTGGGACATGCGGTTCCCGAGGAGCACACTGTCGATCAATATTTGTTGTCGGTGTTGCGTCGACTGATTCAGTCTGTCATAAATACTTGCGAGATGGTCTGACAGGGGTCAGAAAATTGCCTCGTTCCTTAGATTCATTTACGCGCGTGTCTGATGCACGCGTAATAATTACAAGTAAATTAAACGGTTAACGATCGACGGGTTACTGTCCGACGTGAAACCGTTATTAAGAATTTCACTCGACGCAGAATTGTTTCTCGTGCCCTTTGATTTTCATTCAAATTATTATCGATTAAAGAACTGCTCGGTTGTTGTTTCTCAATTCTGTGGCACGCCCGGCGTGCAAATAGGTCTCCATTGGAACGTGCATCATCGGATCGACGGATCGTTTCGTTCGATTAAGTGGAATGCCTGGCGCCCCTCGGTAATTGCGTGAAACGACACTATCAAGATCGTTGGTTGCCCCGCAAATCGGATTAAGACCGTGAATCATGACCGATCGGGATTTAATACACTCCGTTTTCGTGCGATCGGGGTGCTCGGTTCGCAGTTGTATTTTTTTCCTTTCCGCGTTTCGTCCGCGTCGCGTCGTTTCTATTTTCCGTCTTTCGAGCGGTGCTAATTGAATTCGTTATTTCGCGCGCGGGGAACGAGTATCCCCCGCGAATTCTATACTGTTTGGTAGCAAGGGGCCGTTAATTGGACTACACGCGCGGAAATTTATACCACACGGTTCGTTAGCGACGTTAATTGCGTCGAAGTCGGCGTACAACCAACTAGTCTCCCCCCCATAAAATTCTAGTAAGTGAATCTTTGGATAATTAATCGGACGAGATCGATGCTCTGTGCAAGCCTCGAACTCTTCCCGCAAGCCACGATAACGATTCGGCTTATTTTTAGGACACCGATCGAATACGCGGCCCCAAAGGCGACTAGTGCTGTCAGTTCAATTGTCAATACGCCGGCTTCGAATCATTTATTTACCCGAAGATGACCCGATTTTCTGTTGCATCAATCGGCCTAACGCGACTCTCATACGTGCACACTCGAATTGGCTGTTCCGGAACGACAGAGGCGGTGGGTCGTGCAATCGGCAAATCAGATGTCAGATTTGTTTCGCAACCGGTATCCGATGATCGACTCGAGCCACCCTCTCGTCTCGCCTGTTCAAATTTGATTCGCCCCGGTTTTTGTTTATTCAAGCCGACCATTTCCCGCAAGACCTCCGGCGGGCATCGTCGTTCTGACAGGATTCCTCTGGCTGCCACCGGAGGATCCTCCAGCCATTTCCGTCGTACATTATTTATCAGCCACGGTACAATAGATGGATTTACAGCGCCGCTCGCCGAGAATAGCAACCCGGAGCGTGGCTCTTTGTGCCACATGCAATACTATTTCCAAGCGGAACGATTTCCACTGCTCGCCAGCAAAACCCGTACCCCATTAACCTTTCCGCGGTAACAACCGGGACTCGATGAACTTTTCCACGGCCGTGCGACCACCGCGCAGTGGTAACACCGACCGGTTTGAATTATAATTCGAGGTTTCGGCCGCGTTACCAGTCGTCCTAGCTGGGTTTCTGAAATTTCTGGCATCTGCCAGTCACACAGCGGGTCGTAGGGTGGCTCGCGCGGGAAATTCTCCGGCTGGCTCATTTGAATTGCAAATGGGGGCGGGGGGGGGGGTGCAACGATTTTGCCTCGACCGAACGGATGAGGCTTTTCCGCGAACCGCCCATGGAAGTTGCCAGTCTCGTGTCTGTGCGCGTTTCGCCTTGCAATTAGACGCTCGTGTTGAAGCGTTCGAAGCTGCTGAAAGCTTTCTTAGCGAACTACGGTTTCGTTTTCGGGATATAAAGGGGACACGGATAACACTTCGGCCCCCTTGGGCCTGACCGCGAAGAAGGTTGCCCCCGATCCCGCGGTTAATTGTGCCTCATAATTGTTCGATTGCTCCGCGGTACCCGAGGGGACACGGGAAATTCGTGGGTGGATCTCGTGGTCCTCGGGGGAACTCGTTATCGTGGCTACGCTGCGGCGAAAATTCATTTTCATTTAGGGGTGACTTCGTGGCGCGGCGTGCGGCGACAGTTGTAACGTTCAGAGCTGCTTCCTTCGTCTGGCGATATTCTTTGCCGCCCGAGAAAATGCAGCGGCCAATGGACAGAGTTCTCAGTGCGCTAATTGGAGACACCGGATCAGATTTGAAAGCATCGATTCTGCCGTTTGAGGCGCGCCAACGAGTGTGAAAATTTGGGGGAAAGTTTGCTACTACTTGCGTAATGTGGTTACGCAATTATAAAGAAGTACGTATTCAACATTATTTCGCAGCGGCATCGCGTAAACTTCCTTCGACTCATTGTGAAACAAACCGTTTCGCGCTTACCGATATCGCGAGGCACAGACTGATATCCCTAATCGATATCGACCCGCCAGAGTTCGCTACTTAATTATATCACTTCCTGCGTAAAACGGCCGGCATCATTCACCAAGAGTAATTGCAACTTCATGGCCAATTATCTGGCCGCGTTCGTTCATTATTAACCGCGCGCCTACACCAGCCCCGATGAATTCCATCAAATTCCCGATAACTCCGGTCGAAATGGCGCCCCGCGTTTCCACCTCTAATACGCAACGAAGCAAACCCACCGCCGCGATTTACCTGCCCCGCCGCGCAGTTCACGGAAAATCCGCGACGGTTTACGACACCGTTCAGGTGAACACGCGAGTCGGTCGACCGGCGGTGCTTGTATTCGACTGTGCCCACGGAATCGAGCGGTTTTCCTAATAGCACCGCGATTCACGATCGCTGAATTAACGCACGTGGGCTCGCGCAGAGGTGCTCGTTGAAGCGTGTCGAACGGTTCTGTTCAATAAAAGTGAAGGGTCGATCCAGTAATCGCGGTCGCGTTTAACCGCGACCAGCGACGAGCATTGAGCTTTCGTTGAACGCGTGCCGATTACGTGAGCGTTCTCCGACATTCCGGCCACGTTTCTGCTGCTTTTCCGCTACTTTTCAGCGGCTTGACGCTTCGTCCTTTTAACGAAGCAGCGATCGGGCATGCGCAAACGGGCACGACACGATCGACGACTCGCCTCGTCAACGTCGCCCTCAACGTTAATTCGTATCGCTGCGCGATAAGTATTGACAGAGCTGTCCAACTCGGTCGACACGTTTTTTCACGCGACGATAATAATGTTTCTTTATATATACCCGCGGGCCAGACGAAACATCGCACGCCCTCGAATTGTTCGCGACAACTGGGCCGACGTTGTGCAATAATTTACGGCCGTTCACGCTCAGCTGCCGTCGTGCAACGTTTACGAGCTCGTTTTCCCCGAGTTTCCTTCCACGGTTCTCCCGCGGGTCGATTTGTCGGGGGCGCTCCCGTTGCGCGCAAAAATTTCGTCCGCGTCCACCGTTGGCTGCACACCGTTTTCCGCGGTAGAATAACCGAGGGACCGAGCGTGCGTATCTCGCAATCGAATTGGACGACGATCCATGTTCGATTCGTTGCAAAACCGACGTCTTCCATCGGTCGTTTGACGAACGGCCCCCAACAAACATCCCGTCGATCGTCCTTTCGATGATACGTTTGTTCGATTACCGTGCACTCGGTAAACGCGAGTCTCGCTGGCTCCGAGAGCAAAGATCAGGGACCAATTCGCCATGTCCAATAATACATGACGCACAAGACCGTCGAGCATCACCGTTGCACTGTGTACATTCGAAGTTTCCGTGTTCCATCTTTGGGGATGTGAAACCCCGAGATATTGGCATCCATTGATGTCACTGCACCGAAATTTAGATCCACGTTTGGAACCCACCCGTTTATCCTTTGTATCTCCGCGGTTACGTTATCTCCAGCATTCGCACATCCGTCTTGAAACGTAAGACGTGTCCAAATCGACCCCACAATCGTCTCGCAACCTGCTGTAATCGCGTGTATCGAGACGCGAGTTGTTTCATTTTCGAACCGTTCGAGATCTCAAATATTTCGACTCAATTTCCTTACGTAATTGCTGCGCTCGGCTATTTATCGTGCCAAAGTGGAATAGAACTTTCCGACGAAATCCGGTTGGAATTGGCGAACGAACGGACGCCCGTCGACGTTCAGTCGGACGACCATGCGTCGCGGATTGTTCAGTGGGCCGGTTACTCTCGACCGATTTACTTTTTCCGCTTTGAAGGATCTTCCCGTCGGGGGATCAAGAACTATCTATCGTTCGTCGGCGTTCCTCCGCGAGAAATTTATTCGCGTTGGATGCTCCCGTGTCCTCGGTGTCGTTTGCCTTGAAACCGCGAGGAAATCGATGAAACTCTAGAGTCGACAGAAAGCGAATTTCATTCCGGTTTTGTTAAATATATTTAACGTATTTTTTATTCAGTCGTATATATAACTTTCGATACGGCCAAGTAGTTGATCATTATTTAGGTCCCCGTTGCATTGCTCCCCGACGATCCAAACGATTAATCAGCCTTTATAACGCCCGATGGTAATCATCGTCGAACAGAAATCAAACCATCGTCCACTATTGATAATAAACGAGGTAATTACCGAAGAAGTATAGAGTTGTTTATCGCAGAGGCGAATAAACTGTCAATTGTGGTACGGAAAAGCTTCCGCAATAAAGTTACCCTAAAAGCAGACACGTCCAGGACGAAATACCATTGCCACTCCCCCCCATGGAACCACCATTAAACGGAATGACTGGGTTCCCCTGATAGGCGTTCGGAGCGTGTCACGACCGCATGCCAGATTCTATTAAATAAGGGGCTACGGAGGAAGTTCGATGATCGAGCTACTAAGCCTGCGTATTTCTCCACGACACGGTAGAGCATCGCTCTTTGGAAACGGCGCAGCTCATTGTGCGCTCGGTGTAACCGTGTTTCGCGAGTCAAAGGTTCAGAACACCTTGATTACCGTCGCACCTCGCGGCGCTCGTTGAGGCGTTCGCTATTTTTAGAACGATCCTCCCATTTGTTATTCTTTTTTCCTTTTTCTTTTTTCTTTTTTCTTTTAATGACTTTTTCCCCCCTTTGAACAAGCACCCCGACGAGTACCCTCTTTTCTCTACGTCGATCTTGCGACCTGAGGTTACGTACGCTCGACCTACGCCTCCACTCGATCGATACGCACACAATTCTGTCTCCGTGTGCGAACGGAGAATACGTTATTCGAGCGCGGCAGCCAAGCTATCGTGGACGGTGAATTAAAATTGCGGTGTCCTCGGGGACTTGGACCGGCGGTACTCGTCGATATCGGGATAAGGGGGAACGGTGATCGCGTGGACGGGATATAGTCGAATCGTGGATAGAAAAAGCAATCTGGTTACGTAAACTTTGCTGGAGGAGCGATACTTTTGAAGCGCGTTGCGATTCGGAGAGCTCGCGGTGAGTTCGCGGAGGCGACGGGGGTGGGTCGCATGAATTACTTGGTCAAATATGGGGGTTAAGAGGGGAATGGATCTCTGCGATCGCTTCCTTGCACGCGACTTGTAAATTTACTTTGCTCGAGGTATCGTCAATTAATTTGCTGGTCTCCGTTACCTGGACATTCGTGCTCGAAGAACCATCGAGATGTACCGCGCGTACACGCGTGCAGGCACTGTCAATAGGAGACGCGTTAATAGATTAACGATATTTGCGAGATTGATGAGACGACGCGATAAGACGGACAGAATCGATTTCACTCCGTTCGGTGTCGTGACCGAGTGTGCAATAGCCGCGGAAAACATTCTCCCGATACGATCGAGGCGAACATTCCGCGTTTACCTTATTATAAATTCGCGTCGAATTTGCGTCCGCCTTCCGTCGACGGGGTTTATCGCGTCCACCGTTCGGCGTATACGTGCGCGTGAAGCAGACGTTTCCCGCGGCGGCACGTTCGACGATTCTTCGAGCTCACTTCTCGACACGTCCGGACTTAAATCCGGCCGACGGGACACGTGGAAACGCAACGAGAGAACGAACGAACTCGCTCGCTGGCTCCTCGTTCGCGAAACCCAATCACGTACTCGTATCGACCGACCGGCCCGGCCGACTCCGTTCGGCATCATCCCCCGTGTTCGACTTCTCCATCCTGCATGTCCTTCCGCGGCACGGCTTGACCTCGTTCATCCCCGTTGAATTCGAGAAAAGAGCAGCTTAATTTGAATACCTGTTGCCCGGCAACGTGCTCCGCCTCGGGGGGGGGGGGGGGGGGATTGTGGTCGCGGACCTGCCGATAATGCGCGAAATTGTCCCGAGAATAACAGGCTGAAGTGGTCGTTCGTTTCTCGCCGGAGTGTAGCGGCAGCGCGGGATTAAGCTGAAAAGGGTACCGAAGCGAGAGCTGGGAATAGGTTGTTTAAATTTGTATGAAACGCGAGGGAAATCGGGGTCCCGATAATTTTTTCAACGTCGACGATAATTACGGTTACGGAGGATATCGAACTTCGTTTCTGTCGGCGAGGCGATGTCGGAGATTTGAATTTCTGTTTCCAATGTGGAAAATCTGTTTCCTCGTCGACACGGGGGACCGCTCGTCGACTTGTGCATCACGCGCGAGAATCTGTAATCTGGCTGAGCGGGTACGTGCAAGATGATCGTAACGGGTAGCGGTGATCCTTGGATGCATCCCCCTTTTGCGAGCCTTCGATGAGATGGAACAGGGAAACTTGCAGGGTAGAGGGATATACACGTATATGTTAAATTGAGATAAATGAATATTTTCTCAGGATTGCATTTTCATGCCTGATAAACGGCGCAAACGTCCCTGTTATTATTGAAATTCCACGCGCAACCTAAGTTTCATAAGGACTTTGCAAATCACGTAGCCGCGCGGGTAATCCTACGTTTGGTAATTGTAACATCCGAATACTTTCCACGTGGCTTTCCCGTAACAAGTACCTTGTCCAACGCTCTTTGACACTGTCCCGTGGGAACCGTTTCTCCCTGTTTAATCTTCAATCGCGCCGAAGATGCCGAATACTCTCCGCAGTTTTCATTTCGCCGCCTGCAAAATCGGTACCGGGGAACCGATTTACCCGGCAGTTACGGTGTAAATTGGTATTAAAATTCGCGACGGTTCGACGCGCAGCGACGACGACGGCGATCCTTATCGACCACACGAGTCGTTATCCTTATCCACGCCGCGCTGCAAATACAATACTCTCGGGCCGTTGGCTAGGCACGCGTTACCTCGCGATACCTTTTAAGTCGCTGGACATCACTGGAACGAGCTGTCCGCGAAATTTAATGAAGATACATTAAGGATCGAATTTAACGAGCTTCCGGTTTACTGGCTTCTCTCGGTCGATCGTTGCGCAAATAGGTCGTGTCTGTAGTGCAGCCGAGGTCAAGCGTTTCGAAGCGAAGGCGGAAACCGGCGGGAGAAAACCGGTGCTAGGTTGATCCTTTTTGTTCTTGCTTGTTCTGCGCGCATGCAAAAGACGCGGAGAAAGCCATCTCGCGTGCTGCACCTTTGTTCTCGTTCCTCGAACGGAACGGGACCGAGGCACATGGACGGCGAAACGGCGAGACAGGGACGGCGGAGGGACGAGGAATTGGGAAACGCGAGTCTCTAAGCGGCAGAAGGGAAACGAGGAAAAATATTCACCGACCGTGCGAACCATGTTCAACCAGGTCCTAAAAGTCGTTGTAGAATACGCTCGCGGGGGAATCGATGGAACGCGGAAGGGTTAACGCGTACGTCGTCTCGAGGCGCGTGCTGCTTCCTGAATATCGGCGATAACGATACGAAAGTCCGAGCGGTGTTACACCGATGGACGGAGTGAATTTAATAGGCAGCCTCGTTGACTTGAGACACGACCGAGTGTTGCGAAATTCTTGCTCGTAAACGTGCGCGCACGGTCGTTAAGGCGGCACGGTTCGATTTGGCTTTAGAGCGGAACGCGGCGTGGAAAATCGCTAGAGGCGCCGTGCAACACTGGCAATCGTCCGCGACCACGCGTGCTTCATTCCGCGGCTGCGATTTCGAGCGGAACGATTCGCGAAAAGGAACACGTAGGGACGAAAAGGAATCAAAAGCGAACGGGGTCGCGCCCACGTGTTCTCGAATCGAGAAATCGCGTGCCGTGACATCTCGACGAAGTTATCCGAGTAAATTGCACGCAATCACCTCTCGCGCGAGTCGACGGCGTTCACGAGCCGGCGACAATGCTCCTGTGCTAATTACATCACCTTGCCGTCGTTCGCATCGTTTCTGCGGGCAGCACTCTGCGCACCGTTTTCTCGTTCTCGTCAATTTCTTATTCTGCGCCGCTTTTTCGCTCGGCTATGTTCTACCTCGGGGAGCAATAAGGTGGAAGGGCAAGCATGACGATCCGCGTGTCGCGTTCACCTGGCCATTAATATTTCTCCGTTGCACGTTAATCCATTTAGCGTCGGCCGCGACGGAGGGAAGTCGCGTGACGTGGCGGGATAAACAACTGTTCGACTTTATCCTTGTAATTGCTGGTTTTCTGGCCGCCAGGCACGCGATACGATTTTTCCCCTGCTATTTATTTGTTCCCGATCCGGCACACGTGACCCATTAGCGGCCTGCGCTTTCCACGGCTGAAAATAGTCGACGCGACCGGCTCGAGCCGATCGTTTTCCGCGCGCGCGCGCGCGCGCGCTTCGAAATGTTGGATGCTGATAACGCCGTGGGAACGTGACTGCGTGACGTTCCGGTCACGTATAATCGCGATGCATCGTTGTCTCGCCCACTCTGGGGATTTTTGGTTTATCGCTACAGAAGAGGGGATGAGATAGAGAGAGAGGGAGAACGAGTACGCGAACGCACCTGCCGATAATGCGATAATTTATCCGCGAAGGAAAGAAACTACCCGTTGAGCCCGTGATTTATCCGTTCCGGCTGTACGGTGGTTCGGTTATCGTTTTTATTAACCAACTATTGTGACAAGCGCCTAAACAAGCGATTATCAGACGAAACCTCGAAGTTCGCTGTAAAAATGGAAGAAAGGAAAAGAACGGTGCTTCTGGTTAATGATGGTCGCGATAATATAGCGTAATAATTTTGCCGTCTTGATAAATGACACCGTCGAAGTAAAAGTATTCGAGGATTATCGCCCTGCTATCATTAGCTCCACGGGCGACTTAACGAGTGCAAAACGTCCCGTCATTCCTCCGCCATTCGTCGTCGTTCTGCGCACGAATTTTAAACGTCAAACGGCGCTCCGATATTTTCCAAAACGCTCGTCGTTCTTCCATCCCGCAAGGCTCGTTCGGTTCTCATTTCGCTTTCTCCACCGATCAAAGATACAGCCCCTCCGCGCGTCGTAATTCGCGCACCGTTCGAAAAAGCTGAATGAAACAGCGGATTTCGAAACGGAGGCGGACCTGGATATCGACGACCGACCGTATGCGTACGTCAGCGCGGTAGAACGTATATACCGTCGGGGCTGCGTTCCGTTAGAGTGGAACATGTGGACGCCGCTACCCGTTCCATACACGATTACACCCAAAACCACCGTATCCGCCGCGGAAGTGCACGTGCTTCTGACAGCACTGACGTCAACCGATTGAAATAACGAACGGGCGCTCGCGGTGCTTGTTCCATCGACATTGTGCGGCCCGCGTTTCCTTGCTCTGTTTTTCTGCCCCCTCTCCCCGGCCCCGTGTCAGCATTCTTCCCTCCTTCTTCCATCCCGTCGGTCGTCATTTTCGACGCACCCCGTGCCTGCCGGTCTATTCTCCCCGCGGCGAAACGATCGTCGAACGGGCGTCGATCGAATCGCGTTCGCCCGTGTTCGTGCCCGTTGAACTTAGCCGATGGATCGGGGTGAACTTTCGGGCCGTTAAACGTTCCCGTCTTTCCGTCGTCCTCTCGTGGTACTTCGACGCGAATCGATCGGGTGTCGTCTCTTTACTCGACGGTTCTTTGATATATATAGGTTAGAGGACGGCTCGTTGGAGTTTCACGGAAGGATTGTAAGCCGGTGAAATAGGACGGGGGAAATAGTGGTCCAATCAAGGGAATAAATTGTCCAAGAAGTGACACTGTGTTTCACGGGGACGGCAATTAGGTGACATGGAATGTCGAGTCAGTAGCAAAAGCTCCAATAATTTCATAGCCGTCGTAAACAGGCGACGTCTCGCAGGCAGCGGAAGCTTAATGCACGCTCGTCTTTTTTCTCGGAAAATTCTCCCCGTGATTTTTTATCGCTTGTCAGGGAAACGAGTAATCGAGTAAATTAGAAAAATCCAGGCTCGGGGTTTTTTCAGTTTTTTCTATTTTCTTCTTTTTGGTTTCTTTTTCATTCGTCGAGTCCAGAGATTTTAAAACTGCTTCGTCGGTAATCTTCCTTGTTGATCAACGATGTCAGGCGACGCGGAGCAAGAGCCCGCTTTAAAAAACTGGCGGAAATGTGACGAATTGCTCTCGATACCGACCCTCTTGGCGTTCTACGAGAGAGAAGTTTCGACGATTCCACCCCTTTCATTTCTTTTATTCGCCGGAACCTTTTGTTTTGATACGAGAGGCTGGTGTAAATGCGAAAAATGTTGAAAATTTATTGGAAACGAACGCGGACAGACGTATTACACATTTGCGAATAGTGTATCAAATTCTGGCTCGACTTTAACAACGGCTTCGCGTTAGGACAACAATTTCGTAATCATTCGTTTCGATTTTATCACAACGTTTCACTGGTACTGAGAATCCTATCAATCCATCAATGTCTGCTCTCCTACGTTCATTAACATTGGCAAATATTGAGTATCGAAGAGCCTATTTATTTGTATTCGAATTACAGACTTTAAGTTGTAAGTTGTAAGCGCGAAATAAAGCGATGCAGCTTTTGTTTATACGTTTTCTTCAATATCTCTCAGCGTTCTTGATATATTTCACGAAACAGAACGTCCTGAATTATCTCGATGGACCGAATTCACCCCTTCAAACTGAATTATGACGCGAACGGCAAGATATGGTTGCGCTACGGACGACGTACTGTACTTGTATCCAAAGTTTCATACGTTTCGGAATCCTCTGATCGCCGAACCTTCCTCGTCAGTCAGCGAAAGGGTTAAATCGTTTCACGTCTACGGTCGTTCCATCTTCATCTCCGCCATCGGGTGATCCCGCTGCAAACAGCCCCCTCAACGAACACGTGTGCCGTATCATCAACCGGGACGAAATTCCATTATTTATCGTGGCGAATCCTCGAATCGACGCTCGACTTCTCTCGTTTATTCCGTTGCAAACGGTCGAACGTTTACGTATGGCCGCGGGGAGTGTACCGGATCCATCCGATCTGTGTCGGTCGTTCTCGCGACACCCCCAAAGGCTGCGGCGTTACATCGCTCCTTCGGTTCGCGTTTTCGATATTTCCCCTCGAATCGATTCGCCGTCCTCGTTCGTCGGGAATCAGCGCGGCGAGCTATCGGGAGCGTCCATCCCCGGGGCGGTCGTAAATTGCCTTCCGGAACTGCTGCCACTTTTCGCCGGCGATGCCCTCGTAAGCTCGCGTAAAACCGCGCTTCTTTGCGCCGCCCTTTTTTGTCCAGGGGACACGCTGCCCGCCCGGGGGCAGAGGGGCAAGCAAACCGGTTGCCCAGGATCGCAGATGAAGCCGCGTTATTTAATGCGCGTGACAGGCGGTCCGACGTCCGATGACCAGGTTCCCGTGGCCCATTGTGAAGTCTCGTGCGATTGAACGCCGCTGGATGCTCGTTGACTCGATCCCGAAGTGTTTCCCGCTGATTAATCCCAGTCACGGGGGCGCGTAATCCTCCCACGAGTCAGCGTATTCGTGTCCAATCTTGGCCTTTTCTTCCTACTTCTATTTCTGTCTGGCACGACGATAATCCCGCGCTTAGTACCGATGGCCGATGTTTATTCAATTTTCGTGGGACGCCCTTTCATAGGCGCTGAGATAAATTCAACTATCTCTCGGTCCTTCCTGTTGTCCACTCCGATATCCAAAATTATTTGCTTTAAGCAGTTCAACTCAACTAACTATATCTTCGCACGAATTTGTACGCGCGTGTGTTCCGCATCTAAGAGGGGCTGCGACATAAATAAAAAAGAAAGGCTTATCGTAATCGAGGATCGGCGTTTAGTCGCTCCTTTCGCTGATCCCCGACCGAATCGCAGGAGCACGGATACCCTCGCCATCGTCAAGTTAAAGCCGCGGCTCGTGCACCGCGGTGGACGGTCCTGTATCGTTCATCTGTTGGCCTCCTCCGAGCTGCCAACTAAGCCCATACTCTCGCCCGGAGTGCGAAGCATCCAGCAGGCGAGCAAGATGAATGCAGGGGCGTGCTCGCGAAGACGTGTAACCTGCTAAAAGCGAGAGACTGGCTCGTGCATACTTGATTCGTGGCCGGTCTTCGCGTGCGCTGGTGGGCGACGGATATAGCCCGAGTATTTCAGAAACGTGACGTTGATATGACAGGGCAGGAGGTCGGAAAGCGGGGCTCGTTGCTCCCTGTTTGTACAGCGGGTTGGCCGCCAATTAATTCAAGATACTTACGCAGGACGTGATACTTGGTGTCCGCGCATCGCGGTCGATTACAGGACACCGGTTCAGCGTACCTCGGGTCGTCGCGAGTACGCACGTCCACCCGTTAGATGCCTCGAAAGTCGTGTTTAGTTTGGAAACATCCCGAGGACCTGGCTGCAGCATCGAGGCGGCTCGCTGCTCGACGCGCGTTTCGCAAACCGCCGTATCGTTCGTTGTTCCCTGCGGGAATCGTTAAGGAGATCCCCGATGGCGTCCTGGACCACGGAACGTTCCGTGGGACAACCCGCCACGGCTGGATTAATTAACCTTCTGTTTGTAGCTCCTCGATGGCCGTGCTCTTTAATTAACCGCGTCGACCGTCTAGCCGGCGACTTCCCCTGGAAAAGTTTCTCGCGTTTCCGCTGGCGGAACTCCGAAGACGATCGCCTCTCAGACATTTTACCCTCGCGTCCCCCTCTTCGTCCCGTCCGACCCTCCCCTATTCGCCGTTCCGAATCGCCGTCGCCGAGGACCACGTCGATGGAGCAAAAAGTCCTCCGGGGGCGCCCTGAACGCGGAAAAACGGGGAGAAACGCAGAGGCCGAAGCGGCGCCCGATCGGAAGGCGGAAAGTACGACGCGCTGCGGTCGATAGAATGTTAATCGAGACGCACAATGGACGTTCAGCGACGGGATTTCGCTATTTCCAGGACGACCTACATATCGGTCGAACGGCTTTCCCTCTGGCCAACACCTCGCGGTCCGCCGTGCGGTTCGCGGCACAGACGCGGGACTGGCCCAAAGCCAGACAAAATTCGACGCTCCGACCGATACGAAAGACCGCCGTCGCTCGTCTTTCTGAAGGCAGACATCAAAGCACAGCTGAAGGAATAATAGGATTGTTTAAGTCACGCTTTCTCGAAACGCTAAATATCCTTCGCGTCTCTACTAATTGGCCCGGCGAGCTAATATTTCTCGCTACCCCGTTCCCGGCGGCGTTTATGTGGAAGACGATTTTACTTGCCACCGTGAGCTACGGTCCCGCGATCCGTTACCTTTTTCGCGGCGGGTGGCGAGCGTCGAAATTACTCTCAGGTCAGTTGACTCGTTACGGAATACCAAATGACACAATTTTTTTCTGCCACCCTTTGGAGCTGGTCAATTCGCTCTGTTTAACGTCACGCGGCGATACGGCGGCGGTAATTAATTAAGCGCGTCCGGTAAAAATCAAGCGTCGCCGTGTACCGCGCGTATTTCCAGGTAATTCGTGTAGGGACACCGGGTATGCGTGCGCGTATGCGGATGCGTGCGTGCGAGGCGTGAGCGAGGAGAGAAAAACGGGAGAGATCGGGGCACGGCGCGGTGGAGAGAACACGTTGGATAGTCTTGAGATACTTTTCGCATTGTACTAACCTACCCCAATATTAATAAATTCTTTGAAACTCTACATTCGATTAAAACATTTCGCCACGTTTCTGGGATATTTGATCCTTCAGAAATAACGAATCTCTCGCGACCCCGCTTCCAGCGAGCTTTCCCGCAACGCCGCGGCATTTCCCCGTTATCCAAAAATCCCAGCGGGAGTAGAATCGGAGGCCGTGAATTATCGTGGGATCGAAAATATGCAAATCGGCTTGGCCGCTTAGGATACGCGAGGCGGGTGGAGTCGGATTACGTAAGGATCGCCGTGAAACAATCTCTTTCGCTCTTTCGATCGATTCGCCGAGGCATTAGCCGCGCCTGTACGCCGACTTGGCTCTCGTGATAACACGTTTCTCACAATTGTCGGAGTAGAAAGCGGGCGCGAGCGGTACTTTCGCTCGCGTTTATGACAGAGCCGATTTCCCCGCGTGCCTCTCCACCGCGCAATTTTTCATCTCTCGATCGCGGTAAAATTCGAAACGGCGCTGCACAAATTCCGATTACGGATGCAGGGTGAAAGGCGTGACGAAGAAACGACGGCCGTAATAATTAATTTAGCGGCATGGTCCGTATGCAAACGAGGGCCCGCTTAACAATTCAAATGGACGACGTTCGTTTCGAATTCTCCGTGAAAATTCTATTATCGACCCCGGTCAACGTATTCGATTAACATTTACGAGCGGACGGCGAGGGGGTGAGGGTCGTCGGCAGTCGCCTTCCCGGTTAAAAGTGCAGTTACTCATTCCCCGATGCGCCGCTAACGAGATTCCTCCCGTTTAATTGCGTCCATCCCTCAGAATTCGTGATCGTTCGTTTTTCAACCTCTGCTACCCTATTTTACGTCCCGTCGATTGTGCAAAATTTAACTTTCGACGAGATCGGCGTTCGAAAAAAATGTCCACGCTCATCCCTACGGTAAATCGTATCGCTCGTAATCGCGTATTCCATGCATTAATCGATGCCTGCCTCCGCGCAGATTCTTCGGTTCGATTCAATGAATGTTCCGCGCGGTGCGATTGCAACGTCGAATCCACGTGCCTCGTGTTTCTCCGCAAAATCCGCTCGAATCGCCTCGAACCGAGGCTCATGTCGAAGGGGGGAAAAAATCTATCCGAGAACTTCCGACGTCTGGAAGAAATTGCAGAAGCTTTATCGGCGACCACCGCTCGAACCGACGGCGAATATTTCACGTGGGCTCGGTGCGTCGTTTGTGGCGGCCCCCGCGCCTTCCTCGTGGCTGGTGTCGATACGAACGGCAGGATCTATTTTGTCGGTCAATGAAATTTACGGGGACGATCCCGTCCCCTTTCGAGGAAGCGTGGTAGACGCACCCTTATTGACCGAACAACTTTTTTCCCCGTGCAGCGCAGGGGGGGGGGAGATGCGGCCGTGCCCCTTCTCCCCGCTTGTCCCGCCCGCATAGAAGTTACATAAATTTCGTTTATGGCGTCGTGAACATCGTCAGTCCCTTTTGGGGCCGGGGGTATTATTGAACGCCGAGATTGTGAATCGTTAGCAACGTCACGGTACAATGGAGGACGGTTCTGATAGGGCACGACGCGACGTTCCCTCGTCGATAAGGTTCACCGACTGGATCGATCATATTTCTATGCAAAACGATTTTCGAAGCTTCCAGACGCATGGAATATTTTAGTCGATATTTTTCAGGGAACGATGTTCGCGGTCGAGGTAACGAAATACGCGCCCGTGCATTGTTACTTTCCTCTGTCGGAAGCAAATATGTAATGCGGTTGAAATATTGGAAACCGTGCAGTGCAAAAAGCCAATGCAAAGCAGTGTTTCAATTTAAAAAGCAAAATCCTCGAAAGGGGCCAAAGAATGACGTTAAAGACACGCATACCACCCCCTGATCTAGTCTAACGAAAATAATATAACGGATACGATTAATTATCGTATGCTACGCAGAATAATAATGCGCAAAATATTTCCGACGTCCTGTCACGGGCAATCGTTGGCGAGCGACACGTCGAAACAATCGAATGGCAATCGCAGACAAGATTCTCAGATCGGACTCCTCGGGCATCGTCGGTCGTAATCCGGCGTGGAACCGGTGCGGAAGAATAACTCGCGCGGGCAGTAAATCAATTATAGTCCCGGCCTATGAATCGGGTCAGGAGGGTTTCTGCAAATCTTCGTTAGCCCCATTGTTCCCCTGTATGTGGGTTAATCACCGTTCACCGAACTTCGTAGCCGTTCGCCGGCGTTTCTGTCCGCCGTTCGTGTCCACGCCACGGTTGGAAGTTGTTCGGTTCGCCACCAGTTGCTGTTCGAATCGAATTCGGGTTGGTCGTCAACTATTCACCGAGGTTGACAGCGATCGAGCACTCGATTCCCTCTCTGTCTTTGCCACTTCCACGTTTCGCTCTCCACCTGTCCGACCGATTTTACCCCGTTTCCACTGTAGTTTTTTTTTTTTTTTTTTTTACCCTGTTTCTTCGATAGCGCCACTCCGTCGTTCGCGACGAATTTCACGCCCGTCACGATTCTGGTTTCCAGCCGCGAAGACCGCCAACAGGGATGCGTGAATCGGGACGGGCGATAAAATCGAATTTAATCCTCCGGGCTGCGCGTTCCGCACAGTTTCCGCTCGATTCTCGCGGCGTGTCGTTTCCCGCCCCGTCGAATTCACTTCTCCGGGATGGTCCTCAATTCGTCGTTGATTTTCGACGTTGTCACGCCCCGCGGGACGTTCGACGCACTTGGGACGATCGTTTTCTCGAGAGTTATTCGCTTAGGGACCTCGGTTCGACCGCGGGGAATCGAACTTTCGGATCCGTTGTTTTTGTTCGATTATCGGACGGAATCGAAATTGATTTGCCGTTGCACGGAGGCGTTGTTCCGGGTTTGTAATACGGGGAGCCCGCGTGAACGGGGAGAGGGCAACGATCGAAAGTGTTTCGCGTCGATTGCGAAATTGGAGAATTCGGATAAGTAGCGGAACGTAATTTCGCAGGGAGGCCGGGGAATCCAATTTTCGCAACGTCAGTGAGAGATTGAGTTTATAATTGGCACCGCGACGCGTCCCGACCGAATCGATTAACCTGTGCTTCATTAAAATGTTTACCGATGCGTTCTTTTTAATGGTTCTCGTAAAAGGATTTCTCGTTTTTCGTACGACTAACGCGAAACGAGGCGGCGCTCAATACAATGTACAGGGGGCGACACGACGATGCAGGGAGATCGATATTTCTCTGTTTTCCTAAGATCGTTCATGACTTCGCCAGTTATCCGAAGTCGTGAATATTGCATTGAAGATGTGAATCTTTCATCGGGACGAGAAACTTTCCATTTGCAAGATGATCAATTCTTCTCCGCTGGTATCGAAATCGATTCTGCACTCGTAATTAGATAACCCGGTGTAATTTGTGTGTTTGTTAAAGAACACGGAGCGAAGTTTTTCGTTGCAGAGATTTAATCAAGTCGCGAGAAGAAGTTCTAATTTCGGGGACGAGAGCGCAATGTTTCTACAGGGCCGCCCGGCTCTAGTGGTTCGTTTGGAGGCCGCAGACTTTCTTTCAAATTGAAGCCAACAACGTTCTAAACTCGTTACACTGCGCGAGGGCAGTTACACGAATGTCGGTCCACTTCGCGCGGGACCCCTAACGACACGGCATGGCAATTCAACGAGCACCTCGCCCTTTTGTTGCCCCTCTGCTTCTTATTTCCCTCCTTCCGTTTAGCGCTGCGTGTTTACACGCCCGACTTATGAACTGCGAACAGCGAAACGAGGAAAAAGAGCACAGCGACGAAATTCTAATGGACCTCGTCCGCGTGGGCGGTATTAGCCCCGGAGGAGCATCTTCTTGGCGTGAACGTGACCTATTTGAAATCTGCCGATTCGTGTGGCGAGTACCGCGCGTCTGCTCTTTCTTTTTACCTTTCTGGAAAGTTTAAAACGGCCGCGATTTAGCGCGAACGACGTAGCTTCAGAGGGAAGACGGGTCTACGGTTTCCTCCGAACATTGTGGCACACGTAGTTTGAAAGTATACTATGGGGGCGTTGTTGGAGTCACTTCGGTCTCGGAAGTAACGATTTGCAGTTTATGTGGAAATTCGAGATTCCTTGATCTCTTCCACGTTGCTTGGCGATTCAGAAATAAATTGATGACTCTACCGTTCCGTTGTGGAATTGCGTGCCGTGTATCTCTGTGCAAAAATTGGCAATATTAATATAAAGGGGAGCTTGTTCCTTGGGAAAGTACTTCGCGGACGTTGCCGAGAACGAACCCAACCCACGGGTAAATTTACGCTCCGCTAGAGAACTCGCTTTCGTAAATCATTAACAAGGCAGCATCCGCTTGGCCGATTAAAATATAAACAGCTTCGTTTATTTGCAGTTTTGCGGCGAGGGTAGCCCCGGCACGGCCGTGCAACTTTCAATCCATTTATATCTCGTAAACGTCGCTGGAACACTTCGCAAACATAAATTCCCGTCGTCGACGATGCATCTGCGAGCAATGCCGTCATGGCCGGTATAAATTCGCATCTTTTTTAACGATACTTTTGAAATTCGTCGAAAGATTCAATCGTTCCAGGCGATTCGCAATCTGGAAACTCCGATTCGCGAAAACTTTTTCAGCGTTTCTGAAAATTCATTACCAGTCTGAGGGGATGACAGAGGTAGTTGACGATTAATTCTCTGAAAGAATATCATGATTATGGTTTTCCTGATCGAAATGCACGTTCCTGCGCTATTCTTCTCCAGCGAATTTGGCAGTATGACAACGGCCACGTTGATACCGCAACATCTGTTAAGTACGAGCGGCGTGAATTTGTTGGCTCTAACAGCGTGCTCCGGTTAAATTTGTGCATACGTCTATTTCTTGAAGCATGGAAAATTCGAGAAAGTTAATCGTGTTTTCATGGAGGAAACGGAAATAAATTCTTCGGCCCAGTTACGAGCAAGTACATACTCGATTGCCCGATTGGAATCGTTGACATCGTGAAACCCTTGGCATACAATTATATCACTGTTAACGATAGCGAAGAATCCCTGGTTAAAACTACGTATAACCTATCGAAAGGAAGTGAAGCCTGCATCGTTGCCAATTTCTGTACACAACGAGTTCCGGTGTCGTGTTATGAAATCATTATTTGGAATAAATATCCTGGGTTGCAGTTTTAGTAGGTGGCGACTTATTTCTGTCTTAAATATGCTTCACTTCAATTGGAGTTATTATCCGCACGAAGTATTGAAACAATACATACAACATTCATACGAAACTTCAAGTTTATCCCAGCGTGGATTGTCAGATTGATATACAATTTTACCTAACGAGAATATTAATTATTAATTGATCATTTCTATTTTTACTGTAGAATGCATAATCCCGGCTAAACATTCCAATCGATATTTGTAATCACAAAACGATTCATCCCTGTACCGAAGTAGGTGCACATCGGTATCAATGAATATAAATATCAATTCCCTAAAAAGGCCGGACCAGAATTTATTGCAATTTCAGTCGAGAGCGCCCAGGTGGAAGAACGAGCCGGCGGTGATTCGCGTGATACCTGCGGCGTGATTTCATTGAAACATGTTACACTGATAGTTGAGGTAATATCGATGATGCAGCTGGTTGCGGCTCGTGGTTCTTGACATGACCGAGCGTAAAATCGCCGAAAATCGTAGAAACGAATGCATCGGTCTCTAATGCTGAAACGGTTAACCGCAGACGGCTGTGCGCGGGTGTGCGAACGCGGCCCGGGTCGCTTTGAAATGCGATGGATCGCGTTATAAATCACGGTTCACGCAAAAGGATCAGCGTGGCGTACGGGGTCTAATGAATTCCAGCTTGACCAAAAGTAATTCATCGGTTCAAAATGAATGGTCACAATGATTGGAAACATGTGCTACGTAAGCTCGAGGAAATCCGAACGAAATTAATAATAGCTCTCGCTTCGAAGTTGTAGCCGAATTACCGACACGTTTATTCAAGTTACAGCTTGGACGGATTATGGGAATGAAAATTGTTCGTTGGAAATTGAACAGGGATGTACAGGCTTTCCTGCGGGCGATGTACTTTATCCGGAACTTTTGGGTCGCCAGGACAATCCTTTTCGTTAACTGTTCAAGAGCGGAAAAAGATGTTCAGAGTCGCCACAGCGGTCACGCGTTCGCCCCGAGGATCACGCGAAAATTCTCTGCACACTCTGGTGCCGCGGCGAAACTCGCATCTCGCGTCAGCCTCGTTTCTTCGAAGCGGGGCGCCGACGAGAATTTACGAGATTCGCGAAACGCTTTAACTCGTGGCGCGCGAACAGCCGCGATTATTAAGAATCGTCCGGATAGGATCGACGGTTTCATTCATCGAGTAAACATCGCGGGCCACGTCGACGATGGAAACGCCACCGTATGAAATAAATCTGTCCGCGATTACGACAGATCGGCGGGGCGGGCGAGCGGGTGTGCGCGTTACGTACGCGTGGGCGATTTAATTTTCGCGAAATTCGCGTGCACCGTCCGTCGTGCGGCCGGGTTGATTCACGGCTGAATCATCGCTCCCGACTCTTGGCCCGGACGCGCAAAAGTATCAAACGTTGCACAGGTGCAACATTGATGCAACGGCCACGCGTCTCCCACGCTATTGACGCTATCGCGCCCCAGCTTGTGTACACGTTTGACTACGACGACCGCTGTGCGCAGCGTGCGACTGAACTATGAATAGGCGACGGGGAGACGAGAGTCGCGGGTTCGAGTTATGGAACGAGCGAACGCCGAATCGTTTCGCGAAAATCGCGAGCGTCGCGATAAATGAGGCTCGGGGATGTCGGCGGGACGTTTCGAATGAAAGGGGCGCGCTGCGTTCGAGATTCCCTCGATTCGAGCACGTCGATATTTCGCAGGCGAAGATAGTACGACGCGAATTAGTTATCGACGGCCTGCCGACGCGGTGTTTCAAATTCGTATAGAGGATTTCCATTTATACCGGGGCGCGCTCCGCTGAAGCTTGCAAGTTAATTTCCTTTGTCGCGCCTTGTAATCGCGAGCCCGATGTTTGTACAAGATTAAGCGCCCCCCCGAGATTGAAACTGTGCGCTTCAGCATCTCGATGGAACTTCGGGGAACTACCGGGGGCACCCTCTACGTGAGCATGCCTGCGTCAGGGTGATCCGCGAAGTTTGCCGCACGTATACATACCAGCAACCCGATGCTACACCTGTTATCGGTATTAATCGAGTTAAGGTGCACGGTGTTTACAATAATTTCTAGCGCTGAGGCTTCGAAATTCAATTGTCGCAATCGCGGAATGCAAACGAATCGGCCGAACTATCGAATTTCAGCGCGCATTCCGAAGCCGGTCGTTTCTCCTTGATTTTTAATTGAAATAATTAGATACGCAATTGGGAGCATTTCGATAACTAATTAATGCCAATTATTTTTTCATTGCCGATTACTTCGGGGCTCTATGTCACACGCCGTTTAATTTATAAGTTCATTGTGTCACACCCGGGCGACTTCTAATATATCCATCGAAACGAATACGTTCGATCGTTCGCGATGCAGTGTCAGGAGTTCGAGATATCGCGCTAGGCGCGATCTAATTAATTGAATGTGCTCGGCGTTTAATTAAAATTAATGAAACGGAGCACGGGCGAAACGACGATCGTCGAAATTGAAAGAGCTCGAGTGGTCATATTAATCCCTGCGATTCCCTCTTTGCGTTAATTGCGATACCGATACACCTGCGTCGTGGTTTCGATTTTACCTTGTTGAAAATAATAATAAAAATAGACCGGTTCGATAGCATCGATAGCACAGGAGTAAGCTCCGTTTCTCTCAATATTTACTCGCGTATATGCGTTCCTAAAAATGGTGTCGTTGACCAATTTTTTTAATTGAATAAAAAATAAAACGGCAATCTCGTTAGCTGGTGGGGAATGAAAATCGATTGTATCGAAGCTCCGCAGTTTTTCGCAACATTTCCCTCTGTCGCCGTGAGAATTATATATCAAAAAGTAAATTACCTCGCGAATTTTTTCGAACAACCAGCTTAACATCGCCGTTTTATGGCGTGCAAATAAAATCGTATATCGAACGCGACTGTCGCGAACGTTTGGAGATACACGCGACGATTCGGATAACAAGGATTATTTCGATTGGGACACCCGATTTCGTCCTCGCTTCGCGACTGTATTTAACTCTGTTTGATAACTATAGATAATGCGTTATCACGACCAAACAAGCGTAAGTGTGCTTTTGCAAATAAGTACACATGCGTCACGATTTTCAATATAAAAGTTTTGTTCGTACTTTGGTGTACGCATCGGTCAATTCAGTGAAGATTGAAATATGAAATAGAGGAACAGCGTTCATTTATATCCAGCCAAGTATTACAAAATTGTTGTATGCGGGGGAACGAATCAAACTGATAGCTCGGCTGCGTTGGTTTGTCGGCGCGTCGGAAGAAGTGGAAACGAAGGGGGCGATTTAAATCGATGGATGGCTGGAGATTTCCCAGGGTCAGAACGACGGGAATTAAAAGAGTATCGTCCCTCGATAGCCTTCGCAGTGGGATTAAAAATCCATAATTTAATGTCGCGCTCGAATGCGGCTGATAAGAACACTGAAAGAGATATTTTCACCCCTCGTTTTCGATAGGTTCGTTCAACGCGCTCCACGTTCAACGTTTAGTAGCACTTGGAGGAGCTTTCCCCGATTCTCTCGCGAAGCTTCCTGTTGCTTTTTACGGGTCGTATCTGGATCGTAAAGTTTCGCTACCCGCTTCCACGGATTTCTTTCAGCTTCTTCCGGCAGAAAAAAGAAGGACGAAAGAGAAAATAAGAAGTTCTCGAATGGTTGCCTCGCGAGATTTCATATTTAATATTCCACCGTGGAGAGGGTGTACAGCGATTTCGAAGTTTCGCGAAATATTTTTAACGATTAAGAAAATTTCCCGAACGTTCCGCTTTCCTTCCACTTTTGCCGATAACACGTAACACGCCGTCACGTCGACGATGGAAAGCTTTCCGGGATCGACGCGATGCCAGCTGACCTAGAAGAAACGGCATTAGCGAAATGCGCGTCCCTGTCGCATTTTCCTCTGTGTCCGGGTTCTTACGCGCCTCTTTCTCGCCCCTCCCGCCTCCCCTTTGTCCCCCGTCTTTCGCAAAGCTGCAACTTTTCATTAAAAAAGCACGGTCCGCAATAATATCGAAAAGAAGTCGCCGACGGCGGAGCTTTTGCCCTTTTCTCCCCCTAATGTCACCCTCCCTTTTCGCTTCTCGACCCTTTTCGAAGAGAGAAGTCGGCGAAGGGAAATCCCGTTTACCTGTATACATTCCCTCGTATCTGTCGGCCGTTTACCGACACGATGCACTCTGCGTAACCCGCGCGTCGCACCGTCTCGGGTCACACATCCTCGCGCCCCGTCGACCTTTTGCCGCTGCACTTTTATATACGTAACGTCTCTGTGCGTTTCTTCGCCACCCCGTTCATTCTCCACCTCGCCCGCCTCGCTGTTCGCTTAATACGCCGGGCATCCGGGATCCTTAATTCAACTTTCGTCGGAAAATCCAATAAGGGGCTCGTCGGCGTCGACGGGGCACGGAGGGAGGGACTACACGGTGCTCGGAGCCGTTTCGAAACACGTAGGCACCTTCTTGCATCGCGAAATTAGCGTCTGCGAGCCACTGAATAATTCCATCGCGCACATTTACCCACGGCGAGAGAGAAGCCGCTAATAATTTTCCCGGACAGACCGCAATTGCGATCCCGTGTAGCCCACGTGCCCCGTGCGCGTTCTACCCGTTCCTTTGGCGTGCCGTTGGCGCTCCGTTTCGTTTATCATGGCGGTTTACGGTCCCGTTCGCTTCGATATTTATAAACGCTTCGGCGATTCACTTTGCCCCGGGCGGACCTCTTTCTCGCGGAGAAACGAATCGCGAAACGACGGCAGCAATCTTTTGCTGGGATTATGCGAGCAGGCGTGTTGGCGAGGCTTTGTCGAGATTCGAGAGCGTGGTTGTTTGGCGTGTATGTTCGGGTATTGAAAATTTTATTGCGAGCTGGCGGATGGAACGGACGGGTTCTTTTTCAGACGAGAGTCGCGCGGTTAGTTTCTTCGCTGCGTCGCTGGGGGGGGATGATTTTGCTTTCATCGGTATTATCTTACTTACGTTTTCCGAAGTTAACTGTGTAAATCCTGTGGACGTTATTTTTATGTCAATTATATTCTAACTCGCGAAACGAGTTGTCTAAGGTGTGTATAATACGCGCATACTATTTTAATAATAATAATAATAAATGTGTTTGGCTGAATTAAGTAGCCAGAACGTTGTCAGCGTTTAAAGCGCCGTCACGAAAGCGTTGACGATAGCTCGAATTTGCTACCAATGCATCGATGCAGTTTTTATCCTTCAGTGCACACTTGTCTTCGAGGACACATGCCGCGTGTTCCGCCGCATAGTCGTTGTATCGTTCGCCTCAAAAATAAACTAAAGTGTTCATGATCTTTCCCAAGCGTCGCGTAATTATGCCACGTGCACGAGCAGCTTCAGCACAGCTGTCTCGACGAACCGTCATTGCATAAATTTCGCGCAAAATTCATCCGCGCCGTGCGGCCAATTTCATTCGATCGAAATATCGCGACCGCCGCCGCGGTTCTTTGAACCGTCGCGCACGCGGGGCAAAAGAAGCGCGGAGGAAGGAAATTAACGAAAAGGAACGTGCAACGGGAAAAGGACAATTTAATTCACGGGAAAGTGCGGTCCGGTGGCTTTAACCTTCACAAATCACCGTACTCGTAGGAAGCGGGCACGAAAGTTTCAGACAAAAATAGAAGCACCGCGGCCACGCATAGCAGCGGTGGAAATCTTTTGCGAAAGTTCCAGGCCGGAGTCGTCGACGCGCCGGGACTATTTTCGCCCCTATATTTTCACTGTTTTCCCCGTTCTTTCGCTCCCCCCCTTTTTCTTTTTCCTCTACTCCTTTTTTTGTTTGTCCATTTTCGTTTCCCCGGATCGCGGCAACGGCCTGAAATTTTTATCCGTTGAAAAAGTGTTCCGACGAAAGAGCAAGAGCGCTATTTTCTCCCCTCCTTTCCGTGCGCCGGCACCGCGATAAATCACGCGAAATGTCGTCGCGAGAAATGCACCGGCACCGCCAGGACGCAGCAGAAAGAAAGATTAGGAGCGGAGGGAAAAAGCAATTACAGTTATTGTTTGTGCTGTAGCTGTTAGTTCTGAAATCAACAGACACTTGCATCTTTATTGTATGATCTGCTGAAAGCAATTCCGAAGTGTGCTCGGCAACGTATGTATTTGCAATGGTGTTCCGCAGGATCGTTTCACCGTGGCAAACAAATTGTCCGACAAAATTTCGTTCCGTTTCCCTCCCACTCATTTTTTTTTTTTTTTTTTTTGTAGGAGCAATTTTATTATTACTCGAACATTGTCGCCGTTATCTGACAGACTCGCCCCATATCAGAATAAATATTTGAAGCACTATCGATGTATATTACCGCTTATCACCGACAGCTGTGATAGGTTCTGTTTTGAACCGTGCACGCGTGTGCAGGAATCGAAAGCTACTTTCCTCCCGAACTATGAAATGCTTTCGCGTCGACTGCTTTCAACTTTCGTGCACGTGTGTACTTCGTGGACAAAATTTCGCCAATTTTTTCCGACAAAATATTAGATTCTTTTTAATTTATTGTATTCTGTCATCCCCGTTGAATTTACGAATCGCCCGCTGCCGACGAGAAGAGATTGCCAGCAGTTGTTTTAACGAAAAAAGTCCAAGCGGGAAGTCTTTCGGTGCTCCATTTACGGTCACGAAGGAGCGTTCTTTCGCAAAGTCGTCGGCGAGGGGGGAATTCATGAAAGTAAGGCGGGAGGGAACATCGTTCTGGGGACGATGGGATCTATTTGCCTTTCGGATAAGGCGAATCGTTTCCACAAGGAGGCCAGGACGCTTTGATAAAGTAGCAACTAAACCGCAATCGCCTAAAACGCTATTTAACTGTAAGAAACCGTGACGCTCGGGTGCATCGAGCCGGGGGTTGTTTCAGATTCGCGATTTCGTTGACGACAGAAGGTATGGCTGGTGACAAGAATAGGATTCGACTTTATCCTTCTCTAATTATTTTTCTATCTTTGTGGCATTAATGGTGGGTATATAGATATCTGACGGGAAATATTGTATGCGCGCGATAATTTCGAAGATATAATTTAGTATAGCAATGCATTGTACGATATACTGTACGCGCGACCCAGTGCGGCGAACTAATTACAGTATGTTATTAATAATTATCAGTGGCGTACGGGTAAAGCGAATGACAATAGAGAATTGAAATACATTCTGCGTAGGAATTATTCCTTCTTTTACCATTATTATACTTACCTCCGAGTATTTCATTGATTTCGCTACGTCCGTTAACTGTCCGGATGCAATATTTGTCGGATGCCTCGTTGCAATTGTATTAAATTTCTGTGAGAGATCGGTGGTCGTATTTGTACGTTTACGCTCGAACTGAAAAGGTATCGCGTTGAAGAATCGACGTTGCTCCTCGCTACCAGAAATGCTGGACATTCGAAAATCGTTTACCGCCGACGGGCAACCTCCTTGTTTCTGTTTTCGTTCAGCTTCTTGTTTCTCTCCGCCTGTCCTCTTCTGTCGTTCGGTACTTTATACTTATAGCGGTTGCAGATAAATGCACGCAATGTCCCGCTCGGTACATCTTTTTCTCCCCTTCGCGCGTTCTAAGCTAGTTTCGCTTTCCTCCGTGGCCATCGGCGGAATTATTCTTATAAGAAATAAGGGGAGCCGCGGGACATTTGTTAAGTGGCGTGCAACGCCGGACGTTTTTACGATCGTCGAAAACGCGCCGGGGGAAGACTTTGAAATTTACGACAAGCTTCACGACCGTCGAGACGTAATCCGATAAATTTCGCGCATAGATCGGCTACGAACGAGGAACAGCCGAATGGATCATCAGACTCGTGATACTTGGTGGCGTTTATGCGAATTAGGGGACAGTTTATTCGTCTCTGAAATCTGGTTTCCTTCGAATTTTATTAGCATCGTGGCTCTGTGCGACAGGGCGAGGTGATAGTGGAAACATTCTAACAGAAACTTCTGACGGATGAAAAATATTGACGACGGAGAATAATTGATAATTACTTGATAACAAAGAGTGAACGCAGGGGCTTAAGAGACTTCCTGGTCGCGGCAGATTTGATGCAGCCAAGTCAGAAACATTGAAGGGAATTCATTTCATTTCGAATACTTTAATTGTATCGTATGGATAGAACTTGGTTCGTGCTTAGTTTCGAAATGAAAAAGAAATTGTAAACTGCCTGAAGGCAATGATCAACTCCTCCCTTAAAAAGTGTTGATGTGGAACTGTTTAATTTCAGAGTTACTTCACGTGACATAGACTTTAATAATAAGTATGGTTTCGTCGATTTAAAGTTGCAGAGATAAAGTCGAACAGACAAAGTCGTAGTTACACATACGATAATTAAAATTGAAACGAGAAATTTTACGAATGGTTTCCACGCGTGGGGGCACCCGGAGTTTCGATAGCAGTTGACGTATCGCCACCGGGGAGGGGCTTTATCCCATCGATTTCTGTTTCCACGACTTTCGGCGAGACCATTGATTGCTCTGTACGAAGGGCGTTTTCGATATTAACGGGGAAAGTTGGAGTCTGCGAAGTGACTCGTGAAATGAAAAAGAGAATATCGCTGTCGTTCCGATTTTAAGATACCGCAACGCTGTCGAAAATTCTGTACACTTCTGAAAGCGTGACTAACCTAATCGAAATTAAGCACAAATTATTCTAATGTGCTCAGATAATCCCCTTCAATCTTCGTTTAAAATTAAATAGATAATTAACTACATGAAATAGAACAGAACCTGTGACTTTGCTGATTCGTGCAGTCGACGAATAGTAATGATAATACTGAATAATAATTAAAAACTGAAAACTGGAGCGCCGCGATCCCGCGAGAAAAATGAAGATTATCCAACAAAGGTTCGCAGTAGAGAAGAATTCAATTTTGTCCCTACGAAACAAAGGGCGAGAACGGTTCTTCTTTCCACGCAGAGACAGATCGACCGACGTGTAAACGAACGAAAGGGGCGAAAAATTTTCTGAACCGACAGAGCGGGAACGACTCTTTGCATGATCGTGTCAAAGAGACTCGGCTACGACTGTGACGTATAATAACGTCGGCTTGATTGAAATTTAATAGAACGTTCCCGGACAAACAGGCGTACAGAGATCGCGCGGACGTGTTTCATCGAGCAACTGGTATAAACAGTTTAATAACGTTTGTCGTTTGTTGGCGCGTACATTCGTCGGCCCTATCTCCGTCGAAATACTGCCGATTCGTTCCTCCGTTCCAGGTGTGTACCTGCGCGATTCATTTTGCAACAGTGCATGCATAACTAATGGAGGATTTATTGGTCGTGCGAGGGCAACGTGCGTTACATTTCCGTGTTAATAATTCTGTTCACGATTGCCAAACGGTAACTGCACGGAATGCGTTAAAATTCAAGGGGGCGGCCGGTCTGAAATTACGCGTACTTGACTTAGAATAGGCCCCACGTAGCTGCTAATTTGGATAAACTTGGCGCACACCGAGCGGGGCGAACCCTGGGGCAAACCGATTACTACCCCTTTCGTTTATAATCAATGTTTTATCCCGATTGTGTTTTCCGTATGCAACGGATCTGATAGGTTCCGGTATAGATTGAATCGCGAAATGGGGATTTACGATTGCGACGAAAGCTTTTCAAATTTTAATGATACGTCGGCCCATCAATATTTATTGCGAATATTAATCGCAAATATTGACCGATTTATAATACGATAAATATTGATGATACGGTTTAATAAAGCGCGAACGACATCTCTCCTCTCTGTTTTTGTTGCAGCCAAAGTTATAATGATAATAATAATTGCATAAACAGTTTTTTTTTTTACCGAAACCGGATTGAATACGAAATTGGAACTGAACGAATTATTCAGAAATGTCTGTCACGCGGAGTATACTATACTTTGTATTTCATTTTAATTCGTATTTCATTTTGTATTAATGATTGAATTTTTTAAACTACATTTTATATCGACATGACCTGAACTCCTTCGCATTAAGTCATACACAATTTCCGGAGCAATGAAGCTATCGCGAATTTACACCTTCTAAAGGAGAACTATTTTTAAAAAAACAGAAAAAAACGAGCGCGTAAAATGGTTCCAATTAAACCACCCTCAAACAGGATCCCACTGAACGTCTTGAAAAAAAAACGAAAAAACGAAAGGAAGAAAGAAGGAACGAAACAGTTTTGTAACCCATTCATCGCGTTCCTCGTTAAGCACAATTTGCAGAAACTATCTACTTCTCCTTTTAAGCCTCGAAAGCTCATTTCATTCTGTGTCTTCTTCTCTTTTCCAGCCCACCAAACTGAACGTTTACAAAAACGACGCAGAAAGCTGGGACTACACGACGCCGACGTTGGGTGAGTGTTTCTCTTTCAATTTCTTACCCATCTCTATCTCTTCATTTTCTCGTTTATTTATCTATTTTTCGCCCACCCTCGCATCGAGAACGCGGTATTCACGCCGAACGCCGTTTTCAAGCGTTTTAATCATTGGTGTCACGTAGCCACACGGTGGCCGCGTGTACGTGCGCACACAAATTTCACTAGACGTACACCGGAATCGTTCCTCTCCTCGCCATCTGTTCTCCCGTTTGATAACGCGACGGCCGAGAAATTCCTTCTAATTTCGCTGCGTTTCCGTCGGCCACACATTTTTCTTCCTTTCGTTTTCCTTGGGGCACGTGCGCGTGCTCGCACGACCGCGGAGAAACACGCTAATTGGATAAAAGCTAGTCCGGGATGCGAGCTTGAAAGGCTTCTGTAGAATGCATCCATTCGTACGGTTCACCTGCGCCCGTTGCACGACGTGAACGTTGATCGAGCCACGTTGCGAATTGTCTGAGAATTCAAGGAAACGCAAGAAAATTAGAGAACATTCGTCTGTTCGATTACCGCAGCCGTCACAAAAAGTCAAGAAAATTGGACGCAGATTTAAGTGGATTCTTTCGTTTATCGCGTTCGTCGCGTTTACGGATCGATTGCCACTTCTCTCGTTTTTTGAGTTAAATCATTTTGGGCTCGTCGAATCTTCTCACATTCCTTCCGGTCTTCAATGAACGCGAAAAGACAGATAGAAAAATGTAACAAAGAGGAAACGTAACTGGAAGTAAAAAAATTAATTTGCAAACTTACTTTCCATTTCGACGTAACAACGTGATTCGATATTCGTTTCCGACGTCGTCCAGCGGCGCACGTCACACGAACGTCACCGCTGCATTAGATTCTTCTTCTCCGCGCCACAGAATCTCTATTTCTCACCTGTCGGTTCCTTCGCAAAGAGGCCGTACGAACGAGGAACGTTTTCGGTCTCGTCGACACGTACCAATCCATACTCGTGCACCGCCACTCGCATCGATTCACCGCGTATCACATTGGACAAACGGGGCGAACGATTCACGCAACGAGACGCGTCTCTTGTGTCGCGTTCCTCCGCAGGAAATCGACGCGAAAATACGGAGATCCACGGTTTGCCGGAAGCGACGTGCGCCGAAAAGCACGGGGGAACGGTGTACCGCGATCGCGCCGGTATCGACGTGTGTGCGATCCATTGCGGCGAAACGATAAAGGCACTCGTTAGAGGAGCTTGCTCGCGATACAATTTTTCCCGTTTCGAAGCACAATTATTCGACGGCAATATTCATTGCGTCCTGTTGCACGTCGAAGATCGACGGTATCGGGAATCTTATTCCACGACCCAATTCGAATTTCGAACACCGGTTTCGCGCAGGCGGTTGGAACTCGGTTCTGCAAAATCGAATCGCCCTGATACGAAGTTGCACGCGACTCCACGGTGTTGTTAACTTTGAGCAACCGCGACGTCGCCGTGCAGTTTCTATTTGAGCGCGCCTCGACGATCGTTGTTTCGCGACGGATTCGGAGCAGAAAACGCAGCTACTGCGTGGCGATTAGTTGGGGGGAAAATTTTTTTCCTCGATATTGTTCGAGTTAATCGGTTCTAGGGAATGCGGGTTGTTCTTAGCTTTCTTTCGTATGTCTTTATCAGTTCCATTCTGTTTACCTGTGATACTCGGCGGAGAACTAATTAGAATGCTCGGATATATTTGACTTGGCGAACATCAACGGTGCAACGTGTAGTACCCACGTACTGTTACACTGTTGAGAATTCCTTGAATTATTCCAAGCGGCAGAGCTAACTTGTATTTAAATTGGACGGAACTTTATCGTGGGGGGTCGCAGGAACGACGCGATTATAATAATTCCTTAAAATCCTAGAGAAGTTTTACACTTCGCGTTCCAGCTTGTGATTACTAATGCAGTTTACTGGCTCGACGAATCTCGTTCCCATTACGATGGTCGCTGGTAGGGAAACTTGGCAAGAAAAATTTTTCTATGAAAAGGGATGCCGGATGGTTCGTTAATTTTCCATAAAAGGATTCTCGAAAGTTTTTAAACGCCGGGAGACTGGTCGTTTCAACAACGATCAACTCGTTACTGTGGACGCGTGCATGCTTGCCATCTGAAGTGTCCATTATCACAAATCAATCCCATCGTCAGCAAATTCTTAATCCACTTTTAATTGAGATGAAAGTAACATCTTCGCAGAGCAATTTTCAATATTCAAGCTATTTTCTCTTCACTCTTTCCACACAGCATAGAATAATCCCTAAAAATAAACCTCTACGATCCTTGCAATACAGTAGCGCCAATCGAAAGTTTCCAATCGCAAAGCATTTCAAATCATACGGTTTGTTGAATGATTAACAATTTTAGTTGCCGATAAGCGAACGTGCCTCTTGCAGTCTCTAACGACAAATCCATACTTCTCAATTTCATCCCTTCTCATTGTCACCGACACACCGAAGAAATCGAACCCCAAACTCTCCACCAGCAGTGCACGTAATTGTGCATCTCTGCTCTTGGTATTCTTCACTGTGATCAAACTACCTGCAGCCACCGATCAATCTAGTGTTACTCAGGGGGGGGGGGATCCCCGAAACTCTCTAGAATCGCGCGAGCTCGATTTAGGTACAACGGCGTGCGGTTTCTCGCCGAACGAAACGATCTCGAAGCAATTAAACGCGTAACAACCGCAAGAAGTTCAGAACGCTTTGGCTGAACGGTCTCGTGGATCGCGTGCCAGGTACGAACCGTGGATGTTATTGCATGTAAACGACAAACGGGCGCGGAACTCGAGGAATTTGGTCCAATTACACGCGTCCCAACGTCGTGTCACTCATAGCCGCCACTAGTATTTTCGAACACGCGAAAGCTCGTAATTCGTTGTTGAACAGTTGAACGCTCCGCGTTCCTAATCGTTCCCCCGGTCTCGTTCATCCGGACTCCATCATCCGGGACAAAAGTATCGGCGTTGATACGTCGCTCGACGTTGTTGCTCACGCGGAAATTCTTCTGAATGTTTCGTTTCCTTTCCTTTTTATTACCCGATCTGAGGACGGGGGTAAGTGTTTGGATCGATCGTGGATCCGCGGGAAGTTCGAACTACTTCCGGAAAGGGGGAAACTCTCGAAGCGAAGCGAACTCTGACGCTTGAACAGTTTGCACTCGTTGCTGCATGTACGGTTCTCAGCTCGCGAATTGACGGTTAATCAAAAGCACGATGACCGTTGCGCTCTACGGCAAATTAATGCCGTGAGGGCTAGTTATGTTAGGTGGTGTAAGGTGGTGATAATTAATGTTCACTTGATAAATAGTCGTATATTTACATGTTAATGTACAATATAATAATTATCCACGACTAGTCAACGGTGATGTAAAGATTGCCTCACAAGGTGGTGTAAAGACCTTGAAGGAGTCGCACAGATTCTGATGGTGTCGTTGATACTTTAAATTGATGTAGTGATTCTTAAGATGATGATATTGCAAGGTGATGTTGATGTAACTATTGCTGATGTGATCGTATTTGACGATCTGGTAGTACTACCGAGTCTTCGTTAGGTTCGCTCTAACGAAGACTCGCAAAAACCTGGCGATGGGCGTGTTGCTGTTGGTAATATGCTGATTGGTTAGTTCAGATGGTTTGTCGATGTAAAATAGGTGACGGAAGGGATGTTCCAAAATCTGGAAGAAGTGGAAATTACCGCCCCTAATTACCGGTCACTCTCAGGTAGTGACTGACCTGAGGGTGCCGTGCGCGGAGTCCACATGTGCAGCTAAACGTTCGCAGATTGTAAAGCCATAAAGCGTTGTGAGTTTCAATAAAACCTAGTAATCCTCAAAAAGGCGATGTATGAATTTATAGCTATATAGCTTGCAGCTGTAGAATATAAGAATTATACCCGACACGTAAATAATTATATTTTAAGGAACTCGATGGCTTTATGGGTCTACTGTTTGGGCCCGAACACTGCATCTTTTCTCTTCGGTCGATTCTGTATAGAATAGTCGAAACAGTCTTTCGCGGTTTGCGGTTTTACACGAGCTAGAATTTGGACAGGTTGTTTCGCTCCACGGATCGAATGTGTCGGTAGGTGAAAAGGCAGGCCTCGCCGCCCCGTTAGAACAAGTCGGGCAACTTAATTCCTCGGCGACAACGACGCGACTCAACAGATTTATTGGGTTGAATTCAATTCTCTCTCGGAATTGTTGGCAGTACAGTTGGCACGCGGATCATCTCGGACACAGTACACCGCGTTCTTCACTTCGTCACAAATACCCGTAATTCGGTAGGAAACAATTAACACTTCGCAACAGCTTTGCTGCGAAATAAACCGACAAACTTCTCGGCACATACGTGCACGGAGCTTCGTGGATTCTGAAACGTAGCAAAGTTCTCGTCCGTTGTTCATTTGATTTCGAAAGGTTGCCCCTCTCAATTCGCTCTCGCCCTCGCGGAATTTCGAGGTAAATTGAAACGTCGAAACGCTCGAAGAAATTCCGCGCGGATGGAGTGCCGCCGTCGGAACCTGGACCTCGCGATTCATCTCGGAATAACTTTTTTCGCGACTGCCGCCGCGGAGAGAGTGGAACGGTTACATCAATTAAGCTGAAGGGGAAGATAGGTCAGGTCGGCTGCTGCACTCGTAACCTTTTCGCCGCGCGTACGCGCCGATGGGATGAAAGTTTCATTAGATACGGAGGACCGGTAGTCCTCGTGAAACTCGCAGAAAAGAAACGCGTTCTGAACGTTCCTTCGACAACTTTTCATGGTAATTGCTGGCCGTTCCTCGCGATACCCATCGACGTTGTTTACCTGGCCGTTCGACGTGGTTCATCTCGAAACGATTGACGTCCTCCCCTGAATTCTTGTTTGAACAACGAAATAAGAATCCGAGCGAACGGACAGTTCTACGTTTTGTGCCGTCCGAGGGAATCGTTCCCGCAACGCTTGTAGAAATTTCGGGTTAAAAGTATTAAACGAAAAATTTGTTCTTTCGGAAATGTTGTATTTGAGTAATAGAATGTCGATGATGGTTTCAATGAGGTCGACAAGGAACGTTAATAATTGGCAGGGGTGAATGTTCGTTGGAATATTTAGTGATCGGATCGTTTCATAGATTCGTGTGTCGCGACCGCATTATTATTTCACTCGATTCATTTCGATACTCATTAATATGTAAGCTTCTGTATTTTCAGTGCGATATTATAATAACGTTCATCGACCCAAATATAATACGGGAACGGTTTCATTTAATTGCTAAATACGAAAGGTGAAACAAGATCGAGCGAAATATTCGACTAGAATATATGTGACAATGAGAAGGACGGATAGAAGAATTAAACGAAGCTCGGGACGACCTAGGGGACAGTTTAATATTCCTTTCCTTTTTCGCTTGTTCCGTTCAACGACAATGCGTCGCGGGGAAATAAGGCAGCATGGTGCGCGCAATTTAAATGCGTAACACGTGTCTGACAATTTGGAGCCACAATTGTAGATTACCCGCATGCGAACGTCGAGCAGAGAAACGTGGAATATAAATAGAGAGGATACTTCGGACCTATTTGTCACGTGCTCGAATATATTTAAGTTTGCCCTGTTGTTCGGTGCGGCGAACTTAAATAAAGTCGCGAAGTCGATATATTTTTATGCAACCTTTACAGGCGTCGTTGCGTTCCCCCACAGTCGAAGTTACCGCCCTATAAACTAACCAACCCCGTCCCGAAACTCGCCCCCTGTCGCCCTCGTAGCCACAAATATTTACAACGCTCGTGAAACGAAAATTCCCCTACGATATCCCAATATTCGCGTACTCCAATACCCGCCACGGTGTTCAACCGAAAACGACAAAAAAACGACAAACGATCGTTCCGTGCATTATCCACGCGGGTAAAGCAGAAATCGACAGGAGGGCCGAGCGGTCGCACGAATGATAGCGAGGTGTGTTCGAAAATAAAAGGCGAACGCGCGCGTCTGTCTGTCGGCACGAATGCCCGCGAATGCTCTGTCACTTGAACCGTATCACGAGCAACAGGGAATCGCCGTAAGAACTTTCCGAATCGAGGGGACGGATTGGCATTCTGCTCGCCTGTCGGATCCATGTCAACGGTGTGTCGTCCCGGCGTGCATAGCACGCGCGACCCCCCGATGAAACGAGGCGTCGCGTTTCGAGAGGATCGCGGCGACGATACCGAGCGAGCGTCGTCCGCCTCGGAACCTCCAAGAATAGCGGCTTTTAACGAGGCTAGTTAATCTCCCGATCACATTAGCTGCAATTTTCCGTCGCCGCCGCCGAGCGCGGGCCGATCCGCCGTCGTTTCGCTTTGGCACGGCGATCCTTGGAGACGATTGGTGGGACGCGCGCGTTTCCACTCTCTTCTAGGGCCGCGGTATAAATGTCGTTGAACGTGCGGAGAGTGGAGCGTCGATGGGCATGCGAACAAAGCCGGGTCGCGGAGCGTGCGGAGGCTGACCTTTCAATCGTACAAGGCGTTTCGAGAGTGTTGGAGCCGGTCGAGGGGCACATAAAATTCCCGAGGGACCCCGGGAACTGGTGCCTCGAGAGTGATACGATTCGTCGTTTCCAGAGAATGCTTTATCTGCGGATGGTTTCGTTCGGTTTTCGACGCGACGATGTCGGAAACGTTCAACGAAAACGTTGTCCTGTCGGTTCTCGCTCGAATCGAGGAATGGGCGATCGTATCCGCCAGACCGTTTTAAAATCAACATCGCTGGAACGACGCGTTCTCCGATATTAATTCGCAGCTCACTGATCTGTTATGTTCTCATTTCCTTCGACGAATTCCGTCAGTCCGCGCCTGTACCTTCGAATCGGTTCTCCCGTATGGGGCTAGAGGACGAGGAAAGACGATGGGATCCTTAGGGATGGCTCGCTTAGCCTGTCCGACAAGAACTGTTCGAGATATATTGCGAATCTCGCATCGCGGCCGAAGCGATTTAAAGTTTCGCGAGACGGGGACTCGTCCTCCGTCTGGAACTGTGTCGAACGGCCACCACGACGTCGACGACGAAACCGGAATGAACTCTGTGTCCATGAGACGCGAACGGCAGCGGGCGGAAAATGTACGAGGAGAACGGCGAGGATCGATGAACGTTTGCATGAAACTTTATATCCCTGTCCGGGGATCGTCGTCCATGGAAACGCGAGTTCTTCGAGATAAATGGCGCGAAAAATGAAAACGGGAGATTGGCTCGAGTTTAACCGCGGGAGGTAGAGGAGGTAGAGGAGGGTCCCGGCCCCCTCGAGAGCTTCGGTTAGCTTCCGGTGCCGCGGTGTTTTATTCGAGATTGCGGCCAAAGGAACGTTATATACAGCGCGGTAAAATCGTATCGCAGTGGAGGCCGACGGGGGAGGTTAATAAACTATCGATTGCCGATCGCACGAAGGCCCAGGGCTTGTTTCGTTGATCGCGGATTCGGTCTGTCCCGGTGCACTCTGTGCACCCTGGATGCCAGGGAATAACCGTAGTTATCGGTGTCGAGTACGATTGGACGGGCGTCGCTGTTGATCCTGTATAATAAAATATTCAGATCAGTCGTCGGCTAACGGGCGAACGAGGACGGCGAAATCACGTCCGGGCGAAATGAAATTTCGCCTCAAGGAGCAGCGGGGCGGGACGGGTCTCTTTGTCCTTTTGCGAATTCAATATCCAGCGACGACTGCGGACGCTCGTCGCCGATAAGCGGCCAATTCAGTAACGCCTTAACGCCGGAACTGTTCGAGGTAAACTTCGCTCGGCGAGTCGCGGACGCAGGTGGAATGCCGGGAACCGTGGGTGCAAGTGTTCACGGGCTCGCGGTGGTTCTTCACGGTTCTGGTGAACGCTTCTCTTTGGAATAACTCCGTCGACGGAGATCGGGCGACTCGTTAATCTAAAGCGGGGATCTTCGCGATTATGACGACACGCGTGCCATCGCCGGTTTAAGAGAATCCATCTGGATACCTGGCGGACGAATATATTACAACTTGGACGGGACATTCGGTCATAACAACACGTGTCACGTGTCACGTGTCTCTTTCTACCGTGATTCACGGTGTACAGATGCACAGACCGCTTTGGAACGGGCGTTTCACGAAGAAGAGAAAATGTATTTACTTTGTGGAATTTGTTCGTATCGTTGGGTCAGGTTTGACGTCATTTTGCCATTCGATTTTTCCTTCGCCGTTCGATGAGTCACGCGTGCAAACGCGTCGGACGTGCGGAGAAATCTGACGCGAGCTTCGGAGGCGCGTGGCAGTTGAACCACATCCATTTTCCTATTAGCCGTTGGCACGGCAAATCTGGACTTGCCAATCATAACAGAGACTGTGTAATCGTGCGAAGAGCCTGTCGGTTTGCTTGGATCGGGAGGATCGATTAGTTCGAAATCCGTTTAATCGACGAGTTGCCCGTTTTTTTTATCAATTATTCTGTCCTCCGCGAACAGACGTTGAAGGATATTTTATGCCCGGTCCTACTTCATCGCCGCTCGAATAGAATTTATATCGTCGCGCGCGGCGAAACGAGACACTCCGATCGATTCGCGTACCAATCACAATAGATTCCCTCGTCCAATCACTCAGCTGAACTCTAACAATCCGAGATGTGCAGCGGCTTTCCTTTCGTATCTCACCCCTCGGGGCAACATCTTCGATTAACGACTCAGAACTATCCGCGATACAGGAGCTTCGTCCAATCGCTGTCGAGCCTGTAAACAATTCGGCCGAAACTCCTTCACTCGATTCGACGAGCCGGTCGGCGGGTACCTCGTACAATTTTCTACCTCAATTCCGCGATACTGTAAAAGTTTATTCTAATCGCTGTCGGACACCGTGCAGTTCATCCGAATCGATCCAACCTGATTCGGCTCAGACCCGAACAGACACCGCCAATCGTTTTTCACAACCCTCCACGCTCTTGTATCTCGATCCATCAAATCGTCCCGGCCTCTTCGTCGGCAAGCTGCTGCGCCCCCCCACCCCTGATTCTCTATTCCCGCATCTCCGTTCTTCATTTTCAAGGATTTTCCGAAATCCATCAGTCAAGTCCGCGGTGGCAACAGGTGTCCCGTTTCATTCTTTTACCCGGACCGTTGGCTGATTAATTAATTCGTCAGGTCGGTGAAATCTCTGACTCTACCACTTGCGCGTGGAACAGAAGAAGACGAACGTTTCCGGCGTGTTTCAAACGAGCTCGACTCACGCTCCCCGAGCATAGGTGGCCGTATTCGCGTCGAATTAGGATTCCTCGGATGGAAATGGCTGGCTTCGCGGAAGATTTGCGACGAGCTGTCCGGTCGTTCGGCGTCGTCCGCGTCGGCGACCGCAGCGAGCGCAGACCTCGCTTGGTCGTAAATTTGCGTGGACGCTCCCAATGCGAAGCGGAGCAGGGGGCCAAAGAGAGAAAGGATGAAAGAAAGGGGCAACGTTGAACGCGGCCGACTCCAAATGAATTTTCGAATCTTCGAGTGACCGCGGCTTCCGAGCGCGCATCCTCGTTGCACGTTGCACCCTTTTGCACAAGTCGAATCAGGGAAACCGACTCGTCGAGTGTAGCTGTGCGCGTACTTGCAGAAACGGTGGCGCAAATCCTGGGAACGGCGCGCCTCGAATTGTTGGAAAATCGCCCAACGAAATGTACACGTACGCAGATCGGCTGGGGCAGAGTCGTAACGTTCGCGGTACGTCGCGTGTCAACGTTTGACGTCGTTTGATTGCAACGTCGGCGCGCTCCTCTAATCTTAGAAACTCGCCGGGGTTTGTAACCCCGGCCGCCAGACATTTTTCGTGTTTCGTGTACGAATTATTGTGCGCCAGCAGAAACCGCGGAGCATACTTGGGACAAGTTTTCGTATGCGTACGCCAGCGATCTATTGAAATGCGGGAGTTTTGTTCTGAATCGCGGCTGAGAGTTCCCCGTTGTGCGAACGGTCGGAATGCTTCCAGCTCTTGCATCTTTTAGCCGGTTTATCGTCCGTTGGCTGCGTGTCCTGGTACAAAAGCACTGATCTCTCGTTTGGGAGCGGCGCACCCGGCCGCAATAAAGCCTGCGATCGATGATCATCTCCTTTTTGATATCGGGAATACGGAACGAAAGTTTCGCTGAACGATCGGCGTGTTGCAGTTAGAAGGGAATATTTAATGAAACGACGGTGCAAATATATTGAATCGTATATTTGAGCAAAAAAGCTTTCCTCTCGATTTTCAATATTTGAAAATCGTTCAACCTGATATTATTTTCCTTCGAATATATTGAGCGAAAAATCCATCCCCTCTGCAATTTCTGTTTGATTAAATCCGCGTCGCTTTAACTTCGATACATTTGACTCCGTTGAGTTATAGTGAAATGAAACACACTGCAATTTGTTTTGTTTATAAAGCACCAACAGCATTTCTGCACGATCGTAGGGAAAAAGTGCTGTGCCACCGATCTTCGAGCGATACATGCGACCCGATGCGCACAAGCCTCCATGAGCGCTTTACTTTACGACTTTAAAAAAATCGCCCCATAAAGAAGGGAACGAATAAGAAGAATAAAACCGGTCGAAACATCGGTCGTAAAATAAAAGTGGCCCCTCCTGTCGTTCGAGCTTTCCCATTTGCGCGCCCGTCGAGGTCCCGATCAGACGCGAGATTGACGTTATAATCTTCGATTCGCTCTGATAAATTGTTGAAATAACGCGGGTTCTATAGGCGGATCGATAACGAGACCTCGAAGGGATCCGTTAAGAGAAACGAGATCCCGTAAACGCAACCGTCTACAGACCCGACGGATTTTCTGACGGAACTTCGAACGTTTCCCCTCGTCTAGTCGAGTATCATGGCTTTTCGTTCGCGACGCAGAATGAACGGCGCGTCGATGTTCTGAAATGTATCTCGCGCGACGTTTGCAGCCTTAACGACGTTCCGGAATAAACGAAATTTATGCGAGCGTGAAATTGTTAGCTTCAAGTGGCACTGTTGAGAACAAATGTCTCGCGAACCGAGCCATAATAAGTTGCGAACTCGAATAATTATTAAATTCCACGGATTTCTATTTTCTTGGTCTGCAAACGAAGCGTCTCTGTCTTGACACACTTCTGCGCCCTTCGTTATAACAAATCTTCCCGACGTCGTTCCCTCGAATTTTCCTCTTCCATCCAGCTTTCGAGGGAACATGTGTCCCGAAGCGGCTTCAACATTTAGCATCGCTGGACAGCTACGCGCATTTTGACAGTAAAGTACACGTGCCTTACAAAATTGTTTCCATTTTCCACTTATATTCAGCGACCTTGGCTACTTCCATGAACTCTCCGCGTAGACGTTTTTTTTCACCTTCGAATAACGACCTTACATTTCATCGTTCCATTCCGTTCAGTGATAGTGAAGCGAATAAAAATCCACCCCCTCAGCGCGACGGACTTTCTTCGGTACGAACATTCTCTAATTTTCTATTGTCTTCCTTTTTGCGGGTTACGTAACATCGTCGGTCGTTAACGGCCATCAGCGCGTTGTTGATACGTCTCAGCGGCGAGAACTCGTTTCCGGCGAAATAACCCGCCGGTGGTTAGGTAATCTCAGATATATTTTTCAGTAATTGGGTCGTTTACCATCTGGGCTCGTGTTCACGCCCACGGGGCCACTACGTCGACCCTAATGTTCAATTACGGGCTGCTGGACGTCTTCATGAAGCTGATATCAGGGTGGTTACGTAGTGCTCCATATAGCCGTAACCACCACCGTTGAGTTCCACGTCCGTTTTCCGGGGAAACGCGGCGAACGTGCCGCCTCAGATAAGGAAAGGAAAACATAACTTCCGTCGTTAGACTCCGCGTTGAATCGTTCCACGAAACCCCGTGTACCTGGACACGGAGTAATCAAGCGGAGGACAATTTAATTAAACTCGATCCCTTTTGATGTTCCCCCGTGATTCTGAATGCTCTACGCGGCAGGAAGGATGGAACCATCGGGCTGAATTAAGTTTACAGCACGGCTCCGACGTTCTTCCGTATTTATGAAAGCTGTTGGGTATGCCGCGATTTCTTTTAGGGGTTGAAGGATAATTGCGCGGCGGATGCAAATTGTAAATTGCCTCCCGGAATGCGTACCGCTTCTGTGCGAAAAGGGTCGTGCAGGTCCGAAAGTTTTCGATCATCGTTTTTCGCCGTGAGAAATAGTTTCCCGTTTCTGTTGCTAAAAACGGGATATCCCCGTTGCGTAGTGCTTTAGGAATTTTCATCCCTTTATGATCCATGAACTGGTGCCATTCTCGTCGTTTAAGGATTCTTCGTTCATTCCGGTTATATTGCGACGAACATTTAATCGCGCGAATCCAATTTTTATAATGCTGCAATCGAACAATATTTCGAAACAGAAACGTTCTTTCCCATTTCCTAAATGAATACCCCGCTCTCTTGCGACACGTTTCTTGCGTAGTGCGATTCATTCCGCGTATCTCGACAGAGAGGAACGTCGTAATTCAGCGTTGGACAGCCCGGAATTAATAACTCGCGTTCGAGCCGTTTCCCATGCCGCAAACCGAGGTTCGACTATCGCGGAATGATAGCGCGACAAATTTGCGCGACGCCCGACTATATATTTATCGGTTGGTGCGCGATACGGAATAGGCGGTCCGTAATTTTCGGTCGTCAGGCTATTACCTTCCGACCAATCCACGACCGGAGACCCAGTCTGATGCTGGCAAATTGCTAATTTGTCTGAAAGTTTGCCGGATAGGAGAGGGCCGCGGCAGCGGCGGACGGAGGGAGCCACCGTTGGTTTCGCGGTTGCTGATGGGAAACTGGCTCGAAAGATGGGACCCGATCTTTTCCTCCTCCTTGCCAAGTTGAAACGACGAACGAGTTAGCCCGGCAGCACAGATCGGCGCAGGTTCTCGCAGCGCTACGGCTTATTTCCCGAGATAACTCGTGGAACTTTCGTGGCCGGTGCGGCAAACAGAACTGACGAAGTACGAAGATTTCTAATTAAGATACGCTTGTACACGGTGAGACGTAAAAATTTCGCGACCGCGGCGAATGTTCGGACGATGTCGTTCGTCGAACGGATTCGCCTTCGACGTTCGACGTGGACGTCGACGCGGCAGACTTCGCTTGGAACAATGTGTAGATGATATGGGGAGAGCGAGGGAGGAAGAGGAGAAGGTACTCGATGGGATTTCGGCGCGATCGCAGAACGAGGTTCGACTCGGTGCTCCGTTTAGGGTCGCGCTTTTCTCCGTCCATCTTTTGTACGGAAATTCCAGGTATGCGCGAGGTTGTTCGATTGGAAAGAATGGAAAGGAACGCGATCGAGCGGACCGGCCGCTATTCACCGGTGCTCTTTGTTCATTAGAGTCGCTTGATGAAAAACAAATACGTCTTTTAGGTTTGGATCGGGCTTGGCTCGCGTAGTTTCCACTTTGCGCCGTTATATGTAAATGGCATGCTCGAGAAATGTACTTCTGTTCGTCGGCAACGCTCGATTCCCCGTGGAACGTTGAATCAACGAGAACGCGAACAGCTGATTTTCGTTACGCTTACCGTTTAGCAATAACTGTGACCGCCCGTTACATTAATAATTATTGCGGATGCATTTTTTTAACTGTCGCCGAACTTCCCGTTGCTTCGCGGGCAAATAAATGCTGCGACTAATCACCTGTGATGTCCAGAAGAAAGTAACAACAAAGAACGACGAGTGTGCAAGCGTCGTCTCGACCGCGAGGTTTCGGAGCCGCGCCGCGACGCTCGATTTCACTGTCCGTCTGTTGGCCAGCCTCGATTCCCCTTACCGTTCTCCCGCGGTGGAATCCATTTATCCGTGCTACTTCATCTGGAGCGAACTCCACGGGAATGAGTGACTGGACGGCCTGTCGCAAATTTCGCATGAAGACAGCCCGCTCTCGGAACGTACGCTCCCTGGGCTCCGTTGCTCTGGGCAATTCTGAAGCGGCATAATTAGCGCGGAGACAGACACACCCCCTCTTTGGGATTCAAGCCCGACGTCGTCCGCGTGTGCCCCGAATTTGTCGAATTTATCGAATTTATCGAATTCATTGAATGCGACCGATTAGAAACTGTCCCGTCGCGAGCAACAGAAACAAAGAAGTACCAACCCGGACGAAGCTGAAATATATTACTGCACTCGTTGCTGTTCTCTTTACTTTAGTACCGCTGTCCGGTATCGCCCTGCTTTCGGTCTCGTTCGCTCGTTTCCGACGTCGACGTATGAGGAACTAGCGTAGACTTTACGGTCCGTCGGTGTCCCCGTCGAGCAAGCTATTTCAGATAGTATGTTTTACACCTTCAATTAACCGGCTGTCCGTATGAAAAATCTCTTCGCCCGACGCGGTCTGTTATTTCGTTTCTGCGAAACGAGCCTGGACGGCACTCTCATTGAAATACGATCATCGTGTCAATCTATAAAATCATTCGACTACGATTTTTTTATTATCATTCGTTTGAAGAAAACGATATCTAGCATAATTAGCCTGGTTATTTTATGGGAACATTGTGAGGCAATGCTTTGTCCGTCGCCCAAGGATGACTTTAAGTGCGTGCATTCGTTCCAAATGCGACAAGGTGAGTCACCTGATGACGAAGCACGAGAGAGGAACGATTTCGAACCGATGATGCATTTGTCCGGGACGAACGGCCCCGTTGCGACAATTTCGAATACTCGTAAATAATTCTGACGTATTGCCGGTTTTATTGCGGCCGTGACAGCGTCGTTACGAAACGCGAATTTCGTCCTTTTTCGGGCCTTGCTCACGATTCACCGACCGATTGATTGATGGATCGATCGATCGATTGATTAACCGTCGGGCAATACGGCGTTGAAATGACTAGCCTCCTCTCCGTTGTACGCTGTCGGTTCTGTCCGGACTGTTATTTTACCAGGCACCCGTTATTTGTCGTCGCGGCATCGGCTCGAGTCCACCGGCGGCTCGATCAACGGTTGCAGCAATAATCCTACGGTTTGAAACACAGCGATTTCCGAACAGACTGCTGGCGTAACCGAAAGATCCCAGCATTTCCGATCCGCGTTTCGTTTGCCCGCGTGCGGTCGAGCATTCCGCGAACGCCGAAGAATCTCTCCCGTCGACAACAACGCGTCGAGAACACTCCCTCGAACTGTGTTGCTCTGGGAATCAGAAGCAAACGGATGCGAACAGCTGCCACGGACGCAGTTATATCGGTCCTCGTAACAGCAGCATCGCGGCGGATCAATTTCCACCGGAAACACCGCGAAACTACGAAACGTCGCCGCCATTCAATCGCACGCCGAGCTTTCCAAGCGGGCTTCCATTAACACTTATCGCTCAAGGAATCCTCGCGCCAACCGCCGCGTCGATTCGCCCGGTAATGGATTCTAATCGTTCCTAGACGTCGACCGAACGGCGGGTCGAGGCGCGTTCGTTTCGCGATGAAATCGAATCGGCTTCTGATCATCGGGAAATCGGACGCGGCCTCGCGTCGGCGGGGTCGATCGATTCCGCTGGAAACGAACTACGCGGCGGAATATTCGACGGGATCGGTCGAACGTGTACCGGGCAACACACGTGCGCGCGTGTGTCAGCGGACGACCGGGGAAATTGCGGCCGGGAAATGGAACGAGAATCTGCCAGGCGAGGCGTTGTCTTCGAGGGCGTACCCTCGCGAACGAGCATCGGGGAGACGTGCGTTCGATGCAATCGGCGATGATAATTGAAAGTGCCCGGCGTTTATCGAGCGGTCGGTTCTCAGGGGGAGACCTCTTGTTCTGCTCCCCGTGGCCCAAGTACCTTCGGCCAACCTCGGGTGCATCCTGGTGCCTCGGATAGTGATTCTTCTACGTCGTGAAGGCCGCGCGACGTTTAACGAACCGCCCTCCTTCGTTCCAGCGTACTTTCGTACCCGCTAAATAATTCAACCCCTTCGACCTCGCCTCCTCGTTAGCGTTTCAGCAATTTCATTTCTGGATAGATTACGCCGGTAATATTTTAACGATGTTGTTTGCCGACTTCCTGCTTCTCGGGCGTACTTGTTACAAGGCTCTTTCATTCTTGTTTTCTTTTGAGGTTTAAGAGGTTCGAGGAAGATCGCGGGGCTTCTTCTTTTTTGTCGCGGAGCGATTACGAAGCGTTCGCGGTAGTAGGATGAGCTCGATGGAAACTTCTTTGGAGTAGCTATTTTCCAAATTACCATGACTCGCTTCTTTTATTAATTTTTTGTTAAATATCTTCGCGTCCTTGGTTGGCGAGTTTCGCGCTGTTGCAGCTGTCGGACGAAAACTCATTCGATATCTGTTATCATCGATTGAGAAACAGATTCAGCGTGATATTTGAATCGCGCGAAGTTATAAGGGTAACACGGTGTCACGTGTTTCAATACTGTGCCGGGTTTCGAGTCGAGGAGAGTTCGAAACGGGAAAGTCGAAGAACGTAAGACCACCGGGAGCGGAGTTGTCCGTCAAACGCGAAAGGAAGAGGAAACAGCCTGTTCGAGCGTATTTTTAGTCGAAGGCGGAAGCGCGCCAATCAGCGTGACCGACCATGTGGATCCTGCTATAGCACTATCGATCCATCATACACCGATTATTCCTGACCCATTTCCCGATACATTTCTCCCTGATGTGTTTCCCACGTTCGCGAGCTATGCACATGTCTGACCCCTCCCGGCCCTTTCCACTTCCACTGGCGCAGAGGCGATAAAGGTGTGCACCTCGAAACGAAAATCTCGCAACGTCCGAGGAAATCGCTTATCGCTGAACTTTATATATATATATTCTCCCCCTTCGTCCAACCCCCGGCCATATCAATTCTACTCGCACGTATCCAGGCAGAGATGTACTCGAAGTTATTGCAGATTCCGGAAGTTTTCACTTCGATCTGAACTGATCGTTCTCTTCCGTTTCCAAAACGTTTGACCCGTCCGTGATAATGTATCTCGCAGGCTGACACGAACGTACGGAATAGTGTACAGAGGGGAGACAATTTATTGTTCGGCGCGAATGAATCGATTCGTCCTACCGTTTCGACGATTATCTTGGAAACGGTTCTTCGTCTTTGTCGTGGACACACATTTGAATGGATCCTTCTGGAAAGGAAACGGCGTTTTAGATTATTCGGACATTCGATTGGGATTGATTCAGACGGCGACGGGTCTCTGAATTAACAATCCACGGCTCGCGGTATCGTCTCGTAAGAAAGGTGGGAAGCTTTCGCTGGTTAAAAATTCACTCGGGCGATCGTAAAATCCGGACGCGCTTCAATTTTTATTTTATTATACCGTTCATGAAGGAATTTTCGCCGAGTTTACGGCTGGCCAGAAGTGGCCAGAGAGGCGTGCGTAGAACGTGATCAATTTTATTGGGCCGCGGGTAATAAATAATTCATCCAAGATCGATCCACTTTTACGCCTCTCGAAATCGAATATAACGTTCGGCGGAACAACGCGACGAATGACGAATGGCCCGAGACGAATGTAAAGCCGGGTACGTCCTGCGTTAATGCAAAGATCATTAAAGGTTCTCCGCGGCAATTCGGAGCGGAGTTTAGGTTAAAATTAGCCGACGGCATTCCCGAGCGTGAACTTTCGCTTCACTGTTTCAAGGATTTAAGGGGCCTAAATAGTCGAACGGTCGAATTATTATTCGCTACGTTTCCGATGCTCGGCCGGTATATTTATTTGGACGGCGAGAGATTTACGAGGGCGCTCGATGACTGCTCTAAACGCGTATCTGTCGTCGAACGGTGACATTTTAACGCGTGCCAGCTACCCGTTAAAAAATGTCGACGGGCTTTAAGTGAGCGTACGAATCGTTCCTCGATTTCACCGTCCAACGGAACGGGAATTTCCGGCGAAAGAAAAAAAAACTAAATGAAAAATTGTAGACAGATTTGGAGAGATTCGAACAGCTAGTACCAGCTTCGCGTTCTTGCGGACTTGACGAACAGCTTCGTTGAAGTACACAGAAGTCACGGTGATCTACGAAACGGTTGCTCCTGGTGACGTTCAGTGTCGTCCCATTATTAAACATTACGTAAAGTGCCTAACTAATGGATCGCAAACCGTTGATACGTCGTGGGCAACTCGCGAACGTCCCGTATAAATAAATCGTCGCGACGAATCGGTGAACGTTTTACCAACAATTATCCGCGTCGCGATCATCTGTCAGAAGTTGAAAGTTTCGGATATTTTCGTGCGGCCCGCGACACCGACACGTTTCGCCTTATTTCGTCGCTTTGCGATGAAAATGACGACATGAAAAGTATATAGCTCGGCGATGATAAATGATAACAAATTGGTAAAATTTGATTACTGATATTGCACGCACGGGACAATCAATCGCGACCGCTACACCATGAAGTTTCGTTTTATTTTCCCTGCATGCATAGGCCCCCACAGTTATATGTAATATGGTTCACGCCCTTTGTACGCTTTGTGTCGCGATGCATTTTCATTCGCCTCTTGAAGAAGCGCAGCGGACAGGTGGCGTACAGTTGCACCCTCGTGGCGAAGAAAAACTAAGAATCACTATCCTCACGAGCCTCCCGCCAAGAAACCACATAACGACACGTTACTTATCGACGTTTCGTTTCACGGACACACATTCCGTCGCGGATTTTCGTCCCGCGGGTTTACATTATGGATGCCTTTTGTGCGCTCGTTCACTTCGAGTGGTCGGGCATGCAAACGGGGAACCGAGGGAATAGCGACTCGAGCGATTTAAAAATCAATCGAGCCGGGCGGAACACTTTCGTGTCGGATCTCGTCGCAATAAACTCCTTTGGGGGAGTCAGTGTTATCGATTCGGAAGGAATTAAATCCTTCGCGGCACGCGGGTAAAGGGAAGGATCGATTTTAAATTACACCCGAATTTGACATGCGTCGAGTTGCACTACATTGAAATCGGCCGAACCGAAATCGAATTCGCGTCGTCGATTCTGGATACTTTCGTTACGAATGAGCGCACGATTGGCAGTGCATGTGTTTCCCCGTGTCGTCCGTCGTTTCCCATAATTGTTCACCGCACCGTCTCCCACGAATCACACATTTCATTACTCATACTCGTTTAGGAATGGTGTCGAGCGTGCCGCAGAGTACGTTCGTCGTGTCAATAATACGCCACAAAAGAAAAAACCACCACCAAACCGCGATTTCAGTATCTTACCCGCCGAGGGCACACATTGTACCGTGGACAAAGGGGCATGCCCCACGGTAGAACGCAAAACGAATCATCGACCCCCTTTGAGCTCGGTGTTAACATCTCTCTCATTTTGTCATCTCGTTTGTTTCGACATTTCGTTGGTAGTATCACAACGACGCTCCTCCGAACACATTCTTTCCCATTATGCATGCGAAGGAGCAGAGAGAGTTCGCTTGGCGGTGAACTGTTCGCGTCTGACCACAAAGAGGCGTATACTACTGAAAGGCAAATGATCCTCGACGCGAGGCAAAGGAAAATAATATCGCCGGGCCGTAACGTTAACACAATTAACCAAGGTTTCCCGGCAGTCGCATTACACACATTTACAACGAATTATGTATCCAAGCGTTTCCCACGGAATTAATGCTTCCCCTCCGGAACACGACTTCCCAAGAAAAGGTGCACGAAATTAAATGAACTTTATATTCGCCCCGGGCTTTAACGAAACGTAACTCCATTATTCGAACACTCGATTAAACCATCCGAGTCCTATTTCCAACGATCACGAAGTTGCAGGCAGTTTGTAATGCAACAAATCGCGTTACGAACTGCCGTAAAAGTTGCCTACAAGCTGCCTCAAAACGCAATTAAACCTTTTGTACCTCGATACATTAACGTAATAAACAGCAACGGGAACAACAGGTCCCACCTCCATTCGTTCCAACAATCGAACACTGCCACAACGCGCAACGAAACCACCGCCTAATTCATTACCCGGATTCACAAATTGTCGAGGGAAACTTGCCCGCAGTATTGTTCGATCATTGCCGGTCCCACGGAAACGTATCGTCAACCCGTAACTACTAATAGACGTCGAAACTTACGGGACTTACTACCGAATGTCTCGCCAGGCCGGTCGTGTTTATCGCGTTATTACGTACGTGCAATGGTCGAACAAAGATCCACGCCCGGTTGATCAAGACGCTTAATCGAAATCGCGGACGGTGCCGATTTACGACTTTACGACTTACGACGGAGAATCGTAAGTCAGACGAAAGCGAGGATAGATTTGAAAGAAAGTTTCAAGCGATCTCGCATACGTTCTGCAAGTAGTTACGGGTCACTTTCCCATGTACCGTACAATTCGTCGCGCTTCCAACGGAATTTCGATCGCGTACGCGTCGCCAGGTGACACCCTGCGTTGAACAGTTCATCGCGGCGATCCATCCACGACGATATATTGACTCGACACACGCGTACTCGTCATAATACAATACGCCGCGATCCTAAATCGGCACGGACGGAACAAAATGTCAGCGTCAAATCGCGGGCGCAGAAAACGAATCCGTCGCGAAATATCGCACGTCGAAGCCCTTCGTCCAATTTCGCGTTCGTCTCTATCCGGTGCGCACAACACGAGGCCGCAAACATGGAAATCCCTGTGGCTGCGTGTCCCCTCACGAATAATCGGCCGGCAAAGAGGACCTTGAAGGTGTGCGTAGCGCGTCGTCGTCTAATTTATCGCGACGGCGAACGACCATTGCGCGGTTAACGTCCCGATGCCTCCGCGTCGCAAGATTGTCGACGACGTTCGCCGTCGCCGTCGGTTGATCCGCCGTCGATATTTCGGGCTATACTCGGAAGAGACGCGCCCTCGTAACGCCGGTGAATTAGTGGCCGCGGTGCGTCGATGCTGGGGCCTGTCGCCTCGATTCGGCTGTCTAATTAGCGGCTGCCGCATTTGTAACAGAGGGAAAGCTCCGCTTGTGCTTTCCATTCATCATCTTTGGGGAAACGGAGTAACTGTTTCACTTGTATTTCTTTTTCGCCCATCCATCTTTTCGTGTCCATTACCCAGCACCGGCGGATACGCAAGATCTTACATCGTTCCCGCGAAATCGGTCACCTTGCCGAACCGAGGAACATCCTGGCCAATAACGGATTCGATGCATTCATCACCTCCGTGTCAGTATCGACAGGGCGACCGATAGAATTGGCCGTGATAGAGAGGCGGAATGGCGCGTTACTCATCCAGGATTAAAGTCGTCCGAACAGCGGCCGATATAATCGTGTAAATCATTGGCCGGTGAGATCGGGGACGGAATTGAACGTTGTCGATTCACGACGGCACGTGCTCGATAATGAGTATCGCGGTATTTCACGTGCATTATTCGCGGAACGGAAAGCCGATCTATGGTCGAGCAACGTGCTCGCAGAATGAAGGACGGGCCAGCATAGTGACGATCCGTGCGTCGCTCCAGATTTTCGACTCTCGCGTTCATTATACGCGTTTCTTGTTCGCACCGGTCGTTCCACCTCGTCGGATCGATTTGCGTTCGCCAATGAAAAAGAAATTCCGCGAAACGGTGCACCTCGTCGGTCGTTCAGAAGTCTACTCCGAACGTAGCACGCTGTTAAGCATTCTTCCGCTGCGAGAAAGTCGCGAACAACCACACATCACCGTGACACGTAAACCATCGCTAGAGACGGTGATAATGTTTCTCCGCTTTCTGTTCCCTTTCCCCGTTTGTTAGTCGCCGCGGACACACTTTCGCGAATATTTCCTTCGTATTTAGTGCAAGTGTTCAAGTGACAATTTCTGTGCCTCGACCTCGTCCACGTAAGCATCACACCAAGACTTGCCTACGACAAGCAGCACCAGACACAATATCGCCCCCGAAGCCTCAACAATAAATAATATATAAATATACAAATGTACATATGTGTATAATGCAATTCTACGAAATCACCACGTGAATCACAACCGAGCACGGGACAAGAGAACGGCGCTCGTACGTCGCTAACGTAACGGGATTGTTTAAAATATAGTAGAGAATACGACAGAGCCAACATGTATACCCAAGCTGATCGATCTACACGCGGTCTACAGGTCGGCTAATGTTCATAAAAAGTTGATGAATAAATAATAAAAGGATTCCCCGAGCGCATCCACCGCAGAGAGAGGCAAGCACGATGTGCTCGAGCGTACACTCGACTGGCGTCACAAGCAACCAAATAAATACCAACAACATGAAAATTTAACAAACGTCGTTGCGGCATCGCCGTAATCGATTCGTTTAAACCACATCGACACAACCATCACCGACAAGTCCTCAGAAACATCGAAACAGCCATACCATGTAATATAGAAACGAATAAAAAACAAAACGAAAAGAGAAACAGGAACAGAGAATCAGTCCGTCGACTTCGTACAACCAAGAAGAATATAGACGCGAACGTTTCGTCGCGTTGAACGTTCTGTCCCGTCAAGATGCTTGCATGTAGAAGGTGTAATTACGTATTAGCATACCCGGTCATCGTGAAGATATGCGGCCGAAACAGAGACGGATCGAAGATGCGTCGAAACGATCACGCTTCCGCTTTTCCATCGTTGCCCCTGATGCGTGAATTTTCTCCCCGCTTATCCACGAAACCGGAGATTGGATTTACTTTCCGCCAATTATTCCGTAGTTACTCCATCGTCGAGTAATCATTTGTCCAGCGAACTCGAGGGGAAAATTAATAGGGGGCCACGATTGCACGGTACGGTCGACGCTCGTTCTTGCGATAACAAGATCGGGTTGTATGGGGAGATTGCTGTCCTCTTTTCATCTAAGAAAATTTTCCAAATAGGGTCGTTTCGAAACTTTCCATCGATGGCAAAGATGCTCAAAATAAATCTTGGACGCTTCGTCGTAGGTCGCGGTAATGTCGCAAATAAACGTTCACATGTTTCGTCATCACTCCCTTGTTTTTCTCCCCGTAACATTTCTAACTCACGAATGATTGGCCACACGCTCCGCCACTTCCAGAGCAAGATTTCACTTCCACGTAGGCGTGATCGGGAATGAAATCGCGTTTCATGCGTTCCGATCTCTAAACGCTACCCGACGCCCTCTCGCTCTCGCCGATCCCGTGGAAACGTTGAAAACAACGAAAGTGGAAAATTCGTTTCCAACAGACGAGCTCGCCAAGAGTCATCGAATCTCGCGGGCATTCACGCGATTTATTCAGTGCGTTTAATGCATACCTCGACTGTGCACAATAGTGCCGAACGTTCATCCGTGTATCGTTCCGTAATGTCGAGAAGTGGCGTTCAGCCGAGGGAAGGCAGTTTATTCTACTTCTCCAATGGAGCTAGCTATCGAACAGGTTTTCGTCCCTCTTGTTTTGTTTCGTCTCTCCCACTCTCTCTTACTCTGTCTGCGTCTCCTCTCTTTCATTTACCTCGTTCACATTTCATTCGTATTTCATCGCCGCCGTACACTAACGATTGCTCGCTGTAGATCAGCCATCGCGTCTCTTTTCCTGTTTTTTTTTTTTTTATTTTTCCTTCACAAGGAACCGTTCCGAGGATTAGAGTTTCGTGTAATCCCGGCAGACGGCTTTTTCCCTCCGGAGGATTTTATCCGCGTCGAAGCTGCTGAATAAAATTCACGATCGCCACTCGAACGTATAACCACGTTCTTCTTTATTTATTTTTAGGAGCTGTATAGATTTTATTTTGTCTTTTTTTTCTTTTCTTCCTTCTTTGAACTCGGATCGAATCGTCGTTCGCCGGTTTTTGTGGCCGGCCATTGGAAAGGAGGAAGCATCTTTTCGATTCTGTACATTTCTCCGGTCACCCCTCCCCCCTTCCCCTAAAAACTCCCTTTTATCATCGCTTTCATCGTATAACGCTCGTTTTATTCGTGGCTATTTGCGCACGTGGTGTTCCGCTTCAGCTTTCCCCGCAATAACTGCGAGAACGAAGTAGACGCGTTTCTCGGACTCGCTCCCCGCAACGCACAGTTCTTAGAATAAGCGGGACGAGCTTTGTCACTAGACGATAGCGGGTCTTTTTTCATTTATTTCCTTCAATGATCATTATTTTCGCGAAATTCTTACGGGTCGTAAATCCGCGTAACCTGTTTTTCTGCTTTTCTTGCGGTCGAAGCAAAACTTAGCCGCAGTGGATAGTTTAGATTAGCCTAATTGAAACGTTCTTCGTACGTAGACACGTGTCCGGTTTGAGTGCGTATAATCACTTGCTTTTTAGACTGCAGGTAGCGGACGGTGTGCTGCGCGTGAGAATTGCGCGATGGTGGAATTAATTGTTGTCAGTACCTCGGTACTCCTCGAAGGACTGCGGATGTTGTATTAATTCCGCTTCTACTTTCCAAGGCGAGTACATTCGAGCTGCGTCTTAATTACGCTAAAAACTCGTTGAACTTCTCGTTTGTTATCTCGTATAACCAAATAATACGAGGGGTCAGTCAAATCCACCATTGCGTATATTTTTCACTAACGACACGCTGGGTCTGAGTACAATCAAGTATATATTAAACATATATACATTTCATTGGGAACAAAAAAGTAAAAGATCTTTCGCAATTCGATAACAATTCAGAACTATGCAAAGAAAATATTCGTTCGTTGAAAGTAAACGGAAAATACAGTTTCATTTGTTCAGTCGTGATATTCTATCGGAATATCAATTATTTTGTCCGCGAAATTGTCTCCACGCACCCAGACCGGACGTACTGTGCATACCAGGGATGTTCTTCCGATTCTTAGACGCGTGGCGTATATTTCGACCAGTCCTGAATAACTGGCCGGCCACGTAGAATGGCAATTAGAACCGGTCGAACGGTACGGCCTCAATTATCGGGTGCATTGGTAAGGAAAGCGTGGGTCGGTATCGCGGTGTATTGCGTTGTAGAGATCATCTGTGTCCATGGAAACGGAACCGTAATTGAAAACCCCACGAGCAGATTTTCCAAGTGTCGTCGGCCTTAATTGCACGGAATCGACAGGAATCGCGTTTGAACTCGTTGAAATTCTCCGTTGAAAACGAGGCGAGCGTAACTGAATGGCGGCTGCTTCTTTTTCACGATCGGAAGTTCGCGTTTGTTTTTTGTTGGTTTTTTTTCGTCGCTGATCGTATTCCAATACGATGATCGGTTCACAGCTGGGTCGAGGCTCTAACATCTATGAGAGAAGATGAATGGAAAGGCCGACGAACGGCAGAACAGATGCGAACATTCGATTTGATTAGAAACATGTCTGCTACCATTTGAAATAATGTTACGCGGATCGACGAAATTTTTGTTCAATTCGAAATTAATTATTTTACACGATACAAATACCTCTACGATTTGTATTATTGTAATTATACTTGAACCATAAGTTCTTCCAGTCGGACTGGATATTTTCAAAGTTTGCATTCCATTCGAACGATTGTTTGGTAAAAACGACAGATAGCATGGGCGCACCGCTTTCGTTAGCGTTGAGCAAGGGAGTGCAGCAAAGGGTTGAACGAAATTAACGCCGCGTTCGCGAAACTGTGTCGCCTCCGTCCACGAAACTCGGGCAACGAAGCAATTTAGCAAGTTGGTAGCGTTAATATCTAAAATTAGACGCGGGAAATCGAATTCAGAGTTATGCTCTGGGTGCTCTCTCTCTCTCTCTCTCTCTCTCTCGATGGGATTCAAGCGGCCGAGCCCCGATCGATTCGTTTGAACGGGCAAACTGAAACCGTACAAACGTTTAGACAAGCCTCGTCCCGACATGGACGCGCGGCTGTGACAGCGAATGCTTTAACGCGCTTTCCTTCGTCCCCCTTTGGACACGCCAGCTGCGCGCATCTTCGAATCTAACGTAGAAGGGAAAAAACGTGGCCGCCGCATCGTTTCCAGTAGTACAGCCATACCGCTGGGACGACGCGCGTCGTCGTTCACGACTCGTCGTCGACCTGCTTGCCGGGGCTGCGTTGTTTCTACTTCTTCCTTCTTTCTACGCTCTGTTGCTTGTATTATTAGACGAACTTCAAGGATACTCTCGAAGCGATTCGTGTACCAGAATACGGTTAGTTCGTATCAGGCGGTCGACGGAAATTGGACGTGAATTCTTTAAGTCTGACGCAAATCAATTCTCCCCGTTGCAAGCTTGTGTATGCGATGTGTAATTTGGCAATTGCTGTGTGTAGGACGTTAGAGTTAGCGAAATTCGGGCGTTTTCTTTCATGCGTATTTCTGTATTAAGTTCGCAACGCGTTCTTCCAAGTCATCAGGCGTCGACAGAATGATAGAAGCACAGATAAGTCAGAATGGTTTCGTTGCGACCCGAGGAATTCGACGTTAACAACGCGGTCCTCTGCCCCTTAGCGCAGTTATTTCTCTATGGGGACGATCCGTGCGGCGAATGCGGTTCTGTTCGCTGTCGAAGTTAATTAAGACGGAGGAGCGTTGGAAAATCCAGGTTGCTAAGGGCCATCGATGCTTTCCTTCCCTCGCTAGCACAGGAAATGAATTTTGTTATCGACGAGAAACCGTTTTTAAGGCTGTCACGAAATCTTTCGCTCGTCTATCCTTATCTCTCTTCTTTGCCCCCCCCCCCCCTGTTTGCTGTCCATCGCCGAACATCGTCGCCGTTTCTGCGATCGCGATAACCTTTCCTCGCCGTTTCGCTACGATCCACCCCACATACCTTTCTGTCTATCCGCCGAGAAATTCTCTAATGTCCCGTCGATCGCTTGTCGCTATTCGACAATCGATGATCGTCGACGAAAATGAAGACTCACGCATCTCGTTACACGCGACACTAGAGGAGCCGTTGGAAAAGCAAAGGCCCGCCCACGGTGTCACAGAGACGAACACAGTGGGAGAAAGAGAACGAAAGAAACAAACGTCTAGGAACGAACATGATAGAGAACCATGGGACAGAAACATCATGAACAACAACAACAACAACATGAACAATCTGTATAACATAGTAACAAATATAACATAATAACCACAGTAACAACAGCAGGCGAGACAAGAACATATGCACAACAAAATAGATATGCGAGCTTATACCACACATTACGCCGTAGATCTGCCAGACCCTTCACCAATCATCGGGAAGCAAACAATATATATAAAAAAAAAAATATCGAATATTTCTACATACCACCACCGAAAAAATTGCAAATGTGATATTTACCAACAAGTAATAATTATAATGATTATAATAGTAGTAATATATATGTGCAAGGTCGAGAGAGTAGCACACTCTCGACAAGCAAAATATATTTTATGCTAAAATATACGACTCAGAGTCAACCCTCCAATATAAATATATAGATGTATTAAATGCTCACCACCACAACGTTTCGCAAAGGCTACCAGTGCACTCACAGACAAACATTCGATCGACCACTGTTACCGTCCAGAAGTAAAAAATCAGATATTAAAAAAAAGTATATATATATATATTATATATATATGTGTATATATCTATCTCTATATATATATGTGTGTATATATATATATTTATGTATATGACATAAATCAAACAAACAAAAAATATATCAAATAGAATGTGTGACGTTTTCATGTTGAGATATCGAGGCTCTCAGAGAGACCCACCTGCTGCGGTTACAACCGAGAGAAAACAATATACAAAACGACCACCCCTTTTGTCGTATACCCGTTTCAAAAAAATATATATATATTTCTCTCACTCTTTCTCTCTCTCTCTCTCTCTCTCTCTCTCTCTCTCTCCTCTCTTCTCTTCTCTTTCTTTTGTCACACCTATCTATGTGTGTGTATATATATATCTCTATCTGTACACTCACATATATGTATATATAAATACCTCTATGTGTATGTACGTAATCTACGCACATATCTAGCTGACCTGCCCTTCTCTTTGTCGCTTGTTACCATGTATGCACACCACCGAAAATTCCAACAGAAAGAAAAAAGATATATATATATATTTTTTGCCCACACGAGAAACGGGATCAGCCTTTACTATATAATAATATCAAAACTAACCCGCCAACAACAACAACAACAACAACAAAAAACAAAAAAAATAATGAAAGGAAAAGACACACATGTATATATTATATATAGACGTCTACCTGTAATACGTACCCCGTTACGTAGACGGATTCCGAGACAGAACAGAAAACAACAACAGTAACAACAACAACAACCACATCAACAACAACAACAAAAAAGTATTAACAGTCAGAAATATAGATAGCCATATGTGTATGTACGTATACAAAGTGTATAAATACTGTGTACACGGGACAGATCGGAGAGGCCCGAAACGACATCTCCACAGAAAAAAAAAACATAATATACAAAACCAAAAAAAAAGTATATATATTATATATATATGCAGGCCAAGTAAAAATATTAAAAAAAAAAACAAATAATAACTGTATACGATCGTGAGACAATCGAGCGCAAGGAGAATCCGAAAGGAATTATGGAAACACGAGAACATGGGGGTTGTTATGTTGGAATGTTTGTCTGTGTGCAGATGCAGCCTACTCGTTGTTCACTTGACGGTGATGATGGATTCACGTGGAACCGAGTCAGGGCCCGGTGAGAATGTGGGGCTTAGGCAGGTCTACGGCTCTTACACCCTCTCCCCCTACTACTGTCTGCGAAGAGTGAGAGTGATAGCATCGGTCTCTGTGAGAACGCGGATCACCAAATCGTCCGTATATCTCGAGTTCGAGTCGGACGGAGATCGGGGTGACCGAGAACACGTGGGGTTGATCACGGTAAGTCAGTTCATAAAACTGTGTCTGTTCATAAAAACCAGTCTATCGGAAGAGTTTCATTCTTTCTCTATCTCTCTGTCTCTCTTACTTTGTCTTTCACTCTTTATACCTGTACTCTTATCTCTGTGTCTACCTGTCTCTTCGCCTATATACCCTGTCTGTTGATCCATTCGCGTGAATGGTAGAGGCTCAAGTCCGGATAAATTCTGGTGTCGAAACACGCGGCACCGTCGTTTTCACGCGGGTCTGCTGCCACCTCGTTAGAAATCGGCGTGCACTCGTTCGCCGTGGATCTCGATGAAAGGTGAGTCGAGTCGGTTTCAGGTGGGATCTATGCTGACCGCCGGAATAAATAGTGCACGGCACTGCAGAACCCAGGGGCCACTTAAAAATCTCAACAACTTCTTTGGCCGATTGGGCGTGGTTCGCCGCGGTTTCGATATTTCAAAGTAACGACAATGATAGTGTATTCCGCGCGACGTTCCCCGATTTAACCGTCCCACCTTTTACCCCGGAACGACGACTCGAGGGGGATTCGCCACGCGAAAATAGCTACGCCGTGCTTTGATTCGCCGTTTTCTACCGATTCAAGAAGGTGAACCGTGCGAACAGTAGCGCGGAGTGCAACGTCGTGTTCGGCGGCCAAGGCGAAGAGTTTGGAAACTGTGCTGTGTGCAATATATGGCTGACGTAGTGAACGTGACGTTTGGAGCACCGAATGTGGATTTTCACGATCGATAAGAGCGAACCAAAGGAACAAGGAAACAGAGGAAGAGTCCGCGCAGCGTGTTGCATGCAACATTCGATAAGCATCGGCGAAGCTGATCGTTGGTTGCTTTTTTTTCTTGTTTCACCGTCAGTTGTATTATCGGAAACGGCCAGTGATCGATGGCACCGTCAGTTTGTTTGGAAGATCGATGGGCCACGGTATGCCGCGGAGATTAAAAACTCGAAATTAAGAAAAGTTCGATTCGCAACACGACGCGCCCAGTGCTTTTTCACCGGTCTCTGGGAAACGTAGCTTTTTTTGTTCTGTTTCACGTCTCCGTCGACGACAATCGAATGAGGATCGTTAAAATTGTTTCACGACGCCTGGATGTAAAGCTTTTTCGAAGTGCACCCGGCAGCGATCTAATAAGTCTGCCCACGTTTCCCCCAGCCCCCCTTTGCATTTTCATTTCGACGATTGAAGCTCGAATTTCTCAAGCGAGATATTATATTGGATACGGTGGTATTAATACGATCGAACAGTTAGCAAGCTTCCAGTAATTTGTCAAAGCGCCAAGACGGTAAGCGGCAAGTACCTTAGGTTTCTCTGTGACGGAAACAGGTAGGCTAGACAGACGCACAGAGGAGGACCCTGATCGGCGAGTTAATAGGCACAGACACACAGGCACACGTGGACCAGTATACACACGCATACGGGGCGTTATTAATTAACCGTAGGGGATGCTGACTGCCTTGGAATTGGTCGCATTGTGTAAACGACTATGCGAAACGATGCTGGCATATTGCGTTTCTAATTACGTGCTCGCCGACGCATTAAACCATAAACCACCTGCACTGGTTCGGGTTGTGCTATCCAGAATGTGAACTTCGTTGGATAACAAACGCGGCCCTTCATTTTTCCATTCATCGCGGCTCGACCACGTATGCACTGTCCTGCACAGGTGCGCTTTGACGTAGAATTTTATCCTCCGACCTTTTGTCTTTCGTTGACCGCGTCTCAGCGACACGTTGGATTAATATTGCCTACCCGTACTTCGTGTCCGCTTCGTCCGTAATCATTGAGATGCACCGGGTGATAACGTTTGATTCAGAAAAATTAGCGAACACCGTGAAACAATAATTCTTCGAATTACGAAAAATCATCGTAGGCTCCTCTCTGCTTTAGTACCACCTTCTTACACTCCGTCTGTGTAGTAGACGTTGTTAAAATTAAAGATTCTCCCCGAGGCATTCTTCCCCCCGGGAGGTGGCCCAGTAATTTCGTTTCCTCCATTGTACCTGTTGCTCCGCCTTTCTTCGAATCTGGCAAGAGAATACTGTACCCAGAATGTGGCCCTAAACATCGTCTCGCAAATTGTGCGAGCAAAGTTGCATTACGATTCCGCAGTTCTAAGATAGCCGCGACAGCGTGGCAGATTCGGCGTTGAAAAGTATACCAGACAAAGGAGCAATTACGAATGCATTAAATTGTAAGATGCCGCGCTGTTAAGAGGCGACCCTAATTTTGCACGCCATAACTCAGCGAGACCGCCTTCGAACGATAACTCACGGTCTTCTTCGCGAAGTACGCGTAATCGTAACTTTTATCCAGCCAGTTTCGCGGAGGCAGAGGTTCGTCCGAGAGGACGGTACACCGGATGCGATCGAAATTGCTCGAAATTATTGAGAGGCCGATTCGCGTTTCTTGCGCGGTGCTTTCGTCGTGTCTTTAAACCGGGCGAATTGCTTCCGCGATAGAGGCGCAAACGATCCAGGCGAAACGAAATATTAACAATTCACTCGGCCGCCGGTGTAATCCAGCGTACGTGATCGAACGACGGAACGTCAAACACCGTGTAACAATGTTTGCGCCGCGGGGAATAAATTGATTGGCACCGAAACGCGGATGGCGATCATTTTTTTGTCATACCGGAACGGTACATTTCTCTCTGCGAGTCGTAAGCGGCGAGGGAAGAACAGAATTGCGCTCAGCAATGCGTAATTTTGCACGGACCGATTGCAGTGCGTTCGCGGCTTAGCTAATTAGAACCTGCTGCACGGCAGATTTATAATGAAACGATTCGTTAATCCTATTACAGCGACGCGTAAAGCGCAGTATTATCCTCGCAGCCGCCCGTCCACGGCATAAATCGCCTTCTAATTAATTAAACCGGACATTCAAGCGTTCGCGTAAATATCGTTCGCGTGTCTCGATCCGTGCAACCCGGAACGTTTGCGGATATTTATCAAGGGTGAGCTGCGCTGATAGAAATTGAAGTTCGCCGCCGTACGCGTCGATGAGAATTAAAACGATCGCAATTATGATTTAACAGAATTACAACGAGCACCGATTAGCACACTTTCCGCCTCGTGTCCGTTACCATGAATCGCTCGCGGAAGCAAGAGAAACCGACCGAAACCACCGTTCGCGCAATTAGCGGCCCGCGTATATCTGTGTATCCACGATCGCTCACGGTCATCTAATCCACTTATGGCACACATTCACGTTACCAGCGCCGCGTTAACAGCCACCCATGTGGCCGACCTGTTTCCGCGTCGAGGTATTTCATGGGGCACGCTGGGGCAGTCTGCGTGGCGACGGTGTAGGTCGATACAGGCGAGGTTTGTCGTTGCCTGGTGATACAGCCGGTGGCGGAGTGGCACTCGTGCCGCGAAGGGAAACAAAGGGATGACGACGATGGTTGTGTGTCGAGACGGCGTGCAACCCCCTTGACACGACGCAACGTGATCGTTTATAATTGCCGTTTCATAAAAAACAAAACAGCAGGGGGAAACGTTTTCTATCGCGAGTGGAAATATATGTGCACGCACGACTGTTCACTTCGTCGGCGAAACGTGTTTCCGTTTCGTCGGCGAATCGAACGTTTTTTCAACGGTGCGTCTGACCGCAGAGCTGCCCGATAAAGGAGAACCACCCGGGAGCGTTATTCGGTCGTAAAAAGCACTTCTCCCAATTTGTTAACCTTTTTCCCCACCCGAGGAACGGATCGAGCAATTAGAGGTGAGTTTTTAGGCGACAGTAGTAGACGCGCGGAACTGTCCATCGTTCCCGAATGAAAGCATCGCGAGTCCATTTTGTTTCGTTCTTCGAAGCTCGTCGCGCATGCAGTTCAGAGTGCCTTCTGTTTGGTAATATTTCCGCGGAACGTTTTCGTTTCGGTCGTGCGCCAAAAATTAATTCTGTACCACGTTTTTACCTTGCAAAGAAAAAGGGAAACAGCCGGGATTTCTTCATTCCTGGGTTTTCCGGTAAGGCGCCAGGCAATATTCCAGGCATATTTCCGAATTTCGTTAACTCACCTCACGAGTCATCGGACCTAATATCCGATTTTAATAGCCTCCCGAAGGGTCTACGTAAGGGTGGCTTGCGAAGTTGCAAGCCACGTTACGAAGGGCAATGGATCGTTCGTCCCATGGGGGATGGTCGAGTCGCGTTCAACGATGACGTTTATGCGGATCGACGGCAACCCCCTTCTCGCAAAAGTACTCTTAGCAGAACAATGCACGAAAATTAAGCACTCGACGCTTAAGTTAACTTCCTTTATGAAACGCGACGTCTTAAAAGATAATTGTCGGTCTGGAATCGTCGAAACGAATCTCGTTCGTCCCTCCGTGACCGAAGTGGGCTGTGCAGTTAGGAAAACGGGTTGAAATTCCGCAACGAAATTTCGGTCCACGGTAACGCGAACGCTCGCGTCCCCGATGGAGAATGGAACGGTGGCGAAAAGATCTTCGATCGAGGCAATAGCGGAACGTTTGTCCGGCGGACAGGATACCCGAAATCGCAATCTGCCCGGGTCCTCTGCAGGCACCTACAAGTGCCAATATCGAGTTTCACGGACTTGTAAGGGCCTCCGCGTGGACCGTGCGAATTTGCCCCGATGTTTCTGCAGCGCCGTTATTAAAATGTGCTTCCCTTCCTCCGACGTTGCTCTGTGTAGCCGACGTTTCGCGATATCTCCCTCCTCTCTACGAGCAAACGGTTCGTTTTAATGAGAGGGAAAGTAATACGTCAGACTCTCCCGAGGTACGAGCCCGGAATTTTCACCGGCAAATAAATGCTGAGAGCGAGCCGCGCGATTTTTGCGCCGCTCTAATCGACAGAAGCATACGCGAACCTTTACGTCAGATCGTCCGTGAAAAATACCGATCGCGCCCGTTCGAGAGCTTGGTCAGAAACTTGGTCGCGTCCTCGATCTTCCAGCAAGCGCGCAACACGTCAGCGAAGTTGACGCCGCTGCCCCCGCCGTTCCAGATAAACCTTGCACCCTCGTAAATTATCCGAAACGGACGGGCGCGTCAGCTTCTCGCGAGGATATCGCGTCGATTTTCCGTGTTGCGGGGCTGAAACGCGCGCCCGGCAATTTTCAAGTTCTCTTCGGGCCCGTGACGTCGTCCGCCGAACTGAAACTTCCTCCCGGAAAGGGGATCGATACTTCGCTGCGCGACTTCCGAGAGCGTGTAGCGTAGGCCGGGCAGGCAATGGCGTCCTTAAATCGGCGGAACGGATCGTCGATGGGACAAGTTCGAATGGCACGGGACAATGAGGCAGTTCTTGAGGAGTGGAGCTCTTATTTAGATCAGCCGGCGACGGTGTATTCCCCCCGGGTCGTATCGAACCCTTCGGCACCTCGAGGGAGCGGTGATTCCAGGAACGGTGATCGACGAGCGTGGGTCACAGGGATCGTGAATCAAACTACGCTCTCAGACCCATCGATCTTAACGTTGATACTTGCGCGACGTTCGCCCCCGTAATTTTCTACCCGGTTCGCCCCGTCCGGGGTGGATAGATCGTCGCTCGATATATCTGAAATTCACTGTCGCGGCCCAATTGTCCATTAATCCGGGCCGGAAATCGGGATTAAAATCGAGAACGGAATTTTTAAACGACGCCGGGGAATACCGTCACGGTGATTTCTGCTTCTTATTCTGTGTGCGAACCGGTGTCCCGATTTCGTTGAACGCGAGTTAAATTCACCACGTAGGAAACGGAGTTACGTGGGAACGGAGTGAAGTTCCTCGAATCTGGGCTCGTTATAATGCTCTTACGTAGACGCCATGGTTATGCGGCGATTATAATTCAGTAGAACAAGGGTCATTTCCATGGGCTAATCAAGATAATTTAAGTTCTCGACGAACATGATATTCGAATGATGGCGGTGCGACGGTAATGACTTTCTACTTTATAACAATTTTATTCAGCCAAGGTATACCTAATTTACCTATCAAGCTATATGCACGTTCATTTAAATAGCCGCCCAACGCGTGCAGTATATTACGCGAAGCGTTACATAATAATAAGTATAATGAAAACCTTGTAACCAATATATCTTATTGCTGCTCGAATGTAATTCGATTCCCCTTTAATTTTATTGAACAAAATAAAAAGAAAGTGATCCGAAGGAAGTATTTATGTAATGCAGTCGAGATTTAACAATCGGAAATCCGATTCAAGCCGCTCTCCGTTCGAGAAGGAATGAAATCACCGCGGCAGTACGTCCCCGGGAACCCGTTCGAATCGGTCCCAATGAAGACGCATCGTCCTCAACGGGGTGTGCACCGATGCGTCGAGTGTCGGCACGCGATATCGAATATTCGAAATCAATATAGGGCCGGGCAAGCTGCCTCTATCGGTGACGCGGCTGGTGTCTGCGCCAACATGCTAAGACGCCACGTCTCGACGTACGCCCACGTATCCAATCGTGTACGTAATGCGGTTTAATATAGACCAATGGTATACCCTTGGTTTCGACGGTGTAACTGGGAGATTGAGTCTTGGGGTGACAGGGCAACAGCGGGCCGTAGGGTATTGATGAAATCGGTGTCAACAAAATTATTCAAACTAACCCCGATCAACATTTTGAACCAACGACAATCTGCCAATCCATGCTCTCCTATGTCCAATAATGTTGTCAATATTGGAGCACCGACAATAAATATTAAACACGAAGACCACTGTATCGATTCTGGGTACACACTTGAGTTCCTCGATTTCAAGCCGTGCGAGTTCCGGAGGATTTCAAGAATTAAGCGGACCACGTTTGAATAGAGTAATTTGGATCCCTCTGGTACACCGTAACCTATGGAAACGAAACCGCTACTGCAACCCTGCCCTCGGAGGTTTACACAACTTCCTCGAACACCTTCCGAAACAGCAAGTTTCTTCCACTTTTTAAATTCCTGGATGACTTTCAGGCATCCCAAGTCCCGTCTTTGCCCGTTGCGAAACCGCGGTTCCATTTTAATCCTCGGTAACCGCCGGTCCATTAACTCCGACGAATCCGCGGAACAGCCTCGGAACTTCGAAAGTCCTCCGGGACGTTTCGGATCCTCACGATTTCTGACTATCCAATTGGATACCGGCCGCGGCCTGTCGCGTGGAACTGACGTTGACAGTGGCATATTCCGCCGCTGCACAAGCTAGCTTCCTGTCCCGCGAGTCTCCGACGACCCGACGACCCGACATCCCCGAAAGGGAGTCGCCAGAGAAATTGATTGTACCCGACGCCGCGAGTAGAAACAGCCGCGCCCCGTCCGTCCGTTAACTTCGATCACTTATTCAGCGTTCATTCCAAGCCGTGCTGCACCCGATAGGGGGCGAGCCGCGGATTCGATTGCGTCTAATTTCGTCGAGGGGTCGGATAGCGACGAGTCGGTCGGATTGTTTCCCCGTGCGCGACGATAAGAGAGGTACCGAGCCCAGTCCGTTCGGCTTCGATTGGACGAAAATTCGCCCGTCTCGCGACGCGCTGCAAAAAGAGCGGACCACTGATCGGGACATTTTTTTTGCCGCTGTTGCAGGATCGAGTGCACACAAAAACGACGCGACAGGAAATGGAAGGCCGGCACCCCTTTTGGCGGAACCCAGATACGGCGCCGCGCCCCAGCCATACGGTAAGTGTCTCTCTTGTCCACTGCCCTCTGTCCAACCTCTGTTCTCTCTTCCTTGAGATAGTCGAATTAAGCGGTCCAATTGAGAAAACGAACGGGCCCAGCGCCGCGTTCGATAGCATTCCTTCTGTCGCGCAGGAGAAAATGCCGAATTCGCGTGATTCCGGGGGCGAACGGTGCGAACTTGGTGGACACCCTTTGACCGCGACACTAATTTTCTTTGCGGACGAATCGACCGGCCGGTGAATAGTTCGTTATCGGGGTTATTGGTCACGAGAAGTGTACCTCGACGACTTTGTTTCCTTCGTCGCGAAAATGTTCGGAAAATTTTGTCGTTCGTCCGAGCGCTGCGAGAAATCGGTTCGCGACGCGGTTAATTTATGCTGGGACAAGTTCATGGGACCAATGACGGCGGTATACATACGTTTCCGTCGCGATTCCCTGGGAAGTCATTCGCGTGGGTCCCGATAAAGGCGACGAGACTGCAAGAATTTAGACGGGAAATCAAGGATCCAATTGTGGCGGAGATGTGCCGCGTTCGATCCGGCGGAAGTATAAGGAAAAGGACGAAATTCAGTGTCAAGAATCGCAACGGAACAGTACGGCTTGAAGAACGACAGACAATAATCCGTGGGCCCTCGGTAACGAGAGATAGAATACCTGGGATTGTTGGTAGTCGACTCTCGACTAGCTTCTACAATAAAATCAACCTCGCTTGCCGTGCGTAGAATAGATCCTAATGTTTATATGAAATTCAGCGTTAAAAGACCATCGACGATGCTCCGTAACAACACACAGGGCTAAAATTCTATTTCGCAGTATAGTATCATTTAATGTCACACCGAACAAGCCTACCTCTGATGATTAAAATTTCATATACTCCATATCCTTCTCGCAAGTGAAACGAAATTCCCCGGCAAACAATTCTGTTCCGATCTGGGTCTGAATAATAATTAGTACCACGTTTCCAACGCAATAACCTCGTCCCCGCAAACGTATGCGCGTCGCGCACACCGAGCGAAACTAATTGGGACCGCGTTTCGCCAAAAACGATCCTGACACGAATTCCGGGTCTCAGAACCACCGCCCCAAACACCGCCGTCGATGCAGCGTGGCGCAAAAAGGTCGTTTTCCCCTCCGACCCCGCTCGTTCGATCGTCGCCGACGCGTTAAACGAGCATTCACCGGGAACGATTAATATTTCCGCCCGCCCCGCGATTAATAGGGGCGCAACAGTCGCTCGATCTCCATAATTAGCGTGTAACGTTGAACGCGGGCAAACAGCGGCGACACGACGATGTACCGGAATGAAATCATCCGAATCGAGGACAAAGGACATCGAATATCCCCGGCGCATTGCAACGACCGGCCCTTTTGTTCGCAGGATCCACGCCGCAGGTAACATTCGCCCCGGGTGCCGGTCACGATCGTTACGAGGAGAATTTCAATGGGCCAGCAACATATGCAGAACCGTACGTAGAGCGTTATGGCATTAAGAGTGAATTCAGCGGTCGAGAGCCGTTGCATCCCACGCCACCTCGGCCTGGTTACGTGCCCACCTTGGGCCAGACACCACCTTCGAGTACACAGGGTTCAGTGATGATGGTCTACGGTCTGCAGCCTGATAAAGTCAACACCGACAAGCTGTTCAACCTGTTCTGCCTGTACGGGAACGTAACGAAGGTACGCTTTTGTCCGACGTTCATTCATGTTTCTGGTCGCCACCTGAAGGATCGCCGATATTTCGAGCTTATCGGCGCGCGTACAAAAGATGAAAAGCTGGAAACGTTTACGCGCAATGTAATGGGCCGAAAGGGTTTCGATTGGTCGCGAAAGATTTCTGGTCGTCGATTGTCCGTGCTCGATGCATCGTATCTCTGTCGTTCTAACTTCGAAGTACTGGTATCATTTTATTTGTCGTTCGTTTATAGTCGAAGATAATCGCTCGCCAGTTTTACATCAGCTCGCACAGTTTCTGTTCAAATTTTATATAATTAAATTATATATTTTCCGTGGAAGCCTGTGATCGCTCGGATCGATCGGAAGCCGAAGATATCCCGTTCTGTTCTATTCCGAACAGGCAATGCTTAACGGCCGTTCGATTATTTTCAAACAGGTGAAATTCTTGAAGACGAAAGAGGGTTGCGCCATGATCCAGATGGGCGACAGCATAGCCGTGGAACGGTGTTTACAGAATTTGAACAACGTGACGATCGGTACAGACGGCAGGTTGCAGCTCGGCTTCTCGAAACAGGCTTTCCTTTCGGACGTCACCAACCCGTACATTCTGCCCGACAAGACAGCGAGCTTCAAGGATTTCACGGGAAGCAAGAATAACAGGTAAAAGTTGAACAACCACGTCCGTTGGAATATTCTAGTTCTGTTTCGAGGATCTTCGTCTTCCTCTCCCCCTCCCCTCCCGATCCTATTTTTCGTGCCTTCCCTCCTGGACGACACCCCGCGAACTTTTCCACGTTGTTTCCTGCGTTATTCGCCGGTGCTCTTCGATTCGATTCCCCGTTGACGCGACGTGCCCGCCAGGCTGACGGTATATTCCACGAGCTCGCCAATCGATCCGTCGAACTGTTCGTAGCGATTAGAAAATCAGTCCGAAGCCGCGCCTCGACGTTGAATGAACGTTAACGAGAGACACGCGATTCTATAGCTTCTGAATCTGGACGAACGTTTTTCGTGTAAATGAGCGCGGCTCGCGTGGATGGCGGAACTTGCGCCGCAATTAACGCCGCTCCTACTTCCGGGGATGCTCGAGCCACCCGTGCCGAACGATTTAATATTTATTTGAAGGGAACTTAATCGAAGCGCAGGGGTGTTTTTTGGTTCTGTCGTGTTCTTGCGTTCGGCGCAAGTCGAGCCGACGTTGATTACGCTGTCGCGAAAAATTAATTGCGGCCTTGCTGGGCGATCGAAACGCCCGCCGGAAATGGCCAGGTTCCATTGGGGGACGATGCATGATTCATTTGCGTCCGATGAGTTACGGTACCCTGCCGCGAGGCACTGTTATTTACGCCGAACGACGATTTATTTTCCAATGGGAGATAGAGGAGGGGGCGATTTTTGATTGCGCGATTCGTAAGTTTTGTCGGTCGCCAATCCGTAAGCGGTGGAAAGCACCGTTAGCAATACGATTTTTCGTTGCATATTGCAGGTTCCTAAATCCAGCAATGGCCAATAAGAATAGAATACAACCACCCTCGAAGATAGTCCACTTTTTCAACACACCCCCCGATTTAACCGAGGAGACCGTGCACCGTGTGTTCGTTGAACGTGGCATCGAGGCGCCGACGACAGTGAAGCTGTTCCCCCTTAAATCGGAACGATCGTCGTCCGGCCTTATCGAGTTCAGCAGCGTCGGAATTGCGGTAGCTGCCATCATGGAATGCAATCACACAGCACTTGAAAACAGCAGTAAGTACAGATATTCTTCCGGGCGAACAAGATTCCTCCTGGCGCTGTTTAGCGCGAATCGTAACGAAATATCCAAAAAGAAATTCCTTCTTCTACGTTACCCCCGCTATTATAAATTATTCGAAATTATTCTAAAAAATATAAAAATCAATCACGCGATCGAGCGAAAAACCAATCCGCGTTTACATCCAGGTTAAAGTATCTCCTCGCAACAGCGATTCGGGCTTCCTTCCTCTGCCCCCGTCCCCCCTTTCCTCCAACTCCGTCAGACCAATAAACGCCCGGCTAACTATCGAAAAGGGTTGATAGCCCCCATGCGGTTCAATCGCGGCCAAAACGATGAAAAACGCCGCGGGGTGAAAACACGCGACGCCAATAACAAAATCAATAACCGGTCTAATAAACCTCCTCCACACCACCCCCGTCCCCATCTGCTTTTCCAGACGGCAAGTTCCCGTACATCATGAAGCTGTGCTTCTCCTCGTCGCGCACCATACCCACGAGTTTCCCGCCAAGCAGCGGCAGCACGTCGAGCAATTCCGCCGGTAATGGCCACGTCAAAATGCAGCAGGACTCCGAATAGAACGGCGAGGTCCAGGGCCAGCAGCGTCAGCGTCAGCGCCAGCGTCCCTCTCTCGCCCTGCACCCGTTGTGTGCCCCCGCGGGCACGGCCCTGCACCCAGCCGCAGCGATCACACTTTCTCCGGTCTTGCCGCCACCTGTGCCACCGCCATTGCCGCCCACATGCGTCCTGATCGCCACGCCGACACTGTATCCCACTGTGCCGCCGCCGCCGCCGCCCCCGCTGCCTACGTTCTGGCCGTACTGATGAGAGACGCAAGAGGGCCTACTCGCCGGACGGGGCAGCGACAGGACGACGAACCGGCGAACTCGTCTAGGAAACAATAACGACAACCACCACCGTGACTGCTATACCGCTTGAACTCCTCGCCGCGTGGCCGATCGCCTCGCCGGAGATCAGACGCCGCACTACCCGGTCGCCGTACGGATCGGTTCCGTTCGAGGGTCAACGGAACGGGTCTCGGCGACGGGGGGTGGTTCGGGGGAGTGTCAATTGTAATCCGGCTCGTGGATGCAGAACATTGAAACGAGCGAATGGTCACGTCGTCGACGGGATCGTCGTCGACGATTCGATGGAACGTGGCGCACTCGGGCTGTGCAACAGCGGGGGGTTAGGGAGGGGCGGGGGATCGGGGGCTGTAACCGAGGATCGCCCGTCTAACAGGAAGGTGGATGAGGTCCAAAGCGATACACCGAGAGGCAGCGATTTGTTTTGTTCTATCCTGTTTCTCCAATTTACTCTACATATATATCATCATGACGTTCTAATTCTACTTTCCGTTCATCCCGCGATGTTTTTTTTCTCTCGCATTGTTCACTTATGTTCCGCTGTGTTCCTCTTTCGTTTCTACTTTCCTCCTTGCGTTGCTTTGGCGAGGTCCGGGTATACGTGCTTAGTCCGTAGCGCGGCGATACCGAACGGTGCTGGTGCGCCGTTTGTTTCTTTATTTTTTTTTCTTTTTTTTCTTCTTTTTTCTCCTCCCTCGTATCCCCCCCCCCTTTATCGTATGTTACGAGTGTGTCAGTATTATGTCGGAACAGAAGATCCTCTTGTCTCTGGAGTTAAATCACGGGGCTGATTCCACGAACGTCCACGAAAGAGGACTCGTTCCGTTGTCATTAAGGGAGCTTCATTCTTTCTGTCGGACGCGGGGATCGACCGTAACAAAATCAAATTGTCTTGTGCGTGTACATATATATAAGAGCCTGCCGTGGTCGGCACGGATTACATATCAAGGGCTGATAAGCAAGCAAGCGAGCGAGCTCCGCGTGAAGGTGTTGCAATAATCGTTACTCGCTACCGTTCGTGGCGGAAAGAAAAACGCGAGAGAAAGAAAGGAATGCGCGTGAACGAAGAATCGATGGTTCCTCGCGGAATAGACGGGCCAGAGAGGACAGTCGGGCCGTTACCCACGTGTTTCCTCTGTCGTTCGTTTTCGTGGAACCGCGCGTGTGCTGCTTCCTCGACGTGCCCTTTCGGTTCGCGGCACGACGACCGCGCACACGTGACTGAAGGTGAAAACGATAAGTAAGAGAATCCGAGAACGAAGGAACCGCACGGAAACGTCATCTCCGCGGTCTCGGAGCCGAGTACACACCGCGTTCCTCGTTGACCATTTTCTCATGGGATCCAATAAATCGGAGGTTCCTCATTGACCATTAGAAGCTACACACTGGATACAATTTTCTGAGAGTGTTCAGAGGATGATCTGAATCAATCGTGCACGCGAGAGTAAATCCGCCTATGGAAAATAATTAAAGATAGTAAGAGAGAATAATAAAGATAAGTGTATGCTAACGCCGCTGCGTCACGACGAGCCAGAAGAGTAGAGAGAGAAAAAGAATAAGGGAAAACGAATCAATAAGAACACAGACACACATATTAGACTCGCGAGAATCTTTTGCTGTACAGCAAATAGCAAACAGAGCGAAATGAAAATAATAAGACAAAAGGGGAACGCAGAATCTCGCTGTTCTCTAATTTCTGATAGCTCTGTCTGTCGTTGTTTTATATACTTACTCTGTACGTGTATATATATTATATATTGATATCGATACATTCGCTTCGAACGAATACCTATTTATGTTTTCACGTTGTTCAGATTTTATTTACAACGCTTGGAATTGTGCTCGAAAAAGAACGGGAGAGAGAGACGGAGATAAATAGAGAATGTGACAGGGTAAGAGTGTTAGAGGGGGAGAGAATGGTACCTTACTGAAGATCGCAAAAGAGTTTAGCCTATCGAGACTTCCGGTTAAGGTGTACGACGAAAGATCCGGTGGAGAACAGAGTAAAAGGAACGACGAAAATAAGTGAATGCTCGCGGTTCCTCTCGAATAGGGCCGATCCTCATTTTCGCGTTGCACGAGGAAGTTTCTCGCGAGTCTCGATTTTGTAAAAGAGAAAGGGTTGAGAGAAGGAGAACAGAAGGATGGATGGACGATAGGAATCGTCTAGACTTGTTGTCAGTGTATATCCATTGAAAGAATCGAAAATCGTTCGTTGTCTTCTGCTTTTTTCGACGAAACGAAAGGGATACAAAAATGGAATGAGGGAATAAAACGAGAAACCGGAAGTTTCACCCCTATAGCGCTGTAGTGTTCAGGTTGCGACGACGACGACGACGACGACAACGACGACGAATCGGTACCCGTTCTTTGCTGGGAAATGGAGAGGAGGGCTAGAGGTATAAAGAACGGAGACAGAAATGCGAAGCTCAAAATGTTGAATGACGGTGGAAGAATGAGAAAGGAAAAAGGCAAGCAGACAAGCGACCAAAGGTTGTATTCTCTTCAAGCGCTCGTACACTATTGATCAGATCGCGGACTGTGAATTGAATTTTATATGAAGACAATGAAGTCGACGACACACAATATATTAGTGGTCCCACGGCAATATTTTGTCGGGCCGGGGGACGTTTTTATAATGAAAGGTTTTAGATCTCCGATTTAAGAAAACAAAAATGATGAAAAAAAAAAATTTGCGAAAAAAAGCGTAAGGTTAAAGTAAAAATAATAATATTAATAATTAATTACAAGTATAAAGGTAATAAGTTGTGTTTTCGAAGCGAACCAAATGACTACTCTAAATAAATGTAAAAAAAACGAAAAATAGAGACTTAACTCGGCCATACGTAACGTAAGATAATAAGAAACAACACAAAATACAACCAAATAGGAAAAAAAAAAGGGCTAAACGTGTCGGTTACTCCTTTTTAAAAGATGCGTGAGAGAATGAGAGAGCGAGAGAGAGGGAGAGAGAGAGAGAACGAACGAACAGTTATCCACCGCTTTTTGTCCATTGATCGTGAGAGAGAGAGACCTAACTTAAAACAAACAGAATAATAACGAGAATTATAAACTTAAATAAGGGAATAAAAAAAGAAAGTGTTTATATTCGAGGCAATATTTGTTACAATACAACTAGAGGATAAGTTGTATACCGTTTTAAGGGCTTAGTACGCAACAGCGAGAAATCCTTGTTAATTGCCGAAGCAAAGTAGAAGAATTCTACAAGGGACAATGTAGAACACACTTGGAAAGGAGAGTGAGTGAAAGTTATCGATAAAAAAAAAAGAAAAAAAGAAGACAGAATAGAAGCGAAGAGAAACAACGTACCACTTGTAGCGAAAGAGGATACACGTTGTACGTTGCTGCTTGACGAGAATTTCTCCATTTTGAAAAATAAAAAAAATATTGCTTATCAATCGTAGGTGATACATGTATGTATATGTGTATATCGACGCGAAAGAATAGCAAAGGTACTAAGCTATAAGGAATTAAGGAAACTGATGATATAAAGGACAATTAGACAAAACAGACAAAGATGCACTAGAATAATTAATCGACGTGCTCGATGATCGTTGCGTTGATGAATACGATGATCGTTTTATTGTTTCTCGATTCCTGTTCATGATATTGTGTTCTGTTCCAAGATCTATATAGATATTACATGTTTTTCTTTTATTTTATTTTCTAAGCATCCACGTCCACAGGGACTGTAAAATTGTTTTCACATCACATTCTCGTACTTTTTATTACGAATTATAGTAGAACGGTTATTATTATTATTATCATTATTCCTAGTACTATTATTAATCGTCGTTGTTATGTAATTATATATACATATACGATTAGGAAGAAATAGGTTTCACGGTAGTGTAACAGACGCATCACAATTTTATCCGACGTAAGGAACAATTGGAAAATTTCGTTTCGAGATAGTGAGCAGGACCTAACGCGTAAGGTAAAGAGGAAAAAAGAAAAAAGAAGTAGATAATAAGCAGCTAGAACTTGTAATCATATCATATCGTTTTGTATATATATATGTATTATACATATATATACACGCATTAAATGTGATCTGCGGAGTATGGCGCATTTGAATCAAGAGTGTATCGTCTCGTGGATTCGTATTCTTATATACGACACGCAATCGAGGATGGAACAGACAAATTTTGTGATACGATCCCGAATCTCGGGATCGAGCCCGATTTTTATACGATCGAGGCGAGAGATTACGTGGCGATTTTTTCGAAAACGAACATGCACGCGTACGTGGAGAAACGCTCGGTCTCCTGCTTTCTTCCTTTTTTTGCAATGTTTCCTCTCTTATCACGGAAAGCAGTCGTTAATTTCTTTTATCACATTTTTTTTATCTCCATGCGTAACGATGATATTCCACGATGCTCATTCATGATTGCGATATTACACGGTGACAATGAGAAACCAGCGCAAAATAAATAAGGGGAGAGAAAAAAACATTGAAAGCTTGCGGACGTACAAACGGAGGAAATAGAAGGCACGAGTGCGTGACGTTTTTAAGGGCGAAAATACAGCGTACAAAGGAGGAGAGGAACATCGTGAAAATAAACATGATGCACCTTCGTTTTTCCGGAATTATGCCAGGTGTTTCTTTCGTTTCGTACGGGAATATGATAAATTCGGCCGAACGATGCCCTCCTGATGAGAATCCCACTCCGATGTGATGTACGCTAGGTACACGTTTCGCGCGAGCAGAAACCTTAAGAGAGATTAAAGGAGAACACAAGAAACGATACACAAGTAAAATATAAAACTCGTATTGTATTTGAGAGGTCAAGCACGCATGCCAGACTGTCGCTTATTTTCTGACACTTTACCTGTACATGATGAGCGTGTGTGGTAAAGCAAATTTTACGCTAGTATACACGTTTAACAACGAACACTCGGTAAAGAAGAGAAACAAAAATAGAAGAGAGAAAGAGAGACACACATTTCCCCCCTCCGTGCTGTGCTTTTCTATGTGTAACACTTGACTAAATGCAAGCGAACTTAGGCAAGCAACAATCTCTCTCGGGGAAATAATCCCCGCGATGCACCTTCGTTCTATTTTCTTTTTCTTCTCTTTTTCTTCTCGTTTTCATTCGTTTTTGTTCCTCTCTTTATATACGTATACATCGCGAACGACAAAAGGTTCCCTGTACTTTCTACTATTGCTGCATACTACTATTACGGCAACCGCTTTACATTTACCCCTTCCCACCGTCGTGCGTTTATCACTCATCATCGATTAGACCGAATGGCTCCTAAATTGTACACCGCGCGAACGCGTGTACGCTTAATCCCGGAGACGGCCACGATCCTTCGTGGACGATCGTTAAAGCCTGGCACCGTGTGAAAGGAAAGAAGTAAAAAAAGAGGTAATACAAATGACGGTGTACATTATGCGTGTTGAGCGCGTGCGTTTTAGTACAGATACACGGAGGATCGTCGTGAAAGAACGTTAGCTAGAATCGCGACGATCTCTCCTTCGATGCTTTGGGCAAACAACGGTTTCTAAAGCGGTAGCTGCTTGTCACTCGAAGACGTTACGCCTAGATCGACCGACGGCGGAAGGGTTAAATTTAAAGACACACACACACACACACACACACAGCACAGCACAGTCTAAAATAATTGCGCTGTTCCATCGGAGGACGACGAGCTTCCATAATGAGAAGGACCTTTTTATTCTTCCGTCTCGTCTTTCTTTTCCTTTTTCTTTCGTCCCTTTTCTTCTTTTTTTTCTTTTGGAGGCTCGAAACGAGAACGCACCACGTCGCGTTTCGGACGACGAGCGAAGGATAGCTGCCGCTGTGAAATGCTCGCGTTCTCGCAATCTTACTCTCGGCCGTACTTGTACATAGCTTCTTAATAAATACGCTCTGTGTGCGTGAACGCTCTGTGTGTGAAATAAAAATGAAAAAACAAAAAATTACACGTAGCACGCGCCGTCGCTGACGCATATCGTCTCGCTTTTACGACGGAACGACAAAAGTGTACAAAACGGGTAGGTTGCGTCGCCCGAAACGCTGCACGTGCGTGTGTATAATATATTATACATATACATACGATATACAAAATATATATATTATATATGTAAGTACATGTGCGTGGATCTCTGTGCATGATGTGTGGACGCGTGTGTGTACGTGTGTGTGTGCTCGTCCTCCGACGTCGAACTTTCCGTTGGAACAGAGAGAGAGAGAGAGAGAGATTTTTCTGTATGTACAAAAAAATCAAATTGTAATTGTAGTGCGTAGAGACTCTGTAACGATACAGTATTCCAGATAGTGACTAAATAGCACTGTGTAAAAATACACTCACTCACTTATATACACACACATATATATATACACACACATACAGGCATACTGACGATAAGAAACGAGGGAGGCGTTATTGCACGTGAAAGATGGATAAAAAAAATTGAAGAAAAAAAAACCGTACGAAATTACGAGGTTGTAAAGAAGAAAAAAGAGAGGAGAGAGAGAGAGGGAGAGAAAGAGTGCGAGAGAGGAGCCATCTGTTTCGATAATTAATTATTGAGAGAGAGAGAGAGAGAGAGAGAGAGAGAGAGAGAGTGAAAGAGAGAGAAAGAGAGAAAGGTTGAATGCGTCAGTTTGAATCTTAAAAAACATGGAAATACATATCCCATCTGTATGTATATATTTGCAGTTCGCATGAGAATTTCAATTATATATCGACGATTGATTGTGTAATTATGATTGATTAGTATTATCGTGACGATAACAATGAAGGCGATTCTTATTGATTATTATGATTATTGATTAATTATGAATTATTATTTATGGTTCCGATTTTGTGAAAATCGGAACGGATTAAGTAATGTTACGACGAACGATATTGCGTTTAAAAGCGTTAGGTTTAATGTTTGTAGTTAGGTAATGTTAGGTAGATCGGAGAGTAGGTACATATCGTTAATATTGTTATTAATTAATAGTATTGCGAAGAAAAGGGGTATTACTGCCGGGTGCGCTTTGATTTGTTTTGCCGGAAAGGGGGGGGCGCGTTCCTCTCGAGCCCGTTGTGATGGCCGTGAATCGCGAGATCGTTTCGATCCTTCCCAATTGCACCGCTCTCTCGATGCTTCGGGCGAACGTAGAAAGAAGGATAGCACTTGTCAGCGTTCTCGGGTAGCCGTGAAAGATGGTATAGAAAAAGGAGGAGAAAAAAAAGGATACTAGTACCTGTGCTGACACCACGATGTCTCGAATTAGTCTCGAGGAAACGATCGTTCTGATCTCGCGACAAACCATTTCAAATAATTATATTTTTGTGCAATTATTAATCGGATGCTTTGGTCTTGCGCGTACTCGAAGCGAGCCGTTCAGAAACGACGAGAAACGAGAAATTCCACCCGTGAAAAGAGCAACAACTACACATATATTTTTGCACGTTCTTCTTTCGATATTCCGTGTTTGTTTAAACTGTTCTAAACATGCTTCGAAACATCGCTGGCGAACAATTTCTTTACGATAGTATACGAACGACGGGGCGGCTTCGAGTACCAATAAAGCAGCGAATAATAACGTTCTTTCTCAGTGGAAGATCAGGAAGTACTGGGCAAAGCAAGACAAACCAAAGCGCGGTAACCTTTTCGAGCGATCCCTCCTTCCCAACCAACCCCCCACCCCCTCTAAGTATTACCAAGTAACATATACCTGCCCCACATATCAGAATTTTACGTATCCCAGAAGCACCACCATGCGTCATATCAATGTTTCTAAGCGTTAGTCCTAATGTGTCCTTTTTAAATATCACTGTACGTACTTGTTTTCGTCCCCCCTTTTAATGCCCCTCCTTCGGCGTTTGTATACCCCTGAGAAATTTTAGGCTGTAACGGATCTATCCGTTTGCTCCTGCTTCTCTTCGAGGAAAATCGAAAAATGAAACGAACGAAGAGAGAACAAAATCATTCCCTCCCTTCTTTACAACCCCACCCGCCCCGTCCTTCGTCCTTCCCTATCACCTTCCCGTTTCCAAGCAAACTAATCCACCTCGTTATTGTACATCTGAGCCAAGAAGGGTCTCTATGCTCTGTCTTCCCATCGCTGCGTCAAAAGACAAACTAGATGTAATAAGATTTGTTGACTGTATACATTATTATACATTGATTGTACACGCATCAGCAACATCACACACCCGAAATACTCGACATCGATACTACACGTACACCACGACACTCGCCAAAACACGCGCACGACCAACCCTCTCCGCTCATCGAGAACGTACACCGAGACGAACACATCGCCACAGGCACTGCGTCAAGATAGCCCAAGATGGATCGGTAATGCTAATCGTCCGAAACGATATTTCGTTTGCAAAACGATTCAGGCGGGCATATATAAATATGGATCGTCGCGCGATTTCAGGATCGATACAGAAGGGGAGGACGACTTCTTGTTCCTCGCGGATCGTGTACAGCGAATGTGTAGGATAGATTATTTTAAGTTTACCCTTCGGTTCTTCCGCAATGAATTCTCGCAGTATAATTTTTACGGATACAGATACACGGTTTAGTATTGAAATAGTCGCAGTTAGGAGATTATTAAGTGACGGTTTTACATCCTCATTTTATTCGAGGTTCTAGTTTTTAATTACTTAAGAGCTGTATTCGACAATGGACGGTGCATTGTTTCACGCGTTTGAATAATTTTAATGGCATTTAAACGCTCGAAGGGATACACGTGGTCGAATCGGTGCTGTATCAGCCTGGAATCGTCAAGAACGATCGTCTTTGTCGGGGGAAAACTTTGCGTGGCCCAAGTTTCTATTACGGCCCATCGAGCATTAGCCGTCCATAATTAGTCTGTGATGTCGCAGCGCACGTTCATTCGGGACATTTAAACTTCGAATACAACACGTAGAAAGGATCGTAGTCGCTGAACACACCAACCGTGTCCACATCGAGCGAAATAATCACACCCGCACACAACGGCCAAGTAACAGGAGACACAGACACACTCCAATATATGATTACTCTTTAAACGAAAACAAAAGGATAAAAAAATAATAATAATTAATGATGTAATGTGTATATTAATACTTGTATGTCGTACGCTCTAATGTTGTTTGAAGAGTTATTTGCGAGTCAATTATCTGTGCCTAGCAGCCCTGTGCACCCTATCAAATGTACCACCGTTCAGATGAAAAATTAAAAATAATAATGGGAAAAAAAAGTAAAGAAAGATACTGATTGAACCAGAAAAAAACAAATAAATAATACAAGCATAAACAGACAACAAGCATACAAATGAAAATGAAACGAACGAAGAAATTGAACACTCACACACGCACCCTCTCGCACACACACACATACGCAAAGGAAACAGTATATGTATATAGATATGCATAGTTCCGAGCAAAATTACGAGTATACACGCACGTGTGTTCCTCACCACGACAACAGTAACAGAAATGAAACAGCAACAACAATAACCGTAACATTAACAAAAGAAAAATAAACGGCAAACGAAACAGTGAAACATAGAGGAACAACAGCAACAACAACCAAACAAAAAATATAAGTGGAAAAGGATGATGATTAAAAACAAAACTTGCACCCTGTATACATAGTTCGCACAATGATCTGTTCCTATTTTGGAATCAGTTTTTTCGAATTTGCCAAGAATGTATATCTACAGATTCTATACCAAATGAAAAGATGAAAATATATATAGAAACACTGATTATGAAATATAAGTGATTGAAAATCCCATAGTTCTGGAATTGTTACCTTTTTCGAACCGATTTGTCCGTAATCGTGTGTGTGTGTGTCAGCCGTGTCATCTCCCCCTCCCCCAGTGTGTGAGTAAACGACAGAAATGATTAAACGGGGACGAACAATCAACAAGAACCACAGAGTGAGAGAACACAAACAATCGCAAGCAAGCGAACAAAAAGTAATTAACAAAAAGGAAAAACAAAAAAAAAACGTAAAAAATACAACGTGTATCGTTTGCGATTCGCTTTTCAGTGCTAACTAGACAGCCTAATTAGAACACAATATATATATATATACGTCCTCTTCGTTTCGGGCAACCCTCTAGTAGCATTCCCTGGAGTACCATCGAGATCATTGTTCTGCCTAGTTACGAGCTAAAAATCCACTAGAACGGTTGTTTTTAATTATACGTACACGAAGTTTATCAAGAGACCAAACAACATTGATAACTATAATAATAAATAAACGTAAACACAATAAGTGCAATAGAATAAAACTATTAATGGAGAGATAGGAACGCGCGACGATGTAACAAACAAACACACACACACACATGCGCAATTCGTTTCTAGTGGAACTTTTCGACATATTTGTACCCAATTTTTCACGCGACATCGAGCTCCTCTTTCAGGGTACCACTTTTTAAGACTTTGTTCGTTAAGAAAAAGTAGTAGTCGATCGTAAAAACGTGAGATCCTTGAGGGGGAAAAAAAACAAACACGAACAGACGAATATTCGTAGGGTGAAGAAGAAAACGAACGATCGAACTGGGTGAATTTCAGATTGATCGCGATTTTTTTTAACATCTCACGCTCGTCTTTCATCTCCGTCTTTACGAGGTCGACAGGGGCAGAATCGTTGAAGCTGTAATAAAACGCGACGACGTTCGCAAGAACGCGGGAACACCCACAAGCCTCGCGAATATCCGCTCATCAAGGAACAAGTAAAATATCAAGTAGAATCTGAAACGCTCGGAGGAACAAAATATACAGAAACAAAAGATGAGCGAGAATGAAACAAAAGTATTAATTGATACGTAGACCGTCACACACTGAACACAACAGCACAACCACCACCACCACCACCCACGCACATTCATGTTTATATACGATTATTGTATACCTGTGTGTATATAAAAAAATCACCGACAGTTTTACTCGCTCATACGTTTCTTTGTTGCGAACATCTCACGAAACCACCCCACTCTGATTGACCCACGCCGTAGCCCTAGAAGTTATGTGGGGCGCTTGTACACGTGTGTCAATAACGAGGAACTGAAGTCAAAGAGCAAGTGAAAAGTCGACGCCTGCTTCGAACTCTCTGTTCACGAAACGCGGACGACGTCATTTCTCGCGAATCGTATTCAAAACCACCCTTTCAACCTTTGTTTCCCTTGCTCTTGTTGCATTTTCATCGGCAACGTTCGACGGAAAATTATCTGTTGAAATGAAATAGGTGTACGCGGAGATTACCTTTCTGTCTACAGATATGCAAAGTAAAAGAAATTCACGATTGCGTCCCTCGCGTGCGTTTCGAACGCAACGACGAACGTGCACGGGCGATTCGTTAATTGAACGTTCCATTCGATTAAGCCTGTTCGCGATGAAATGCACCTTTCGAGCCAGTGAAATGAATGTGAGGATCGATGAACAGAGACGTGAGGGGCGGCGGGCATGAATCGGTTTCGATGATGTTTGTAGAAGCGACAGGTTGCAAGGGACACGATAAGCGGTCAGTGAAATGAACGTCTCGAGTCACAGGAAACAAATAAAGTATAATAGGGAGAGGAACAACATGGGTTACGAAAGGAACATCGAGCACAGAGGAGTAATAATTACACGTAGTGTTGTGACAGAGGATGTATGAGAGAGCGGGAGAGAAAGGACTATGAGAGATTGAGATATAGTGAGAGAAATTAGAGGAAGAGCGAAAGGGATATTACAAAAGAAAGACAAAAAAAAACAAAAAGAATAAAAAAGAGCACACTCACTGAGCGCCGCTAGTAAAAGACATGGTAGGCTATTATTATCGCTAAATAGTCGCTAGCCGATAGTGATGTAGTTTACCCTTTAGAGTTATTTTAAGTTCTTAATTATAATATGGTTACTATTAAATTTATTATCGTATCACATTACACACTGTAACACTTCTATTATATAATAACAAGAAATATTTACCTGTGCATATTGACATATTAATGGTGTCACATCATTAAAACATATACTACTCAATATATCCGGCGTCAACGACTCGATTCATTAACATCCACACCATATACCATGTATATATATATATACCTCTTACTACTCAAAAAAATACATTTTCATTCGGTCTCCTTACGGAAGTTGGAAATAATACTGTGCGCCCGTAACCACCAAACCCTAGTCACAATTACGATGAGTGTACGTTCACCCTTTCGATTTAACTTCGTTCCAAACTCTAAACTCATTCTACTCTTTCTTTTTCCTGTTCATCGATCTGTTCATGATCGAGTGAAATTGAATCGGCCGTTTCGAAGGGAACATAACGTTCTTTTTTCCTGCAGCAGTTTCATTGCAAACGTTTACAAATACTCGCATTAATTTGTGTTGCGTTGTTGCGACTTAAATTCTTATTTCCAAGATTCTATTTATTTCATAGATTAAGTTTCAGCGCGTCGATATTTTGGAAAGAAACACCTCTCTTTTACACGAGCAATCACGAAACAATCGATACCTTTAAGTTCAATGATGTTCACGTGCGCATTACGGATGACCAATGTTGTTCATAAATCAGTATTTTATGTTTCGATTGGATGCCTGTTCCCCGATTTATCATCGCAGACGATAAATCGTCGCGCGAGTGGCGTCGTTCCCGTTGTCAGAACTTTTTGTTGAATGAATGACCGTGCACTAATCGATCAGTGCAAATTATTTGTTCCGTCTGTTATTTATTGAACACGATCTTTGGTTTCGTTCCTCCGTGTTTGTATTATTCATTTCCTTGTTACGTCGCGACGCTTCCAGGTATCGCTGATACGAACCAAGAAGAACGAACGTGAATCCTCCAAAGCTCCTTACCGATTGTAAAAACGAGAAGAAGAAAGTAAACGTTGCCGAACGAGTTATTCCTTTCATTTCGATTCTCCCTTGGAAAATACCTGGACAATAGAACCTAACGCCATATTTCGCCACAAAATCACCACCAGTTTGCAAACAAAGGGATACATCCAACGCCCGTCACATTACCCCGGCCGTTCCCTCTTTTGTTAGGAATTTCTCGAGGGAGGCGTTCAAAAATGGAGCACGTTACGAAGCCAACGTCTGCGTTTCAGCATTCGCGAAATTTACCTTTTGCCCGTGTGCCGCGATAAGGATACGTCATGCAATTATCCCGCGGGAACGCGCGTACAAATCTGAACGTATCGTTGCGCAAAATGTCTTGTCGTAAATTCGTGCCGTATTACCATACGATCGCGTGTGACTTTCGCGATCGTTATTAGTTGAAACAGATTGCGGTATTGTTCGTTATTTCCAGGACAAACATTTTAATTGCGTCGTTTCATTGAGAACGTCGCTCTTAGAAACGCGTATTGTATAATTTTCCTCCGTTTCGAAACTGAAGTTTCTATCCAGCCCCGACGACGATGATTGTTTTCGCAACTGAACAAATCGCAAGGACGACGAATGTTACATTTTGTTGTGAAAAATACGGGACACGATACATAATCGTCAATTTTTCGATTCAATTCACACACGAGGCCAAATCGATTTGATCATTCGACCAACTCTCGGCATGATAGAAACATTTGCACGTTAGTAAATGCACTGACACCAGGTGTATTCCTTGTTATCAAGCCCGCATAAAACGTTGCAAGAAGGTAGACGGCAGGCTTTGTCCTTCGATAAAGCGAAAATAACGCGATCTAGATAAGAGATCGCTTGAAATAGAGCTGCTTGAGCATGCAATCGATTTTTGCGAAGCTTTTATTAGTAGTTATTCGGTAAATCCAGGCTGCAAGCATGCGCATGTTTTGAACGTCGACCGTTCTCTGTCTTCTTTGCATCGACGCAACGAATTCCTACCACGTACATGTATACTTCCGTTGCTGTTTCGTCCGATGTGCTGTCGCATGCAGAGATTGCTCTTGGTTGTCCACGAAGACCCTTTGGAATTTGGGAACAGTGTAATTTCGTGGTGGTTCGATCGAACACGTGCACCGAATTATGGAAGAAGGAGAGAAATATTTAAAAAATTCTTAATTAAATATATTGACGTATTTCGAATGAAACAAAAGAGTATTTGTATGGCGGAAGTTCTAAAAAGCGTAGATAATTTATTACTAGAAATTTCAACGTGAAAAGTTGCGAAAAGACCAATGTTCAACACCATGGAATTAAGAATGATGAAAAGACGAGTTTAGATTTTTCAGTGTCAGGTGGTTTCCGTTTCTATATACGGCGCAGAATTTAATCACAATTCGCGACACAATCATCGATTCTTTTTTTTAAATAAATCGCAACACGGATACTGCTGATCATTTCTGTGCAATTTACTTCATTCAACTGTGCTCAAGCAACAAGATTGTCTACGAAAGCTTGTGCAGTATTCAAAAGAGAAACTCATCGCGACAATAATTAGTGCTGCGTGCAAAGCCACACGCAATTGTCTTCGAGTAAGATTAAGTAAAGGATCCTAAACAGAATTCTCTTCGAGCCGCGATTAGGGGATGTAAAGGAGGGAACAATTCCAGACGCAGGGGTTAGATTAAAAATCGATGTAAGTAATATATTTTCATATTTACAAGGACTTTTAGTTGTAAGTGGAATAAATCGGATAGTTGAATATATGGATGTATGTATACATATTAATGTGTTGCGCTTGTAAAAATATAAAGTGCGTTTTTTCAAAACGTATTTATTCCATCGACGCGGAGAACGAGAATTCATTCGAAAATAGAGGGGGGGGGGAAGAAAGAGGGACGAATTTTCTCCCATCTTTGATTCCCTTAACGAGAAACGTTCGAGCAACGTACCAGTCTCGAGTGCAACATCGGAGAGGAAGGAATAGAACGTCGTCCCACTGTGGAACGCGGAAAGAAAGGAGGAACGAAAAATAAACAACAATTTCTCTTCGACGAAACGAGTACATTTTGAAAGAACGCCACGAATAGGTATGCTTTCACTGAAAGCGAGTAAATCCCAAGAACTTCGTTTCGTTCCTCGATCGCAGTGCCGCTACAACATTATTTTATGTCGTTTCCCATCTCTCAACCACCATTCTCCCCTGGCAGAGCGAGTTTTCAATTCTCCAGAATTTCCTATCGTTCCTCGATCCCGAACCACTATAAACATTACTTTTCGCCCGTTTCCTCGTATACTACCACCGACACACCCCTTCAGCAAAGTGCCGGTTCGCGGAGACATTCCCCCCGAATTTTATTCACCATGAAACGAAGTTAGTGTTCCATATCTTTTACAATTTCGTAACGAAACAACGTCTCGCGAATCGAGAAGTATACAACTTTGTTCACCCAAACGGATCCTTAGCGCGCTAGTCCGCCCAGCGAAAAGTTCCGTTTTATCTTCGCAGCTATCGGCAAGGCACGTAGTGAAGTTAGGACGAGCAATATAAAAACGTTTCAACGGAGACAGGGACGAGGAATCGCGTTCGTCGCTTCAATTATCGCGCCAGTTCCATCCCCCTCAACGCTTGACTCGGCACTCCGGGTGGTAGCGCCGCCGGTTCTCCACCCCTCGCTTCTGGATCGTTGCTGGCCGCCTCGGAAGCCTTGAATCTCTTGTACTTTCCTGAAATAATGTCGTTTAGACGTGACACCTTGCGAGGAAACGAACACTTTTAATAAAAGGTCGGTACAAACGAAAGGATTGTTCGCCCTTCCCTGGCATCACGAAATTGAAATAAACGAATTCAGAACGACATATTTCCCCCTCCAGCGTTCCCATTAATTAATCTTCAGATTGAAGAAATGTAACTCGTCGTTTCTCGTTAACAAATGGATAGCCCGTTTGAACCGAGAACGAGGCTAAGTGGCGATTTATTATACGTACACGAATTCGACCGATATCCGGGACGAACAATCGAGTCGATTCTGGTTCGATGATTAATATTACTTACTCGCTAAACGGACCAGAGTAACGCCCCACCAAATACTCCAGCCCCATCCAACCAGGCAGAATAGAACGGTGAATAATTGACCCACCCCAACCAAAAGGTTCACCACGAACGCGCCCAGCCTCGATTTCAATCCGGCCACCGGTGAGAATCTTGGTTGACCAGCGCACAGATTGAAGATACCGCTCCAAACGGTGCCTGAAATTGGAAATCATGTTTCAGCCGTAATGTCCGACGTTCCTGCATTGTTTCTCTTATTTTAGCCGAGAGTTTCAGTTGCTTCGTTTACCAGATCCGGGCAGTAGAACGTTCCACACGAGACAAAACCATGCAAGAGGAACTGGTAAACACGGAATAGCGCCACGCATTAAAGAATTATGTTCCACTAGGACGTCCGGTATCTTAGCTTTTGGCTCCTGTTATCGAGGGAAATAAATTTTTTTGAAATTAGATCGAGGTAAATTGATTCCTGTTCTCCTTCGCGTCGTTACATTTGTCACATTTTCATCGTGTTTTACACATTTTTCACATATTCTTACCTCCGATAGTGGGGGCGGTGCTACGCTGGTAAGACTGTGCTTGGCACGTACGTTTCTTGTGCGTTCCGCGTCATTGTTTCGATTGCATTTGCATCTGTCGAACAATCGGCGGCAAATGGTGCCGAATCTTCTTTCTGGAGGACAACAAACGGAAGCTTCCGCAGGGGCAACCCTCGATCTTTTTGAGCAACATTTCAGTTCGCTTAGTCGTTTGCACCTGAAGCCAGTGAAAAATCATTTTGAAATATTGTTATTGAAATTAACGAGATTCGGAACGAAACGAAATGTTCACTTCTGGAACGGTATCAAATTTAAATTAATTTAAATTTAATTTCCGTGAAGGAAAAGCTCGGCTTTCCAACGAATGTGTGTACCTGCATCTGTTCTTGAATTTAGGCCAGCAACCAGGTGGCACGTTGTCCGTGGCGGGCGGCTGCACGTTCCTGTCCACCAGCGCAGTAGCTTTAGCCTGTTTGGTGGGCCAGGTGAACCCTTTAAGATCAGTACGACAGGTCAGACACCTCATACTTGGACAACCTGCGCAGCAACGGCTCAAGGATTTCTTCCACCGCGTGAAAAGCTTATCAGGTGCTTGCTCGGCGACGCCGTTCGCTGTTGCCAGTACCCTGTAATAAAAAGGTGGCCACGCCCGTGCTATTAGCATTATTAAAAAGGCTTGCTGGGTCGAATCGCCGCGAGAAAACAGCCTTCGACGTGGATTAAGAAAGGAAAACATGACAGGCGACGACGAAGTGTGACGCGTTCAAAGGAACCCTGCCGACTGTTCTTTCGAGGCACCAGTGGGTGAATTCTTCAAGGACGCTGTGCTGGCGTATTTGCGTCGTAGTAAAGATGATTTTCTAAGACGGAGACGGTAATTGAAGAATTGGTTGTTCGATCTTTGCGTTAGAAAAACCTTTGGTATTAATCGATTCCGAATGATTCTAATAAATAATTCGTCGATACTGGACCACTTTTTATGGGGTACAATTTACATGAATATTCTATATATCGCACTAATTCTGTAAACGTTCACAGTCATATCGTTTTTACAGTGCGCGCGTAAAAGAATTCATTCCTTGGAAAGTAATGAAACAGTAGTTCGAGTATACCATTCGTCAGGCGGCGAGCGGTCTCCAGTGATCGTGCCCCGCATTGGTCAGACGCTATCGTGCGTTACGTATAGTTCGCGCTCCAAGTATGTACACCGCGATTCCCTCGAACTTCAATTAATACTATACAGTTTAAAAGATACCCATAAATACTTCCAACACTGCCGCCCCCCCTACGAATACCTCATCGAAGCATAAATATTCCAGGTATTTTCTCCCCTAGTCGAACAACGCGACACTCTGATCGATTCACCCCTGCCACTCGACCCGCCAACTCGCTCTCAAAATTAACACTACAAGGTATTATCACATTGTACACAAGGTGCTCAGCTGGAAACACACAAGATACGCCACATCGAGGATTCCTATCGATCGACGGAGGAGCAACGTGCGCCGAATTCCCACGTGTTGCCGGAAGCACCCACCCTTTCCTTTATCAGTTGTCATCCAAGCCAACCCCCACGCCTCCATCCCTTAAACGGACAGTTGAACGTTCGCGAATAAAAACCTTGCCTCACCTGCTGTCCGTGATATCTACGGAATCGTCCAGATCGGTGGATCGACCTGGCGACGAACGGTCAAGCGGAAACGCCGCGATTCACCGTGAACGGAAGCCGAGATGGACGAAGATGTTCCCGAGGACGCGGATCGATTCGCAAGGGAACAGTGGTCGCGCGTACAAATCGTACGGTTCTCCGCGCTTTCGCCAGCGAGCGAGCATCGCGGCTCGGCCCGTGTGTCGCACAAGGATTGCAGGTGCCGCAGTCCTCGGGGGTTGGCTCGGACCTCGGCGTGGCGAAGGGCGGCGAAGCAAAGGGGGGTGGACGACCAAGCTGCCGGCCAGCGGGTCGGTCACGCGAAGATTTTCTCCTTCGGCCGCCTACATTGCACGTAGGAGGCGGACGGTATACGGGGCTTCCTTTGGTTCGCCGCGAAATCGATACCGGGCACCGGTGAAGTTCTTTACCTCAACACAGACGGTTTTTCAAGGCGTTCACGCGTCAACTGTACAGGTGCCCCTCCGCGCGTTTGGATTTTTCCTTTCCTGCGCTTGGCGTTCTCGCGGATCGATCTGAGTCGTGCGATTTTTTGTCGGCCCTCTTTTGATCATGTTACGCGATCGTTGTCGAGTTCCTTCGAGTGGACAATTCTTTTTTTATTCGACTGCCGTTTGATAATTATTCGGTTTTTTTTTCTTGTATTTCTTTATTCGACTGCTCGGTCGACAGTCTATCACGGAATGGACTATTTTAGCACGAGCAGTGATACTTATACGCTATGTACAATAATTCGTGCAATTATTTTGCGTGACTGACCGACTCGGAGTAAATTTTGTTCTTTCTCATTTTTACTACATACATGGCTTTCGATCCTCCGATTTAGTTGGAGTAGACTATGGAGGGAGGGGAGATTGCGCCATGATGAAGAATCTCAATTTGAAAAAGCAACCGCTAAATGGAAAATGGAAAGGCTGGGAAGCGACGGGACTTCCGAACGACGTGGAAACCCGGTGCTCGGAACCGTAACGAACGTTTCAATGGCGCAAACTTTTTTGTTCTTAATTGCGTTCACTTCGGCTAACGAGTTACCCTTGCGAAATATGCGTGCTGGTGTCGTTTCACTCGCGAGACGCTGAAGAATTGGTGGCGAACTTTCTCTCTCGGCACGCTTCTTTAAAACTATCATGGCAATCGTGCCTTTCCCGGAATCGCCTCGACTCTCACGAAAAGGTGACGCGAAACAAGATTTTCCTTACGTCATCGGAGGGAATCTTTCTGTCAAATAAACGACACGGACTGCAAATATATTATGTTCGACAAATTTTCGACGCGTAAGTGAAGTACGTATTTTCGAATTCCATGAAATCTTGACAATATGTGCATTGCTTCAGTTCTTATCCTTTACGGTTATAGTTTCTTTTTTTATAGTCAATAGCAGACCCTTGGGGAAAAACGACATCCGCGCAGTCGTGAAAGTAAAACGAATGATAACAGCGTTTCGCAATGCTGTCGTACGACAGCGACGCAAGAAAACATGTCATTATGCAGTGCAGAAAATTATGCGAAACGTGGTGTAACGCTGTCCTGCGCGGGTTGATATACTGCGCCGTGGATCGCGTGGCGCCATGGAAATTGTACACATTACAACGTCCACCGCGTCGATTTTTTCCGCTGTTTTTTGAAAAACACGGGGTCCCGGTTGGGCTCTCGGTTTCGTCCCACAAAATCAGCGCTCTGACGATACGAGGTAACTCGTGTACACGGATGTGAAATAGATCGTCGGCGAGCGGCGCGTTAAACAGAACCATTAAAACTTGGCGGAGCATCGCGCTGGAAGTTCGTACCGTGGCCGTGCTATGATTTTCACGGCGATTATGGCAACGAAGCCGCCAAAATCGTGCAGTTAAAAGTTTACACGGTGCGCCAACCGGGCGTCATTAACCCCCGGGGAGCGGGGCAACTTTCAACGATACGATTACCTTGCTACTACTTTCACTTGCTCAGGTGCAGAAAACGGTCGGCGATGCCAAACGGAACGAACGATTGCCAATTACTTTGCCATGGGTAGAGTCGAATTTGCCGATGTTCTATTTCGTACACGTTTGACGATTATAATAATTAAAGATGTATGCGCAGTGATTACGGATAAACGGACGGTATTCTGTTTAAAGTATCTCGTGCTATTAGCTTTAATGGTACAACAAATATTTTATATGCGTGTAACTTTTTGTAATTTAAATAGGTTCATATGCTTTCTAACTTTTTATTTTATGTAGTCGACGGGCGATCTCGCCTCGTACATTGTATGTACCGGAACGGCTTTGCGGTCCAGGTTAAAAGGCCTGCCGCGGAGTTCGAGGAAGCGATCGTGGCGTCGCGTTGCCACGACGCACGCAGAGATTGCGAGAACGTGTCGTTTTTAGGCAGTTAGCCTTTGGCAGCCAAGGAGACCACAGTATCACGAATAAACTATCATTTATTGTTACGAATTAGTAGTTTTTTTGAAGCACCTGACATAACTTCCGACCCGCCCCTCCTACATTTATGACAATTTTAGTTTGGGGTGTAAATGGTCGTCGATATTTTTATATCGTTAAGCACACATTTTTCTTTCTCGCACGAACCGTTTGATTTATTTTAATTTAATTAGTATTCTTTTCTTTGAATTAATTTGGTGTCCCTAAACATTTCGTAAAGTCCAAGTGCTAACTTTCTCTTTTGCAATCGCATGTTTAGCTAGGGTAGGCGGTTCACGGTACCGCGGTTAAAGTAATTACACCACAAATTACAAATTGAATTAAAGGTAAGAGGAGAGGCAGCAAGTGAAACGCTCTGTTTAATTACTGGTCTTCTTTATGAAATTTTCGCAACCACGAATCAGGTAGCTAATTCGTTTTCATCGTGGGAGTAAGAAAAATGTAATAATAATGTAAGCATAATAATAATGCGCATAAGAAATGACTAACTTGCTACGCGAATAGCACTTAAAAGCTTGCGAGAAATGCCCCGCTGCTTACCGATTACGTGGAACAATAAAAGGCCCCAATATTTTCATCCAGATCGGTATTCATCGTGGTATGTTAATTTTAACTTACGTGACCGCCGTTTGACTCGGTAGTGGGGCGAATTAACATAAACAAGGGCTAAAACCTAATCGCATTGCAAATTCTGGTAAATAATCGATGACTCTGCGGTCTCACGTACGAACGTTCCTTTTCATTCATTTTTCACGCGTCGTAGAATCTTTTGATGGATAGCGGTTATCACGATTCAAAAATTATTTCCTCCAAACATTTTTCGACAGCTGCTGGAGGGTTAAAATGGGGACAAGTTAAACGACAGCGTGTACGTAGCAGTGACATTTGTTTCTCCGGATTTTTCATATTTATAAATACACCACTGCTGCCTAATACTTTTACGTCACGTTGCGGATACCGTGACGTTCTTATCGGCGCGTTATCGCCACGCAGCCTTTTTTGGAACGAATATTTGTGGTAGATATATAAATTATACGATTCTCTTTTAATTGAAGCACGTGCAATAATTTTTTTTTTGCGTACGTTTTAGCCGAATTTATCGTCGTATTGTTTATTGTTATTTGTACTTTCGAGTAACGAATAAACAAGCTGCATAATGTGCGAACGAAATCTGGCCTCCGAGTGGAAAGAACCCCTTATCGATAACGATCTACGTAATTAAAAGGCTAACAATTTTTTCTCGATTAGCTCCCCGTTGATCGGTGGTAGTAAACCTGCTCGACCTAATTATTGTATCGAGTCCCGAATTACAATACAAAAGTCACATTGACCTAGTTCAGTCAAACTTACATCACTTCGAATTGCCTCGGTTCCCACCGACTTCCCAACAATAGACCAAAATATTTCATTTAATAAATATTCCCGTATTATTACACTTTGGTACAAGTGAATGAAACAATTACGCCTTCCGCATAAGCCAGCGGTGACAATTCTGTACGCGATTTGTTCAAAATCATTTTCCAATAAATATTACAACCAACTAAAAAAAAAAATCCGGCATCAACAACAAACAATACAAATCACAAATGCTATACACATGTTCTGCCACATTTGACTCACCCTTCGCATGCTCTCCCGAAACGCAATCTACACCAATCCAAAATCATCCACAAGCTTTTCCAATTAAACTATCACTCTCGGCCAATCCAAACGGCAGCCCCGCGTCAACACCAATTGGAGCAATTAACAAATAAAGAATCTGGTTAAACGGTACCGTGAATGTCCACGGACTGACGTCAATGTCGCGCGAAACTAGGCCAAACACGAAGGGCTAGTTCATCCCTCGCGCTTTCAACCCTGTCACGCGACTCTTTATTCCAGTATTCCCCACCGATTACCACGGATTCAAAAATCGCGACGCGAATCACGCGTGTCGCGGGAACAACGAACGCCCGGATGGAGGAACCGTGTCGACGAAGAAACGCGCCGAGTCAAAAGAGGGCGGCAGCTTTTAGTAAAATACACGAGGGTGGCCCGTACTCGACCTTGGCCGCACGCGATGCTGACGACTCGTCGGTCACTCCGCGTAGCCGCTTTAAGTCGATTTTTGGTTATCCCCGTCCTGTGCACACGTGCATCCACGCTACGTACATACGTGTGTCTGGACGCGGGTGAATTAACCACCACGAGTATCTGACATTATGTAGATAACCGGATGCCGGGTGGCCGCGGTCATTCGTCAAACGACAACGCCTCTTGGCTCGACTTAGTCGAAGTTAGCACGCTGTTTTCATTTCTTTGACGGTCGTTTTAATGGTGGAATCGGTGGAATTATAGGGGAAATAATTGCCCCGTGCCGGTAGTAAACGTTCGCGGGGGTTGTTGCGTTGAAAATAATTTTGTCTCGATTTTAAGTTAATTGTTCTTTTTTTTTTGATACAATGCAGAGATATATTTTCAGCAGCAAGGCGGAGGGAAACGTGTGGATTGTAGAAGGGGAGTTGGTTGGAAGCTGGTGGCTGCAAGCGGAAATTGCACGTGGCTTATTAAATGGGCGTTCCAGGTGCGCGCATGTGTTGTCGTCGCGCTAATTCGCAATTAGGCGAATCGTGTGCGGTTGCTCCGGCAGCGCAAAACGTTTTCCCCTTCAGCTTGTCGGACACTGTATTATGTGTAAGTGTGCAGAGTTGTAACTGCTGTTTTAGTTTGTGTTTTTTTTTCTTTGTAGGCGCAGAAATGTTTTAGTAAAGGAAAAATTGTATGGAAAAGAAACATTTCATTTATTTATTTAGGAAGTTCTTTGTGCGAATTTTACAATATTGGCTCCTTTCATCGAATACCAACAATATCCAGCATAAAATATTCACCGCGTTTCCCCTATATTTCATTTTTTCTGCGAACCAAAGTGTCCTTCCAAGTACGTCGTGAATAATCACGCTGAAGTAATTAAGTGCAGTATGCCATGTTGCATTACTTTGCATTTTAAAAGAGATACGAAAGGGGAGCGTTTAACAACGCAATCGCCCATGGTCGTTTAAACGTTTTCTAAATAAATATAAGCCGTTCGTCGAAGCTTCGAACTGACGTGAAATAATAAATGAATAACTTTGACTTGTCAGTTGTTCAATGAAACTGTCACACCCTTAATAAATTAAATGACCATAGGTTTCCCCTAAATAGCATTCCTTCGCACAAATATCGTTGCGTTACTTTCGCATCGTGTGTGCTGAATTTAATAAAGTAACCAGCCCATTGAAAATCGAACACCGTAGAAAAATGTCACGCATAATTTCACTTCCAAGAATTTCCCTTCGAAATATCGCGTGTACAAGCGTCACGCCCAAGGAAACGCTACATCGTGGCGTTATTTACGGGATCGGGTCTCCTTGGCGGAGCGGCGGAATCTCAGTGATTTTGACGAACTCGAAAAGAATGCCCGTGTAAAATACGCAGACCGTGTACACGTGAATCGTTGGGAATCGCAACGGGCGCAAATAAATTTCTATCGTAAACAACGCGAAAAGGGAAACGCGAGAGGAACGCGCGGTACCAGTCGCGGAAATAAAACAAAAGGACAGGTGAATGGATTTCCAACGGGAAATAAAACGAAGGAGAATCGATCGCCAGAGCCGGCATGCGTTTACGTCCAACAGGCCGGAAATGGTGCGCACGTGTAACAGTGTTTTTTAGCGGAATTCCGTACACTGAGTGCACGATCGACTAATAATAGACGTGATAATATTTGCTCATCCCATGTACGCACAGTGTTCCCCTCTCCGAGCGAACGATTCCGCGCGTCGTACATTTCGCGGAGATTATTTTCAGTGTACCGGAGATTGGGAGTTTTCCTGTTATTTCGATTTACCCGACGGAGGGACAGAAAGATCGACTGGATCGGCCGCGATGAAGAATTGACTCGCAGCGAGAAGGGTTGTTTTAATGTAATTAAAGCTCACCAGTGACGAAATTAATTTCCGCCGAGATGACGAGTTGGGGATCAATGATAACCGTCGTGGGAATCAATATTACCTTGTTATTATCAGATTTATCTTCTCGATTAACCCTTTCGTCTGTCACGCTAAGGATATTCATTTTTATTGACTGTGCGCAATTCTTGTAGTATATTTGAAACCTATAAGAACAACTGGCAGGGCTTCGGACGCTTACGTAAATAAGTTAGTGGCATCGTTGTAATTCAGTTTGAGTGCTCCGATTCGTCGTTTTTGGAGAATCGAGTACATTAAACGGGCAATGAATTATTCAATCGAACGTTTTCACGGGAGGATCCATCGCAATTCCGTCTCGCACGATCTAGTTTGAAAAGACGTTTCAGTGTTCGTTCGCGATTATACGCAGCATCGTCACGCTATTGCAGTTCTCTGAGTCACTTTTAACGCGGCGGGCTGTAATAAAATCTCGCGAAACGATTACGGTACGCGTGGGGTCTGCCGCGTAAAAAGAATTTAATCTCGTTATAATCGCCCGAATAACGGACTGTCCGGAGCTGCGAAAATGATAAATTAATTGTATACTGCTTCGTTGTCAAATCGTTTCGACATTATACGCAAACAGAGTGGATATCGATAAACGGGGAAAAAGGAATGGCGAGATATATATTGGCTCCGACAACGTTATCGGTGTCGAGCGCTGCATTCGATTTCTGCTGAATATATAAGTGTCGCACGCAGATATTTCGAATACTGTTTTTCCAATGAAAAGCATAAAAGTGGCTGCACGTCGATGTTTCATTCATTCCTGGTGCTTGTCGGGTAGTACAATTTTATCACGCTTTTATTGTATCTCGATGTCAGTTTCAGAGGCGATATTTTACGGGAAATAATTTGCAATGCGCCACGACGTTTCATTGTTGACTCAATAATACCCAATACATTGTTATACCAGAAGTATAAGGCATGCGAGGAACGAACTCAAATCAATTTGAGCTCGTTGAATCAACGATTGGGTAAAGAGCTTTCTGTCGAGCAAAAATAAAGGAATTGTAGTATCACGGTTAAGGGGCATGAACGATGGACACGGTTTAAAACTATCTCGCGCCTTGGACATTCTTCGTTTTTTCACCCCTTCTTCTTTCTCCCTTCAGCCACCGGTTCGAGTTAATTAGCGACGGTCGTATAACGAGGCGATACGAAATTCTGATTTATAATCCCCTTGAGCCAGGCCGTGGCGATGTAAATCTCCATCGGATCGATAAACCTAGCTCGGTTGCATCGACCACTTGCAAGGGTTGTGCTTTATAACTGAACGGGGTGAAGGAACTCGGTGGATCTTACGCGATGGGCCAAGATTTCAGCGCGGCACTGTTGTCTACGTTATTGTACGCAAGAGAATCGCCGTTTGTAGAATGAAGTAATTTTTTGTTCCGTCTATGATTAACTCTTTAACAATATTTCTCAAACTATACTTTCTTTACGAATATCGAATGTGAAATGAAATTCATTGCGATTCGTTGCGAAATACCAGACTGAAAATGAACACAATCGAGGTACATATCTACGTTATCTAAAGAAACGATTACGTTCAACCCTACCTGCGACCGTACACATTTACCTTAACCCACATTACCCCCAGAATTTATACCCACAGAACGATTAATTCTCGCTCAGAGAAAGCACAGTTGATCGCAAGTGGATTATAGGGGTAGCTGCGTGCCTGAAGACGCAACGACGAATAACTGCGCAGTAATGTAGCCGTTCAGTGATCGTCGTCGCGATAACCGATACATGATAAAGCTTCGCCGACTCGCGACGCCGATGTTTCCCAAGAAATCTTCGTTGGTTCGCCGAGTTTGACTGCGGCGCAAGCATGGAAATTGATAATGGGGAGGCACGCGGGCAATTTCGTAGAAAAATAGGCCTCGATGCCCGCGGGGCAAGCGAGCACAATTTGTTTGGAAGAAGCATTTTAGGGATGCATAACTCGGCTGCCGGAAGCCGCCGGTGATTCTTTTCGTTGCCGGCCCGCGACCCGTCACGAAAGTGATTCGTTTTAATTGAGAATGATGCTTCACTCTCGTGTCAAGCGGAGCCATTGCGCTTATAATTCGATTTTTCGATCCGACGAGTCCGCCGTGTTCGTAACACGCGCAACCTTCTGCATACCTGCCGCGTGTCCTTTAAATACACATCGGATCCACGAGCGATTTATTGTCACTTCCGACGGCATAAATAGTTCCCAGCCCGCTGTGAATCTTTCTAGATTAATATCTGCCGACGCCGGTATAAATATGATTCCGTGAGATTTTGGAATTACCGGGAACGGTTCACTTGGAATATTATTCTCACGATTTTCGATGAGAGAAAAGAAATTGTGTCAGCCCCGAAGTAATTAATGCGAGTACGTTTAATTAATTAAACCTGAAATCCCAGCTGTACAAGAGTTCCTCCCCGACTGTCCATTGTATGATACCAGACGTTCCTTGCCGAAACGAAAGTAATACAATCGAAAAGCTTGAAACCCAAGTTAAAAATCGGACCTTTTCACGAAACACGTACAACCAGTTTGCCGCACAAAAGGTAAGGTGCAACGGATAATAATAAATATACTCACGCTGGTTCGCCGTTTTGCTCCAGGTGCACAACGTTCCCACTCAATGTCTCGATCTCCTGCGGCCGTTTCACCACGTGCATACCGGTTTTCTCCCTCGGCGAGGAAACACCCTTTACAGTATCCAAGCTAACCCCCGTGTCTGTAGACCGTACGCTCTCGATCGAGTCGACAGACACCCCCGCGGACGATTTCATCGACGCGCCACTACCCTGATTATTTGTTCGCGTTTTCACCACGCCGCTGTTCACGTTCTTCGAACCGTTGCTCACTGCACCAACCGCGCCGGACACGTTGTTCGCCCTCGGGACGGTTCTCGTTTGGTCGGAAACCGAAGTGTTTCGCACGTTCACGGTGGTTACATTCGTGACTACCCTCGTCGCAGACTCATCGGCGGACTTCGACGCCGTTTTCGTCGCCCCCTGTTTCGCCGAAGCGGCCACGTTGGACGACATCGCCGTTTGATCTTCCACGCCCGGCGAATTTTTCGTGGACTCCTTCGCGGCTTCACCTTCGCCGGTTTTGGCCGAATTGGTCGTCGGCGCTGCTTGGAACGGGGTCGATCCCTCGATCCTCGGATCGTTGGGTTTAGGGTTCTTCGCGTTCTGATCGCTCGTTGCGTTCTGATTTTTGTTCGAACGCTGTGTCGCCGAGCCGGCATTATTCGAGACGATGTTCCCTTTACCCGCGCCCTTTATTGGTTGACCGGTACTATTGTTCTTCGAATGACCGGTGGCCGTGTCGGCTGGAACAGGGGAATCGGTTCTGTTCTCCGTTCCACCTTTCGTTCTATTCTGATTGCTGTTAGGCTTGTTCGATTTCCAGGTCTGCGATTGCGTCTGACGATGATCGTCGCCGTTGACAATTTGGGAATTCTGCATCTGTCCGTGGGCGCACTCGTCGTTCGTCGAGTTGGAGGTGTTGCTGTTGGAAAGATCTTGTTGCTGACCCTTCGACTTCTCCGAGTAATTTCTCTTATCGGAATGATCGTTGCCCAAGAGAAGCGCATTGGCGTCTATGTGCAACGGTTGCACGGCCGTCGTTGCCGTTGTATTTACAACGCTGGACGTCCCCGTAGCGCCGGTTGCCTGCTTCAGAAGATCTATCAGATCCAGATCGCCGGACCGATCGCTGCCAGAATTTTTCTCGCCCGTCGTCGGTCCCTTCGATCCCGCTTCAGACTGCTTGCCGCTTAGACCGGACTCGTTCGTCTGCTCTTTATTATTGCGAACATCCCTGGACCCCTTGTCGAGCATCTTCTTACTTTTCTCGTTAGGCTGATTGGTTATCGTGATGAACCTGGCCGGGTTCAAGGTATTGGTGCTGGCCCTGGTCGTTTTCAATGGAATCTTCGACGGTGACGCGAGCTTCTCCTTGCTCGCCGTTCTTCCAGAAACCGAGGAACCCCTCTCCTGGTTTTGTTTCTTCGCGTTCCAGGCATTCTGCGACGGGGACGCGGCGAATTTTTGCTGCTTCAACGGCGACGACCTCCTGGTTTCCTTCTGACGGTCCCTTTTAGCGAACTGCGGCGTTCTTTCCGGCTTCGTTGGGGTTCCTTGGATCGGGGAGAGCTTGCTGGTCGTCCTCGCGACCTGACGACGGCTTGCTAGGTTCGCGGTGCTGTTGTTGTTCCCGGTGGCGTTTAAACGGCCCCTGGTGTCTGTCGCGTTCAAACGAATCCGCGAATCCACGCGGCGACCGAGCTTTGGCGATGTAAGACGCTCCGTCGACTTGCCGAGGGACGTCGAACGTTGACGGGTCGGCTGGGGTATCAGGCTTCTCCTTGGACTGCTCTGTTGCGACACTGAAACTGAGGATCGCCAGGCGGAACATAATTTCTGATGATTCGTGTGCGAAAAGAAATGGTCGCGGTTAGTGAAAGAATGCATCACCCATAGCCCTTCGCCGCGGCCACCGCGAAATTCTTGAATTGTCTACACTGTTCAGCATTTACCGCTTACTGTCCATTTATTCATTTTCATTTACACGACTCGCTCGACTCAAATAATAAGCGCACGGCAAATAAACGAGCAGAATATTTCACTAAACATTGGACAACCTTCGGATAGCCGGCACGCGTTTAATCCTTACCTCGACGATCGCATCTGTTCCGCCTGCGAGACTCCCAATTCTCCGGCGACTGTGGCCTGGACTTCGAACGAGGCGGTGGTCCCTTGAAGCCTCGTCCACGAAAGGGCGACACTCTGCCGGTGGCCAACGTTGGCGACGGACTCCTCACCTCCGGCGATACGGGTGCCGCATCTGCGATGATCACGAAGCTGGACCGTCGATGCGCCCTCGAGGACGACGTGGAGGAGGGAGCGATCTTGTATGGTTCCGGTGCACACGGCGGCGGTGGTGGTATCGACGTGGGTGACAGGTAATTCCCGTCGGGCGCCGCGAGCACCCTGAACGGAGGCGGTCGTTGAGCATGGCCGTCGTCGAGCCGCCTCATCCTTTCGAGGCCCCGAAGCTGCAACGCGAAAATAAACTGCGATCAGATATGACTAGCCCGCACTTTGCACTCCGTTCTCGCCGTTCTTTTTCATCTACGGTAGCTCTTATCGTAAATTGCATTTGAACGACGACGAGAAGTATTGTATGTTTCGGTGGTAATTAACTCCGGAACTTTTGTTTTGTTTCAATGCTAAGTCGCGTTAAAATAAAATTGATGGGAATGTTTGGATCGATTCGTTGGTTCGTTGAAGTTGGTGACACTTCGATGACCGGGAACAGTTAAATTGCCGGACGCGATTGGCAAGACGATTTTATAGACGCATCGAGGCGTTATTTTAAAGCTTGATTCCGCCGCACTGATCGCGAAAATATTGAACAGATATGAAAGTTGGTAAATTACAGGCAACGGGAACAGAAGAACGCGAGACGTCGAGCTGCCCTCAGCTGCGGGACACTGCAAAATGAGCTACCAAATTCATCCACGTTGTTGCTACCTCCCTATCTGCCCTACTCTACCGTAGGTACCTCGGAATTGTCCGCGCTTTTCTTCTCCGCCTTTTGTCCACGCGCCACGGACACTATTTGCTTAACTATGATTCACGGCAACTCCAAACGGGCCAACGTGCGCGAACGTTGTTTTCATTCTCAGCCTTATAATTCCGGCCAGGATAATATTTGCCATGATACCCCGCTATCGTTGGTCGGCTGACGCAGCCCAAACTTTCTAGTCCCTTTTACTTTGATAAACTCGTCCCTGCCCGATGAAAGTTCCACACAATGTTGACCACGCTAATAACACGCCTGGGACGCGTTAACAACCGCTACCTGACATAATAATAGCCCGACAGCTCGGTGCACGAGGATTTCCCAGCGCTAAATACTTGGACAGTGATAATAGCCGTTTGAGCGTTGCTCAACTTGCACGGAAAAGGGCACAGTACCTCGAGTCCTTCATGCAGACGACCAGGATGCGGAAGACGCCAAGATCCGTTGTCGCTCTCACCTGAAAAATACAGGAACACCGTATAAAATCACCGGCCGACTGGATGCTCGTAATTGTACGGCGAAACTGTACGGTTCGTTAAAATATCTATTTCATAAAGATCGCTCGCCATCGTGTGATCATTGTCAAGCAAAGGAAAACAAAATCCGGTGGTCCGTAATAATTATGCTTAATTCTAGGATTGAAATTAAATCTTCCCGATCGCCGTCGAGAACAAGCAACGTCGCAGAGGCCCCTTCTTTCGTCATTAACAATCGCCAACGAGCGTGCTAATCGAATCGCGGTTCGTTCCCCTCCGGATTCTGCACGGTCACGCCAGAATAAAACTCCAACTCCGGTCCACCGGAAGTCCGGGCAAAAAACCTTCCCCCGAAATATTCAGCGAGTTCGTTTCCTCGTAACAAGCGTGGGAGTAACGCTTGGGGCTCTCCACGCGACTCGGATCTTCCTCTTCGTTTCCTCGCGACGTTTGTCGCTCGACGGATCAGATTCGTGGCCAGTCCGAGCAATTAGCGAGGCAGCATGCTACGTCCGTGATTATTCGTTGACGGTTGCAATTATTCACTCTGGTTGTAGCGGGTCTCGTTGAACGGACGATAGCCTCGACGCGTTTTATTCACGCTCTCATAGGCGAGAATGCTCGACTCGATCGCTTCGGTCTCGCTGGATGCTTTATGCTTGTTACCGTGATACCGTGACGCTGCTGAACTACATTTTCTATATGCTATCCTGCACTTGGTTCGGTAGTCTATTTTTCTCATATTTTTTTAAATATTTTTATATGCACATGTACTGTATACCTTGCTGGTGATTAATGGTGCGAGGGAGATCAACGGCGTCACGGGATGACGCACCTTTGCGGTGGAGCATTTTTCGTCGTTGCGTACTTAGACTCGGGGACCATAGACCTCTTTTGTTTGCCGAGGAGAAAGAATTTTTCGAAAGAATTTCTTCGAGATATATGTCTCCCTTTTTTTTTGTGCCGATGCGTTTTCGTTGTCGAGCACCCTCTTATCTTAATGAGTTCTGCTCTTTTCCTCGCAGGTACATTGTAGTTTACAAAGATTGCATGCGTATCCGTAGTTCTTATCTTACGTTTCAAAGAATGAATTTCAGAGGTTCCTGTTTCTGCTTCTGGAAATCTGATTCGTAACGAGGTTTCTTATTTATCTAGTATGCCACTGGATATGAAGTAGGAGAAACGTCTGCCAAATAACGCTGACCGTGAAATGCCGATTTTAACGCGAACGCGTTACATTTCTTGACGCAGATAATTCGGATCGAAGTGGATGGAAAAAAAACATCGGGCCAGCGGAATTTTTACACGATTTCTCTGCCGCCACATTTCTCCCATTCATTTCTTTGCTACTATCCGTACTAAATGAACGCCCTGTGCATTAGCCACCTCGTGAACCGAAATGACTCATTCACGCTGACCCTTCATCCGTGAGCGCAAAGTTCACTTTATTGCCATTGCCTTCCCTCCAACCCCCTCTGACCCGTGCAAATATTAAAATTTCGCCCGAGCCACGCTTATCCTCTTACCGATCTCTACCGCGAGAAATATGACTGCCCCGTCAACGGCCAAGGCGATACATTTCGATAACTCCCCGGTTCAAAGATAAAAACGTCCCCGTAATTGCAATACTTAGATTCGAATCGAAATTTATTCGCTCGATCAATTCATTTTAATTCCACTCACACCCGATACCGCGCGCGTCCCCTTTAACTCGATAATAACGTGAAATAAAATCACCGCCGGCAATCGTCACGAAGTATAATTCGGTAATAATCACAGGTGTAACGACGATCCACGCGCCGTCCAGTAACAAAGACACCGATGCACCGTGTCGACGTTCTCCATGGCGGTGGTCTCCAAAGTAGTTGCATCGTGTCCGTGGACATTCCTCGAATCGTCGCGATACACTCTGGTCAGCATGAAGTATTATTGTTGCAAGTGCTGGCGGCGGCCGAAATGTAAGTCACGGTTTACTCGCGTCGGCGACGCGTTGATTTACGACGCCCGCTTGTATCGAATTAAATGTACGGAGCAACCGGGGACGCGATTTGCGAGCTACCGACGCCGCACGATCACGTATTCCGGAGAATTATTGCACGCTTTCTAGAATTCTTCCACCCGCGGATCGTTGAAGCTATCTCCGACCGGCTGATCCTCTTCCACGCTGCGACGTCCGTCGATGTAGAAAGAGACGTGGCAAGAAGAAAAAAAAGCACAGATAAAATCGTCGGTGGTTCGAGATTATTGTGGGATTTTTAACGAGCATTGAGCACGATGAAATATTCAAATCGTCGGACGGACGCAGATGAAGGAATCGTCGGGGCAAAGTGATCGCGTCGTAAAACGCGGCTTGACTGCTCGTGCGGCATTGATGAATAAACCGCGGTGGCTTCCGGTAATTAGGTTGCTGAAATTGTTAATGGAAAATGCGCTGGACGCGTCTTGGCGCACGAATTGAGTCGCGTGTAAAGGCATGAGGAAAGATTCGCGAAACGGTTTAGAAACGGTTTAGAAACGGTTTATCTTGTCTTGTTTTTTCTCCCCCCAGCGTGGATTATATTAAGCGAAATGAAATTAATTGTCCGGTGATCGGTACGGTTAGCTTCTTGCAGATCTTGCTTCTATGAAGATAATACAGCAAGTGTTCCCGTGGGTTACGCGTTGCGTAGCGTTGCGTGGCGTTGCTACGATTCTGGGAATCGTTGGATAAGATTCATTCGTGTCCTTGACCCCGTGAAAAGTGCTCATGAGATACGAACGCGGGGGCACGTGACGTGATCGACGATTTTCCGGGCGCGCTTACGTGCACTCTATCTAATTGCAATAGGGAATCGAAAATACGTAAACGTGGAGTAAACGTTTCAATCCTGTGGAATCGCGGTATGACATTCTATACCGCGGCAATAGAAACCGAGAAGAGAAGAGGAAAAGAAGAGTTCGAACCATCAAACATCCCCTCAAAAATTACTATTGCCCCGTTTTTCCTTTCGTATTTATCTTTCGGAAGAACCGTTGCGACAAAACCGGTCGGCCAATTGTAATCGAAAATTCGGCGAACAAAAATTCCAAATCACCGTGCAAACGATTTCTTCGTCGACGCGCATACGATTCACCGCTTCGAAGAAGAAGAAAAGAAAATGTAACAGGAGGAAAACAAAGCTTATCAACTTATCGGTAATTACAAAAGCAATTAGCTCTCAGCTTGGTTTCGTCTCGATCCCCCGTCAGCTTTGACTCGCTGACGACCTAACGGGGCCCGTTCGACGAGGCTCGAGTCCAACGTCTCCCGTGATCAGCGTTATAAATAACATATTTAACGGCGATGCTTGAACGGCAACGTGACGGACGTCGCTTTTAATTAGAACGCGGTGCGCAACGATTCGTTCGAGGGGGGGGGGCACCTTCCGCCGTTGTCCACGGTTTTTCTTCCCTCTCGCGTTTATAAGTTTGACGTGCACGTTTATCGGCGGCCGACACAAAAGCGAGATGATAAATCAACGAGGCCGTTAACGAGTATGGAAAATGTTGGAACGGGCTGGCAGCTAGCGGAGATCAACGACCCCGCGTAACACTCCTGTGTAATACCTGTGCATTCGTCGGCCCAAGGAAGTTCCGCGCGGCGTAACAATCATGTAACAGCCGATTATTTCGCGGGGCAGTCGAGCAAGTACCGTCGAATTAATGTTACTCGAGTACGACCCTACGTTTCGTTCTCTTGCGAAAACTGTTGCCCGTGCGTAGAGTGTCGCAATGTTTCGCGGTTGCAAAAAGGTTACGACGGTTTCGCTTTTCTGCACATTGCATGCACGGTGTCCAACTGCGGTCCGAATATGATTTATCGCGAAGATGAACGGGAGAAATTTGGTTTTGCTCGTCGTGGAACGCGCACTGTCTACTCGTCGTACAGTTCAGACATTATTATCGGGTTCGTATTGTTCTGTATCTACTTTGCAATATACGTTAAGCGAGAGACAAATCGCAATCTGAAACGGGAACAAATTTTTTTGCAACTGAGTTGCAACGTGAATTACAATTTCCGAACAATTTTCGTGCGAAGGGAATCGCACGCGATGGCATTATTTTTTATAAAGGACTTACTGGCAGAACATGGTACAAAACCCTTTGTCGCAAGCGCACACCCATGCATCAACTTTCAGACACGATTGATAAATTTCGACTTGGTGCAAATTGCACGTTGCACTTTTACCTCGGCGTTTCCTTTTTATTGCACGGAAACGATTAAACATACACACTTTCCGCCTGCTTTCGAGCCGCAACGAAACCTCTCGCGTGCGGCGTCGTTGCTTTAATTCGAACGGGTCTCACCGGCCAGTAGCAAGCATCGTGTTCCTTGACAATTGTCATCGATCAAAAGCGAAAACACAGACGCGTACATGAATATCGATTCTATGGTACAGTGGACACGTGAAAAAGCGACGCGTTAAACGGCGCAACTGTGTCTGCGCGCCGAGAAATATGCTAATAATAAATAAAGCTCAGGGAAGGTTCACCACGAGATCGGTCCCTCTCTTCAATACTTAAACTTCGATCGATTTCATCGAGCCAGAACGATATTGATTTCCAGTTGAGCAACGAAGGCGAATAGATTTCGATAAAAAAGGAATAACTTAAGCATGATACTTTAAAAAATATGTACTGCGTTATATTTATTAGTAGCTACGTATCGTCCGGTCAAGGAAGAAGGAAATTCCGTAGGAATTTTTCCTGCCCGGCTAAGTGGAGCAGTCGGACTTTTATCGATCTGATTCAAATCTGTCCACGAAGACCGCCACGAGGTAGGCGCGCGAATTTTTCATCTTTCAAGAAGAACCAAAAGCTGCCAAGACAAAACCCACCCGTCGCAATTAAAACCCGCCGATCCGCATGTTCGTTGCGTCCGCGTGTTCTCGAGTCGATTAAACGCATCGATAAACGGGGGAGGGGATAAGGAAACACATTGATGAGGCAACCGCAACAAGTACAGCGACGTGATCGCAACTATTTACAGTGAGTAAGCAACACGAGTCAAGGTCGCCGTTATAATAATCACGCCGACTTAGCCAGCAGATATTATCCAGCTAGACCAGAAAAAAGTTTGACCCATGAAATTTCAAGTACGACCTCGTGCGCCAGTCACGAGAGCGGCTACGCGCCTTTCGAATTCCACCGATCCGTCAGGAAAGCAGTGCAACTCGAAGCAACCACCTCTCGTGAACACACAGGGTGGCCACTCAAAGTCAGCCGGTCGCCAGAATCATCGACGACAATCAACCAGAAGCGGGGGAAAAAGAAAAAGAAGCGTGAGAATAAATTACACCATCCTCGTGCACTCCGTTTCATCCATAAAGTTCACCGTGGTCCTCGAACTGCTTGAAACACTTTCGATCGGCCTTCACTAAACCGATCGCAACGTTGCACACCATTGTTGTTCAATCCCCGCCGGTAGAAATTATTTTTGAAACGTTCCCGAATACCCTCGCAGTCCTCTTGGCCGGCGATAAACATTCCCCGGGATCCAATTTGACGTCCGAAGGAACTTCGGCTATATCGCCCGCACGGAACCAGGTCCGATCAGCGTGTACCAGGTGCGAAAGATCGTCTTACCTGGCAACCAGGTGGACAGCGAAGCGGTGTCGCCGGGCAGGGCGCATTTACGAGGGTGCAAGCCTCGAGGAAGCGTCGTTGGTCGACATCGACGGGCCTCGGCGTCGATTCGCGTCTTCGCGTGAGCACGAACGCGTCCTTACTGCCGCGGGGTTGGCCGGTTCGGTTGTTCGTCGAGAAAGCGAGGGTATATGTATACATACGTGCTGGTCATTCGGGAGGCGCTGGCGCGATGACCAGACGTCGAGGGAACATGGACGATTATCAGACGACCGGTGTCTCGCGTATTTGAGACATCGATTTGCTGGATGGCGGAACGGGAGATTGATTAGGGTTGTGTAGATCGATTGTCGGGAGGAACGTGTACGGCGAGGATTCGGCTGAAATTCCCAGGCAGCTTGCAATTATCCGAGCAGCATTTTTTCTCTTTTTTTCAATTTTAGTCGACGATGTTGTAACAGCCAGCGTTGTAATTGTTAAATGCGTCGTGATATAGGGTGGGCCGATTGAGAGGCGAACTCGTGGGTCTCCAGATTTGTTGGGGATTTGCGGAATGCGCTGGTACGATCGAATTGCGTGTACCCCGAAATAAGAACTAGTGCCGTGCTATCGAATCGGGGATAACGATCGGATAGAAATACCGGAAAATGGGACCGTTCCTCGTTTTCATACACAATATCGATCGGCGAACAAAGTAACCGCTCGTCTCGCCCACGCACCGAATCGCACACACTGCGATAAGTGTTACAACGCTTACGGATAATCAGGTATATCGGTTCGTTTGCGCGTTACACGGGGATATTCTATAGCACGACGAGGCGGGCGAGGCCGTTCATTCATTTGGTCGAGCTAGGTCTACAGGATCCAAATTATTGGAACATTAGCTTGATTGAAGCGAACTGGGCTCGGCCCGATCATAGGATCGATTTCGTGCATGTTGCATTTTCTGCAGCGACGATTGCGCCAAATGAATTTTGTTGAAATTTCCATCGAGATGAAACTTATCTATAGGAATTCGAAACTAAAATATCAACGTCTGTCAATTGGCGAATGTAGAGAGTAAATTCAACTAAATTGAGACTTTCTTTAAAAAAAAAGTAGATCGGTATGAAACTGGTTACAGCCCCTACCAAAGGGGTAAAGAATCTCATTGTTTAAAAGAAAGGAAACACTAATTGGTTTCTTCAGGCTTTTCTTTTTTGCTTGCCAGCGTAATCAACGAATTAGAAACAATCGGTTGACACCGATATTGTCGAAGATATGTACTTTAAAAAAACGCAAATAAAAAATCGATTTTGTAAAAGGGATATTCGGAACACGAATATCCCCTCAATAAAAATGAATATTTTTTACTTGAACAGGGTTCTGTTAATTAAATTAAAATACAAATTGAATTCTTTTTGGCGATTATTCCTTCAACTAGACGGGCAACATATCGTCAGATATAAAATCGACCAATCCTCCTTTAAACATATTTTATTCGATCGTATATGTACAGTTTACATAATCATCGTCGCCACGTTACATACGGTACATCCGACTTCGAGTTAAATGGATAACTGTTCGCTATGGGAAATGTGTGCGTAATCCGAAAACGATCATTCCGTTTCAACGAAATCTAGGCGGCGAACGATGCACCTCGATCATTCTTCCTGCATCCGGAGGACGCGTTCGGTCCTTCGACAAGCGTCCCCCCATTTCCTTCCCTTCTCCTCTGATTCTTTATCGAAGACTAAGGAACGCGGCGAGGTAGTTGTAAAAATCGGAGACGTCTCGTTCTCTTTCCCATTCTGCTATTCGCACACGCGTCACACGCTATTAGGTATATCATCCGCGTAATACATGTAATAGTAATATCGAAGCGAAACGCACGCGTTCATGCGAGCAAGACCGCGGGGAACGATGCAATCTTGAACAGGCGAATCGATAAAGCTCGGTGAACCTTTGCATTCTGACCGATTCCTGCGTGGAAACATGCTGTACAATTTGTTCCCCGTGAAACAGTATCGCCGATAATTCGATAATTTACTAGTGTTTCTCGTCTTGAAAGCAGATTCATTGAGGAACAGTTGTAAATTGGAAGTTTATTTAATGTAGAAAATATCGAGGGGAAGAACCGTTCGGATATTCAGTGAGGGCCGAGGCAAACGTTCCTCCAATCGATAGAAATTCGCTTGGTTAATGTTAATAAATTAAATCGTGTCGAACGAAGGTGTTTCCGCTGGGCACGTCGAGTGTCGTATCCTTTCGTTGAATCTCTCGGGTGAAATGTTTTAATGGCCCGCGTTAAAAATGTTCGTTTACCGATCGGCTTTTTTTTGTTTATTAAACACCGCCTTGGGGTAACGTTGTTTCGCCAAGCCAGAATTGAAGTGCACTCGACGGAAATATACTTGGGCGACGTGTTACTTAATCGATATTTTTCATTGCTTCTTTATTGTATATTCAGAGCTCGATACATCGGTGACACGTGCAGCCTTTTTAATTAATGGTCGTTAACTCAAAACGCGTCACGCCTAACGAGTCGCGATAAAAATCAATCGGCTTCGGTATACCCGTTCAGTTGCCCTCGAATTTCATCGCCACCTGCATTCCTCCGGCAGGTGAGCGCAGCTGAAAAATACGCAATCCCGTTGATGTTTACGTTGTCCGCGATGAAACTGAGGTTTTATTCACGTACGTGATTACAACACGTATTTACATTGACGCGAAAGCTTGCGAGCGATTCAACGCGATGTCCGCGATACAGCGTATCGGCTTGTCATTAATTTTCGCCTAAATACATATATTCGAACGCTGCGTTATTTCCGCGTAACAATAATGATACAAAATGTAGAATATTGCTTTGAAATTATCACGAAACGCAATACTGTCTGGTGTTCGTAGATCGTCAGATGAATCACGACGAAGCCTCGTAAATCGCACGTTTTACAGGATCGATAAAAGCATCGTTACGGTGCACCATTATTAAAGTGGCCGTTAAGCATTTCTTTTACAACGCCACCGTTGATTAGAAATTTCGGCCGATGTTATATTTTGCGATATATTGATCGGTTTATTATTACACGTCGTGAATTTATGAAATTACGGTACGGGGAATGATTTCGAAGTAATTTGTTCTTTCCTCGTGTTTTTTTTTTTTTTTTCTTATTCGGCATAGACGAACGCTGAGATATTCTTAGGGTGTGTAAAAGTTTACAGCCCCTTGTCCATTATTCGCAGGACTAGTTTTCCAACGGGAGGATCGATTAGTGATTCGATCGAAGTACAGCGAGCTTGAGATTAACATCGAAATCAGGTAACGATCCGTTCCAATCAATTTACTTGAACTGCTTACCTATGATACTAGTTTTTTTTTTTCTCATTTCATCTCCCTTCCCGTGAATATTGTAGGCGTTCTTTGAAAGAAAACATGCAACAAGACACGCAAAAGAACACGAACGATTACGCTATGACACATTAAGTCCGGCGATATATTAAACGAGTATTAAATGCGGTAAACTTTCTTCGTCGTAAACTTTGGTACGGTAATTAATCGTCATTCTAACACAGAGGACAATAATCTTTGCGCGAACGAAATCTTTTATCACTCGGTTCTGGTATTTACAAATCCGTTCTGCGTAAACGCGCGCAACGAAGTTCGTAAAACATTTCACGGATGTATAATATATATGTTAATAATGATATTAATTATATCAACTATAATATTGTCGATACTATAAACTGTGGCATTCGCACGAGCGCAAAAGCAAAATATATTAACGTACTGTCCTATCCTCTACTCGTCTACCACGATAGATAAATAGAACTTCGAGTTTTACGCGTTAACGCCGTCCAATGCTATCTATATCTCTTTTTCTTTTTTTTGCCGTATCAAATAAATTTCAAGAGACCTTGCAACGCGAGATATCCGCGTTACACGATTCTAGTCAGAAGAAGTGGCACGCGACAATTTACTGCCCTATGGACATAGTGCTCCAATATTCTGACGAACGAGTTTCTTTGAAATATTGTCCCGTTTCGACACACGTGAACGCAATTCGTCCTATAATATTTGAATCGCAGTAACAAGAATAAAAGTTTAGTCGTCTAGTTTAGTCTGGCTATGATTTCGATCTAGAATGATCTATACAAAACTGTAGAGAACGAAAGGAAAAACAAGAAGCGTACCGACGATCGCCGGTTGCAGTATTGCGTGTAAAACGTTTATATTTTTGCTTACGGAGTTTCACGTAAGAAAGGAAGATTAATAAATCTCTAAATGGATTGAATTAAATTATGCGAATGAACTATAATACAATTGACTAACGACAATTGCTGAAATGTGTATCCAACAATGCGATATTCGATCGCCGTGAAACCGAACCATCATTCGTCAAACCAAAAATGTTATTGCGTATTACTGTTGCCTATAAAAATTAAATAAACAAATCTATATCTGCAGTGGTGTATAGAATGTTTTCTCCTAAGCTACTGATCTTGGTACAGCCTTAGTTTCACATAGTTACAAAAAATAATGCTCTGTTATCTTTAAAGGAACTCCCTGCTGAAATAGTAATAATCTTTTTGAAATATATGCTGGAGTACTTTACACTTTTGATCCCGCCTTATCGTAGCTCCTCTGCAACCTCTTGTGATCTTTCCTATATTTCTCGATTGTTATGTCCGCGTTATCCGTGCCCGATAAACTTAACGCGACAGGATCCAAACTTGCTGCAAGCTTCAAATAAGTTTCTTCCATTTCTTTAGTTATTTTTACTTCGTAATCGAAATCCGCGCTGTCTCCTTTCTTCGAATTCTTAGGCAGAACGTTCTCTTCCTCCATTGGAACATCGAATGATATTAAATCCTTATCTTTCTCTGACCCAGTGTTATTTACATCCAATGAAAAATTATTTACATCGCTGTTCAAGCTTCGTCCACGGTGATTTGGAATATTTATCATCAAACTACCTTCGCGTTCATTTTTTGGCGAGGCCTCGTACAGGGGTACTATATTTTTAATCGGCATGGTTTTGGCCCGCGGCTCGTTTAAATAGACCAACGATGGACTTTTGTCCATTATATTCTGATTAGGCTTTAACTCCGTATAATTTATCCCAGAATTGTCCATGCGAACAGAGGACTGAACCCATTCAGCTACTCTCTGCAATTGATTATTGTCGTGTAACAACATCGGAGAACTTTCTTCGCTACTGGTCGACATTGATCTTTCCGATCCGGAGCGGGACAATTTTTTCGAATGAACTAAAGCAGTATTTGGCTTATTACTTCCACTAGTGTATAATACAGTTTTATAATGTCCAGCATTATCTAAAAGAATATTTTTCGATCCGGGTGTGACTCTCACGAGACAATTCCTCGGACCAGTTATTCTGTTCTGACTATTAGCTTTCGTGTTATCAATATTATGCAAACGTGTTCCAGGTGGCTGAACAACGTCACTAGAACTACTAGGGGGGTCGGAAGTTGAAATTACTATACTATCGCTACTAAAACTTGGACTAGTGGCCACCTCCATCTGTCCAGAATCGTTCTGGTTCGCAACACTATCGATATTCTTCACTTCTATTAATGTTAATTGCGTCGGCTGTTGAGTTTCATGGGTCGATCTATCGTTCTTCCAGATTCTATCGTTAATCACATCAATCTCAATATCGCTGTTCGCTTTGTCTTTGATTTCCTTCGTGTTAGTTGGTGCCTTCGATTTCGTCCACTCGTTCTTCCACAGTCTATCGTTAATAATATCAATCTGGCTCTGCTCTTTCTCGGCAAAATAATTTTGAGGATTTTCAGGCGCTACGTGAGTACAATTGGGGGACTTCTTCTCCGACTTGGCCCAAGAAGTGGAACTAAATTTACTGTCGACTTGCAAATCGCATTTTTTATTCAACTTCGCCTGTTTCCCTTTGTCAGATATCATTTTGCCGTTGGCGCATGTATCGCTCGTTTTTTGTGACAACGCCTGTTTAGTTGGAGTATCATTTTGATTTTGGAATACACTTTGAAATTGTGAATCGTTGCGACGGATTGAATTCTTTTTATTTAAACTAATTTTCGTATTAAGATGTACGCGTCCGCCGTCCTCGTTTAAACCGTCTATAATTTTACTATTTCTACTTATGAATTTATCTCTTGGGCACAACTGTTGGCAATTACTATTCTTCGGACAAATGTTCTGATATTGTACTTTACTACTAATGTTCTCGTTTACCTCGTGGTAAACTACATGCACCATAGAATTTTGGCCTTCTTTGTTTTGGAAATTTTTGTCATTATTCTTCACGTTATCAGAATGATTTTCCATGTTCTGCGCGTACTTCGCCGTGCATTCGTTACACGAGAAAACGTCGGGCGCATTAGTTTGTGTTTCAGCGTCCACCATCAAAATGCTTCTGTGGCAAGTGCACGTATCACAGTGTTTGCCAAATACTCGTTCCTTTTCACGATCCTCTAAGACTTTCGCCATGATCGCTGCTGAAACAATGTCCACCGGTGGCTTCGATTCATCTGTGTCATCGTCGCTATGTTTTTCAGCCGAAGGTTTGGACACATTGTACACCATTGCTGTTGGTGGAAATGTTGAGATGGGTACTGTAATACTTCTTACATCCGGTGTTGCATCATTTGGATGTTTCTTTTGCGCAACGTATGTCCTAACTTTGGCTTGTACCTCGGAAGGTAGCTGAAAGGAATAACATATTAAACTGTCGGATTACCTTTGGTGTCTTAAATACCTCTCAGCATTTGAACGAATATAAATAACTTACAGAATCATATTTTTGCCCAATGAAATTAGCAGGTTTGCACTGAAGCAATTGTATGGCCAAATTGACATCGTTTCTATACTTTTCCTGAAACGAAAAAGTTATTATTTTACAGGGGCTGTTGTTTTGTAATTCGTTCCACAATCCGTTCTATAATCGTTGGCTCGTTGAACAGAATATAAAAGAGTTCTCTTATTTTTGTGTTTGAAACGTACATTGTCTTGAGTCAAGCGGTGTATGGTATAATTTGCATCGGCTAGTCTATGAGATAAAGTTGCAATATCTTTGGTAAATGCACCTTTCTCCGTTTCACATTTATCTACAATCCTCAATAATTTATCCTCCAGGTTTTGATTGATTTTTTGAACACGTTTGTGAGCTTCGTGTAATCTTGCATATTTTTCTTGCCAGATTAAAACTTCCTCCTTCATGGAGGCCAATTCTCCATTTGGAAACTTATCTGCTTCGTTCAAAAACTGTGTTTCCATCGTTACAATGTGATTATCCCGTTCCATCAGACGTTGGCGTAAATTTTCTATTTCTACATGCAGATGCATATCTCCGTGCTCCTGATCATTTTGTTTGCAGCTTAAACATTTGCATCCGCATTCCTACGGTACACAAGCGTAACAAATGATATTCACATATGGCACCAAACAATGGTGGCATCGATCAATGGTTAATAAAATAATAATCAGACTTCTTTTTCTTCTACACAATTCTTTTAGTAGTTACTATTTAATTATTGAAAATGCTTGTGGTTTTTGGAAATATGATGTTGTAAAAATATTAATTCGAACTCTAGAATACGAACTCGTTTACTGTTCATTTACATACCTTACATTTTTCAGCCATCGTGTAACACAGAAATAATATTAAAAACGCTGCAAAAATATTTTCGAATAACGAGACTTCGAAATTGGAGCCTCATAACCCTCGTTGTTACGTTCAAATGTGAACACAGTTTCCACGCGTTTCAACACAACTTATTTCTTCACAACATCGTCACCTACGGAAACGATCTGAACGATAATAATCGTTTTCTTTGTTTGACGAAATCGTCAATATGCAAGGAAATATTGTTGGGATAAATTTCGAAATGACAGATTGTTAAGTTCTCTGTCGTCTGCCACACACCTAACTCGTCGAAGTAACAATCATTGACTGTACAGGTTGCATTGCAAGCTATTTCTGACGCCTTTCTTTATCGCGTCATACTAATTTCCCAAATTTTTCCAATGCGTCAGAAATTCATTTGTGGAAAAACCAATTACCAAATGAAAAGGAAAACTGGAAAACTGGAAAACAAATTTTCAATAATGAAAATCGCACTTTATACAAAACTTAAGGACTGCCAATAGAACGTCCCGCAAAAGCGCTTGTACTTCTTATTGGATATCAATAAGTAGTCCTGTTACCTATCAAGCGCACGCGGAAAAACAGCACCACTGACAACCATATGATATAGTGAGACTTTTCTAATATCAGCAATTTTTCCTTATATCATATTATGTGCAACTTTGTTCTATTTTCGGGACGTGCACCTCGATAGTTTGTTACCGAACGAGCTAATACCTTACAACTTTGTTGAGTTTCTAAATTGCGATAAATTTAGAGCAAGTTCTCTGCAACTTTGTTGCCGTTTTACGAGGGGTTCCAATAGCGTTGATATTTTATTTTGAACCTATAATGTCGCCTAAGACATGAAAATGCTGAGGGGGGCAACGCAGCCCCCTGACAGTGGAACATAGATTTGCATTGCATGTTGGGTCTATGCACAACCTACTCTAGGTATGCCCCTGCGATAGTAGATTTAGATGAAAATTTCATGGAAATCAAAGAACGGCCATGGTCGGAGGCCATCGAAGATTTTCAGAAAAACCATTGAGCGCGACCTACCGGCATCGCGCATGCGCGTCCCAAAGCAGGGTTGGCTCGTAGCGCGGCGCGCCGTCACTATCAGTTCAAGCGGCGCACCGTAAGGGTCGTCTGTGATGTTGGAGGTGGTACTTTACCAACGCATACGATTGACTATTAGCTTCTATCAGTTAAAACAGGTTTATCTAACGATCGTTTTACTATCGTGGGTGTACATTAAAGTCTTGCTCACACCTCTTTTGCTGGAAGCTTGACCGGTCAACCCGTTGAGGATGGACGCACCTACTTCCGGTAGCATCGGTTCTTTGATACACGATTATTTAGTCATTTATTGCAACATCGTGATAATTAATTCATTAGTTTTAACGGTTCTTCGAATCTTTATTATATGTTATTGCGCGATTATTTTGAATCGACGCGGTTTTAAGATTGCGTTAGTTTTGTTTGTAATGTCATTTACATACCCAGTTACATATTTCCCTTACCGACTTCAAATACGATGCAGATTTTAGCACGGATTTATTACCTTGCTTTCTTTTTTGTTGCAGGAATAATGGGTGATTGGTTGCTAGAGAATAATATCGCATCGGGTGGAGCGAGCATCCAAGTTATCCCATCCTGTGATGAGCAATGGCCCTCAATATATCTCAGTCTCGTTCTCAGTCGAAAAGTATGACCAACACAGTATAAACCCAGCGTGCCGAAAAACTATAATCATGAATTGGTAATTACTGGTAACTCACATCCCCGGATAGAGCTCACCAGGCAGCCCCGAACATTCAGTGGGCACTACTGTCCACTGCAGATTGCACGTGCATTTGAATTCTCGTTACCATTTTTGTATCTATTTGTAGTTGTATATATTATGTATTATTTATTGTCCTCCCTCTTATGTAGACTCTTCTGATTTCTGACGCTCTACAGATAATTAATATCTGTTCAACCTTGAGAATTACATTTTTATGTTCCTTAAGACACAGTACTTTTTGCAAATGAAATACCCTTGTATATATTTTAATTCATGAATTAATTAATATCTGTAAAGATATGCTTGAAACTATGCGGGTGTCGGCCATATCTATAGTGTTGTGGCGGTGATACGTGATGAAAAAAGAAACTCTTGCACTTCTACCGACTTCGGATCTTTATTAAGTATCTACACTCACGAATTGTCGTGGTGGAGCTCTTACTACTTTGGTAGCTCTTTCTAAACTGTAAACTATCAACTAAAGTATGCTAGGCGCTAATGACTAGATTCAAAAACTTCAACCTAGTGTTACAAATCTAAAGTACTTAAACAACTAGAACTTAAGACTAGGGTCTTAAAACTAACTATGTATAAAACTAACCTAGTTAAATCTAGTTACGCCCGCCGACGGTAACACAGGTCGCTACTTCGCGACCAACGTCGGTAAATCCCGGTCGCCACAGTGTCTATTCTGGCGTCACCATCTATGCAGAACTCCTTGAAAATACTCGCGCCTGCTATGTTATTACCCTCTATACGGAACTCCTTGAAACTATTCGTGCCTCTGTCTTACTTTAAGTGTAGATATTGCAGGGGCCCTAATAGTTTCAAGGATATCTGTATAGATGGCAATACCGTAGCAAGCGCGAGTAGTTTCCAGAAGTTCTTTATAGATGGCGAAACTTTAGGTGAAGGTAAGACAGGGATACGACTAGTACGTAATGTCAAGCACTTGTTTACAAATAGTGGTATGATAAATAGTCAAAAGAATGAAAAAAAATAGTAATAAGAGCAATAATTGCAAATAATTGCTGTAACTACCGCATTCTGAAAATATGATATCAGTACATCAATACTTCCAGTATTAGTAAAAAAGTTCCTATCTCCCCTTTTTTTATTTTAAGTAATATTGCCATGTAATGATAACAAAAATTCGCCAGCGATTTCAGGTCATGTATGTATTACAATAAAAATCTTTAGAAAATTTGAACACTTCCCAGTCAATGTATGCCTCAAATGCATATAACGTAACCTAACATCGTACGAAAATGGATATATTGACTGCGTCACGCTTTTACTGTAGCCCATGTAACAAGCCAACGCTTCAGTTTTGCTATGATTCTACGATGGCAGCTCTCCTGAGTAGTCGCCATCTCGTCACAACTACCTCAACTAAATTTGTGACGTCGCGTGGTCCGTTTTAACGGCAATAAGGACAGCGGACGGTGGAACTCGTCTGTGGGTATGCATTTAGTTGGATTCTAATTATTTCTTTATATGAGAATATTCTGAGCTCGGTTAGGGCTCATTCAAAAAAGGAAGGTTCAGCGCAGTGCGCCAGATGTATGGTTGAACGAGATTGAGTCTTTTAATGACCTAAAAACACTATTATCCTGCGGGTGTATTTTGTCGATTTTTGCTTACACTTTGAACACTCATATTATAAAATATCAACACAATCTCGTTCAACCATATATCTGGCGCACTCCGCTGAACTTTCCTCTTTCGAATGAGCCCTTACCGAGCTCAAAATATTCTCATATAAAGAAATAATTAGAATTCTACTGAACCGTGTTTTGGGGCTATACTTTGTCGGTATACAGTTCGCTGCATTACTCGTGTCTACCCCCTTAAGCGTCGTTGATTAAAAATCGGCTGAACATAAAGCGAGATAATTATATTTGTATAACGAATTTATAAACAAATACCATCATATGGACTTGCAGGCCAGCTACATCAGTGAAGTGGACATTCTCGTGATCCCACGACTTGGTTGTGGTGAAGCTAATCCTTTTTTAGACTTCACTTTCTTTGTCTTTTTCTACGACTAATAATGTTAAAGGGTTTCGAATAGTAAGACTCAATTATGAAACAATTTAATTTTTTTTATTGGTGGCGGTGGGTTTCGATGAACTAACTAAGTATGCAACCGAGCACATTAGTTTCACAACTAAAATTTTTAATTTTACATAAATCGAAACTGTCGCTCGTGTTAATTGAGTTTTGTTATTTAACAATATTTATGTACACAAAGTTATATTAATTCTGAGGATTAAGATACAAAACACGTTAATTGTAACATAATTAATTAAATGATCAAGTTAGGATAGTTATTAAATTAATAGAATCAGATATTTATCTCTTTGAGTCCACATGATATGACTCCTTGTTTAAAGGCGTTATTAAAAAAATATCCGTTATACTTCTAATTAGTAATATTTCTATCATTTTATGTTTAATATTCTTAAGCTAATATCACAATGGCTCGAGACAGTCAAGACTTCCAATATTTGTGCACATATCCTTATGCTATGTTAGTTTGCCAGTTGCATAACTGCCTTGAAAAACTTGTATCTTATTGTGTAATAAGTGAATTCATTTTTATACTATATAAATTTGAAAAATGTCTATTTCTATGTATGAAAATTTCCTAAAATCGCACGAGCATTGGTTCTTAATCATCTAACGGACATACAAATTACATGTAAAAACTTACTACTTCGTACTATAGATCATGTAAAGCCCACATTTCTTTTACATATCCTAACAAAATTGCCATCATTTTACATTGCATTTGTATTTACAAATAATATATTTTAAGTATAGTTGTAAAAAGCGAAAACAGTGCCACTGTATTAATTTCATGAAAGATATTCAATTTCTATCCCCTTCAAATAAATAATCGTAGTTATAAAGGCACCGCCTCATTTAATACAGTTTACAAAATATGGATAAGTACAATTTTTGTTTTCCAATGTACAAACACTTGATATAATCAATGAAAATTGAATGTATTCCCGAGATAAAAATTGATATTAAATCTGCGTAAAAATTAAGTTTTAAAGCAATTGTATTTTTGTTAACTTATATAAATCAAGACTAGTAGAAATAATATACAAATAGGCAAATATTAAATTCATTAAATATTAGTGGTATTATCGAAAATGTTCATTATGATTTCAATTTGTGAAAATTCATTGAATGCAAACATAAATACTAATACAGATCATTTTGATGAATAACGTGTATAATTAAATAATGTCTTTTTAAACTTTTTAAGATCATGAATGTAGCTTCCCATTTCTCAATTGACTCGTTCCAAGAAAGCAGACGATAAAGTAGTTAGCCAAGTCCAAATTTGCGTTCCCAGAACAAGGTGGGCATTTTGCTTCGCGACTTTCCAGGTACCACATACTTCAACATACTTCAACACTATACAGTTATATTTTTTTCTATCATTATCGCGTAGAAATTCAGAGTTTGCAAAGAACACTCCCCCGTTTTGTATTTTTAAGCAGAACACATCGATAACAGTGCAAAATATTCTGTATAAATAATATGTTACGTATAATAATTGAATCACTATTTCGATTTAATAGTGGAACCGATAAGCTGAAGCCACAATACGTATTTTATATATGAATAACCAGTGGTATCACAAAATTTGAAGAAATATGTAGAAAGTACATTAATGAAACAGTGAAAGTATTAGGAAAGCATTACACTGTTTCCGTTTGCTACTAAAATCTATTTTGTGTACTGCTTGATCGTATTATTAAATCAAATAAAAAATAACATTATCAATGTGCTTCATAATAGTGGAAGTACTTTGCAGCGGTATTTACCATGACAATTGCTATGACAATCTCAAGTGTTTATACTTACGGTCTATCTATAATCTTATCTTAAGCTTAAGCAATAATATCCTGGCATACACAAATTTAGTGTAATGCTACAATGTGGATACTCTCGCATGTTTTCGAATAAACATTACGAAATAACATTTGAAATTTTTACATCACTTTTAAACGTCCGCAAGAATGATTTCAAAGATAATAATTTACACTTTTATTACTAGCATGAAAGATGCCGTTAGGGTGAATCTAAAAGATATGCCCTTGCTCGTTCTGTCATTCTTCGTAAACGTCCTCTACTACTTATACTAATGCCTGGTGCATTTTCAGGTTCTGGACTTTCATCACTTTCTTCAGCGTAATATCGACGTTTAATTTTTCGTCGGTTTCTAACTGGCATTGTATTGCTCTCATCACTTTCTTCATTATAGTGAGGCCGTTTGCCACTTCTCCTTGAATGTTGAATAATTTCCTGATCATCTACCTCTCTTGCTCCGCGAATTCTTCTTTGAGATCTTGATACAACACCTTTATCCGATTCTTCGCTTTCTGAATCTTCATTATTGATTCTACGACGAGATTGCTCCTGTTCATCTTCCTCCCCTTCTTCTTCTTCTTCTTCATCTTCTTCTTCGTTGTCTTCTACAACTTCTTTTCTCCCTCCCCTTTCCTCCTCCTCCTCTTCCTCTTCCTCTTCCTCATCCTCGTCACTTTGACTTTCAATGTTATTTCTTCCACTTTTTGTTGTACTCTTTATACTACTATCCTCGTGCTCAGATGGAGATGCTAATTTTCGTGACCTTGTTCTACTTTTATTAATCACTTCCTCTTCACTTTCTTCGTCTGACAACTCATTCGCAGTAGACGGTTCATCATCATCGTAATCGTTAGTCTTTAAACTTCCGTGATGATTTAATTTCGGCTTTGTCTTGACTTTTTTACTATTTCTATTATTCTTCGCACGATTTTTCCGAGTTTGTTTTCCACGACCAGTGGGCGTGTATACATCCCCAGAATCACTCTCAGCACTAATACTAGATACAGTTTTCCTTGCTCGTGTCCTCCTTACTGGAACACTACCACTACTCTCACTATCTGAGGAAGCTTCAGAGTCACTGGCTTCACTTTCACTTTCCTTTGGCTTTTTAGATACGGCAGATCTAGAAATCCGAAGTTTTAGTGTTGGTCGCGTTGCGGTAGCGGAACGTCTAGTGTGTCCATTTGTCATACGCGATGGACCTATCAAATGAACAAATAAAAATAATAATTGCTTTGCCCGTTTTGTATTTCTCATAGATGTATATAATAATAATATTGATTTCAAAATAAAATATACCTGGAACAGATACAGTATTATTTTTATTTATTTCATCCGCATCTTCATCATCATCCTCGCTGTTCATCTCCTCATCGTCGTCATCGTCATCATCCTCGTCATCAGAACAAGCTGCTTTCGATTTTGATGGTCCTAAAGTGTAAATGAAGTATTGTTAAAATTGATGTTTTTTCATCGTTCTATACGAAGTAGTTGCTATATAAAATAAAACGTACCGGTGCCATTCGTTAAGCGAACTTTACCCTTTCTACCTTTTGCCTTTGAATTTGTTTTGTTATTATTGCGCCTCCTTGCAGACTTCCAATTTGAAATAATTTTTCGCATATGCTCTTCAAACATGGCTGATAGTCTTATTGTCATCGAGTATATCTAAAAAATAAAGGAAGCAAAACAGTCATACTGTAAATTTGTTGCATAGCAATACACATGTATACTGAAATGAAAATTACATACTCTTGATCGCTTATTTGTGTTATAATTTCTGCTATTCGTAAATATTAATCGCATATCTTTGGCAAATTCTAAAGGGATTTCATAATTTCCACCTAATAAATCCTCCTTTATAGTACGTAAATCCATTGGTGTATCTATAATTTGATGATAACCCGGATGTTCTAATCTATCAACTGGTTCCCTGCAAAATAGGAAAGAAGATTTAAACTTATCTCCAGTTTCCACAATGACTCTTGATTAATTGAAATACAGGACATAATAACACTTTAATATATTTTCAATGATTTGATATGGAGCACGACTACTAATTTTTGGTACCTGAATTAAATACAAAAAGTTAGTAGCTTAAGTATTTATATTACCTGAAAGGGATAGAATCTTCGCACTGCCATAAAGTTTCTAATAATTGACGGCATGCTACTTTCCAGCCATTCGATACATCTTGTGGACGTAAATTTCTACTTGTAGTTGCCCCCTGAGTACTGGTTGATGGTCTATCCTTTGCATCTTCTATATCAATCTCTGATTCCGAAGAATGATATGTATCAACCAATTGATGATAAAGAGCTGGTACATCCATTTCTGTAGTTTGTCTGCGCAATAAATAGTAAATAGTTCACTTCAACCGCAATAATACTAAAGTCATGTTCCAAATAAGATATACACCATTTAAAAGATCCACGACTAACTATATTAAATCTTACTTTATAATACGTAGACACAGATCGGTAACTATCCTTGCGTGCTTTACTATTTGACTATGTGGCTCGTTAAATTGTTCTGCATTTGTTGCTAGATATCTAACATCAAATTGTGCGGATGTTATTCTTCGATAAAAATGATTTTCGAAACGAGCTTTTATAGTCGACAAATCAATGGGGTATTCCACAACAAATGCATATGCAGGGTATATATTCAGATCGACAGGTGCCACAAATGGTTCTGCAATGGCTAGGCTCATTGCTTGATCTAGTCCACGTATAATTCTTCGACATGTTGCTTCTCGATCTCCCATTGGCCATTCTTCTGCATGCGGTTGATACAATATTGTTTGTATCTCTTCGGGAAGCACAGGTACTGCACCTCCTAGTTCAGCTGGAAGTCCTATAACACATTAATTTGAATACAGCTGTAAAATATTTACATCTAATATGATAAACTGATAAAATATGATAAATCTTATACTATTAACACAACTTAATGATCGTTTTAAACGTACTATTTTCATCAATTGGTTCAAGATCCCAAGGACTCATTCTCTCATATTCTCCATTATCCCATCTAACACGGAAACACATAAAGAAGGATTCTGGAAAATCTTCGTCCAGAGGTTCCATTGATTGTATTTGACCCATCCACCATCCGTCATCAATCATGCATCGAAATCGATCTCCTTCTGACCAACTACGCGCCAAGGCTGTATCAAATGTTTGACGCAAAACTAAGAAATCCAGCACATCAGCCATATCGTGGTATTTAATAGTAAAGTTCTCTCCGGTTAATTTGCCATCTTCATCCATTAATGCTAATTTTAGGCAACACAGTCGAGGTGGGCGTATTTCGTACTTAATGCCTACTACCTTTACAAACTCTTGGGCCTATGGAAGTTTGTAATTTCTCTTTAAGCAAATAGTATGTTAATTAAAATATTTATAATACAATTTCAAGTTAAACCCCTTACTCTTATATTGACTTTACTCCATGGTTCACATCGTGGACCAAGTTCATACACTTTTTTATTTCTAACAGCATCTAAATAGAATTGATGGCCTTGCCGAAAATACACTATTTCATCACCCATTTGTGGGTAATAAGGAGCTTTCCTTGGTATTATTTCGGTCAGCCATTCCGTAGGTCTGAAAACTTCCGGTATATCATCAACACAGTTCGGTACCGGAATATCCTTAAAATAAAAAATATATTACACACAAGAAAATAAGGAAAAGGCATGTATACAGAAAGTATTTACTTACCTTTTTCCTGGGACGTCTACTACGTCTTCTATCTGTATCACTGGGTGGAGTGAGGGATCGCTTTTTTACGGGTTTACGTTTACTTCGTTTTGGTGGCTCTAAGTTTAAACCATGATCTGCAATCCAATCTGAATATTCAGTGCTAGATTCTGAAGTTGAACTATCGGAACACAGATCTTCTTCGCGGGCAGTAGAGTCATTACTATTACTACTTGCTGAACTTCCTGTTGTTCCTGCATTGTCAGGATTCTGCAAATGTGTGTACCAATTTTGTAAGTACGTAGAACATTTACAGTTTTTATAGTTTACATAAAACCTTTGTAATAAAAGAAAGACACCTCAAAGTCGTCGTCCTCTTGTTCTTCGCCACGCGTAGCTCTAGTTCTATAGCCATGCCTAGTAGTCCTATTACGTTTTCGATTCGCTAACCGACTACCTATGTTACCTGCAGTATTGGCAGTATTAGACACTGGTTGTGGCCTCTTTCGCATTTCACGTCTTAAGCTTTCAAGTTCCATTTCTGCAGTCGCACGTCTACAAGTATTACGTTTTAACCGGTTTATAAAACTAAACGCCTTATGAACATATTAATGTAGACAAAATAAATTAAGTAATTTAAATACAATTGTAAAGAAACGTACAAAGCTTTATATTGTGTTACCCTAACAGCTGGATTCATGGGTCGAGCAAGAAAAGGTTTATTCCAAGGTGTAGTATTATCTCTTTGCCAATTACCACTACTTTGTCGTACACCTTCAACGTCTCCGGCTCTTCTCAAGCCAGATCTGCTCCCCCGGGGACTAGCCATTTGGCGAACAGGTTGCTCTGCTGCATTTTCTTCCCTATCGTCTATAATTTCGCCCTCTGCATTAATATTTTGTCTCTGTGCAAGGGCTTCAATTAATTGATCAATATTGGACCGTGGTTCTTGAGATGGAAGACCTTCTATAACTTCTTGCATTCCTGCAAAATTTGTTTAATTGTATAAGATTTTCGTAGTTTATTATGCAATAAATAAAAAGGGGGTATAATTTAATTTATATACCTCCAGCTCCTACTGCAATATTTGGTACTAATTGTTCTCCTCTACAATTTTCTCTCCCAGGAACTAATCTCTGCAACGCTGGTGGATAAGGATTTCCATCAACATCTACTAAAAATGGTGGAGGCATTAAGTGAGGCGCAGTTTGCGTTTGTTCATCCAAAACATAATTATTTGCGTCGCGTATTAAAGGTCTATAATCTGTATGGAAAAATAATTCTTTGGGTACCTAAATAAAAGAAAAAATATGAATTCTCATTTGTTCGAAAATGTAACGTACAAGACAAAACGTAAAAATAATAATAAAATATTGTAGTACAAAGAGAATCATGCATACTATTTTCAGTTTCTCTACGCCAGATCCAAATCCATATATTAAGAGGTGTCCGTGAGAATCTGTTGCTGCTAACATTGTTCCATCTGGAGACCATTTTGCATCAAAAACAGCACCGTTACCTTGTCCTTCAATAAAGTTTTGAAAACATGCTATTGGTTCTGTATTTAATACGTCCCAAATTATAAGTTGTCCATCATGTCCAGCACTTAATATGACACGAGGATCTATTGGATGAGATTCTAATACAAAGACTTCATCCTTATGACCACGTAGTATTTTTACCAATTCCCCCGATTTTGCATTCCACACTTTCAGCGAACTATCATTTACAGCTGTAATAACCCATTCATCACTTACATCCCAACTAACCATAGTCACCTTTGCTTTCTTATTAGAATCATCTTCAGCTTCCAATTCCCTAAGTATTATAAAAAAATCTTCTATAATTAAGCATTATAAATACAGACGTTTGATGATCACTTCGGAAAACATAACATTTGAATTACCCAGGAAGTTTTGTAGTCATTAACAAACGTTTATACGTCCATTGTTGCTGCTCAAAATGCCAAACATTTGCAGTACCATCTTTAGATCCAGAAATGAACTTTAAACCGTTATGTGCCCATTGTATACTATCAACTGTATCAGAATGTGCTTCCACCTCTAAAACTCTGCACGGACCTTCATCTCCCAACATTGAATATACTCTAACATGATGATCGGCTGAACCAGCTGCCATAAATGCTCCACCAGGACTAAATGAAGCACATATCATTTGTGCTTGGCCAGGACGCATTTTTTCATGATACTGAATTGGTTTTGGTCTAAAATATATATATATATATATATATATATATAGTGCTTACTTTCAATATACACAACGAATATCCGTACAACATATTTTAATATCTATACTAATATCCGAGAAAACATTTTAGGTATGATTGAAACTTACTGAAAAACTGCTCTTTCATTGCGGTTTCTTGTATGAGACCAAAATGCAACAGAACCATCAGTACTTGTGGAAACCAAGTAATATACACCATTGCAAGGTATAGGACAAAACTTTACTGATGTAATCATACCAGAGTGACCAGATAGAACTGCAATCTGATAAGAAATTATGAATACATAAATTGAATTTAATAAAGTATAATTTATATAACCGAATATTACTGTTAATATTTCGATTCTATAATGTAATATTATTATTTATCAACTTACAGGTGACATTGTTTGGAAACACCATACTCTTAATATTCTATCTAGACTTCCGGCAGCTAGTAAAGTATTATCAAAATTTACTGCAATATCCATTATTTCAGCAGATGCTCCACGAAATGTTGCTAATAACCGTCCATCAATCGAACTCCATATTTTAACAAGTAAATCATCTGCGCCGGTCATTATATATTTCCCAGTACGATCAAACAGAACACAATATACAGCAGATAAATGTCCTAATGTGTGTCTATACAACTGCATTTTATTATAAAACTTTGTTGGTACTGCCTCCCTTCGACTCAGAGGGCCTGAATTCTCTCGTCCCTGAAGTACATGTACTATAATAAAAGAAAAACAATTTAATAGTAAATACTTAATAATTGCAGATACTCGAGACATATATAATCGAAAACAAATAATTGAGGAACAGAAATATTTCACTTACCTATACTAGGCACTGATGAATTACAAGATGAACCTAGAAAGGGTTTTCCGCCTAGTCTGCCAGAATACGAAGTGATGCCATGCACCTGACATTTTACATCTATGGTGAAACATAAAATATTTGTACAGACAATAAATAATTGTATTAATTATTTCAAGCGATGTTTTTGTTTTAGTAGCGACTGTAATCATACCCTCGTGTGTACGTAACAAAGATTGTCTGCCAGCACCCAGAAGAGATATCGCTCCTGGTATACATGGTGGTACGTCTTTCTCCAAAACTGGACCAATTCTGGCACATATTTGTAACAAATGATTCGATCCAATATGAGAATATTTCTTTTCCTAAAATTTTATAATTTATGATTCACTTTGCACTTTTATTTTCTTCGATAAATAAATAATAGGATATTATATTCATTAAGTGTGTCATAAATTATTATAGAAATGGCTAATGATTATGTTATATTATACGGATTATTCCCGCTAATAATTGAAATTTATGCAATCTAAAGTAGTCCCTATTTGTAGCCAATCAGAGAAGGGACAAGTAAACCCAACCAATCTGAATAGCCCACTCGTCACACACGATACTAGTTTCTATAAATAAGGTTTGAGCATGAGATATATTCATTGATCAGTGCACGCAAGATGGCCGGAAGTTAATGCTTATTGGTTGGAAGTAATTTGGTGGGGGAATCTTGTGCAATAGCACAGATAGAACCGCAGAGGAGGAGGAGGGTTGAGGAGTGGGACAGAAAAAGGGGGTAGCACCCTATTAGGGGTACTTCATACATCGGCATTTGACGATTAGCTTACGACGCAACAAAACAAAATTTACTATCCCGTTATTTAAGAGGAATAACGTATTTATTCCATCGTACATGACGAATTCTTATACACGCACATGAAAATTGCACCAAAAATATGCATTTTACTTACCAACTCTTCAAATGTTTGACTATGTACATGCCCTTGCCAATCTATTCTTTGCGGCAAAACCTATGAAAAAATGACAAATTGAAAAAAAACAAGTCGATCGATTGATCGTTCATACTCGAAATAAATTTGTGTCAATTTGTCGAATATCAAGGTCGCCGACCTTGAAATTCTAATGTTTTGACAAGCAGAAACCACGTGCAAACCATGTGGAGCCGATGGGTATCTATAGTGTCACCCCGGCAAAACGTCAACTCAGACCAATCGTCTTACCTTAGCTCGCTCCAATTCACGCTTCAACACCTAGGACCGAACAGTTCTCGTTACGATAGGTTGCCATAAAATTCCGCATTTTAATTCGAAGGATACTTACATCTGCAGTTTCGCGACAAGGTCCCGCCGCTAAGAATTTGGCAATTAGGAAGTACAGCTCTGTAAGAAAGAACGCTGCTTAGGAACGAACCGCACGCCTCGCTTCGTTGCGGATGGTAAGGGCGCTTATCGCTCCCATTCTTTACCTGGTGCTATTGCAGCCTCGTTCTTGGACACGCTGCCCTCCATTTCGCCTGACCAATCGTTTATTATTCACTCACAGACAAAGAGAAACATTTGCTTTTAAGGGTCATAGCGCGGCAATAACCATTTCAGATTTCATTTTCTCTCTCGCGAGGTCTCGACCGCGAGACGCACACGCACGCTCACCTCCTCAACGGAAAGTAGTCCCCCCCTACCCGACTGTCGACACAACGTACCGTATTATTCAGGAACGTAACTAGTATCTTAAAACCCTGTATAATTTTGCAAGAGATTGGAACCTATGGAAATATGTATAGAAACACCGTGCACTTTTCCCCTTATGTTTTTTGCACGAGGGAAAATTAGACAACTAGTTTTCGCATTACTAATAAGTACTTAATTAGATATTGTAAAAAATTTGTATTACTACGAAACGGATTTGTGAACAGTGTCTGCAGCGTAAAACGCGGTTCATTTGAACTTAAAACTACACTAATGAGAAAGCGAAATTTGCGAAAATATGAAAAAACATTGAAAAACTTGATTTAAAATTACTATTAATTAAGACAGGTTGTAAAATGAAGTTTGTTGTAATTGTTATTGTCATATATTGATGAGCATTGATCAATGATCGCTAATCAATAATTGTTAACAGATCAAAAGAAATTTTTCGGTTCGAAAATAATGTTTATATCCAAACCGATGCTAGTTGTCCAATAAACATTTATAAAAATTGTTGCTAATAAAAGGATACTGGCATTTTTTTTATAAATTTCATGACATTACTTACTCACGTACTACATTTTTAAAAAATACAAACATGCACAAATAAATCTTTAAATCATACAAATGTTTAAAAAGTAAAATAGTCTATGCATTTATTTTGCAATGTGATATAACATGGAATATCTCACGCTTTATGAGAGCGAAGGTGGTCTATATTTTTTATTATAAAAAAGTATAAAAATATAATATATTGACTAGTAAATATCATTATTATACATATTTAAATACTTACATATATTCATAATAAATAAAAGCATAATGTCGATTTTTTCACAATAGCTAAAAACTTCAAGATGGATGCTAGGTAACTCGATAAACTCGAAATATCGATGTGTAACGGAGCGCATATGCACACAAATAATACATATATAATGCATACGTATACATATTACGGCGTATATAACTTTTCAAAAATCGTATATTTTTGAGAGAAATTTAATATAAAGCATCAGATTAATGTATGTTTTGTAGAAACGAATTACGTTATATAATAAATATTAGAAAGTTTTAACGAGGGTAGATATGTATGTGCTTAAAATTCGAATAAGGTTAAATGCCGACGTGTCAATACGATAATATGTAATTTACGATACATAATCTGTATACGTTTTGTCATAAAACGTGATAATATATAAGACAGCTATTCAAAAATTAATAATTATTGAACAATGTTTGAATAATTGTACAAGACTTAAAGGAAAGGTAGTGTGCAGACATTTTACATATTATATAGTAAGTTTTATAACATAGAAATCAATGTTTAATATATCATTTATATTGTACAGTGATAAACTACTGGGCTACCACATTGAATCTTGTGTTCATATATTAGCAAACAATGTCATGGATAAAAGAGAACACATTAAATTGGTTACAACTCTTGGCCATAAGAATTCTAAGAACTGGTCATATTCCAAAGCATGTAGCATTTATAATGGATGGTAATAGACGTTATGCAACCAAAAATGGTATGGAAAAAATAGAAGGGCATACAAAAGGGTAAATACTAATAGGGAAAATATATCGACATAATATTTTAACATTTATCTTTGTACAATTTTATATGTTTAATGAGCAATTAATGTTAACTGTGATTTTATTTTCTTAGATTCGACAGATTTGCAGAAACGTTACAATGGTGCAAAGATCTTGGTATAGAAGAAGTAACATTCTATGCATTTAGTATTGAAAATTTCAAGAGAAAACAAGAAGAAGTGAATGGACTTTTGAATCTTGCAGAGCAAAAATTTCAAAGTTTATTGAACGAGAAGTATGATAAACCTAAATTCTAAGTTTTAGCGTAGTTCACTACATGACGTGTAAAATCATAATCATATAACAAATATTTTAATATAGGGATAAAATACGAAAACACGGATTATGTGTTCGAATAATTGGCAATTTGACATTACTTCCGCAAAAAATGCAAGAATTAATAGCAGAAACTATGATATTCACTAAGGAACATAATAAGGGATTCCTTAATATTGCATTTGCTTACACATGTAAGTACATCTAAGGAAAAATGGATTTATTAAAAGGCTGGTTGTTATTTGTAATGGAAGTATTCTTACAAAATTTTGTATGCAACGTTTTAGCAAGGGATGAAATTACGCATGCCATAAAGGATGTAGTTGAAGGTGTTCAAAGTGGTGATATTTTTCTAGAAGAAATAGATGAAAATCTAATTTCTAGCTGTTTATATACGAATTCCTCAGCAAATCCTGATTTATTAATTCGTACCTCTGGAGAAATCAGATTTAGTGACTTTCTTATGTGGCAAGTATGTATCCAATAATCGCATTTTATCTCTATTCCTTTTTAAATCTCAATAAATTTACATTTATTTAATCAATTTCAGATATCAACTGCATGCGTTTATTTTACTAATGTGTTGTGGCCGGAATTTAATCTTTGGGAATTTCTCAATGCAATATTTTATTATCAGAGATGTTATTCCGATATACAAAAGGTAATGAAAACGCAAAACACGAAACCTGCAATACACACTAGCAGCCAGTCAACATACGTAAATAAATTGAATCGTAAAAGAGAAATTGCTCTTGAAAGAATAAGTGCGTAAAGTTCTTTGATTACAATACATCATATCTCTGTATAAATATAACTCTCTTTAAAAATTTTTATTTATGTATATACTTTAAAAATATTTTTATATAGCTCTTCCTGAATATTATCATTATTCAAATCTGTACCAATATGAATGTTATATACATGTATAATATAATAGTGTTAAAAAAGGATGTGTTATGTATATTATTATCTATTTTCCTTTTCTTACATTCCATAGATTGCTTTGAAAATAAATATAATTTATAAAATGTGAAGAACGTGAAACAATAGAGAACTCTTATGCACATGCATAATTAATTTTTTTATTTTGTGTATTGTTACAAATTCGTATATATTCATATCATATATGTACATTATAAAATAAAGATATTTCCCTGAAATATCTTTTATTCACGAAACATTCTGTTTTAAATTTATTGCGATACATTAAATATTTGGTTTATCTTTAATACTATTATACTCTCTTCAAATGTAATATTTTCATACCTCATATTTAATAGTTTTATTTATAAATAAAAACTCTATGCCATAAATTATTGGAACTCGAAACTTTCAGTCTGTTGAATGTATTATGAATTATATATTGTGTAAATAAATATAACATATCACATAAATATTAATAGGCACCTTAATATTACTGTAATTTTTTTGAAATAGTAACATAGAAACGTACATATTCTTGTATTTTGTGGCTCATATACTAAGAAAACATTATGCTTTGATATGAAAGCTTTGAAAGCATAAAAATAAGTAATATACATGTACAGTATGTACAATAAGTTGTGTATTTAAAATTGTATGATACAATTCTAATAAAAAAAAAATATTAAAACCCATTACATTTATTTCATATGTTTCGTCAATGATTAATAAAATAGAATAAAGATCTGTATTTCGAAAGAAATAAAAACTGATGTTATAATTTGAAGGTGTGCATATAACGTAGTAGCGATCTAAACAATATCTTATTCCTTTTCCTTATATAATATTTGTTTAAGATGTAATTAAAATAAAATACCAGGATGCAAATATGTATTTGTTAGGTGTTATTTGGAATTATAAGGTGGATGACGTCTAGCAGATGGTTGCCTTTGTCTTGCTAAGAAAGATTGTCCTTGACCTGAACTTAAAGCAGCAAGCCGTTGATCTACTGCCTCCCTATGACAACTCAAACCTAAGCGATAAAAGGCAGATATCATTAACTTTTCTTCCATTTCCTTAACCAATTTAGATTCTTTTAAGGAGTGCTCCATATCTTCCATAATTTTACGTTGCTCCAAAATTTGATTTCTTAAAACTGCTACTTCACTTGGGGACGAATTGTTTTGTTTGGGATCTAAGCTTTTTATAACGCTCTTTGCTTTCTCAACATATTTTTTGTAACGTTCTTCAAGTGCTGCATTATCATATTCCCTGCGCGTTAATTTTTCTTGAAGAGCAAATGCTTTTTGCTTTTGAGTTTGTAGCAAACTTTCCCGTTCTTCGACTTGTAAGATTAAACGTTCCTTTTCTCCTTGGATTTTTCTCAATTCATCCTGCAGTTGTGTTATTTTTTGTCCAAAATTGTTATTATCATTTTTACTGTCCCCACTTGACTGATTTCCCAATACTTCCTCCAATCTGTTCTCCAATTCAATTATTCTTTGATTAGCTTTACGATTTTTACCCCTAAGTGTATTTAATCTTTCTTCTGAATCTTCTAACAGTGCTTGAACTGTTGGTAATTTGTCTTCATTGCCTTTCTGTTTAAGTTTTAACATCTTATTTTCGTGTTGTAGACATAATAGTTTTTCTTTAATCTCTAGTGGTATCATTTCTGTATTTGTAACGGTACTATCAGTATTAGGCTTCCCAATATTTTCCGCTGCTTGCAATTGTGTACATTTCAATTCTTCGTTTGTTTCTTTTAAAGCATCCCTTTCAACAACTAATCTATCTTTTTCTCGTTGCAGAGTGCCTAGCTTTGCTTCCATTTTTTTCCCTTCAAATTCAAGTTTATCGCATTTGTTAGTTTGTTCATCTAACTTATGATGTGTTTCTGCAAGTTGCTGCTTGCAAACATCTAAGTGGTGACGAAGCATTGCTGTCCGTTTTGATTCTTCTTCATAATCTATTTTAGACTGCAAATACTCTAAATTCTTATCTTCCAATATTTTTACCTGTCTCCTTAAGTCACTGAAATCTTCCATTTTCTTTTTGTAAGATTCTATGGTAAGTTCATATTTAGCTACCTTGTCTGCAGTTTCTTTTAACGCATCTATTTCATCTTTCAAATGATTAGCCTCGTCTGCTGCTTTCTGTAAATCTTCTTGCCTAGATTGTAATTCCAATACTTCCTTCTCTAATAATTCTACCTTTAATCTGTAGTCATCTCTAGATGTTTCCACTTTAAACAATTCATCTTTCAATGCCTCAACTTGCTTTCTAAGACCAGAATATTTTAAAATGGATCCAGTTTCTTCTGGATTTTCAAACTCGTCTAATCTTTCTTGAAGCTTTTTATTTTCGGCTACCAGTGTAGCTTTTTCTTCCTGTAGTAGCGAAAGTTGTTGATCAAGTTCATGGCATTTTTGTGCCAATTGTTCTTTCATATCGGCAGTTAGTTGTAGTTCAGCCAATAGTCTCTGCTGTGTACCATCGGCTACGTCCAACGATTCAAAATTAAGGCTAGTTCCTAAGCTTAATCTTGGCCCGTGCATGTTGCTCTCTAATTCCTGAATACTTTGCATGATCGCTTGCTGAACAGTTTCTTCCATACCCATAATTCTTGTTATATACTGTTGCTTCTGATTGCAATTAACTGCGCATCCAAGTATTAATTGTAATAGACGACGCAATTCGTGATTATCACAATGTTCACCAATTTTTGTTGCGTCGGGTTTAACATAACCCGATAATTGTTGATTTAAACATTCGATATAATACTCCATTATTGCTTCAATTATTTTTTTAAGGTTACTAACCTTTAAACGCCAATTAGAGTTAACGTCAGTTTTGATTTTTACCCTCCAGACAGCTGTAAACCATTCAGGAGCGATCTGGGCTAAAACTTCTGCCAGGGCAACACCATCGCTTATATCTTCTGCAGTTGAATGCGGAACTTGAAGATCGAATGTGTCTAACCATTTAATTAAGTTACTCAATTGTTGATCATCCATCACTGTCTCTGATTAAAAACGTATCGGTAAAATCGTAAAAGAGGTTACATGTAAGTTTTATCACAACCTTATGCCGGATGTCAGTATGTAAAAAAAAGATTTAGCCCAATTTCTTGTTTATTTCTTGAATGGTCGATATAGGGATGATATTGAAAACTTCGATCATTCCTGTCTAATATCTTCCGCTTGTATTTACCATTATTGGAAATGTTTAAAAACTTATATGAAACGAGAACTTTGACATTCTTTCGGCTGAACAGAAGTGGGACAAATACTAGACTATCCTCAGCCGCTTTCACTTTTAGTTAGTTCTATTGTAAACTCACGAAAAATTCCGTATTATCGTTGGAGTTCACATGTTGGCAGCATTTCACAATACATATGTTCCTCAACTAGAATCTATTCGTTGAAAATTGTTGATTACATTAATGAAAGGTTGAAATACATATATGTATATAAAAAAATGATGGGCAAGATGTGTGAATGAAAGTCCGGTGTATATGCGTAAAAAGTAAAAACACTTGCTACTATATTACATACGTATTTTATAACAGAGTCAATAATATATATGTGATTGATTTTCAATAAATCGTTGAACAGTATATATTTAATCCTTCGAAAGTGTACAAAAATATTGCGAAGAGGTTCGTGGAAATGTTATATTTTTTAAAATAAAAATACAGGTACAATGTTTTGAACTATTATAGCTTTTTTATTTTTTCCTTGCATGGTTTAGTTTCACGTAGCACATATTAATACAATTATGGCAACTGAAGTGAAAGACAGTGTAATAGGTATAAATGAGAAAGAGAATAATCCACGTGCAATGTTTTACAAAAAGCCTGTCAGAAAAGAAAATTTTAACTTGGATGTGGGTAATATTGATACTCCTCAGGAAGTGAGACGTCAACGCTTATTACAGTTTCAAAAGAAGTACATATATCTTTTACATGAACTTAACAATGTTATTTATAAGAAATTTTTAAATTAATAATGATAATAATATAAATTATTAGGTGTAGAGATATTACATTTAATGCTGGAAGAGGAATATTAGATGAATCATTCAATTCAGAAGATGATGAATTTGAAGAGGATATGGAAATTGAAGAAAGCGTTAAAAAGAAATATCATTCATTTAAACGATATAAACATTATGCTAATCAGTTAATGATGTCTGAATGGATGTTAGAAGTACCACAGGATTTTGTTGAAAAATGGATTCTAGTTCCTTGTCCACGAGGAAAAAGAACCTTGGTAGTTGCACGTAAAGTATGTTAAAGAAAGAAAGAAATTTCTTTTATGAAAGAGAAAGGTTCCTTTTCTGTTATATTGCTTGAATTTTATAGGGTGTAACTAAAGCATATAATAGGCGGGGACATCGAGTTGGTAAATTCTATTCAGCACTTCCAGGTGGTAATCCATCTGAGCACAGAAGTAGCTGTACTATTATCGATTGTTTATGGATTAAACAACAAAAAGCTTATTACGTTTTGGATGTACTTGCATGGTCTAATCAATCGTTGATAAATTGTGATGTAAGAATTTTAATGTACAAATATAATGGTGCTACTGAATCTTTAATATCTTGTCATATGTATTTTGAACCATATGATTCTGAATTAACGAAATTTATCTTAATTTATTTTAGACTGAGTTCAGGTTCTTCTGGTTAAAATCGCAATTACAAGAAATCGAGGAATTACGAAAAGCGGATACTCACAGAAATACATTTCCTATATTAGCTTTACCCAGCATCACTTGTGATACTGATATAAGTGTAGCTTTAGAAAGTGTTTCACATTTGTACCCTTTAGATGGCTTGTTATTTTATCATCGCGATGGACAATATACTAAAGGTCGGACTCCGCTTGTAACATGGTTGAAACCTTTTATGTTAACTGAATTACTTGGCATTTCTGTACCATCGCCTCTCGATGAAAAACCAGATGGATACATAGATTTCAAGTATTATATTCTCAATAGCAGAGCTAAAAAGAGAAAGGAAGAATCGGAAAGTCACGTAAGTTTAACTGTCTTAAAATGGATATTAATTGAGATATTAAGTTGTTTATTTAACATTTGTTTATAGATGGATATCACGGATGTGAATTTCTGAAATTTTATTTTACTCATATGTACGAGCTTCTGAAGGAAGTGAATTGCAATTGACGTATGAAAAATGTTAATAATACTATATTTTATGAATATAATTTACTACGTCGTACAGATTGGTTTGGTATTGTATTTAAATTCCAATAATAATAATTTATACAATCTGTGATATTTACTAAAAATTATACCAAATATAAATAAATACATGTGACATAAAGGTGATGCATTAGTGTAAATTCTTATGTAAGTTGCTATTTTACAGTTGACGTTACAAATATGTTACAAGTGTTGAACCTCAAGATTCAATGTATGAAATGTATCAAGAGCCTTTTCATTTAAATACAACAAAACGCGATTCAAGGCATCTGTATTCATTACCTTCATCTGAAAATAAAAAAAAAAGAATGTAGAAAAGGCATATACATCCAAAATGAGAAAATATTTTTCAGTTACTCTATTTTCCATTATTGTAAGGGCAGGAAGATTAATCTTATATAATGTACACAGTCCTAACTGTAAACCAGCAGTTTCTAATAATTGTGTATATAAGACCTCGCGAAATTTTTCTATCTGCTCCAAATTGAAACAAATTTCAACATTTGCTTCGTCACTTTGATCCTTTATAAGTCTGAAATAGATCAATGGGCGAGTGAAGTAATTATTATAAGTTCTTTTATTATATCTGCTTTATAACAATTTATATCGTGCGTAAAAAAGATCTCGACTAAATAACATTATACTTTACATGCTTAGTAAAGAAAATTTAATTTTATGCAAATTATAAACATACACTCTTAATATTTTTATTAAATCCAAGACATGAAACTTTATTGTAACTGTGTCTGTATCTGGTAGTTCTGGTATCTTATATTCCATTCGAATTTCGTCTGTCTTTTTTGGACGTTCCTCCTTGTTAGTTGGAATGATTATAATTGGGACTAGCCATATTAAATCATCCTCTTCAGCGGGTAGTTCGATGATCATGCAATCGAACATACGACTGAACACATTATGGACAGTTCCCATAGCATTTCGTGTGCCACGGCACAACAAAAGAGGTAATCTTATGGAATGAATAGTTGTCAATGCATCTTTAGTAGTTCTCCAAGATAAAAATACTCCTTTATAAATACATTTCTTTTTGCCTTCTTCGAGCATATTATTTCCCGCAAAAACTTCAACCTACAATTGTAATACTAACTGCTTATATGTAGTAGTGAAAGCCATTATTTTTAATAACCGTTTTCATAATTAAAATTAAAAATAGTTCCAACTATATTTTTGTATAAAAACTTGCTAAATTAATAGTGCATTCGTTGCATATACATATATATACAACACCTTTATTGGCGGTGGATCCATTGGACTAGGCCTTATTGATATATTGTCCATAACACAGATATCTGTGGTATATGTAACATCTTCTTGTGCTAAATTACTTGCAACTTCTTCCCTTAATCGTTTTGCGTATCTTTTTAAATGAACCTCATCTTGGTGGAAATTGAATAAGGTGGACACACCAAAAATGGTCCATGTTTTATGTAATAATTCTGCAATATATATTAGATATTATAATAGCATAAAGATTTCTGGGACAAATGATGCATAAAAATTATTAAAATAAATGTCAAACTAAACGTAACATCAAAATCGCATCGTATAATATCTACACATAATTTTTACTAATGCTTATGTCAATATACCTTCTAATGTATCTACAGCTTCATCTTCTATTACAGGAGCTGAACTGACACCTAAACTAAAACGTTGTCTTCCTCTTGTCCGAGGCGTAAACATAGAATGTATTCTACGACTAGTATTTGGCAGTATATTTTCTATAGTAGCTTCCATTTCATGAAAGCCCGGTACCGTCAAACAAAAGTTTTCATTCCAAATTTAATATTATCCTTCAGTTCACTAATGTTTGAAAGGTGATTCAATTTCGGAGCGAAACGTATAGAAAATCTTACAGCATGAACGCAGAGTGTTTGCAAGCTAGGGAAATTCTACATTAAGTAGTATAGCTAACGTAACTAGATATGTAGATACGTTTTACACATGTAATTATGTATTATAAGTAGCTTAATCATTTTTCTGACATATTATCGTTGATACCGTAGCAAATGTTCGAAAGTACACGATAGGCTCGCTTGTATTGAAAGAAACGTTGGTCTAGTGATAAAGAATGGGTACAATGTTTTTATGAGTGATTGGTGGATGTATTCATGTCTTTTAATTAAAAATTGTATTATTCCAGTCCGTTTTCTCAGAGCACATAGTACATGAAATGCTGCTAATATAGATAACTATGTATTTACGATATCCATTAATGTAGAAACAGAAAATATACTGTGGAACCATGAACGTATAGAGTCTCCATTCTTCGTATATATATATGACGGACCACCTGTACGTGTGTGTAAGTCCCTGATGCCGTGAAATTGAACATCAGTGTGTGTTTATATTATCTCCCGCGCAAAAACGTACAGAGTTTAAGGACTTGGATTATTTAATTTTTTTTTCGACACAGATAACATTTTACCGTCTGAATGTTTATTATTAGTAAGTTATGGGTACAATAGAAATCGCATTTCCATTTGGTGGACAACCCGCAAAAATATTGAAATGGAGAATTCGAGTGGATACAATGGTTTCAGCGGGTAGAGTGTTGTTTTTGTATCAAAATGTTTCGTCAGGAACTGAAGATAGCAAAGGTCCTGAGAAAAAATACCGTGCCACACGATTTGGCCGTGTTACAAAGCTTTTGGCGAAGGAAGGAGATGTTATTCAACCTGGGTACACATTTTTTTTAACCTTACGTATACAGGACGTTTTCTTAGTTATCGATACATCTTGTGAATAACATTGAACGTATATAATCTTTTATTAGACGAATGATGATTTACGATTATAATTATATTTGGAAATACTATATAAGTAATTAATATTATAGGCAAGTTGTAATGACTTTAGAAGGATGTAAACATCCTACAGTAATGAAAGATTTGTGCGCTGAATGCGGTGTAGATTTAAGAGTTGAAGGGATTGGTAAAGAAAATGAAAGTACAAAAATATCGCAAGCTAGTGTACCAATGGTACATAGTGTACCAGAATTAAAAGTATGCCCAGAACTGGCAGAAAAGATTGGAAAAGAAGACGAACAACGTCTTTTACAGGATCGCAAGTTAGCATTACTTGTTGATCTTGATCAAACAATTGTTCATACAACAAATGATAATATCCCTCCTAATATGAAGGTATAGGTATACATATAATAACATTTACAAGATTAATATTATTAACACATTTTTTGTAGGATGTTTATCATTATCAGCTGTATGGACCGAATTCACCATGGTATCATACCCGTTTGAGGCCTAATACACGACACTTTCTTTCCGAAATGAGTCGTTTATATGAATTGCATATATGTACATTTGGAGCAAGAAACTATGCGCATACTGTAGCTGCATTATTAGATCAAGATGGAATTTTATTTTCTCACAGAATACTTTCGAGAGACGAATGTTTTGACCCGGCATCGAAAACAGCGAACCTCAAGTACAATTTAAACCGATGTTGCACTTTATTTCAATTATATATTTAGGCTACGTTTTATCAAAATAAGCAATAACTTATTACAGGGCTCTCTTCCCTTGTGGTGATGATCTGGTATGCATAATAGACGATAGAGAGGACGTATGGCAGGGGTGTGGGAATTTAGTTCAAGTCAAACCTTATCATTTTTTTCGTCACACTGGTGATATCCATGCACCTCCTGGATTAGAAAAAAATGATATACCAGCTTTACCCGAATTGCAAAATACAAATGAGTTTTGTAGCGACGATAATCCAACAGAATCTGATAAAAATGGCGCATCTGATGTGCTCAACGAGGAAAATACAGTTGACAATAATTCTAAAGATGATAGCCAAAAGGCAAGTGAAAAGAAGGAGAACGAAGGTGAAGCATTAGCGGAAGATTATGAGGCTACCAAAGAAGACGATAAAAATACTACAGAAAAAAGTTCTAACTGGAGTAGTGATGAAAACCGGGATAACAAAAAATCGGAAGATGCGAAAGAAAATGTAATACCAACTGAAGCAGTACAAGATTGTAAAAGTGGAGACAAGAATCCTGATGAAAATAATGTTATAGATGAGGATGACGATGATTATTTATTATATTTAGAAGATATTCTTCGAAGGATTCATGGCGAATTTTATGCAACTGTAGAAAAAGAAACGGGACGTAAATCGTTGAGAGACATTATTCCACGAGTGCGAGCTCAAGTATTAAAGGGATTGCATTTAACGTTCAGTGGTTTAATACCTACTCATCAGAAACTTCATCAAAGTCGAGCATACAAGGTTGCCAGAGCATTTGGAGCAGAAGTGGCACAAGTAATGTTCCTGTACCTAGCTGTGTTGCATATTTAAAAAAATGTTGTTTCTCATTTTAGTAAATCGTTATCTTTTAGGACTTGTCGGATAAAACTACCCACTTAGTTGCTATTAGACCTGGCACGGCTAAGGCTAATGCGGCAAAAAAGAGTCCAAATATAAAAATTATAAATCCAGATTGGCTTTGGACTTGTGCAGAACGTTGGGAACACGTTGACGAGCGTTTATTCCCCCTTACTACAAAGGTATAGGTACTATGAAAGTAATGTTGATAGGATCATGTAAATTAACAATCAAAAAATTGGCTCTAATTAATAATTTGTTGCATATTCTTAGGCTCGTGCTTCTCGAATACCACCTCCGCATTGTAGCAGCCCAGAACGTATAGAAGAGCAAGACAAAATTGTAGACAGTTTTGCTGATAGTATTAATCCATTAATGTCATTTACACCCGAGGAAATAGAAATTATGGATAAAGAAGTCGAAGAAGATATGGACGATCAGGAATTGGAAGCATCTGTGTTTGACGCAGAGAATCCTGATGATAAAGAAGAATGTAGCGGAAGAACTCGCAACAGGGATTTCGATTCTGATGATTCTATTTCTCATGATGGTACGTGTAACTGATATTTTATAAACTGAAGTGACTGCACGATAAAATTATTATATCTATTTCGTTATAGGAAGTAATACAAGTGAACCATCAAGAAAGAAAAAGAAGCTTTGTAATGCAAGTTCGGATGATGATACTACTTCGAGTGGGAAATATGACAGTATGGATGATGATGACGACGACCCCGTAACACGTTTTAGACGGGGCGAAAACTTACCTGATGACTTAGATTTAGGTGATAATTCGCAAGATTCAGTTGAAGATCTGGAAATAATGGATAATGAAGATGACCGAGAATGGAACGAAATGGGAGCAGCGCTCGAAAGGGAATTTCTTTCTGAATGAATCATCAAACAAATTGTATTTGTTTCTAGGGATTAATCAAATTATCGTATTATTTGTAAATTTCGAATTGACGAATTTTAATAATTATTGATCATATTTAAATCAACACGTTTGTACGATTCTTATTCAAGCGGTTCCATGGAAAGAGCATAAACTGATATGCGGATTTACTGAAAACGAAACGATTGCTTTGTATTTAATTCTGAGATCAAAATACACGAGCAAAAAAAATGTTGATGTAAGATTAATATCATGTTTTAATAAATTTTAGTAATATTGATTTAATTTTTAAAAAGTGCCGATTGTATATATGTGTGTGCGTGCGTGTAAATACTGAATATATAAAAATGTGCTTCATTTATATTAAAAAATTTCTGTAGAGAAGGATGATTTTTTAAATGAATTTGACTTTCTTTTCAAAACTATATGTTGCATTTTAAAATAAACTATTGTGTATATATATATCTGTTTTTTTATATACACCCATCGTTTTGCAACAACCTGTTTATTAATACCTAAGATTACTACACGATTTATGATGGGTTTACAGCATGTGGGTCTGAATCTTTTGGATCATCATGATATTTAACATAAGACTCTTTGTTTGAAAAATCTCTTTTGCCTTCCATGCTTCCCCTTTCTGGCATTTGTTCGTATCTGAATCTGGAATCTAATTCTCCATAAAGTTTGGCATCTTCTTGTATAGTGTCCCTAATTTATGTGGAGATAAAATAATGTTTTGTAGGCAATTTTAAATAAACCTTGTTAAAGAGTAAACAAAATATTTGGTATAAATGAACAATATGTACCGATATTTCCCTGCAACAACCTTTTGACCAGTTATAGGATCTGTAATGTTACCTAATGGATAAATGACATCAACAACCTGCAAATATAAGTAGAAATATATACAAATAATATCAACGATATGTAAAAGAAGCCCCGTAAAGTACACATTTACTTTCTTATTTTTAGGGTATACATACTTTATGACTGATGACACGCGTTAATTTTTCTTCCAAGTTTTGTATCAAAACTGTATCACCGGTTTTGCAACGTTTCTCAGGATCGACAGCGTAAATAAATTCATATTCGTTAAAATACTGCAATGTGATAAATAAATACATAACCTCACTCACACGTTTCTAAGAAAAACTTGATACATTAACCTACCATTAAAAGATGTTTATCTAATTGTAATCGACGCACTCGTACTTTAGCTGCATTTTGTTTACTAGAGGGCACACATACGCCTAACAAATAAGTAAGCGCTTGTTTCGTTGCAGAAATCTTCGCCATCTCTGGAAAGTCGTCGCACTTGTGTACGTATTCTAGCTATACATGCGTATGTGCATACTCATCCTATCCAACTGTGCTGTATGCATGCAGTGGATTTGATGACGTGAAAATTTGCACGCGGCTGTAACTCATTTTGTAATCGCATTAATTTTATTTTCATTGTTAAATTGCTAATAAAAAGTAAACAGCGCTTGGAGCACTAGTAAATCGATTATTCGTGTGTAGCAGCATCATTTACCTTTAAGTTAAGCACTCGATCATTAATCTGGCGCCTCTAGAAGCCGATATAAATGCAATGACTCGGAGAGCATTTTCGCCAATTCTGTAATTGTTAATAACTTTTAAACCACAATTGTCCTGTTCTTGAAACTGTTAGAAAGGATGGCTATGGCTCGTAGCTTTTATATATGAAAAGTCCGGTTAAGAAATATCCAGTAGAAGCCGAGAAAAACGTAATTGTTTAAAATAACAGTGTAATTCAGGCATTCGGTTTTGAAGTCGCGGCAAACTGCGAAAAAGGCCGCAAACGCGAGATGGCGGTATATACACGATTATTGTGGGGATGGGTTACCCCCTCCCTGCGGATTGTGCAGGAGTGGTGGAACCGTCCCGGTCTCCGCACACCTCGACGACAACTTCGTTCATTACTAGTCCTTGAGTATCGTTCCAGGAGTCAACGATCGGTCGTCGTGCTGGGCACGTAATTTCTTGTAACGGATGTAGAGGCGTGGAGAGCTGGGTACACGTGCTCTCCGACGAACTTGAATAAACGGATCCAGACAATCAGAGTGTTGCAAGCTCCTTCTTCCTAACCGACGGTCCCCAGGGAAGATCCTTGTGCCACCCGCTGCGTAGGGCAGCGCAACAAGTCGAGGCAACCTCCCCGACGACCCCTACATTATCGACATATCGTTACCGACAAAATATTAAAAAATTATTGTTTCGGCTTCTGCTGGGCCGATTTTAATGAACGACGTCTCAAAAGAAAGGGAAGCGAATAAGCTACCCCGTTGCTCTAACTATGTGCAGTTGACTGTAATAACAATTTCAATCGTTAAATTGTTTATAACAATTGAACCGCGGGTGGAATAATGTTTAGACCTGCTGGAGATGTTAGCTGATGCTCCTAGCTTTATTTTATGTCCTCTAATTATTGATTTTTCGATTGTCTATAACTTTTAAACCACAAATCTTTATAGTGTTTCATCATTAATTTCAGATCAGTCTGAATAAAAAATACCCATTGCAAGCTGAGAAAAACGCAATTATTCAAATTAACGTAGGAATCCAGAAATTTGGTTTTGATGGCGCGGTAAACTGGTCGAAAAACCGCAAACGCGTGATGACGCTACGTGCTTTTTTCCTTGAATAGATTAGAAATATTTTATTTCGACACCTGGTTATTGTTTAATCCAATTGCAAAGCAAATGTAGCACTGAATGCGATTGTACATAAAACTATACAGATAAAACAAAAATAAAATAAATTTATAGAAGAATTAAATGAGACGTGGTAAAAAAAAAAATTGATATTTACGCCAATGGGATTTATGAAGGAATCGTCATTAATCTGACCTTATGACAATGCAATTTTCGCATCCTTGCAAGGAGGTTCCCACGCGTATCGCTTACTCAGCAGTAGTAATAGCGTACGCATTTCTAGGAATTGATATGCCACACTACGACATTCTTCATTCAATATTATGACCAAACTTTAAACGCGTATAATTCGGCTCAGAATTATCCGATCGAGTTGGAAAAAAATGGTGGTTGTGTGACTAAACGTCAGTGGTATGGTAGTAATTTAGAGTCACAATTTTTTGGACATCGTTATGACAGAAAAATTGATTATCAATTAATACAAAATATAACATATAGGAAAAGTGTATCATATATTTACATATCTTCAATCCCATACGGAATCACTAGAATCAACATTAGCATCCGCGCATACACCAGGGACCAAGGATCTTTAATAATAATTAATCTCGAACTACTAACAGCGCAACTCTAGCTTTCGATAATGGGGCACTCAATTACGTGCTTCCTTAATTAATAATACCGCAGTTACTCAACATAGTCTGAACCAGGCACGAGTTCCGCCAACGTGTTACATTTCATTTCCTCGTACTGTTTTTCTGATAGATACTACGTATTATTAATATATATTATTATTTCTACACTATTATGTTCCTGCATATACTTTTTCGTATGCTCCAATGTTTTTTTCATCCAAAGCAAACGAATATATCTTTACTCTCTCGCCTCTATACTGCGAATATCTTTATTCCCAACCGACGGTATCCTTTGTCACGTTCGCGACAATAAAAGAACGATCTGCACGTCAAGATCGTTGCAAGAAGAATCGCGTACAGAAGGGAAAAAGGCTGGCGAGACAGAAAAAGAGGTTCAGTCGATAAGAGACGGCGTCCTTTGTACAAACATTTACAATCAGATCCTTGCTGCGGGCTATGGACAATCGGTTAGAAGAAATATCAGTGGTGATCACGGAAGGATTCATAGGAGATGAACGAGAGTGAAACAAGAGCGTTGGAACGGGGTCGTAGGGAAAGAGCTTCGAATCAAAGGCCGGATATGTCCAAATGTATTACACTTCTCCTTTACCCTTTCTGTTTCCGTTCTATGCATTACACGTGCATGCTCGCGTATACGCCTCGGGCATCAGCGAATCGCGTTGTTATTGCGGAATGTGAAGGACCGGAGAAATTCACGGGCGATCGCACTGCGAATCGACGGCGACCGAGCCGTCACTGAGCCGGGAAATTCCATTGTCGGCGAAAAAATCGGGACAACTGCTACGGTCTGTTTAAGCTGTTGCCTTCTGTCGCAATGTATCTTGTTCTTGCAACTTCGCTTTAAATACCAGAAATACTAAAAACGAAAGCGGGTAGAATTGTATTGATTCGTGCGAACAGAAGGGCTTGAAGGAATTAGTTACAAACGGTATACGAACGTTTCGGACGGATACGTTCGCGTTGGATGATTTAAAACGGTTTAAAAATCGACGCACGATATCACCGTCGGTGAATATTTATAATGAAATTAACGATGTCATCGGCTCGCCGGTACACTTAGCGGGGCTGTATGTAATCATGATACAAGTTTTGATTCGACCCTCTGTCCCCATCAATTCCCTTTTTCCGATGTGTCCGTATCTGCATTTACATATAAATATGATCGCGTACATCCTGCGATCCCATCGGCCGCAACATGGCACCGTACACGTTCGAACAAAATGCATAAATTAAACTCGTTCTGCTGTGTATCGGTGTCCGTGTAGTCGGGTCGCATTACCCGTCTACGCGCGATTCGTATGAATTCGTTCGATATTTCTTCTCTTCATTTTTTTCAGGATTCAACCGGAACATTGATTCGACCAATACATATTATTCGCCGGAAGAAATCGAAGGGGATTGCTGTTGCCGACGAACATGTAATTCGTTTTTGATGAGTGGATAGCGACCCCGGATCAATATTCGTTCAGGTGGCCACTTGCACGATTCGCCCGTGATTTTTCACGCGTACAAATCCGCACGTAAACACGCTGTAAGGGGGCATTTTTCGGAAAGCGCAGCTGCGCCGAAGGACGAGGAGCAGTATATTTACACGTGTAACCGTCCCCTGATTTATAGTCGCGCGAAAGGGGTGTAGGCAACATTGGCGGACCCACCTCGAAACACTCAGCATTTTCGCAGCACTACGAATTAATCACGCGAGGCGCAAAGTTCTCTCTAATAACAAATTAAATGGAAATCTACCGTGACGATAAACTTGAGAAATCGTCCGTACACTTTCACCGACATTATATTACGAATATCTGCCCGAGGAGCAGACATGAATTTCGAGTTCGACGTGTGCGCTCGTTGGGCGATCAAAATTGAACGCGAAATTGAAATATTCTTCGATCTGACAATCTGACTTTTAGCGAAATTGCCGTGCGCGCTTGTCCCCGGCGTCGATGGCATCGAACAGTCCGGTTCCCGTTGCCGAGCGTTCGTAGAACGTAAAAAGATTTTATAGAACGCGCGCGATCTTCGTGCGATTTAATGGTGTCGACGCACGTGAAACAAAATGTCACGGGACATTACACTCTCTTCCGGTTCATCTGGTCGATAGCTTTGTCCGTACATGAAACTCTGTCTCTCTTCACCTTAATTCCCGCCTCGCTCCCCCTTTCCCATCCTGACCGTCCCCCGGACACGGTTGCCCGCCATTGAAATCTATTTTCATTGTATGTAATAGCTTTTTGATGCCAGAGTTCAATGCGACGAAGCGCGCCGAGTGCATCGTTCGGTTATTGCGGTGCATTGATTTCTGAAAGGCCGGCTACGTTAGCCTGATGCACGGCTCGTGTAGCACAGACCGGAAACTCGTCTTCGACGCTATCCATTTTCCCGATTGCGAGACAAAATAAAGTGCACGCGTGGCGGGCGGAACACTCGCTCTCCCCTGTGCCCCTTTAACGGATAATGCGGGCCAGGCATTTGCCATCGGAGGCCCTCGACCTTGCGATTGGGGGGAACGAAAGTTTCCAAACGTATTTCCTGCTTTCCCACCTCGTTCGCGGGAGGGGGTTGAATGCGTTTCTGATTCAAAGATATTTTTTTTTAGCAGCACGGTTGTATGATAAATTGTCGATAATTAGTTGATACTGAGAATTGGTACGGTGTTTCGTTTTTAACGACAAGAAGCAATTGCATTGAACGTATCCCGTTTTGAAGCGGTGGATTTAATTCGATGCGCGGCGCGTTGTATTGCTCGACGAATATCACGTTATTAACGTAAATCATTTGCGGCTTTTATGGAATTGCGATACGCGAGATATTTGTATCGAGCGCGATCGTGTCATTTACGCGTGCAAAACAAGTCGGATATTTCGCGCGATTGTTTTAACGGATTACGGCGCGTACTTGCGCATCCACGCTAATAATTTTCCACCGTTTACACGCGGGCTGTAAGCGCATCCGGGTCTACAGCAATATCCTTCATCGAAGGATAGAAACAGTAATTTGAGCTTCGGCGTTCGCTATTGCTCGGCGTCAATTACGCCGCTCGTTGCGAGAAAAGCGTGCAATTCCGGCGAACGAACGCGCGAAACGAATGTTCATATGCAATGAAACCGCGGGCGAATTAAAGTGGCTGAGCCAACGGTCGTGTCGAACGATGGTGATCTTGGTTACGGAGGGAACACGGTCGATTGCAATCACCACGTTCGCGTTAGAAACTCACGGTATCGAAACCGCGGGCGAGTTGAAAAGAAGCACCGATGCAATTGCCGAAACGTTACTTGCCCGGAGACTATCCACGGATTCGATACGCCGCCGCGAACCGTTTTACGAGCAATAACGCAACATCTTCGTCGAGGTTTCGAACGACGTAACGGCCGTCCAATCTCAAGGGGGGCAGAGGGAATTTTCGCGAGGAGAAGAGGCACGGCGAACCGTAGTACGTACCGAAAGGCGAAGGCAGAAGTCGTAAACCGGGCCAGCCGCGCCTGAACGAGATTATCGCTGTAAAGTTGCTGTCTAACGAATTTGCGAAACGTTGCACCCTCGAGTCTCGATTTAATAACCGGGCATTCCTGCCGCTTGCATCGCGGTTCTTAATTCGCGGAGCCGGCAGGAGATGGAACGCGGGACAAAGGCGAAGGATCACTGGAGGCCGGGGAAATCCGAAAGGCAGCGAAGGTTCGAAAATATCGGCGGCAGGAAGAGGATGACCTTTTCAAGGAAACCAACGGAATGCCGCACAGCGGTGCCATTTCTGGGAAAGCTGGCAAGAATTCGTAATCTCGCATGAATTTCGTAAAAATTGTCGTAGAAATCGTAAAATTGTTTTTGGGGTTGTCGGTCATGTATAATCTTGGACCCGTCGCTATTGATATTAGTTATTTTTAATTATTATTGATGTTAACGTTGACATGCAACTTTGTATCAGGAAGCTTGTCCCTGCGTCAATTTCGGTTAATATGTTTATTTTCCTTCTGGTTCATTGAGAAAAAGATTTTTGATATATCGAGAATTATATCATAGTATCAATCATGATACGTATTGAGAACGGAATTGCAAGGATAAATTCAAAGATATGGTACTTTATTTCTGTGGAAAATTTATGTTTACAGCACCTACTTTAAAGGTAAAATGTTTCGCATATCAATGTTTTAAAGATAAGCCTTCCCTGTCGCATTAAACAAGCTCCAATTTTCAAGATACGAAGAAGCGTGAAATATCACAGTAACCAAACAATATATTTAAAAAATTCAAGCGGCTTTTGATGCATCGATATACGTATACACGACAAATCTGCTACACCAAAAAAGAGCTGCTATATACCTAATAAAAATAAAATCGAATTTTGACCAGCTTTTCGAGGAATGGCACCACCGTGTGCCGTTCCTCCAGTTTCCCTCAACGATTCTCAGACCTTTCTCCTGATCCATGAAAGGAGATATCCTCGCTCAGCCTTTTCCTGCCGGTGTCCTAGCGGGGTATGCCACCCAGGGTTATCTCCGACCCACAAAGGCTTGTCTATACCGCGGGGAGTAAGGTCGGGGTATCGTCGAAGGATACAAATGCCGGCAGATGTTACCCGGTGAAATATTCCTGGCTCGACCGACTCGGGCGTGCGCAATTTATCCTTATAGGTGACTCGTCGGGCTCTCGCGGCTGCCGAGTGTATTTCGAACGCCCGCTTTTCATTTCGCCGGCTAGTAGACGGATGCATTTTAACGACGTGATCATTTTACGAAAATACGTCGCGTCCGCCTGTTCGTTCGGGTTCCCCCGTCCATTATCCCTTTCGCGAGAAAAATCCATCGCCTAACGCCGAATATTGGCGGGGAAGCGTGACGAATGGTTCGATCCAGACGCGGTTTCCAGGTGGAAATTCGACCCACCCCGCACACGCATCCCTTTTTGCTGCCCTCTTCCCCCTTTTTTTTCTTTCGTTTCCTCCAATCCGTGAAACGGAAGACGCGTCGCGCGGTTACGGTGAAATCTTGACGTTAATCGCGCCGGGCACGTGTACGCATTCTCGTGCACGATATTCTCTCAGCGGCGGACATTTATTGCTCCCGAGGCGATGCCTTTCCCTAGGCCGTAAGCGGGCCGTAATTTACGGATTCGCTTCGACTCTAGATTCCGGAGGAACAATTGCCGGAACGAGATATTATTGCTGGCGAGCCGTTTCGCTCGCCTCCGGAGCAATTTCACGGGGGCTTCGACGCGGGACACGACTCCGCGGCGCCGCGCCGCTGTTTCGTAAGCCTTCGCTGGTTTCATTAGACGTTTCGGTACCTTCGCGGTTCACCTGTTGTTTTTTTTTCGAAGCAAATTGTCGGGGTAGCGAGTCGAGTCGGTTAAAGCGGCGAGCAAGTTGCGCTACACCCCCGTTCCTCTTCCGCGTCCTTACACGCTCCAAAATAGCGGAAATCTTTACTTATACGTTTAATTAATTGAACGATCGGCCGGAGGATTTCCAAGAAGTTGCGACGTTTCGCGAGGGGCTCACGGAACGCTGCCGCGTTCAATTATCCGACGAAGCTGGATCTAATTGCGGGGAAAAGCGGTGGCATTCCTCCCGAAGATGACACATCGCGCCTCTAACAAACGAGGGACTCGGACGAACCAATTGCTTTTACGTAACGGCTTTCCATCGTGAGGTAAAAAGACGCTACACCCGCGTGTTCCTCGTCACATTTCCACCGTCGAACAATATATCCAACACCGCGCGTCGCGCTTCACTTACGCCCAGCAGAGAGTTCGACAATTTCTTCTTCAATGCTTTCCCATCCACCCCCGGATCCTCCGCCAGGGTCGCACGTGCGAAGCAGTTAGTAATGCCCGCCTCGTTACGAACCCCTCGTCGTTCCATTTTCATGAACTCTACCGGCCAGTTATGCTCGTGCTTATAATTCCGAAACAGCTCCCCCGCCCAAGTATATACATTATATACGCGCGACGAGTAACGAGCGCGGAAAGTGCTTAACGCGTTTGTACCGGGGCACAAAGGTGGCTCGCGTCCCGACAGCTTAAGATGTACACGCACTCGTATATTTCGAAGACGTGCTCCCCGTTGATACCACTTTTCGTTTCGTTCCGCGCTTTGTTTCACCGTCGCCGTCTGCGGTAACTGGCTGTTCTCAGCCACGCGCAAACGTCATTTGCGGACGTGCCTTTGCGCTGTCTCACGTACACCGTCGTCTCTCGTGTACACTTTGTACTCTCTTGGGGGGGGGGGGGAGAAAAACGCGTGTCCGTGCGGCGCAAGGCCAGCCTGGGTAACACAGTCGCGAGGATCCGGTGGATCGCGGGGTTCGCGTTAACGTGTATGCGGTGACAACGACGACGTCGACGTCGGCAACGCGTCCGTTTCCATGGCGACCGTGGACGTGGGGACCAGGACCGTACGCCTTCAACCCCACCTCGATGATGACGCTAGGCGGACCGAGAGGGGTTGCCGCGGGCGAATTAAGAGTTCGAAAAGCTTCTATCTCTTCATCCCCCTTCGGTTTGCAGTCCCTTCTTCGCTCCCCCTTCCCCCTTTTACCGCCTTTCTTCTTTATTTATTCCCTGCCCTAATCACGAGTCTGCGAGTGGCCTTCTCGCGTAGCCTGTCGTCTCTTGACAAAAAAAAATCCTGATTACATAATTCCCCGGGCATCAATTTTATTCTAGTCAGCGGCACTCCCCGGGGAATCGCATTCGAACGGCGGGGTTGCGGCCACGGGGACAGACGCCGCGGTTGCTGTTCGTTTTCTTAATGATCGGTCGATCCGTTATTTATTCGACGCTTCGATTTACCGATTTGTTCGCGGGGCGTACAGCGTGCGGTTGTTTTCACGGTAGTGGTGCGCGGGTTGCACTACTTTCTTTTGTAACGCGGTTCTGCCGCGACTCCCTCGGTTGCGCATATTTTTTATTTCGTGTCCTCGTTTCGTATGGAATGACTTTCGGCCGGGGTCATCTGCATCACCCGTGGCGCTGGTTCGCGCCGCGCGAACGATTCTTCGCGGCCGATTGGCCGTAAAGTATTCCTTTTGCGACGGAGGCTCGCCGAAGTGGTATTTCGAAGTCTCGCAATTAAAATGCGAACAGTAAATCGACGAAGAGGAAATCGTATTGTCGGGCGGATTGCGCACAGTGTGTTCCGTCTTTGATAGCGGCAAACATGAAAAGAAAAGAAAAGTTCGTGGCATTGTAATCCAAAGAAATTGTCGCGGCGAAACGAATCGCCGGTACGCAGCGCGCGCGTTGCCCCATGATTGCATTGTAATTATATTTTCTCAGCTGCGGCGGCAAGTCACGCGGAATACGCGCAATCGAACGAAAATTGCGATTAAACGCGACTGAGACCGATTATCTTCGAAAGCCGGGACGGCTTTCGTGGATCGAAACGAGAAGGGGACGATCCACGCAGCAAGAAGCGGGGGTTGCAAATATATGAGATAGGATGTTACGTGGAAGGGCCGTTGATCGACGCGCGGAACACTTCTATCCGGCCTCGCTCGATGATATCATTGTTGTTAAAGTAGCAATTTCGAGGGCTCGATTACTCTTAAATCGCTTGACGCGCACGAAAAGCTTGCAAAAACGCCGACGAACCGCCGTAACGTCGCGTCCCCGCGCCGGCTATTTTATCCGTCGTCGTGTTTGCATCTCCCATTGTCGCGGATCGCGATGCGAACTCGACGAATTCGCCCATCCAGAATCCGTCGGGCATTCCCATTCGTGTCTCGAGCGGGCGAACAAATTTTCGTTGGTTACCGACGTGACGAAAACTTGTATCCGCGACGCGAGAAATGTTTAAGCGGCGATTTAACGCGACGCGGCTCGCGCAACGCCGGGGACAACGGGACACCGGGACGAGCGAAAGGGGGATGCACGGAATCGCGCGAGAGGCACAGAGGGACAGACAGACGGGGGTAGAGAGAAGGCACGCGGCCGCGAGTGTCAGTTCTTTTGTGGCCATATAATACATCATCGACGCGGCGAGGGCTTTTAAGCTGTCCCGAAAATACCAGCCGGCTGTATGAGTTATTAATGTCCTACCTCCTTATAAAGTACTCAATTTTCGTTCTGTACGGAAGAGAAATATTAGCCGTAATACGGGCACCGCCGCAACGAAACGCCGCAGTATATCAGACTGGGGCGAGAATTACAGCACCGGCGAAGATGTTAATATCGGTGAACTTTATCGTCCGCACGCCGGAACTGGGTACACACGACACGGGGCCGCGCATTGTTTTGACAAAAGGGAGGAGGACCATCGAACTTTATCTGCGCGCCCCGCAAAACTCTCCGACCGTACGTGGGCTCGTGCATTGCCCTTTGCCGGATGCCGTAGATCACCGGCCACAGGTTACCTGTGTAAAGATTAACTCGATCGATTTCGGACGTATCCCCTTCCATCCATTCCACCTGGGCTTCCAGCTATATTCCGCGCTCCGCTGTAAACAGTAACGGAGAATTGATTCTTTCTTCGTCCGCCGTGCCCGCTGCCCATTTGTTTAAGCGATTCGATTATTCGTCAATTTCGTTTCGGCAAGGCGAACCCGAATGGCCAAGACGGCCACCGTATCGGAATCCGCCGATAAAATAGTTTCGCTATATTCATACTTAATAGTCTCGTAAGAGTTACCAAGAGATTGCCAAGCTCTCCTCAAACTTTGCCAATATAATCCCGATAGTGGTGCACCGTTGCCGCGATATGTATATTCGTACTCAATTACATATCTCGATTGTACGCATTCCGATTTCTTTACTCTGCTGCATTATTGTGCACCGTGCACGATATTTCTCTCGTGTCTGAAATTTACCTTGTCATCTGTGCCGTCCTGAATCGTGGCTCGCCCAATCTTCTCTCCAGCGAGACGCGTCCTTGCCAACTGGCCTTTACAATTCTCCCCGGACAGTGACTCCGATTTACGGGAAATCGATTAAGGGAAATCACGCGCAAATTATCATTCAGTTCGTACAATAATCGACTCGTACGAATGGCTGCCCGATTTTTTTCGAGAGAAAGAAAAATCGACTTCGATGTTGTCTCGTTACGTATCGAAGAACGGGCTTCGACAAACTCTTCGTCGCGGAGACTACTCTCGCCGTCCCATTTCGCATCCTTTCGCACCTTTCATTCTTGGGACGGACTTGTTTACAGCTCCCCGCGGATATCGTAAAATAGGGAATAGTACCCCGGGGACGCGACGGAGTTTTTCCACGGGCGTGATTGCAGTTAAGTTCTTCGGTTCGTTTCTCGATCGTCGAACAGGAGAAGAAAAAAAAGAATGCCTCCATCTCGAACTTATTTTCGAACCCCTCAAAAGAAACTGCAATTTTTAATGGAGTATTTATCTCCGTCCTCCCCCGCCGCTCTGCCACAGAAAGCTTGATTTCGAGCGATCTTTTTCGTCCCGTCCTACCCTCTATGCTAATTGAGAAGTTTAAGAAGATTTAATTACCCTCCGCTATAACGTGCCGCGTATTCTGCGCAACCCTCTGTTTTTCGAAGCAATATCGGATGCATTTAGCTTTATATTTGCGTCCGCCCTGTTCAAACTCTCTTTGGGTACTTATCTCGTTCACAAAACGGTGTACAGTAGCTTATCAAATAAACCGGAACAGTTAGTTAAACTTTCCTTTTGTCGCGCATAGTCACCGGGGACAAGGAATTGGCCAACTTTAAGGGATAAAAGGTAGGAGATGCAGTCGAATATTATTCAACCCTTTACAGCCCGGCCAAGTAAAACGGCGTTGTTATTTAAACGGAAATCGACATCTCTAACAAACCGTGGTCACGCGTACCGTGTCCCAATGAACATTTCGAACCCCCGCGCATCGAGGCCGGTTGCCACTTAAACACCCCCTGGCATTACCATAACGACATTACGTCACAGCATTGTTAGCATAATTAACCACCTATACTCTAATACCATTACCGCCGCCATAGCACAGACACTCGTAACTCGCCGACAGTACACCGTTCGGCTGAAAATGTTCCCCGACATAAAAAAAAAACAAAAACGGAAAAGTCAAACCCCCGACCTTTCTCGCCCTCTCGAATTCTTCTCAGGGAACCGGTTTATCCGGAGGAACGCGACGCCGTAACTTACCCCAAGAAGCTTTTTCACGATACACAGAGCAACCGCGTTCGTCGCAAATATAAAAAGGGGGGTTAAGTACGTGTCACCTAAGACAGCAGCCTCGTCGAAACGAGACGTGCATGCGTACGTGCATTATTGTCCAGTACTATACGTACACCCGCAAAACGCAAAAGCAACATATATACATATATACGTGTATGTGTCTGTGCATTTTCAAAGCCGCGTGTTGTCCGTGGCGATCCGTGGAGATCCAGAGTTGGTTGTGACGCGCGTGCCTGAATTCGACTGGATTCGACTGCGCGCTTGGAGGCGAGAGCGCGCAGCTCGCCAAGCGGCGGGGGTGGCGATGCTTTCGAATAGTGGGGGTCATCCTTGTGTCTGGGGTGGGACAGGCAGGTCAGGGGAAAAGTACGAGTACATTGGAGCACGCGGGTTGCCGCGAGGGAGAGACAGGGGTTGACTCTGGGGTAGGGGGTAGGGGTGGCTCTGAATCCCTCGAAACTCCAACGATGCTCTCTCTCTCGACTCAGTTCCGAAAGCAGAGCCAGACACGAGAGTGCACTCGAAGCGTGTTCGTATCGCGCACCGCGTCGAGCCTTTCCATCTGCTCCAGTCGTCGCCGCGTTTCGCTCGTGAACACGCGAACCACGCGTTAATCGTCCGTCGACGAGGGACGTCCCCGTGGAAGCCGCCCGGAGTTCTCTGTAGGCTCGCGCTTCTTCAGCCCCTCTGTGAGCCGTCGAGGAATCCGCCGGTTACGGGGCGGGGATTGGTAGAACGGTTCTCGTACGCCGGTACGTGCCCGACGCTGGACCGACCGATATCGTCGGTCCGCACTTTCTTAGCGGGGACGAACGATCGGGGACACTGGGACGCGGGTAACGTACTCGCGTGGCAGCGAATATGGAGCGAGTGCGACGATGTTTCTGAAAGAAATTAGAAGGGCGAAAAAAGGGTCACGAATGTGCCTCGAAAGCGGATGGCAGTAAAAGAGTGGAACGTGCAGCTGAAACCGCTGGCGCGCCGGGCTTTTTTTCTTTTTCGAGTGACACAGCGCTGCCCGCTTTCTCTCTCTCTCTCTCTCTCTCTCTCTCTCTCTCTCTCTCTCTCTCTCTTTCTCTGCCCCTCTATCGGTCTTTCGTTCTCTCCTGTTTTTTTTTTCTCTATCCACCCAGTTTTCAGGAATTTCGCTTTTGTCGGTGACAACGAAAGAGCTCGTCGATCGACTTTGCCGGGCACGTGTGTGCGTGGGCGTGATGATATTTGAACTCTCGAAGCCGTCAAAAGCCGGCCCCTTTAACCGCCGGCGCTTTTGTTCCGAGTACACGTACTCGCGACAGGCATCTGGCATTTAATAGAGACGACGGCCGTTTTCCTTTATCGCCGAGTGAATACGTTCATTTAATATCTAGCGTCGCGGCACGGCCGGCCACGTGTCTCGACTATCTTGTCTACCTTACACCGTTTTATATATTTATCGCGGTTCTGTCGTTCCACCCGCGTGCCACGAGTTCACTTTTCCGCCATCGAACCGTTCCGACGTGGGTCACGATTTTTTGAAAAGCCTCGACACGTGCTATCGACGTGCCATACGTGCACAACGTTGCCCGCTGCGTATTCTCGCTCGATCAATGTTAACGGCCTTCCAGTGAATGAGAATGAGAAGTCCCCTTTGAATTCTGCCACGCGAACGCGCATCCGGTTCACTGTGGACCGGTTCGATGATTCTTCGCGCCCAAGTCTGCTCGTTTCACCGAAAATTAGCAACGAGAATTCTTCTTTCCTCGACGAGAATCTGACGATCCATGTGGCGGAAACTGTACGCACGATGCATATGCGCGTGGGATTTCGTGTCGCCGGGTTGCGGACCGATGATTAGAGGATTGAACCGATACCGAGATATGTATGGCTTCCGCGAACGCGTCTCGCCATCTACTTCCCTTACCCGGTGTTGGGCGCATTGTTCGACGACACAAATCTTGCAAGAAGTCGGCTGAACGTTTCTCATCCTTAATGTGCTGACCGACGCGAGTAACGAGTGAATCGCATCGATTCGTTACCAAGCAATGTAACAACGCGTTCGTTCAATTGACGTAGAAACAGAACGCGCAACGCGAACAACCGCTTTGTATTTCATCAGTGCCAGTTCGCCCCCTTTAAATCCCGTCGCGCCGAATCGACGGGTTTCAGACCGTTTCCGAGATATTTTTAATTAACAGCAAAACCCTTGGAATGCGCGCGACACCCGTCCAACGAACGAACGAGCGAACGAACACTGAATCACGGTTTCGACCAATTTAAAAGACCGTACGTTTTCGCGACAAGCTCGGTTGATTTATGCCGCGTACTGAACGCGCGATTTCGTACGCGTCGATTCTTGCACCGAAATCGCGATACCGATTCGGTTGCACGTAAATCGTCGTTACGGAAAGCGAACGTTAAGCGACTGGTGCACCGTTCCGTTCTACACGATACGGCATTATTTTCCCCGACAATATTGTCGGCGGTCCTCGCTCCCGCACACGGAAGCTGCTTATTAAGTCGAGGCGGACAGTTCGTGCAATTCGGTTGTTCGTTCAACGTAAGACAACATTCCCCACACTCCGCGGAGGATCGTCGTGGTTCTGCGACATCGTTCGAACCGATAGGAACGGATAGGAACGAATCGTTAGACGCGCGAGCTTTCGCGAATAAACTCGGCTTCGGATGATCGAGGCGTTCTATCGTATCCAGGAACCAGCGTCGGCCCTTCGATTTAACTTACATAGCCGGCTACAACGGCGCTTTAGTGCCGAAGTTTAACAAGTCCGCTTCGTCGACGTTTCGCTCGAGGAGATCCGACCGGTCGGTCCCCCTAAACTCCGATAATTCGCCGGGCACTGTGCGTTCAGTGAAATTGCATCGGCTGCTTTTGGGGCTCGTAAAGAACTCGTATGCGAAGCGGCCCGAGTGATTCGCGTCTCTATCGCCTTCACGTTTCCGCGGATCAATCCGCGCGGAATTCTGTTTGCGCGCGGATACGAAACGACGGAGTATGGAACGATATGAACGATACAGAGAAAGAAGGAGTGAGGAGAAGAATCGTTCGTCCCCGAAACGCGACGATTCGTCGCGAATAGATCGGTGTTAAAAATGTTCACGATCGGATTTGCAGGGGCGTCGAGACGATGATCGCGTCCGCGACAAGCGGAGATCGGCTGCGTATCCGCTCGAATTTCGCGCCGAGGAACCGATGAGCCGCTACTGAGCGAACGAGGCGACGGATCCTGTTGGATCGTTTGTGTCAGCATCGGTGGGAAGAAGGAACGCGGGTACCGTGCGAGTTACGATGCGCGTGAAAAGTTGACAACGCCATGTGACCCGGGCAAACTGCGATTCTCGTGCGACAGCGTTGTTGAACTGACGCTGTGAGTTACGCGACGTGGTCGGCATTCGAGTGGTACCTCTGCCGCGGATGACATCTGGATGTCTATTAAGTGACAGTGCAATGCTGCAGGGTTAAACTGGAAAAGGGCCAGTCGTTTGTTTGTGATTTGTTGCTCGGTGAGGATTACTGCGACGAATAGAAATTAGTAGTGATGCCGTGATGGGCTGCAGCTCGGGATCGTTTTTCCTGGCTACGCTCCTCGTGGGTGGATTACTCCTCGTCGTTCTGTTCTGCGAAACGTCCCACGCATTGAGTGAGTACCATTTATTAATATTTCATTGTTGCATACCTACGGCCCGGGCATCGAATCGGGGCTGGCGTGGATAAATTTCGCTTTTAATTATTATAACGGAGCGGCACGCGTGGCGAGCTTCGTCTTTACCTTCAATTGTTGTTGAGCGCGTAGACCGTTCGCGTATACGTGTCGATTGATTTATTGTTCGTTGTAATTGCAATTGTTTGAATTACAATGAGAATGTCTGGGGCGAAATTGAAATTGTGGACATTTGGCCAAATAATGAATACGCGAAGGATATAACGCCCCGTAATGTATCGCTGGCACACAGGAAAGGAAACTAGTTGCAATCAAGGCAAAGGGCTGAACACAAAATATTAAAAGCTAACTCGTCTCAATTTTATTAAAAATGTTGGCCAATGTTGAACATTTTCCATGGTCCCAATTCGATGATCAGATGTTGTATATTGCACCCGCCCGCTTCGCCAATGGACAAAATAATTTGAGTAAAATTTCTTTGGCTCCGCTGGCGAGTACAAAATCTGATGTGTTATCGCGGTACGACCTCGAACACACGGGTCTAAATTCATTGCGGAATTCGTGTAAACGGCTTTATAAGTTCCCAATTGATGCGGGTCAACGTTCCCGTCACACCGATGTGTACGCGCGTACATAATAGTTTACACGATAGAAGGACGAAGTTCATAACACAATCTCGCGTAATAAGACGAGAACTATCGGCTTAATTTCTACGGCCGCGTATTTTCAATAACAACATCGTTCATCGTTACAAAAACTATGCGCAACGTTTTCCCTGCTTGGAGAATAAACGTTCCGTATCTCTACTTTGATAGCACTCGAGAAACGTTATTTTCTGCGCGCGCTGCCATTAACAGAATTTCGCATTCGTTCGGAACCGGAACATCGATTGTCCCATGCCGTTTCGGTGTACGTCGTTGTCCCACTCCATTCCACGGAGTAGAGAAAGATTCCGCAACGAAACAGTAGACAGAGCTTGCTTAATTGCTACTCGAACACCGATTGCTCTTATTCAAACGAAGACGTGGGCCCGCGGGTGAAACGGTGCATAATACGCGTACAGAGGAATGCATAAGAAGAAAGATACGAACGAGCGTGGAACGGTAAGATAGCGAGAGAAAGAAAGGACGTAACGAGGCACAAGGAAACGAAACGCGATGAAACGGCCTGTTTAGCTGGGTTGTACGCATCGTGAAAAGGCAGGAGCGACACAACGGAATATAACCCCCTTCCCTTGTCGTATCCAGTCTGCGCGAAGCTGGTGGACCGACAAGGGTGCAAGAGAGTAAGCGAGAGCGGCAATGGGTGGTGTGAACGGCTCAAAGGACTTTGAAGCCAGAATGGAACGCGAACGTTGTCACGATGAGTGTGAGATGGCTGATATTCTCTTGTTTCCCTCTTCGTCCGTTTCCCCCCTTTTTTTTAAATTCTTTTATTGAAAAATACTTGCTTCCCATCTGTCCTCCGCCTTCGTCTCGATTCCCCCCTCCCCCGCTGGTCCCTCCTTGTGGATGAGTAATGTTCACTCAGCGCGGTTATCCTCGTTCATTTCGTTGACGGGCAAACGGAGCCAACGTGGACGGATGGCATTACAAATATTCCCGTGGTACCCAGCTGTCTGTCCATCTTTTATCGCGACTGACGTGTTACTTTAGTATCGATACAGTTGTCTCGCGTAGGGTTTAGGATTTACTTGACGCCGTTCGAAGCCAACAGTCGGCGACATTTTTCTTCCCCTCGTTGCTCGTCGATTCGGCATGAATATTGCGCGCAGCGGTCGCACAATTTTTACTAGGAACTATCCTGCTTTTAGTTGTTAACTTTGTTTCGTGCGTTCGCTTTTCTCCCCGCTGTCCGAGCTTCGTAACGAAAGAATCCGTCTTTAAGTTCCATTTTCTATCTGTGTCCGGGGGAATATTTTTTTCCCCAAGTAATAAGAAAGTAATAAGGGGGCGATTAAGTGTCGCTCCATCGTTAATATAACTTCTTCCTGGTCTGTTAATGCCGGACAAGTTCTCTCCCGTTTCCTCTTCGTCCATTATGTGCCACGGCGATGGCGAACGATATCGCAGTTGTTTTCTATAAGTAGACACGGTCCATACATTTATGCCGTCGTTCGCCGTACACCGTATTACTATTTTCTACGTCGCATTCTCTGTATTTTCGAAAAATATTTACGGCCACTCCCTTTTCATATCGGCTCCTCGCATTTTCCTTGCGCAACGCATTTCTTTAACGCGCTTTCCCCGTTCGCCAATTTTCCCTCTAGAATTCTTTCCATACCCTTTCAGTACCGTAATAACCATTCTTATTTCGCAACGAACCTTGTCTGCTTCTCTCGTTTTTTGCCCCCTCCGCGAATACTCCCGGGTTGTTGGATGGGTTTCTGGGACGGCACCGGAGTTCGCGTCCGTCGAACGTTTTTGGTTCGATTTCGACTATCGCCGTCTGCTACGACAGATGCCTCAATAAAACTTCGCGAGTCCTCCTCGGCGAACGCACCTGCGATCCGCGCTCCTCGCCTCTCCGCTCTTTTATTTTATTCGTTCGATCCATTGACTTTCCGCGAGATTGATGATCCTTCGCCCTTGCAACTGGCCGTTCTCGTTTTTTGTTTTCCACGCGGAAAAAAAGCCTTCTTTCGTCGCAGAAATTCAGATACAAAACGAGCAACGGGAGGCAAAGCAGCTTTCGAACGCGGTACATCGTAGGGAAAAATGAATCCGTGGAAAAACAATAACGACGAGTGTATCCGGGCCACCGTGTATCGATAATACATCACACAGACGGTCGATGAAAAATGGTCTTCGCGTAGAAACAATTCCCTGAAAAATATCATGGATCTAATAAACTCGAGGGTTTCGTGCCCCTCGATTTATCGTGGACCGATCGGCGTTGCGCCCGACCAGCACCTTCGTCGCCGTGGGTACAACTGGGCGGATTAATCAAATTGCGAATACTTTTTCCGTTCGCCCCTCTTGCTCCTATTCGTCGCGACGCTCGTTCGGCGGTGCGATCGTCAGCCTCGTCGAATCGCGAAATCATCGACCGATGGAACTTCGCGTGGCCGTCGGTGTGTCCGCTGCCTTGTTTCGTTTTATTGGCGTTTGCTCGTTTCAACGTGAACACCGATACGTATTACGCATTAGAGATTACGTGCCGCCGATGCCTGCGAACGGACCATCGACGCGTTCGTTTCGCGAAACCGTCGTGCTGCGTTCAATCGATACGCCCGCGCAACCCACGGAATTATGAGCATTGCCCCGGCAGCGGCGTTTTATTTGTTTCCAAGATTTATTTGGAAAATCCTGTCGCGTCGAGTGGATTATACGTACCGTCCCGGCATTATGTTGCGCCGGGCGTATCTTCACCGGCGCGTTTCGCTGATTGCGAGCGGAACTCGTGATTTCGGAGACACGCGTGCCCGGCGGATTTAGGTTCGCTGTGATTTATAGAATGCGAGAATATATGTTGCCCGACGGGGAGAAATATCTCTTCTGTCTTCCTCGACGTCGACTTTGTAAAAATTAGACATCTGTCGGCAAGAAAATGTTCGTCGCAGCTGAATTGGAAATAGAAAAAAAAAGTGGGTACTCGTACCGCTGGCTCGAGGCAATTGATATTCGTTTCAATAGGTGGTCAATAGGTTGCAAGTGCAACTGCGCCGCGAGTACCTGACCGCTGTGCACTGGCATACAGGTATCCAGCTTTTTCGCGAACTGTTTGAACTTTACCCTGTGCACGCCGCGTTGCGAACTCGCGGCAACGCGAAAATTTCGTCCGCCCGATCATTACGCAGACGTAACGGAGTAGCGCGGGATACCTTTCGCGAAATTAATTACGATAGTTCGTCTAACGATGAAACTCGTAATGCCGTGCTATGTATTGTTAGGACACGATCCCCCATGAACCTAAACATGCTCAATTAGTATCAAGATTACGCGCGGCAGATGGAAATATTTGAATTCAAATTATAACGATGACCCGTCTAATTAGCGCCCGAATTTTTCTTTCTTTCTTCGTTGAACAAAACCGGCCTCCCGGCAGCTGAATAACGAGAACGGCACGGTTATCCGGAACTTGGGGAGGCATCATTTATTAGACACCGTTGTCATCGGGGTTGGCGAATTTAATAAACATGTTACGTTAATGGTTCCTCAGTTACCTAAAGATTCGACATTAAACTCCGCTTTACAATCGGGCCCGTAATTACGAACTCTTCTGGCCATGAAGTTCATCCACTTTACGAGCGAGCATTCGCGGAAACTTACTGCGAACTGGCTCCACCGAAACGTGGTACTTGGAACGATATGAAGATCAAATTATTCGGGCGTACAATTTGCAACGTTAATGGATAATAATTAAACGGACCATGAGGGGTCGCCCGGGGTGCGAATATTGCCCGTCGAAATTGCCGTTGATCCTTTTCACCTATCCTTTTTAACGTCCCCGCGTTGGCGTTGGCAACGGTGGCATTCCCAGACCGCTCGCCGCGCCGATAAAAGCGGTGCATCTTGCGAACGTCGGGGAAAAGTGCCACTAGACAGCCGGGGGAATTTAGCTCCGGGGACAGAGAGCGATAGGCATTCCGAACGGGCGAGTCGATAAAACGCGTATTACCCGAAGATCTATCAATTTACGTGTTGGTTTCGCGTGCAGCACGATCCGCACAAATGCTTCGAGGTCCGTCGGCGAGAAGACGAATATTTCCATGCCTGCTCTGCTTGCGCGGACTCGTTGAAAAATTAAAGCGAACGCGGCGAGGAAAACCGCGCGCGTCTCCGTATTCCCCGCCGATTGCCGCCGATACGGCCAACGTATCGAGCGTTTCGTCGCGAGCGAAACGGAAACGCCGCGGCAATTTTTAATCGTCCGCTCGTCCATTATTAACGACGCTTCCGAGCGATTCACGTATCGAGCCCCAGTTCGTGCCGGCGTGCAACGTCTTCACCGGGGACGACGGCTGATCCGATCGTTCGTTTTACGCGAGCACTCATTTCTCGTGCGTTACGCCGCGCCCAAGATTTATGTATTTTCGAGGACAGAACTGTACTATCTGCTTTATGACTCGGCGGATGAGCGGAATGGCTTCCCGTCCTCGCGCTACCGCCGCCGTCGTCGTCCTCGTCCTATGTACTCCCGGGGGAGTCCTTTCTGGGAACGACCGCCGCGTCGCTAAAGCATCGACAACTTTTAATGCCCCCCTTTGATTCACCGTCCTCTCCGCTAACGTTTCTGTGCTATCCCGTGCGCGGTGCTTTTTGCGCTCGCTGTTAATTGGTTCACGCAGTTGTTCGCGTCCGTTGCAACGGGATGGCAACAGAATTCACTCGCGCCACGATGCGACGTTTCGTTCAGAAAACGAAAATTGAAAAAGCAATAACGTCGCCGTGTCTAATAGACCGCGTGCATCGAGCGTCGATATTTCTCGCTCCGAGTAAGACACCGTTCCGCCGTAACCATCAAGCGTATCCACGAACGAAGGGGATTGATGGAACACGGTTCTGTTGTCCTAGTTAGTTGGACGAAGCTCCAGGGTTCGACTCGTCATTTTTGCTGACACACAAAACCCCCGAGCACGGTTCAATTCGAGACGAAGTGATTGATGTAACGATCGTTTTATCTTCGTCTTTCTGTTGACGCACGCACGCGTCGGATTTGGAACGTTTGTACGGGGAACGTGTACAGGGGACAGGAAATCCCGCGGGTAGTGTAAACACCTGCTTAGGTGGAAATAATACGGAAGCGGTGAATTACACGCGGCTAAGGTAATTTAGCTCGTGGCTTATAAATTTTTGATTTCCGGAATTTCAAGGAGACCATTCGGCCTCGCGTCGAGCCACGAATTTCTTGTCTCGCAAACAAACCGACGATTCTATTGGAAGCAATGGAATTCGAATGGAGCGCCTCTACGACAAATTTCCTTTCGAATATACGAAACCGCGAATACGATATTCCACCGATGCATCCCCGATGTCGGAACCAACATTTCTATACATCACGTTCGTCGAGAGTAGCCCGAATTATTTCCAATTATACGTATTACTGTACGCGCCGAATGCAACACAGATTTCCCGGAATACGCGAAAAGGTGTCTCTTGGCGGTAATTTTCGCGGTACGCTCGACGAGAAAAGCGGGGAAAGCTGTGCGCGCTAATAAAAGAGCCACTTTCGATCCTTCGATCTCAGCCGGTTTCGATGGACACCGGCACAAATACCGGGGCGGTTCCCGAATGAAATTCCTCCTCTCCCAGTCCCTGTTCGCACACGTTTATCTTTCGTCGTTCGCGAAGATCGGACGGTTCGCGAATCGGTCGAGCGGACACGTCGATGCGCATCCGTTCCGCGATAAGCAAGTTCCTCTGTCGTCCGTATCCGTGTCGGACCCCGTGCATACGCGTATCCGGCGTATCAAGATGGAAGTAAATATTGGATCGGGCGCGATCGTTCCGCCGGATCCCTTCCGCCAAGGCACGCCGGCGGGAAACCTTTGGCGTTCCCTCGCTTTTATGCACGATGAAACCGCATCGATCCGCGTGCACGGCGCATACGAACACGGCGGCATTATCCGGCGGGGTAATGACAGCGCGTGCACGAATCGATGAAAAGACAAAAGAGGATTGGTAACGGGGGAGGATGAAACGGTTGGGAGAATGGGAACCGGTCAGAAACGTTACCGTCGCATTATCGTCGCATTCACGCTCGGACGGACCCGTTGAATCGTTATGGATAAGCCATTGACGCAGGAGAAAATGGTTGGTAACCCTGTCCTGTTCTCTGTACCCCCCTCTCCACCTCGTTCATCTTTCCCATCCGTTTCTCTTTTCGCCGACGGAAATTCGTGCATTTCGGCGTCGCCGTCGCAAACATCCTCGGCTGGGACCATTTGTAAAAATGTTCCGCGCTCGAATATATTCGCCGGGCGTGTTTCGTACGAGATCGAACCGGTAACAGCGTTGCGCCATTCCGTCGAAACGATTTAGCGTAGCCGGTTGAAAAAGCTTCCAACGCGATTTGTTTCGACGAAGTCAAACACGCCGTTCCACATTGGATGGTTTACAACAAGCGGCGCGTAAACCGTGTGCACGACGCGCGTACGCAGCCTTCCTTTCCATCTACTCGGGCTTTTCCTATTTTTCTCTGCTCCCCGTAATTTGCTTCCCGTCGCCACCCAGCGCTTTGTCCTCGCGCGTGCCCGCGTCGCGCGATAATGCCCCGGGTTCGCCGCGACGCGTTACAGTTGCACGTGTACAGCGAATATTTAAAGCCGATTCCAAGACGCCATGGATTTCGCCGCGTCTCCCGCCGCGGGGTTACTGCACGATAGGGACAAAAATACGCGTAGACGTAAAACCTGATTTACGTTCCATATTTAGCGCAAGAACGCGTCGAGAATAAGCCGAGGGGAGCCTACGAGAATCGCGTCCGCAGAGGGGTTCTATGGCACGCGTGCTTCTTACGCCCGATGCGATGTCGCGGCTTGCGTGCACCGCGGAGACGCCGCGGGTAAAACATTTTTAGGCCAGGTGAAAATGTTACCGTTGAACGCGTCGTCGCGTTGCACGGACCGGTCGGCTCGGCTTTCGTGCCGCGGGAACACGCTTAATGGACTGTTTCCGGTAATACGATTGACTTTAATTATAACCCTCGAAGCAAAAGGAGACAAAAGGAAGAAAAAATGAGCGACGCGACTCGAGCAGTGCGGGCTCTATTAAGTTTAATGGCCGCGCTAGGGAGAGTACAATGAGACATTAAAAATAAATGGTTGCGAGAGGCCCGGCCGTCTTCCCAGGGGCCGATCGCTCGTTACCGTTTCATTCGTCAACGAGAACACAGGTGGGAATCGTGTCGCCCGCCGGCGTGAGTACATCGGTGATTGATTAAACACCGCTCCGTCGTGGTACGATTTTCGATTGCGTCCCGTTCCCCGCCGATTCGCATTTGCCCACTCATTTTCGAACGGAAGACGGTTTTTAATCCGTCGCTCCGCTCGCGTTTTGTTCGACGGACACCGCGCGTGCAAGCGTTATCGCGTTATCGCGTTCGCTCGTTGCTGCGCCGCGGTTTATTGTTCCTGTTTGATCGTGAATTTTAATACAGGCCAGAGAATGGAATCAATTTTCCGTGAACGTCCGCGGTCGCGTGTACCACTGTTCGCGCTCGTAACGGGGATATGCATAACTTTCACTGGAACGTTTCGCGTCGAGTGTTTTCCTTCGGAGAAAAACAAACGCAATCGGGCGCAGACCCGGCGACCGGTGACACGAAACTGCAACAAATTTCCGGCGGGACGGGGCTGCATTATGCGCCCGACCCGATGACGTTTGCACAATCGTTTAAACAACAACCACGGTGCATCGGGTTTTACATGCCCGACGATAAATAACATTTGTACCGGATACCGATTCCCGACCGGCCGGCCGTTGACGTCGTTTATTTTTGATTAATTGGAAAGCTCGTGTCACAGTCACGTGTTGCCGGATGGCCGAGCTGCAAAGCAATTCGACGTAACGCTGCTCCGGGACTTTTCTTCCCGCTGTGACAGCGTACTTGATTAACTTCAATTGAACCTTCAATATGTCTCCGGTTGCACGCGCGATTCTATACTATTTTGCGGAGAATATAGAATTGTTCCCGGTCGCGGGGCGCGTCGGAGAAACGGAATGCCGACGAGAACGCGGCAAATTCCAGGGGGCTCGCGATTAACAAATAAAAATTATCACCAAGCGCAACGCAGCTGGTCGGATCGTAGGTTCGATCGATTAATTTTAACTCGATCAACGATGCGAGAATTTGGTCGTCTGGTTCAATGCTAATTTCGCCGAGCGAATTATACGGGACCGGGTGCCGGTGATTTTGTAGCGTTCCGCTTGGTTTCGTGGATTCAGTGAGTCCGCGGGTGCATGCACCCCAGATGTCCCGTTCGTTCGAGGGGTCCCATGGGATACTGAAAGTTAGGGCGGACCACGAAAGGTCCCAGTGAATTACATGATCTCCGGTATCGCCAGATTCGCGAAATGTTCCAGGACCCCTGGGACTCCTAGATTCTCTGGGACCCCCTAGGATTCCTGACACTCGTGAAATTATCTGGCTTTCTTCCGCGCGTCCCCGCGGACCTTTAGAAAATTTAGGCCTTGTTGCACGCGTTCGAATCTCTTTGGAAACAGCGAACGTAATGCTTCTAGTCGTCCGTTCCGACGGTTGAATATTCACGATACCATCGATGCTTCAGCGTGGCCGGTGAAAAAGTAACCGCCATTAAAATTTATCCAACGAGCGACAATTTGATCGCAAACGATAAAAGCTTTGAGGGACGCCTAGATCGGTAGCGCGATTCTTTAATTAGAATACGAGCTACCTAGAAATTCGACATCGCCGTCGAAAAACGGGGTACAGGGAACAATTTCGCCCGAAATTACTGGAACGTGAGACTGGCTAGTCCCATTGGTAAAGGAATTTATTGGATTGCGGAAAACGGTCGATTCGTTCGTTTCATTGCGAGGTCTGCAGAGAGAGAGAGAGAGGGGGGGGGGGCGATAGGGTTAACGCTGCCAGTTAAAGGTATTTATCCTAATTGTAATTGCAGACTTACGGATGGCTCGATTCCCTTTCTATCCTTCATTCCCTCTGTTTCCCTCTCTCGCCCTCCCCTCCCTTTCTTTTCCTTCCTTCTACTTGTTCCCATCCTTTCCCTCTTGCGGCCCACCCTTTCTCTCTTGTAAGCGCTGTCGTATCACCCGTAACCACCGCCGGAGAAATAATGAAAGTTTAAGCATTGTGGAAGTTTCAGATCCAGCTGGATCGTTTGTTCAAGATCGTCTTCCCGCTAGGCGGAGCTCCTCGAACGAGAGATTCGATTGTGCCCGAAATAATTGTATCGTCGACGGTGAAGCGTTTATGGAAATTCAGAACGGTGACGGTTGTTAGCCGCCTACCGGTAAACACGGTGTTAACGAGGCCTAGCCCGATGTCGCGCGACAAATTGTCCCCGCCGTCGCGCTCGTTTCTTTACAGTTGCCGGCGGTTAGCCGGCGTCGACGGTGTTGTTCGCGTCGCTCGCGTTACCGTGTCGTCCTGGCCGAGTAATTTGCATTTAGAAAACGCCCGCCCGCGCCCCGCCTAACCGCTAACGCTAATCTGATTTCTCCCCATAAGCAGCAGTTTTTAGCTCGACGCTCGTCACGCCGCGTCCGGGGGTGGCGCCTTTCGTTTCATCCGATTTCACGTCACGGGGACACGTTTGCAATTACACGGTTCGTTTGCACGACGATCGTATCGCGTTGGACGGCGAACGCCTTAAATTTGCCGCACGCCGCGCCTAGGCCCTTTCTACGGTTACTCAATGCGTGCATCCATTTCGCGGCCCCAGGAGCGCGTTGGGAGTTACGCGGCCACGTGAATCCACTGCCCACGTTGCCTTCTCCGGAGTGGCCGGTAATTGCAACGAATTGAACGTTTCGTAATGGAGATAGATCGTGGGCCGAGTGGGTATATCGTTGCCTGTCATTAATACGAATTGAATCGTAATTCCCGCAGGGGCGAGAATTAATATTATCGCCGAAGACGGATGGCGCGATTCGTCGTGAATTCAAATTACGAACACATTATACTTGCAGCAACTTTAACCACCGCCGCGAGGGAACCTGTTAATGACGTCATTTTCATAATCGCCAAACGATAGTCGTGAGCCCGGCGCGCCCGTTCGTTTCTTGTTTCTCGTTTGTCCGTAGAAACGGGACGGAACTAATGCATAAACGAACCGCGCCGCCGTGGGAACGATCGCGACGCTCTCGTTGTAGCCGGCCGCGAAGATAGGGGTTGAATCAAGAAATTAATCAGCGCGCCGGCGAACGGGAGGAAGAACTTCTCGTGTACAACACCGCGCGGACGAAGACGAGACCTAAGCTGTTTTGCATGTTCTTGTTATGCGTGCGCTGTATGAGTTATGGGGAACTCTGTACCGTCGTTTCTGCTGCTAATGCAATTTTAATGTATGCTTCCGAATTAATGTTAGAACAAGCAATGAAACTTCTCCACGTGCCCGGATAGTTTTTATTATACAACGCGGTCGTTGCTAGACCCGCCGTCCTTCAATGCGAACCGCGAATTTCTCGCAACGCACGCATCTTCTTCTCGCGGTGTTTCTTTTACTATTTATTTTTTGTACATTTTCATTACGCTTCATTTCACCTCGTCCTACGTGCTATACCAGAATTCGAGGTTCACTGCTTTGCGGCCGCATTGCAATACAATTGTTCCCTTAATTGTCAGTAAATATCGAGTTCCGGTTGATGCTCGACCAAGTGCGTACAGTTTCCCGTTTTAAAGCCGCCATTTACATCAATTTTTCCGCCTCGAAGTAAGCGCACAATTCCGCGATCCGAGTTTCGTACCTCGTCGGTATATATTTATTCGTGCAACCGAAAGTTTCGGAATTAATTTGCTCCGCGGACATTCACGGTTGCGTGTCCGCGTGCGCGCGGCTACACAGATACGTAAAAGTCCGAAATGGGGTACGTATTTATACGCGGAAATATTAATTATAAACGGTTAGAAAGTTCGCCCCAGATACCTTGTAGTTTTCGTTTATGTTCTATTTTTCCGCTTGTTTTTGTTCCATCCGGTTTTAGAAATTGTCCCAGTAATTTGCAGGAGGGCCGAGCGAACGAGCGCGAACTTCTCGTTTTGCGGACGCAACGGCGAGCAATATTGTCTCCAGGAAATGGAGAATTCTCTCGTCGGCCAAGTGATTTGTCGTAATTACGGATTTTCCCTTCTCTTTCCCCCTCCCTGCTGCTGCTTTTCGTTTCGCCATCACCTCGCCCTTCTTTTCCCCCGCCGAACGAAACCTCAACGACCGGACGTAATACGAAGGGTTAGCAGGGAAGCGACGAGAGCGCTCGGATAATAAACTTATCGAAAAAATAATAAGAAATTTTCTATAAGTTTCCCTAGTTTGTTGCTCATCTCGCCGGTCGGATATTCCCTGTGAGCTACGGGGGCGAAGCTACCACGGCTATTATCATTGTGTTTAGTCTCGCGTATTACATTGTAGAGCGCAAAATTACCAGCGTGTGCATACAGCGGATATTCTGAATTCGATATCGGCGATATTGATTAAACGGTAATGTTACTTTAATATCAATTCGATATTAGCCAGGCTTTTAATATTAATTTATTTTCGCATTACTTTGGTTAATGCAGTTGATTTGACCCCGTGTTCCGACGGAAATTAAAACGGATTTGAAGCGGTATTAATGTTCGCCGGTTATCGTACGAGCAGGTAGACGAGAGACGGTCGCCCGATTTCGATAACGATCCACGAAGCGTCCGATTGTTTCCATGGTGTTGCGAACAAAACGCGGCGCACTTGATTCGCCGTTGTGGAGACTTTTTTTTGTTTTTATTAATTTTCCATGCCGCGTCTCGATTATCCGTAGTTCCTTAATTGAAAAATCAGCGTACGCCGCGTCACGGATATTCCCGTTCGGAGCATTGACAAAGCGTTTTCAGTATTGCATCCGTAAAAGAATTACTAGGCGGGGTAATAAGGGCGAGCAGACTTCTAGGGCATTGTAATAACGTGCAAGAATTCTGTCCCGTGTCGTTCCTTCGGCAGTGGTAGTTAATTGGACTCGTTTCCTTGCTCTCAGAAATTAATTTAAATTTTCCGCAATACTTACGCGCCGTACGTTTGCACCGCCGGGTACAAAAATTCAATGGAAAAATCCGTAACAACGACATCGCCGCGGAATAATACAAGAGTCACATCTCTCCCGTCGTTCCCTTCCGATCGAATAATTTCGCTTGCCGTTCGAACGACGACGAATAATATTATATTACCGTCCGAACGATCGATAACGAAAACCCTGTTACTTTCCCGCGATAAATAATAGCATGTAAATACATCTGCGAAATCGTGTATCGATCAGCCGAGCTTAATTCACCGCGGAATCGATAAACTTCACCGTGACGCGAGTTTCGCGTTGATTAAATAGAACGTCGGGAGTTAAATGTAACCGGGAATTTTCAAAGCGTAGCTGGATAACATTCCGCGCGGTTTTTGATATTCCGCCCGCGACAAAATCAAGCGGGCAGGAAGATTTGATTTGTACTCCGGACGGGGACGGAAGCGCGAATTTACGATAGTTTAACAGGGTTGATTAGTTCATCAATCAACGACGGAGTGTTTACTCCTTCGGCGTCCGATCAATTACTGGCTGATCCACGGCGTTGCGCCGTGTCGTAGGGGATGGACGTCGCTCGATGTTGTCCCGTACATCCGTAGAGTTTCGTAATTTTCGACCGTCATGGGATCATTGATGGATCGTCCTCGCGAACTTTCTTTTGTCCGTCCCGCTGTCACCGTTCTCGCCGCTCCTATCCGTCTGTGTATCTAGGGTTAATCGTCAAAGTGCGTCGCCTTAAGAAATTAGTTTGTCGCTGACATCGGCGGACGACGCGGTCACGCTTCTTCCCGAGGGCGAGTACACCGTTCCCTTTGTATCGAAGGTAATCGCGTAACTGGTGGCGTGTGCTCCCTCGTGGAATTAAATTGGTCGTTTGTCATTTGTTCGGCGATCGAACGCGAAGCTTTGCAAGGCACCGGGCGAAAAATGGGGGAACGCGTTCCGCGAAAGCATCGAAGCTTTTTAAACTGGCGATCATTGCGACTTTCTGCGGAACAGAGGTTTAACGACCGACATAATTTACGTCCCTTATCTATTGGCCGTTCGTTCCGCGTGTATTGATTTCTTCGCGGAGCAAACAGTCGTCGAATTTTACCGGCGGATTGAAGCTCGCGGAAATCGAGTACCGGTGATATCTATTAGACTTGCAATTAGTTGCCTGGATATGCCTCGCCTTCTTCGGAGTTCCCTCGCGTTTCCATTATTCCGGGACCAACGGGAAAGTTCGAAGTTCGCGTGGACGGACGGGTTCTCGTACGGAGAAAACAAGAGAGGGAAAGAAAACGAAGTAAGAGGAACGTTTGGAGTCGAATCCGTTTGCTCTCGAGGAGATATTCATTTTCGTCAATTTAAAGTAGGAACTGCATGGCTGTACGCATATTTCCCGGAAAAATATATTACTCAATCGCACTCCTGTTTTTCTCTCTCGGACGATCCTCCTGTTTTCAGAAAATCCACCACAAAATGAAACGTGCGCGAAAATTATTTTTGCGTTAATATCGAACCGACGAATTCCACTGTGCCGGACATACTCGCGCGATTAATCATCGCATTACCCGCGTTTTCGTGCCAGACACATTCGAGCCCACGCGCCGCGGAAGCTCTAATTTCAAGCAATTAATTGTTCCGTTCCAAAAAAATCGTTTCGCTCGCGCGGCCAGCGCGCACGGACGCGCGCGGTAGATTGGCGTTATTTTGGCGCGGCTATTTCCGTCCGTGCTTTATTCGCGTTCGAGCGTTCACGTGAATGTATGTGCAGCCCTTTAGGCGATCCTATTTTAACCCCCTCGAAGCACAGTATTTTCTCCTTGCCACGTAGTTCCGTACGGTTACCGCAGAGAGGAGGAATCACGATTCGTATCTATGGAGGAGCATCGGCGTCGCGATTGCTCGGTCACAGAATCTCCATGACTGCCGAATAAATCTTTCCCGCAATACGAGTAATGGTGCCCGTAGAATTTCATCTCCGAGGGGTCGGACGTGGGTCGTCGTTGAATCCCGTATCACCCTGGAAATTTCTATATTATTCTAGCGCTCTAACTCTCAACCCCTCTGTCCCCTTTTTTCTCGCCGTTCTTTTATCGACGCCCCCATACCGCTGCTTCGTCGGTAGGTCATTCGTATTACCCGTTGTAAAGTCCGAGTTATATCGCGAGGCTTCCCCACCCGACAGTGTTTTGCTCTCCCCCGTGGTAATTGCGTTTGTCACGGAACTTCTTCCCCCGAGATTATATTTTTATGCCGGTCGGTGAAAATTTTGACACGTCCCGGGGCGTTCGTCCCTTTCGTCGTCGAGATGAAGCCGCCGGGAACAGTGTACCGCGGACGTGTCGACCGGAAGAGCATGCCGGCGAATATTTGGAACAACGTGCCGACCTGGCGAAGAATGCGTGAAGATTTCGCGAGAAAATACAGTGGGGGGGGGGGGGTATGAAAATTTTCGTTGATAGAGCTTGCGCGGTAGCGCGATCTTTCGAGCGGAGGTAATTGTTGTTCGGGAACGTGTTGGGGCGGTTGCGTGAAAACGGGAGAATTATTTCTACGGCAGACTTAATAAGTGCAGTAAGACCCCGGGAGGAAAGTATGCCGCGGAGCGGAGGCTGGCGGTGCAATTTAGGGTCGGCACGTAGACTTCTCGTGGTCCGCGTTAAAACTTACCACCGATTCGATGCAAATTGGGACGGCTGCCTTCCAAACACCGCGCCACCCTTACATAATAATTCCGTTCTTCGATTGTGCATTCCGGATGGGCGATTGCGCTAGCAAACGTCCTCTTTGAAATAACCAACCGCGCGGGCTGGAATCGCCAAATTGTGGCGGTCAGGTGTGGCGCAATCGAATTTGCATAATTGAACTGTTAATTCACTTTGTTCGGCGGTCGCTGAAAATTCATGAGGTCTGATCAAAAGTGGGTTTTTTTATGTAGAATTACTGGGGGAAGTATTACAGGGGAATAGGTACGGTGTCGTTGACGTCTGTGTGATTGGCATTTTTAGCAGCGACGATTTTTGCGATTGTTTCGTTAAGAAACGCTTGATTTCGCGGTTTCGTCCGCGGTGTACAGCTGGTTGAAATTAATTTCTGCTCGAAGTTCGAAATTATTTGAATTATTGAAAGTTCGACTCTGACAAACGTGGAACGCATATGTAATATTTATTGACGGCGCGTTGCCGCAAGGGGGTTCGTAAAAATATAATTTTCACGTGACATAATTTCGATGCCCATTGTGCGTCACGATTTTCCGCAGCCGAATGATTCTGTTATCAGCAGAACAGACGAACAATTATTAAGTAGAAGCCACTGCACCGTAATAATATTTCGAGTAAATTTTGACGCCGGAATAATTTCGAACGTAATACGTTCTTTTGCTGGAGTGGCGCGGCCAGTATTAATCGCGCTATTGTTTGAATTATCCACGCAATTTATTTGCCACGTGCGCGCGGCAATTACGTACGTGTGTCTAATTTCAACACGTTTCACACTGTCGCGAAGCTTCTCGCGTTTGGCTGTGAATTTTAATGCGTCCGCCTGAAAGGGCAATACGAAAAACGGGCGAACGCTGGAAGTAAGAGGGATTGCAAATCTCTTCCGATTCACAGAGTGATTCTAGAGTGCGCGTTTCAAAGAAGCCGAAACCAAACCACGCAACAACAGCAATACAATGAATAATAATCGTTTACTCGTGAAGCGATAGGAAATTAACAAAATATGTATTCATTTCGTGCTAATTTCCGATGCGATTCTCTCGCTTCGAATTCTATTTCATCGCAGTCTAATTAATACCGCGGGGATGTACTACTTGCCACGCTTTCACAAACGATTGCCAGCTGGGACGAAATACCCCGCTGCCCTCGTAATAAATACCCGAGCGCTCCTTGGACGACGAATCATCGTATCGCGAACCCATGCCTGCCTTCCTATCAGACGTAGACGTAGACGTATCGTATCCGAAATACCATCGTATGAATATTTGACGGGCGCGTGGAAATATCCAAAAGAATGGCAGCGCTCCGTTACCAGAAGCACGTCCGTCGCGGAACAAATGGACGGCGATATCTCCCGGCTCTATCGTCCCGTTCTCCTTCTTATTTCCAAAATACTTTATTTTGCGCAGCAGATTGTACCTATAGAAATAAATCCGCCCAGTTGAGCAGATAGTTGCCGCGATAACTCACACTGTCCTCCGCCCTGGCCCCTCAGTCGATCGCACACCAACCCGCACCGATCCGCAACCACCCGCCCTGTTGTCGACCCCTTGCGCCGATCTTCCCGTCGAATCCAACCCCCGCCAACCCTAATGCCACCGACGAGCTCACTCCCTGCAGTTCGAACTCCTCTTCTGTATCCCACGCCGTAGACGCCCGACCTTTCCAACCGTCGAACCAACTAACTTACCCACCCCCTTCGCCCACCCCCTCCGCCATTCTTCGGTCCGCGTTCAGTTTTCTTGTTTCCTCTGTTATTTGCCAATATTTTTCTCTCTTCCCCCCTCTCATTCGCTGCTTCGTCTACCTCGATAGCAGAGACAGATTTGTAAAATCGCTTGATATTTCGCCCCGTATCGCGCCCAAGATCGCAGCCCCCTTCGTTCTTGTTATCCCGAGCATTTCGTCTTCCACTACGGGGAAGAATATAGATCGCGGTACACGTCAATTGTTTATGGCCTATACGTTCACCCGGCGCGAGTTTATTCCCCGGGTCGCTCGAGGTTCGCATGGTCCACGGGGCTCATCCGTCACGTCCACGTCGTCATGAATGTCTGTCTAGCTGTCCCGCGTTCAGCAGCCTCCTGGCCGCATCGCGCCAACCGTAATGCGCTCAGTACAGGGTCTGGATCCTCGACACGGACAGGTCTCCGCGTCGCGGCCGCCCGGCTCTCGATATCCAATTCACTTTGACCGTGCACGCCACCGTCCCGCGGGGTTACTTCGAGGTATCCAAGGAAGCACGCGAATTTAAGAGACTCGACGCGAGGAGTCCGCCCGGTCTTCGCGAACACTACCCTCGGAACTTCGTATCGCAGACGAATCCAGAAATGGTCCCGTGGTTCGTACTCCAGCGGCGTCGTTACTTCCGTTCTAAATCACTCGGTGCGCGTACATTGAGCGCGTTCGAGTTGACGCACGGGTGACACGGAAGGCTTGGCGGTCGTTCGCCTGAGAAAATTGAAGCGCATCGCGGTGGGGGGCTGCGTTTCGGTATCCTTCGATGGGAACGCGTAAGATCTGGATCGTTCCCTGGTGCTCGCGGGAGCGCGGCGTGCCGAGGACTACGTTACAGCCGGTAAATAGACAGAGAGGGTTGTCGGAAAGAGGGACGAATCTAAATTCAAATGAGAAGCGACGTACCAAACACGCCAAAGCCAATCTCGGCCGATGTTACAGCCGTTATAGCCGTCCTCGCCACCATTCCGGAGGGTTGGCTCGATCAGCCCTCCGTGCCGCGTTCGGTACGTCAATGTCGGTACATCTGGACACGGTTAAACGTACCGATCCTCTTCCCCGGGACCACAAGAGCCACCGTATCGCGACGCCTAATATACTCGGAAGAGGGTTACCGGAATTCGTTGAGACCGTGTTCGTATCGAGCTAGGTGATGTACACAGTGGATATTCCATTGGCCGTCAATGCTTGGTTTAACGCTTCCGCTTCGCTGCGTCGCAAGTGCACCGTAGATCGTGCGACCGGCACCAAGAAACGGAATTCGAGCAAATATTGAAATGTACCGATAGGAACTGGGGTAAGATCTTCGGAAATGTTGGCTCGAGTCTCGGCGAGATTATACGGGCGTTAGTTCTTGTTAATTTTATCGATGTTTGCCCGTTTCCGCGACGAGCAGGTAGATTTAATTGTTCGCCACGAGGGTGTACCTGTGAACGGTCGACTACGGAGCGGCGGGGAATATTTTTTCTAAACTTAGCGGCTTAGAACAACAGATTCAACGGGTTTCAATCATTCAACTGGAATTAGCAATTTTCTTTTAGTAGCTGGTAATATTTTGTATATATATATAATAATATTTTGCACGGCTCCCTGTTTGCATTATTTTATTTTACAAGAGTAATAATACGCGTCGAAGTGTATTTTATATTTTATATTTATCGCGACAGGCGGGCCGGTGGGAGAGAGCTGAACAAAATCTGTTGAGGGTGTAATGCGTTGCAAGGCGTTACGGAAATAATTTTGTTCCCACTCGATCGAAGGAAAACGTGGAAACTCTTTTGAAGGAATAACATTGGTAACAGATAGCGGGGCGGCTGCAGTTTTATGCTGACACGGAACGGCTGTTACTCGTGAGTTGTTCCCTTTGACGAAATCTGTGCCCAAGTTTCCATCGAACTGCGCGAATACCCCTTTTAAAATTCGAAACAAAGTGCACGTAATGTTGCGCAACAAACAACCGCTATATTCCCTCCGTCGCGTCAGTCTAATAAACTTGAATGTTCTTTGCGATCCGAAATATTTTTGCCTGAAAAGTTGCACGTGATTTAAACATAAGTAATTACACATTTTGAAGGTGGAATAATGGCGACACGAACTTTCACGCGATAATAAATGGAACGTTTCGTAATTTCAAATTGACGAAGCAAGATCAAAGTTACTCGTACTGTCTCGAAACTGTTGCCTTTAATGAGTTACAGAAATTGTCTACCCGATGGCTTGTTTCACCCTCTCTCCCTCTCCCTCTGTCCCTCCTCGTTCTATTGTCGAGCTTCAACTAATGCATCAGGAACTTAGATTAGAAATTCACACTGTAGCGATCATAATTTACGACTTGGCGAACACCGAATTCCACTTCTGGATTGGTGGAATCGTGCTCGATCAAACTGAGTGATTTCTTTCGTTCGTATCTGTTACCGATCCGTGTCGCCCGTCTGTCAGAAATTAAATCGTGAATACATTCTCGAATATTAAACAGCAATTTAATGCAAATTGCACAGGGTCACAGCGAACGGTCAGAACGTTTCGTGAATGATCTTTCTCCGTACCGAAGCGAGATGAACAAGAACGTGCCAAGTTCGATCGCCCACGGTAATTTAAATACGTAGCAACAAAGTTTTGGAGTGGCACCATTAATGAAAGCTCGCGGGAATCGATTTTCCGATAGAAAATAAGAAAAAAAAATAAAGAAAGAATCTCGATTCCTTTTCCGCTTAGCCGGTCGCGATGTACGCCACATGCAAGCTTGAAAACGCGCATGGAACTGGAAACGGTAATTTCCCCTTTCGTTTTACGCTTGAACATTCCCGGCTATGACAGCGCTTTAAATCGATCGACGATTCATGCGTGCTCTCGCGTCGGAGTACCATCCAATCGTTCGTTCGTGATTTCGTATCTTTTGAAAAAACAAAAAAGGAGAAATAAAATGTGGGCGTCCATTAAGCTCAACGCAAGTGAAAATAATTCACTCGTCGTTTACTTTTTTTCTTTTTTTTTTACCCCTCTCTTCTTTCATATTTGACGCGCCAGTTCGTACTGCTGTTCAGATATTTGTCGATGACACACTTTCTGTAAACCTCACACCCTTCTCTTATTGATAAACTTTCGCTGCCCCGCGCAATTTATTACAACGAAATTCCGCACCGTTTCCTTCCGCTGACAAAACCTGTCTTAATCAGATGCTGAAAACTTTTGATTAAATTCGCTCGTGCCGCAGACGGGGCGGTATAAATATCGACCAATTCGTTCCATTTTATTGCTCGGTTGATTATTCAGAAGCGGCGGACATTCACGGATTAAGGCGAATGTATCTGAATACATTCTTCGGTTAAATGCCAACGGCAAACCACAGCAAAAGTTCATTTAAAGTAAGAATTCAATGAACAGTTGCATGAACAGCTGACGGTAGAAAGTGAAGCGCCAACTATACCATTGATTATCGCGAATGAAAATATTCATTTGAACCTTAACTCCTTACCTTAACTCTCGAGTTGCGCACTTTTGTACTATTTCAATTTAATTCCCACCCCAATTCGCCCTACTAAATTCCGCTCCGTAGTAGATACTACTTAATACTACATATTTCGTCGCATCAAATGTATTACGCTCCGCCTGGTAAAAATCCGTCTTTCCGGAACAACGTAATTAGAAATCGGAGCATTCGTTAGGCGTAAAAAGGAAAAAAACGCGAGTTCACCCCCAGAGATTGGAAATCTTAACCCCGGCGGTAACTGGGAACAAACGTCCCTCGACAGTAATCGCCGTCCTTTCGCGATGTTTGCTTCATCCAGCAGCATACGTTACCTAATTCCGCAATGTACGCTAATGTCTCGGAACGAACCTCCTTTCGGATGCAAGTTCTTCTTCGACGAATCTCCGGTTAATTCCCGGTGAGATACGCGGGATCGTGGCTTGCCCGTTGCGAAAGAAAGAAAAGAAAACAAGGAGATAAATAAGCTTATCCAGTAAGCCAGGCCGGTCGATTCGGCACCGGACAGATCCGCAGTATCTTGTGTAGCGGGTAGCTATTGTGCGTACGATACGTGCAGTTCGTTTGTCGAATGGTGCAGAGCCGGAACTCAGTCAGCTTCGCGGTGCTGAATTTTTCTATCTTCCCGTTCGGCTTTTGTCCACGATCTTCGCATCGCAATGCTATTATAAACTGGCGGTCCGGTGCCAGGGGCAGCGGGTTGAACCCGGGTTCGCCGCAGAACGGATAAAATACGGCACCGCCGACATGGAACAGGAAGTGGCCTTTCCCTGGGAAAACGGGCTTGCACGTGGATTTCTAAATTCAACGAGAACGAACGCTCGAAACGTCTCCCGTGCCCCATACATTCCCTCTAACCCCCATTTGCTATCGTCATTTCATGCGTTACCTTTTTCCCATTTCTTTTCTTCCCTTTAACCCCTTTCTCTCTTTTTCACCCAGTCCGATCTTCCGTCGGCTTCCCCTTGCGCTATCTCTGTCCCTCTCTCTCCTTCTTTCTTTCCGTCTCTTGCTCTCTATTTCTCTCCGTATGCGTTTCAAAACGAGGACACCCCGAGAGGGGAAAGGATATTATGTTGCGGCTCATCCGGGGGCGCGTTTATTCGTCGCGACTAAGCCAGATCCGTTCGTCGCCGGCAAGAGATGCACTTATTCTCGCCGACCGAAAACATACCTGCCTGATAGCGGACTTTTTCCTTCCCCCCCCACATTTCGTCCGCCGCGTTTCCATGTCCGCGTATACGTAACTTCGGAGCTGTCTCGTTTCGTTGGCACGGAAATTGTTTCATTATGCGAGTCAGGCAGCGGTGCATTAATTGTGCGGATTTCTCTTTTTTGTTCATCGGCCGTCCGACGATTTTGTTTATATCGTTCGTTAAACATTGCCGGTAACGCGGCGAATCGTGTTTCCGCGAATCGAGGGACGATTACGTGGACGGATTTCCCGATTTTTTCTACGTTCCCCGGCAACGTCAGCGATTACGCGAGATCCGAGATTTTTCGCCGCGCAGCGCGTAAATGTTCAATCGAGGCCGCATAAATACGAGGGAATTGTCGGGGAGTTCGTTGCTGCCGAAAGTACCTTTAATGAAAAAGCACGAACGATTGGTCGACGTTTCGTTGGACCCGGCCTGTCCGCGGAAGGGCTTCCGCGAATATTCGGATACGGCGGATGCTTTCGTGGTATCGTTCGTGCCGTCGCAACGGCGACACATTCTTCGTCGGCCGTCGCTAATTAAATTGATTTCGTTATAATTGACGCGACGAACGCAGCTACGCGCTGCGTCGTGATTGCGAATAATTGAATTACGTTACCGTGAATTTTCTTCATTAACTTCTCCGCGTCCGGACTACGGCGTGGTCGTGTGTTTATTCGTTAGCATTTTATGCACCGAACACTTTACGCAAACAAAGTCCCGACTAAAACTTGACATTTTTTTTCTTCAAGACACTTTAATTGGCTCCTCCCTGCGACGAGCTTTTCATAATTTCATGAAAATTCAGCCGCCATAAATACGCGCGTCCCGTCGGCACTATAACATTTTTTAAATTTGCCTTCGCCCTCGGCCCCGTGCTTCTTTATCTCCCGTTTAATGGAACCACTTCTATGCATCCGCTAAATCCTCGTCGCGAAAATTGGAGTAAATAAAAGGGAACACCTCGACATTTCATCGTTTCTACCTTCGGGGAACAATATATATATGTATATATATATATATATATATATATATATATATATATATATCTTTCAGTAACGCAAACCGTACGATAAATAATATTATTACGCAGCTTTAAATGCACCGAAATCGTACCACGATCGTGATATTACATCTGTCGAAAATGTTCCGAATTTTCTTGCCCATCCGTAAACACATACACACAGTTTCCGTTTAAAATCACATCCGGACGGGATCTGGACACCGTGTCACGTATGTTAACATTTCGAAAGGGGAAAAATGTGGCGACGGTGGTTTCCCGCTCTCGTCGGGGACACGGGGAGTGAGAAAAATATGCTTGAGAAAGCGAAAATAAATCCGCTTTTAAGTCGGGACACGCCGGCGGCGCGACGGTGGATATTAAGTCTTTTAGTTTCGTGCAGGGACGTCCGGACGTCTCATATGCGGTCCCCGGGGCACGTGTACTGGAAACACGAAAGGGAATAGGGGTTTCCCTGCACATAGACACGTATCTAACGGGGACCGCATATGAGACGCATAAACTACGCAGATAGAACAATGTAAACTCCGCTCCTTACCCGTTGTTCCCCGTGTCTCTGGCGATTGTTGTTGGCTACTTGTAACACGAATAACGTGCACTTCGGTGCACGGCATTGCCGATGTAATGACCGAAGTTACCCTTGCAGCGGGGCAACTGCATAAGGAGAGTGCATTGGCCGCAACTATCGCGACGCGGTTGGCTTTGGTCATTTTTACCGTTTCTGTTGTGTTGTGCAATCATTGCTCCGTAGTGGACACACGCGAAACCGACGTTTCCGCATCGATCTCGAGCTTCTGCGAGTTCCTTGTGGACATTAGCCCCGGAACTTCGAAAAGTGGCAGAGAGTTCAGCAGATGCACAATTAGGGAAGCTTTAAATTCAAATTACTTCGCCTATTTAAAAAATGCTCCACAAATTATTTATCGTTGCATACATATTTGAGTTTGACGCACGAAAGATTCTACTACTGTATGCAAAGGATAAGGCGAATAAATTATTAGTCGAACGTTCCTTGAATTTTAACGTTCAGGCCTGGCGATTTAACATTTTCATTTAGGATTTAATCGTTTTTTCACCGACTTGACTTCGTTACACGTTCACTACAACATATTTGTAATATTAACACCGGAAACATCGTCGCTAGTTCAGTAATTCCACTGCTGTTTTAAGGCCAATAATAATAACAATAATATACCGCGACGCAAATCAGCACACGCCCGCAGCAAGCTGTTTAACGCGAAAGAATTCGTCCCCGCGTGCGGGGCTGCTTCCATCGGGGGTCCAATCTTCGCCCGCGTCCCCGAGATTTGCATTCATTTAACCCCAGACATCTCGTATCGTGCCCAATTTGCCCGCGCGCACGTAGCCCCGACTTCTGATCGTCGCAATCGGCCATTGTATCGCGATAAAGGAGCGCCGGCCTGTTTCCATCGTTTCGGGGAAGGTTATGAGGCAGCGCTCGAAATGTGCACAGGCGTAATATCGTGATGCCGGTTGGAGATAGCAATACCGGTTACGCTTGACCCGCCCCAAGCTACGTTCTGCCATCCGCCCTGTATTACCTGTGTTTGCCCATATGTTAATTCTGACCGGTGCGCCGCTCTCGGACGTCGGGACGTTTTGTTAAGCGTTGATCCACGTTCACGTCGTATCGCGACTATACGCGCGCGACGACCGACCTCTAGCAGATATTGCCCACCGACGGCCCGTACAACAGATGCACTGCAACGACGATAATGCGAGCATCATTAAATAGCGCCGACTCTTCTGGCAGGTCGAATCAATTTCGTCGCCGTTGGCCGCGATCGGTCGGGGGTTAACGACGCTTTTTCATCCCGCTATTTCACGAGCAACGACCGCGATCGCTGTTCGAAACGTACCACCGATCCCGTCCTACCTGGACCGTTAGAGTCTGCGCGGCTCCGCCGTTGGGCTGGATCGCGGGATCGGATAACGTCCAACGTCGAGACCTCGTTGTTAGCGTGGCCGATAAGAGTGCGAGGCTGTATATCTCGCCGTGCTCCGAACCTCGTTACCTTCTTCGGCGGTAATATTGAAATGCCGCGCGAGGTTGGTTGATAAAAACTACGAGCGCGAAATCGAGGGTTGGTTTTGCGAAACTTTCGAACGTCGAACGCGCTCAAGTGTCATCCGCCTTTCTCGCCTCGGACGAAGATAAATTGTTTAATGCGATATTGGCTTCGGGTTTGCACTTCGCTCCTTGACGGTTTATTTCGAGACGCGTGGCGGTTTGTAGGGGGGAAAAAAAAGAAAAGAAACAAATCGACGTTTGTTGAAGTGCCCCTTAGCACATCGACTCTCTCTGCTTGATGAGAGCGTGAACTCTTAAAAGCACTCCACGCTTGCGCAACCCTTTAAAACACATCAAGCCGTATAAAAAATGAAGGATAGGGAGAAAAAAAATTCATATAAATGCGAGCTTCGCGTACACGCGCACACGGATCGCTGAAAGCGGCGGTTAGAAAAGGATCGATGGATGCAACGCGTGTACGCCAAGCCGGGATCGACGTTCGGGGAACAGAACGACGTCGTATTGTCGCGAGCATCAATTGTTCAACTCGCGAACTTCGAATGAATCGCCACGGGCACGGAGATTACTGTCGGCCCTTGCGAGCGCAATATGTATCGACAAATAAATCCGGCGGAGTGGAAATGTAAAGTGGGGAGAGAGGTCGATTGGTCGGCGGCGAAGTGAAGAAAATAGCGAGCAAGGGTTGCACGTGGGGCTCGCGGAGAGCGGAGGCGAACGGAAGGAACGGCGGCGAAGGAGAAACGGGTCGAGGGCGCGGTGGGAAACGGTGCGCTCAGGAAATCGACGTCGGCGGTGTTACTGCGAGCGAGGATAAGTCGTGCCAGGGATAAGGAGTTTTAATGTTGGAAAAGCTACGACACCGGGAAATACCTTTCAGGGACATTTTCAGTTCGGTGGAGGGGGAAGGCGGAACGTCGATTCCAAGATTTATGGATACTATATCGTAACGCCGGCAAGATGTGATTAAATTTCATCGGATCGGGTCGCGCAGCCGGTACAGCTGACTTTTCTGCCCCGCTTCCTACAATAACGTCGTAGGTGTAGGGGTTGTTTAATATCGACTCGGCGTGGAACGCTGCGTCCTTCCTCTACGTGTAATCCCATTATGGATACCTGGCTGATTTCCTGCTGGTACGGAAACAGACGCGTCGATCGGAACGCGGCGCGGTGTTATCGGGCGCGATAAACGTCTGATTAGTGCTGGGGAACGAGCCGGTCGGGGCGGGCGCGGTTCCGTGTTTTAAGTGATTCGGTAATTCACGAATCCAAGGAACACGGTTGCGCGTTTCGACCCGGCGCCCGAGCGGATTCGCGCGATATCCGCCATGATTTCCCAACGGTTTTATGTTCCGCGAACACGTTACGTCCCCGCGTCCGTTAACGGAAAAGGAGTACACGGGGGCGTTTCGTGGGAAGTCTCGCCTGGCGGTGTAATTCCCGGCGTGTAACCCTTTTCTCTTTGAATACAAATTTCGGACAGACGCGCGGAGGAACGGCCGTCGAGCCGTTCCCAAGCGTACCGCGTACATTGAATACCATAATAATGCCCCTCATTATGGCGAAACCGTTTCCCGAATTTTCTTTCATTCCGGTCCATTGAATTTCCCAACGAATCGCCTTGAGAACGATACGCGGGCGGATCGATTGTATTCGAAAGTCTATTCATTCCGACGAATGCGCCACTTTCAAGCACAATAACCGAAGCTCCTCTATTTAAGATTATCGTCCGAGCGCCGTCAAATTTCCGAAGTCTGTCAACCATTAGCGTGGCGACACTTTCAAATGATACGCCGTTCCCCGAATTCGCCGTCCAGTCGTTCGCACGAAGACGCCACGGCAGCAACGGTGTTTCTGCAACTTGTCGCTTCCAGTCGGCTATACTTGGCGCAAGAAACTCGCGGTGCACGTTAACCCCGTGACAAACGAGATCGTACCTCGGCGTGGAAATGTCCCGCGAGTTGGCGAGTCCGCGGGCGGAAAGGCGTCCCTAAATGGAATATAATCAAGATACATACAGCGTTAGCAGAAGCGGTGGATAGCGGTAACGGGAGTGCATGTATCTATCTGTCGACGGTCCAAAAGTGGTCGCCGGATGGCAGGGGTATGGGGGCCCGTTCAAACGATTTCCTCGACTGTTACTTACGGACCATTTACCCGCGATTATATCCACTTCTCTGATCTAATGTCCCCGGCAAACCCAGGTCCTTTATACCCGGGTCCAGTTTAGCGCCCCGGGAGAATTCACGACCGTATACTTCTCCGCCTCCCGTTTCCAAAGGAGCTTCCGCGACGCTGGGATGATCTTTAAAGAAGTTTCCGATCGGTACACAGTGTATAACCTGTTGTCGGCTAGCGGACGTCTGCTAACACTTTTTAAATTGTGCGGCACGACCCTCGTTAATGCCCGGAACTTCGACTGCCGCGGCAGCAACCCGGCGATATATTTTTATGAATTCGAGGATTTAAAGTTGGAGCGCCCGAGGCGTTCCCGGCGCGTTCGCCCCCCGAGAAATATCGCGCGGAAAAGCTACCCACTTTGAGGCGGGCGCCCGTTCCGATAAGTTTCCCGAATGCAGATCGATACGCGGCCGGGTTATCTTGGCCATTCTCGCTGCCGTTCCTCCGTAACTGAACTTGCTTTCTATGGCGCGGCTGAGTTGGTTTCTGATTAAACTGTGAATGCCAGGAATACGTAGCGCCATAGCTCAGCCTGACCTGCGTGGAACTTCTCTGAAATGTGCTTGGCATAGAATCACAAGTACCCCTCGCGCGTATCCCTCGGGATAGTTTGGCTCTGCCCGTCTCCCTCGCTCTTTACCTATCCGCGAAAGAAGTCCGACACGGTGCCGGCGCACAACGTAAAAAATCGCACGCGGAACAGGCTGACCTGCACACAGGCTTGCGAACGGGCACACAAAGACAGGCGAAACTGTTCGGGGCAGAAAAATTAACTTTCTTTCCGGTTTTACCGTATGCCCGGTTACTCCGAAGCGAACTTCCGTTAAACGATTACACCATTCTCGAATGGATTGAAATACGCGGCTGCATTAATTACGCACAAAATTATTCCCCCGTTTAAAGGGTATCACAATTTGTGTCGTACGCGTTAAATTAAGACAATAGCTTGAAGCTCGTGAAACTCGAATGCTCATTCTCTCTCTCTCTCTCTCTCTCTCTCTCTCTCTTACGGACGGTAACAAGTACATCACATTAAAGGATTCCAACGTTTAGCACACGGTAAAAGTCCATTCCACGGTTCGCAATTGTGTCCCGAGGAACGTTAGTGCTCGCTGTACCAGGCGGAACCAAAGCCTGATCTACACGTAGCCCGGATATATTTCGTATTCACCTGAAGGTATTGCCTTAGACAAGCTTAATCCCGAACCGGTTACGACTTCCTAACTTGTGATCCCTGCGAGCGCTCGACGCTAGTGCCCGGGTCCGATCCGTAATCCTCGCGCGGCTTGTAGTTTCCGAGACACATTTGCGAGGGTTCCTCTCCTTCGATTCACCTCAGTTTCGTTCAACCCCCAACCCCTTTTATTGTCTTACTCTCCATTTCCTTATTCCGCCATCCTCTGTATTCGCGTTCAAACCGACACGGCAGAAGGAAGGGGCGGGCTGGTGTTACGGACGCGAATTAATACTGCAAACGAGGTAATTGGAGCATAAACTCGCCTTAAACCTCGGAGGACCGAAACCGAAGTGGTCCCTCTTAATTTCTTGGGCCATCCCTCTGCGGCCGGGAGTGGCGTTAGCGGACGCGGCTTGCAACGGGGCAACTCGTTAGCAAATACTATTTATGCCGGGATTCGTCCGTGTAATTCTGTTTCCCGCGGTGCTCCCGTTGGCGGTCGCGTCGGCATTGAAGGGAACAAGATGCGTCGGTGAAAGGTAGAAAAAAAAAGGGAACGGAGAAGAAACGAGATATGGCGATGCTCGTCGAACGGCTTCTTTCTTTTTTGTTTCTCGCATTTCGCGCCGTCGCACAGTGGGGAAAAACGGCAATTTAGGCGTGAAAAAGTCTTTCTTTATGAAATACTCTCCGCCCGTTTCCGCGTTAATTTTTCTATACACGTTAAGAATGGGACGTATACTATATGCTCTATCAAATTTGGCTGCAGCCAACTGCAGCTGCAAAAGTTATTGCATTTTTAATGGAATAGTTCGATGTCGAGCGTATGCGACCTACGGTGGACTCCCTATCAACGGGCCCCGCTTTTTTTGTTGAAAATTAACTACAAGAAAAACAATTGACATATTCCATTCTTGTTTACTTTTTGTCGCGTTTGTCATTGTTTAAATAGTTTGTGGATATTAAATTTTTGTGTACTGGGTTCCTTACGTCTTTATCCCTAGAAGGTATATATTGTGCGTTATTGATATATTTATATGTTAATTTAATAGCAGTGATCCTGTCACCGCGTCAATTGCACCGCGAGTAGGGCGATTGAAACGTCTTTTTTCGTTCCCTTGGCTGTTACGCGGGGAAAGGTATCATTTCGTAAAATAGAAATTGACGCTCAACGCCGCCGGTATTTACATCAATGTGATAACATTGTCGACACCGGGTCCCGTGTTTTGGCTCTTCTCTTTTTTCCTCCCACCCCTCGTTTCCTGTTTTTGTTCTCTTTAAAGAGATGCATCCGGAAACAAAGTCCGCGAGTGTAATACCTCGCGCCAAAAGGTGACCCAGTATGCACCTAGTCCTCTTTTACTCTTCTATCATGCCTCCATTGAGGCGTTCCTTTGTACTTGGATTTAGATACGCGAACATTGCATCGGTACAGAGGCGACACCGAAAGAAAAGAATGGTAATACAAAAACACTCGTACAGCTGAATAGCAGACTCTGTATTTCTTGTCAATTAATTTGAATTCTGCCCCGTTGCTTTTGTACGCGTATATCGCACGGGGCTCTTCCGTAGATTCCATATTCTATAGAAAATCGTTCGTGCGTGATTTTTCCCGAAACTCAAATTATAGAATAGGTGGACTTTCATATGACGGTACCATATTATTCAACATTATTGCACAGCAAAATGTAAGAGGAATCACTAATACTCGAATCGAAGTCTCGATTAGGTATTAGAATAATTGCGTAGGCGTGTATATATTAACAAGGTATTCCGTTTATTAATACTGTGCTCTCTCGACCGTAGTCTATACAAGAATGCCTTCCTTTGGCAAAAGCGTCGGTCGTGAGGACGCCTACGTCACCATGGCCCTCTTTAACCATTTTAGAGTTCGCCCCGAAAGAAAGCTACGCTAGACAAAGACAGCGTGCATCGGCGAAAAACTCATGGCCCGCCTCGGCCGTTCCTGTACCTCGAATATTCTAACAAAAATTGATATATATTTATATAAAAATCTGGATATAAGTAGAAGCTTTGCAAATTAAACAAATTTTTTATAAAACTTCATGATGCTATAAGTAGCGGGCCATAAATTACAATGGCGCATAGAAGATCGATTTACAGTGATAAGAACATTTAAATCTATACATGGTTATAGAAGCGTTGGCAATGGCACAGCCCACAATCTTATATTCACGTTTCGCTGTGCTGTCGTACTTTTTATTCGGCTGTGTATAAAGTACGCCAGTTCTGCCAGCGACCATCACGTCGCAAACTGCTGACTTCTGGCTAGAAGAATTTACTGCGTCCATAAAACTGACACGTGCAAGTTTATGAAATTAATGCGGACATCTGTGCGAGTGTACGCTGTTCTACGTCGTCGCCTGCACAACTCTACATGTTTAGTCTCTCCCGGATTATCCACATCGCGCGTATTAAAATCTGTCCCGAGAATGTCTCAGTTTCCTGATAACGGACATCATTGATCTTTCCGAAAGGGCGCGAGCCGTTATAGTTGTTTTGTCTTCGGCTAAATCGAGCACTCAGACGTAATAATCTTCCGTGAACCTTTTATCCGAGCTGGCCGACCCGGCAATTTCTCCGCGATATATTTCCGGGATCCCTTTAAATGTTAAGAAGTTCCCCGACACTGTCTATAACGAAACCCCTCGTTTGCTTGTCCATGACGAGTAAGAAGTTTTCGTATTATCGAGGGTGGATGGAGTTATATTGCTCTGTAATGCTGGTAATCTACTCGCACAAACGGCAGAGAGGAAAATGTATATATATATATGTAGTGCCCTTGTGAGTTGAAGAAGAGATGAAAAAAAAAGAAGGGAAAAAAAAACATACGCAGTGCCCCTTTTTCCCCATTTAATTTATCATCGAGTCTCGTAATTACTGCTCGGCCGGGCAAGAATTTCTTGCTCGACATGACGTCTTCTGAAGAGTGTTAGGAACGGGGACCGGCAAGCTATTCTTATGCAATCTAAAAGTTTTAATGACGTCGAAGCTCAGGAGATAGCCAATATTCACTTCGTTTCGACACTTTTTCCTTCTTCCCGCGGCGTTGTTGACCCTCCTCGGTACGAACCGGGGAAGTCGCCGTCAGCTGAAACTTGCGCAACGATCGCTCCGTCATAAACACGCGGATAAACGAGTCGATACGGGCTGGTCAAGCGTCGTCGGCGAATATCAGATTCGTTTGGCATTCAAATGGGACGATTAATTAAACTCGATCCGTAATTAGTAAAGTATCCGCGGCCACGCGTTATCGGGCGTTCAGCTATATCGATCGACCCGCCGCTTCTGTTCGACGTTCGCGCGCAACGGATTGCCCCATGAATTATACATTGAAATTATACGTTGTCGCTGAAAAGAGTTGCCGAAACTTCGGGGAAATCCCCGCAGGTAACGTAGATGGGCGACCGCGATACACGAGTCGTCGTCGTCTTCAGGTAATACGCGCACGCTTCCCCGCGAAGCTGAAATTTTCACGCACGCCCTCCGTTCAAAGGGAACAATTAAACGAGAAACATCGAACGCCACGATCCCGTGGCGTAACGTTCGAGTGCCGGAGGGTTCTTTCACCCGATGGCCGCTCGTTACACGATTCAAAAGTGCTCCGGCTCGAGTGAAGCCGGGAGCAGCAGTGCTGGGTGGCCTAACGAACGGACGAATTCCGGAAAGCGAGGGGGGAAATTAATGAAATATAATAATCCGCTCGCGTAAGAAGTTAGTGCCTGACGGGGTGACGGTAGCGGGTGAGGGAGAGAAGTGGGTGCTTGAACTCTGTTCATGGGTAACGGGATCGTGTACATGCTTGTATATACCGTGTATACATATATACTTATGCACCGTAGATAGAAATGGCGGGGCCAGCAGTTACCACGGAAGTTCGATCGGGTAATGGTCGAGGGGGGAAAGACTGGTCCGCCGCTTTTAAGCGCATAAAGCAATTCGCTTTCGAAGTGTCTTTGCTTAATTATTTCGTAATTGAAGAAACGGTCCGCGATCGCTCGCCCGCCGATGCGACCGTTCGTCGCTGTTTTATCCATCGGCCCGGTGCGATTTCGCAATTTCCCCTCTGTCGTGTTTAATGCATATTCAGGCCGCCTGTGTGCGTGGAGCGTTTGAACCTTTGAACGCGACTTGTTCATTTTCAGACGTCTCGCTCGCGTAAGCCGAAAATCCTTGCTTTCACGCGGATTAGTCGAATGCAAAGGTGGGCTTCGCCAACGCTGATACCGTGCTACTTAAATTACACACGTGCCCGATTCTAGTCTACGGCTGATTAAATCTTACGCGAGTGGACGCAGACGGGGGGTTTTAATTAAAACAGTTGCATCGACGGGCCCGGCGACGGCCGGAGAATGCGTAGAGACGCGTCGCTATCAAAATTCCGCGCGCCGTCGCCCGTCGATGGGAAGTTTGCGCTGGCGAATTCGTCACAATTAATGTTACGCTTCGAGCAGAGCTTGTCGGTCTCGTCGAAATACGCACGGCGATAAGAAAGAGGGATCGATATTTGACGAACTCGCGGCGCCGATCGAGAGGGGGCGAACGATTATTTTTCACGCCTTTGCAATTATTCCGTCCGGACGGTTCGCCGTTGTCCCGTTTCATTTGCTACATCTCTCGCGCCGCGCCCTCTCTATCCAGGATTCCAAAAACGCTCCGCGATTCGTGCTGCGAAATTCAGACTGTAATTCGCGCTTCCCGACAGCACCGCAAATACCGTCCCGGAATATCCAAGCATACCTGTAGTCTGCAGTACTTATCGGTAATGCCCCTAAATACTTGGGAGATTTCGTTCGATCCTGGCTCTATGATAATAAACTTAGGCTTACGTCGAGTTTCGTGCTCGAACAACGCGTGTATGCTAAACGGGGGGCGCGCGTATCGAATATTTCCCGGGGCTTGTCGCGTTCGATAAACGTACAAGGTGAAACGCTCTTGACCTAAAAGTGGTACCGGGGGGCGGGGTGTTATCTCCTGCGAACCGGTATGGCACAGGAAAGGAATCGTTTAATGTATTCGTGTCGCGCGCGGGACGGAACAAAGAGGAGCCTACGACTTTGAACGCTTTCAATTAAGCGAGGCTCCCTGTCCGGTACACGGTGCCTAATAACATCCAAAATCGTTGTCCGGGGGGGTACAGTAGCTTTGTCGATTTTACCGCCGGGCGGCCGGGCGTGTAACATCGGGCGCCGATATCCAGGACAGGGGCGCACGTAACCAATTCAATAACGGGGTGTCTAAGCGCGAGCCTGTACGACCGCTAATGGTTGGCTTGTGACGTAGCTAGCTCGCGTGCACCCTCTCGCTCCGATGTTCGCTTACTCGCCTACGCGCCCGTCCTCCGCGATCCCCGTCTTCCTCTAACTCCCGTCCACCCCCTTCTACAGCTGTTCCTTCGCAGCTCTCGTCCAGCTGGCGCGTACGCATTCTACAGGCGCATGCCAACGGATCTGTGCTTTACCGCCGGCCAGATAGGCGGTACACGTTTGGTACGGTATAACCGAACAGTGTTATGGGCATGTTCTCATGTCAAACCGCAACCTAACGACCTTAGGGGGTTAATGGTGGCGCCTGCCGCTGGCCCCCGCCAACCGATCCAGTGATAAATGGCTGTTAATGAAGCCGTTGCGCTTCTCCGCCGTCGTCTGCCGTTCAAGCGGCGCGCACGGTTACATCGGTAGTTGGCCGCGTTGTAATTTCATCGCGGCGCGATGCGCGGCATCGATTTACGAATCAATTATCGCGGGGCCGAATTGTTGTTCGGGCGTTCGGTTCGGTCCGCCGTTTCGGTTGCCCGAGGTTCTTTTTTCCTCGTGGCATTTGCATCGGGCACACCGCGACAAACGGGACAATCCCTGGCCGCGTTCCCAACGAGAGCACCCTTTCCGGCGCTTCGAGCATACTCGAGCGCCGTGAGCATCGTCGACCACCTCGAGGCGGAGAGGAAGCGGTTAGAAAATGCGCGAATTAGAGGCGGGTTCCCCTTATTCAATCCTTTTTGCTACCTTCCTTCGTATACGCGTTTCCCTCCCCCGTTCCTCCTTCTCCTTCGTTTACCCATCTATATTTCGTTCAGTCGTCCCCGCGGCGTGCCTGCCTCGTCGACGAACTCGCGTCACCAGAGGGATCCGCTCCGAATTTCTCTCCTCGACTTATTTGAGCCGAGGGGTCCCCATGCGTTTCGGCCGCTACGGATAAACGGGCAGCCCGAAGAGAGTTTGCCCGTCAAGTTTCGCGCGAGTGGCCTGAGATTGAATTCTTTAAATTCTTCGTCCGGACGGGGAAAGCAGCGTCGCACTTGTCGCATTCGTTCTCCGCGCGGCCGTTTTCCGACGACCGCGTGTATATACGCGTACGACAGCGAGCCGACGATGGACAGGCTGCTCGCGTTCTTTCAATTATAGGGAGAAATTCGCGCGGCTCGGCGTGTCAATCGGTCCGACGAGACGCGCGGCGACGTCGATCGTGACGGGACGATTCGCGATCGCGGAATTCTCCGCGAAAAGTGGAGGTCGACGAAATCGATGCGCCACCGAGGCAGACTGTCGCCGATTACGCGCGATTACAGGAACGAAATTAAGTTACCATCGTCGATTCGGGATCGTTTCTGTCTGCGACAGCGCTGGTGCATGTACACCCGCTACCGATCGTCAACCTTTCGTCCCGCGCTCCCATTCGCAGCAGACGAATTTGCATCCACGGGAGGCACTTAAAGACTTCTTAGGGCGACGGTTTTGATTTAGCGACGCGCCCGTGTCTTTGGCGTGCCGTAGAACGCAGGGAGGAGAGGAACGTGGAGACGAGTTGAACGCGGGACGGCGACGTCGACAACGGCGAGGGATGAAAGAGAAGAGGGAGGAGAGATGTACACGCACAGAAATAACGATAGGGGTGATGGGAGTGAAAGGAATGGAGAGAGAGAGAGAGAGAGAGAGAGAGAGAGATAGTTAGAATATGAGGGTGGTGGGACACATCGTTCCTGGTCTGCATCCTAATTACCTCATTTTGCTTGAAACTGCCCGGAATCCGGGATACTCAGCTTCGCTTGGGTTTTCAACGTTCGAGCTCGAGCCCATCCTTGCGCCTAGCGAAAAGGGCGAGGGGGGGAGGGGGGGGTGCAATCCCTTCTGCCAGCCCTGTTATACCGCGCAAGGAGAGAAAGATGGAGTAGGCCGGGGGCGAGAAAGGGCAAGGAGAAGAAAGGAGGAGAAAGGTAGAGAAGGGTACGAGAAGTAGGGAATGGCTTTCATAAATCTCTGTCGTAAAAAGAGGATTTATTTGGGGAGGTGGGCAGGCTACTCTGATCCCGTTTCCATTGAGGCGCACAGCGCGAAACCGAGCGCGGTAAAGTCGCGCGCGGACTGCCTCGTTAGCTCCGCGATAAAGCGTTTACCCGTCCGCCGATGTCACTTCCGGCAATCACTTAGACCCGGCCTGCTACCGACGCCCCTTTCTCTTTTTTCCTCTCCGTCCTCTTAATTTTTTGTTTTTCGGGCCCCCGTCATCCATCGTGTCGTATCCGCCCACTTGGGGCGAGGAACGGCGAGAACCCCCGGATGGGGGGTGCGAGAACGTTTCTCGTGGCTCTCGTTTCGCTTGGAGTCTCTCGTGTCTCGATTGTCGGCGTTGCGAGAAAGGGGTGTCGTTGTTGAGAAACGACGAGAACTCGTTTCGACGCGAGTGATTTTCATTGATCGATCGATCGACGAGGGAGGGGGGAAAAAAGAGAATTACACAGTTCGGACGGTATAACGGAGATATTGCGCGTGCCGTTTGATCAGTTTTGTGCTTCGGCTTTTATCCAATTGTATTTTTTCGGGGAGGGTGGCGGAGCGGCATTTTTCGTTCGAATATGTTCGCAACTGCGCTCAGTTATAGATAACACGCGCAATTATACGCGACCGTCCCGTTTCCATTATTTACGGAACGTCCGTCTAATAAAATTGAGAGGTAAAGGCTAACCGCTCCGATTTATACGGATGGACGAAAATATTTTTCCGGTGTATCACACGACGCACCTGCCGCGGGATAGTTTTTTAATATATTTCGAGGGCTCGCTCGTTCGCCCTTTATCTGTTTTTTTTCTGTTTCTTTGGGGGGGAGGGCGGGTTCGCCAAGTTTACCGCGGAGGCATTAATATTCAACGTTCGATTGGTTATCGCGGCTCAATCGAATCAAGCTTTCCCAGGTTTTTTTCATAAATGCTGAGAACCGCTCGATAAACCCCCACCGCGATCTACAACATTATCATAGCGGTATTCGCAAATCGAGTCGGCTATACATTAAAAAGACACGCCTCCGTATTTTAAAGCCGACGAAACGGGCGATGCCTAACGGACCAACTGTCACACCGATTAAACGTTTAATAAACATGTCTTACATGTTTGCGCGGGGGAAAGCAAGGCGCGAAAAGAACGCTGCACGTTTCGTTGAGGAGAACGTTGTTTCTCGCGTTCGTCGCGTATCACGCGAGATGCATAAATCGCTCGACAACATCGACGTATCGAGCGGGGAATCGTACCCCGGCGCGAAAATGGAAATCCTTTCCCCGCGAAAAGCGGATCCGCTAAGGGTGGTAGGTACTCGCGTGTACGGCAAAGCGGAAGGGGGGGAGGAGGGGAATCGAAGAAGTTCCTTTCGCCCCGCTGTCAGCCGAGTTGTCTCGCTAGAACAGCGAGGGTGGAAACATCGGGCGAGGGGCGGGGTGTGGGGTAGACAATGAGATTCGTCTACGAAGAGAATTGGAAGGCTGCGATCGGATGATAGTCGAAAGGTATAACGCGCAGGGGAATAAGGCTGCGACAATTTCTCCGGGGAATATCCCGCAGGATACTCGCGCGTCCTCTTGAGATAAGGGGGCACCTGCCGTCTCGTCAGAGAACGAAACGAAATCCCAGCGCGGCTTCGAGGCACTGCGGAATAACGTTGATCGGCAACGCTATTGCGTATTACAGAAATTGGATTTGTCTTGGGCCGCGATATCCTGGTTTTGCGTTGAAACGAGACCGCCCCGCCCTGCGGCGGGGTGTGGCGTTTTAAAGTTTCGCCGCGGGGTTCGCGAACGCCCGGCGTTGCGTTTCCGGCGAATCGTTTCGCGCCGGGGGTTTTGTTTCACTTGGCGGTATTATGTGTACGTTGTCGTGCGGCGGCAGGAGTTCGGTAATCGGGATTAAGAAAGTGGAAACCGCGGCGAAAAGTCGGTCCCGTTGCCCCCGTCGTAGACACGAAGGGGGTTAGGGAACGTTGGTAACCGTAGCCAGGTTCCGGGCGCATCGCCCGTGGCCTGTGTAACTTGCGACACCAATTGTCGTGTACTGTATCAAAGCTTTAGTCATGGGCTTCGAGAGGTTTGCGCAGTTTGACAGTCAGTGTCTGTAAATATATGCGGAAAGTTATCCGGCGGAGGGGCTCCCACGATTTTGGAAATTGCCACGAGCTAGATTAGAATGTTCTGCGCGAGTACAGTAATATGTACCATCCCGTACCGCCCCCTCCTCTCTCTCTTCCTTTAGAATCTTGGGATAGAGTGTGACGTTCGTGATCAATTCACGGTCGGCTTATTTGCACTTGGTTCCGCGTCTCTTTCGTTGCTTCTCGGGGGACAATATTTTGTCCGCATACTTTTGCGAACAAAAAGAAATATATTGCAGAGGTTTAGAGACGATGCACGAATAGCCGCTGGTTCTCGAGAAACAATATTTTGATGGTATTGAATATCGATTTCATCGGAGCGACCAGGTACGATTAATTATCGTGCTGGTGCTCGAACGAAAAAACGAGCCAAGATGCAAGGTGCGCGAGACGTACATTGTTGCAAACGTTTGAGGAAAATACTGCCAGTTAAATAACCCGTAGCTTTTCGGCAAAGGGGGGCGAAACGTAAGTATGAAACGTATCTTGAAATATATAACGCATATAGTACGGTATAACGGCAGCCATGCGGAAGGGAGCGAAATCACGATCAATCAAAGTACAGGGATGATTCGATGGGGTAGTTTCCTCTAACTACGAACGAACGGGCTTGTTCTCGCAAGCACATTCAAAGTCGCATAGAGGAAATGTTGGCCGTATGCCAGGTTGGCGCAAGAGTGCCTCCACTTACCAACTTGCATACACGTTCTACACCAGACCCTCTGCACTTTCGCCCGACTTTTTGGATCCACTAGTGAGTTTCGTCCTAGCCATCTTCCGGTAACAAGGACCCGCCGTTATAAACGTTGTTAGACGACAATTTCGCGAAAACTTGCCTCCAATTTGTAATCAGATTTCTGCACGTTTAGCAAGTAGAATAAAGATGGGGGTAAGTGCGGGGCCGAGCATCTTGTCGCGTTAATTCGGTAACTCCTCCTCCCCCCTAGGAAACGGAATGGAGAGAAAGAACGAGAAGCGTAAGGAAGCCAGTGGAAGGTACAACGTCATTATTAGCCGGATTAAAAAATATTTGCCTTTCCTTTAATTCCATTAAGCGGTCTACTCGGAGGTCTGGGTTATTTGAATTTCTGGCACTTTTAATTCCATTAGGGGTTATATGCATTGTGAAACTTCTATCGGCTATTGTAGTAACGAGAATGTTTTATGGAGTACTTCTTCGACGCCGGCACGGTACAGGCACATTCCTGCAATGGATCTCGTAAAATAGGATTGCCTCCCCCCCCCCCGTTTTATCGCCACTTCCTTCGTGAACTACAATTTTTTTTATCCATCCGTATCTTTAATTTTTTCTTTCTCTTTTTATTATTGAATTCGAAACGCAGACGCTCGTCCCTTCGGAGCAGGTACACGTACTCATCTCTCAGTGGTTTTTGTTCTGCTCTCTTTTCCCTTCCCCGAGAGTACCCATTGTTCAACCGTAACACGCGCGTCGCCTTTGGACGAAGTCAATACAGCAGTCGCGCCCTGGTTTCACGCACCGGCTGTGCATCAACTGCCCCCGTCGCCGTTCCCCGTGTACAAACCCGTATCCTGTACATGTGTTCATAATCTAGCCGGCATCCAGCGTAACCGTGATACGAGGAACGATCAGCGCCCGGTAGTAATTTCGGGGTTGGTCGGAGCCACGAGCCAAAATATCCCGCGGGGTTCGAAAGCGGCCTTTTTTGTGGGCCGCGCAGCGTTGGAGTTATTAGCGGGCGGGCGACATTCGTTGTACTTCTTGTTACGCTCGCCATTTTCGTTGCACGCGCGGTTGCATCGTTGGTTTTCCGAGATTTCGCCGACTGTGCTCCGGCACTCATTGTTGTAGCCGTGGTGGAAGTATGTTTTGACGATCGCGCGGCCGCACCTGGATTAGTGTGCGTGCACGGGAGCGGAGCACGGATAGTTCGTTCGCTTCGAATGAACGCAGTTACCGGTTTTTTTTTTTTTTTTTCAAGGGAATATTGAATATTTAACTTCCGTACACTTTTATTGAAGAAGTTAACCGAACGCGGGGGAAAAAAAGAGGATCTTCGAAATGGATATTTTATTTGCCACGGGGAAATGCGCATTCTTGCACTCGGGGGGGCTTGAAATTCCGGGCATCGACCAAGGGGAGAGTGTATTTTGGAGTTTGTTGGTCGGTTTTCTTTTTTTTTTTGTCTTTTTTGGGTGAACGACGGGTTCGCGAAAGCCGGAGAGGTTTGTGTGCCGGTCCGTCGAAGAAAGAAGATCCGGCTTCTAACAAAACCAATTTGAGAAATCCCTGTCCACGTAAACCCTATCTTGAGGCTCTCGACGCCTGTTTGGAACACTGCGTTCCGTACGAGGAAGGCGACGGTCGTTAAGTGCAAGGATCACGTACTTCTTTGATAAAGTTCTGAGTCGTTTCTCTCGTTTCGAGGCGGACTCCTTATCCTATCCGTGGAAACTGCGACCCTGCACGTGTACTCACTTACAGAGTGTGCAGGTTTTCGAGCGCGCCCCTCTTCCAGTTCTTATTTTTTCTTCTTCTTCTTGCTGCCTTCGCTTCCACCGTCGGCACGCTTACAAAGCCACATCGAAGTTTACACAGAAAAGAAGGTCCGGTTTGCCGGGCGCGGAAGACCAGGGGATGCCTTTGGATTTCGAATTTAATACGGACTGTCTAATGAAATCGGGAGGGAGCCGAAAAGCTTTCAGAAGTTACCAAAGATTAAATGGCTTCACGATTCGAGCCTCGCGAAAATTTGGGGACCGAGATCGATTGGTTTTGAACCCGCGGATTTATAAAGCAGCGGCCGGGGTTGATCGTAATTTTGATCCTTGAGTCGCGAGTTACATCCTCGGATATATATTAAAATACTCTGATATAGAATTTTCTTATAGAGATAGAGGATAGTTCTTTTATTTACATATGAAGTGATGTTCGCACGAAAATTCAGCGTCTGTGCAAACAATGAAGGAAAACATCATAGAAGTGTGGATCTGCGATAGGCGGTAATAAACTCTGGCGAGATAGAACAGTAAATATCATCCCTTTATAATATCGTGGGCGTTTCCTATCCGATAATTTCGTCCGCACTTCTCGCTGTCACGAGCAGAGCTGCGTGCATTGGTCGGTCCGTTGTTCGTCTATGGTATCCATATGTCACTGATCCTTGTTTATGGTGGACCGACTGTTTCGTGGATCGTGACCCTTCCACCGAAAAGCCCTGAAAGAATTATGCTTCGAAGTTCCTTACTCAGGTGGTCGTATCTTCCTGCAGTCCGTGTAAGAAGAAAAATGTAAGAGAACGTACAGCGGGCAGAATTTGTTATCCAACATAAGTTGTTGCTCTTTCAAGCAAATGGTATACCGTATCTTCCACACGCGCGAATTCCTTCCAATTTGCGGATACCCGCTGCAACGGACAAATACTGTTTCCACCAGGCCAAGATAAAAAAGTATTCGTCGGATTACACGAATTCGAAATCGGAGCGCGCGAAACGTAACGAGGAATTCAGCGAGCAGGGAGAATGAAAATTCTGTTTCTTTCCGATTATAGAAATTTGCAGAATGCGGACCGGCGGGCGGGTAACCGTCGTGGCTGGTTTAATTGAATGCCATGCGTGGAAATGCACTTCCCCCGGGATGAGTTACATTTGCCGCGCGAATTAACACGATTACGTTCGCGGCTACGTCTGTGTACGGAATTCCCCGAGTGCGTGCATTAATCGTCGTAGTTGCCGGAGTATCTTGGAAATGTTGATTGCTTCGGTGAGTTTCTAATGTTGAGTCCGCGTGTCGGTTCGTTGCCTGTCGTCGGACAAAAGTTTCGGGCCGCGACTGCTCTGGCCCGTTTCTGACTTGCTGCGAGGGAGAACCCTGCGACGAGGCCATGAACTTCGTCGAGGCGTCGTCGGGTCGTTGTTGCATCGGACTACTAGCCGAAGGGGTGCACGTTTCTCGCGGTGAAATTTCTTGCTAACGATATTTCGAGTGGCGACGATTTCCAGCTGAATTTTATGTGTTTTAGTGACGTGCCGCGATGTGTTTATTGCGGCGCTCAATTAGCACGTTGGCAAATAACGTTGCATTCGATGATGTCGACGGGGAATTTGTTCGAGGCTTTCACGTTTCGTTTTATAGCTTTGCTTGGTCCGTTGAAATTGTGGGTGAACCTTTTTTTTCTTCGGCCGGTTAATAATGAGGAAGCGGTTATGGCCGCCACATGTGCGAGGAGAACTGTGTAGATTGGTTTTGTAAAACGAAGCGGGTGGAAAAAACATATGAAAGAAATCTCTATTCGAACAGCCTCCCGACCATTTGCCAGCTGGATTTATGGCGATAAGGCACAGGCTTAAAGCGTGACGGGAACACCAAAATGCTCTTGACGGAGTAACGTCCGATACTGGCTACCTGGCGGGCGCTCGAAAATGAAATTCGACGCTGAACGAAATTCCAGGACACAAAGGCCGCACACGAAGGGAAAAAGTAGGCCTCCGCTCGCGGATTATACCCGGAAGTTTTACATGAGAACGAATTACGTGCCCACATTAAACCGGGACGATTTAACCGACCCCGAAATAATCCGGAATGTTGTTGGCTCCTCTTGAACCACGGGCGTATTGTGCTTTCAAAATATTTGAACTCGAGACATCTTTGAGTAAAGAACTCGAATGGAACACTTCAATAGAATGGTAGGTATATAAATCATTTCTTTTTCCAATTTTGTTCTCATGGGGAACTCGTGCGTTATAATTGAGACGCAACTATGGCGTGCAATATTTATCAAAACGCCATAATTCTGATAAGGGGAAAAGGAAAATTCTAATAAGAGGAAAATGGAAAATCGGGGAGCTTGTGTTTAAAATACAGCGGCCACAGCAGAACGCGCGCAGATACACTTGCAGTATCACGTTCAGATAGCGCGAGACTAGAACTTCTCGCTTGGCAATTCTGCCACCCAGCTTTGAACTTCGGTATGTATTACTTCTGGATAGCAAAACCTATCCTGTACATAGGAGGAACGAAAAAGGAATCTCGACGACTTTTGATTCGGTGTATGGTCGTGGCATCGAGTAACACGCTGCAGTCCGTGCTTGTACTTTACCAGAACGTGGAAAATCAATGCGCGGATGGCGAGAGACAAGCGAAAATTCGAAGGAACCTTTACATTTGATACTATTGTGCGCAAACTATTGTGGCATTGCGAACTTTCAATACCGAATCCCCACTATATTCTTAATTATAATCGTACGAATTCGCAAATGACATAAAATAATTGATTCGAGCGGTGGAGTTAATTGTCGCGATATCCAAAACAGCCTCCACGGTTGCGCGATGGCAAAATCTTCGAACTGTCCCATTAAATTATGATTTGTAATTGAAGAAATTCTACAATCGTACAGAACGAATTATTCGAACGCTCGTCTTAGCGTCGAGAGACACGAAGCAACAGAGTTCAGCGGATCTTTATTGGATACGAACCCAAACCGCACGAGGTAGTCGGATACGTTGAAGATATTTCGAAAACTTAAGCGCGACAAGGTGGGCGTATCGGGAGAAATTAAATTTCGTTCCCCTTCTGACGGAATTACCTTCTACCCCGTTAACGGGGCCGGCTACCTTCACAGATAACGAATACTGACGGAATCCGAGATAACACGAGGGTACCGAGCCACGCACGCACATGTATACAACCAACGACGAATACCGATATTATACGGCAACGGGGCTGGCTCGATTCGCCGGCCAGGTCCGATGAAAGCGGACATATTTTCGCGAGAAACACGCGAAACTGATAATCCCGACGTGTCGCGGTTCTTTCGAACGAAAATGGTCGTTCGTAAGGGGAAAAAGTACGACGCGGTTATTAAATGGAGTTTCATCGTTTCCTATAACCCGCTTGGCCATTATTTAAACTTGGCGACTCGGTTGCGACGCCGGCCCAGCGATATAACTTTGCGTTACGATTTTCCACGTAAAACTTTTACGATTTCGATTTTGTAATCGGCCCCCTTTCAAGGTACCGTAAACCGAGTGAAAGAACTGTCCTGCGCGCAAGCACTCCGTAACGGCGTTTTAAGAAGAACGTAATAACGGTGCGAATTGCTCCGCGCTGGAACGAAGAATGACTCCCCGAGTATCCATTTGTCGGCCGCGTTCTCAAATTTTATGCGATCGTATCGATTTGTATCTTGCCTACCAACGAAACGCGCGAGCTCGAAAATTCGTTCGGCGCACGGCGAACGGGGAACTCTGGAGAATTCGTTCGATCAATCTGCGCGATTGTTAGCCGTGATGCAGGAGAATTAGCGTGGCCTACTTATCACAGTTGCATGACACTGAACGATCGGCGTTAAGGCAGCGACAGCATTCATCGTTTGCCGCTTAACATCGTTCACGGGTGCGCGCATCGATTTCCGGTTGAGCCCCCCTTTTGCGTCAATTTCCCATAACAAATATCGTTAAAGTTTCAACAATACACGAGGCCCGGGTTACATCGGGCTTGCACGTTGCACAGCTTTGTGCGGGCCGCGCGAACTTGCGACATTCAATTATGCACAGCGCCGTTGCGTTGGCGCGGCGCGATTAATACGCGCGTCGAACGAATCGATTCGCTCGTTACACTCTAATTTTATCGAGCGGCGTACACGAACGGCGTCGATTTCACCGGCGTGTCTCCTTCACGTTCGACAACGCGACGGACGAGCAACGAGGATACTCGTCCGTGGGAGCCACGTCGTCTACGCTGCACGGTAATCATCGTCCACGTGGACCCTATTAAACGCTCACGGAAGCTCACTATAAGCCGCCTCGATTATCTCGAGCCGCTCTCCGTACAGCAAGCGGCACAGATAATCTGCAGGCAGAAGCTCTAGATGATATCGCGGTGTCGCGGCATTGTGGCCGTGCCGGAAGACAGAAGGGAAGAGGATAGTCCGAGGGGTGAGCTGGGGGGTGGAGTTTGAAGAGTCCCCTGCGCCAGGGGTTGGAAATAAGGGGCAGGAGCGTCGACAAGAGAATCGATGGCGAAATCATATAGGGAACGATGGCTTCTGGCTCTCGGCTGTCCCAAACGTGCAATATCGAAGATTTCTCGTTCCAGAGTCAAGCGTGTACAGCGTCGGCGAGGTCGAGAAAGAGAAAGGGATAGTTAACGGCGAGCGCATCGGTATAGGTACACGATAGGGCGTAGCTTCGGGGTGGCTGGCTCCACGAGGGGGTATCAACAGCCACCGATGCCGGCAACTATATGACGAAGAGGCGGAGGAAGATCCGAGATAAGCACTCGAGACAACCGCAGCAGCCGCGATTTAATATTAACGCGGACAGCGCCGCGCCGCGCTGCACTCGGCGTTGATTACACTCTATTGTGCCTCTCTCGCACCTTCGGTAATCTATATATGTACGCCCCCGCGCTAGCGCCGCGTGATGCATACACCGACTCGTATATCAAATGTGTCCGTACCAACGGAAGTGGGAACCACGAGCATACAGAGTCCAGGGTGGGCGGGCGGAAGCGAGGGAGAGAGGGTGAGAGAAGTCGATGAGGCGCTGCTTCCGAATTTCCGAATTTCCGAATTTCGACCGGTCATTCCGATTCCACTGTCTTCGGGCACGGATCCCTTCTGATTCATGAACACGTCGGCGTACCTGCTTCGTACCCGATTTCTCCGCGCATGTATTTCCTTCTGCTCGAGTGCGCGCCGGTTTCGCGTTTCCCTCCTCTGTATTTTTCCTCCCCCTCGCTGCCGCGATTATTTTTCCCGGTTCACGGTTCGACGCAGCCATTGTTCCCGTCTGGTATTCACGGGGGGATTACGAACGTTCCGATGAAACAGTAACACAAGCGTTTCGTCGTTTAGATGTTCGATTGGGAAGAACGTTCTTCGTGTATGGTTTTACCGCGGCAGTTCGATGACGCGCGGCAGGATACTTGTACTGAATCTGCGGCAGAAATGTCTGTTTCGCAAAAAGTCTCGTTCCAGGAAGAAAGCGATGCATCGAATATTTACTTGAACAGTTTGTATATCAATTAGTACGATGGCCTTTGCCATTTGTTAATTCGTAACGCGGCCGAACATGACCGGATCGCGCTTTAGTGGGCATTGACCATTACGGATTTCTGGCTTCCCACAAATGTTCCGTCGTCATTGTTTTGATTACAAAACCAAGTCCGTAATATCCAATGTTCGTTTCATTCGCATCGCGGTATTCGCGAGTACGGTAGATAAAGCTTGGAAAAATTGCGATCGACGCCGGCGGCGTTCGATTACGTTACCTGTACAGGTGGCCCTCGAAGCGCGTTTCGATGCACGGGAGAACAGAGATCGGGCGGTTGCGCGCGTAGCCGGAGGTCGGATTAAACATTTCGATGGAAAATGGAAAAAGTCGAAATCGGGCCGGGTGCAATTCTTTCGATTTCATCAAAACGGACAGAATGTGTATTACCTGTCGGCTTACCGCCCCCCCCCCGGTCCTGCGGGTACACGTTCCGTCGCGTTTCGCTGGTGGAAAACGTCAAAACACTAAGCTTTATGCCGCGACACATCCGGCTGTGCGAGACGCGCGAGGCGCAGCTGGTACGTATGCACATTTGAATGAAAATTGGAAGCTGGGAGGGCGACGGGATCGCGGACGTCGCGAACGAGGACGGGTACGTGATTAGCACGTCTTTCTGGATTGATATATAGCCGCGGGGAAGAACGTGACCGACGTTCGCAATCGACGCGGCTCTGTCGGCAGATTCGGAATAGTCAACGCCACCTGTCGATCGCGCAAATTGCACGGCCGCGCAACAAGCGCGTAAGCCACTGTTCGCGGGGGGTCGCGCGATTAAATTTTAATTGCGAGCCGATCCACCTGTGTGTGCACGCGTACTTTTCGTCGCTGGGTCGATTTTGTTCCGGCCAGCTGCCGGTGTTTCGCGCGTCCCGGCGGTGTTGGGCACGGCCACGGGACAGAGGGATGACGAATAGACTGTACAAGAGAGTCGCGTGTACCACGGTACGGACTAACGAAGTTCCGCCGAATTATTGCCCCTGTTCGACGAACGGACGGGATGTTGAATTTTAGTTTGTCGGTCGCTTGTGAACGGCGTTGTTAAAATTTTGGGACCCGAACGGATGGCGCAGGCCGGACGCTTCCAATACGCGATATTGTACGATATTTAATTAGTACCAGGTTACCGGAAATCGCGACGAGAGTTGTTACTTTACGACCGTGACAAGTCGCCAAGTGTGTTCCCAATTTAAGCTTCCCGCAATTGATTCGTATCTTATCCCTTTGCTCTTTTTAATCACAGCGAAAGGTTGACCACCGCGGAAAGTTATTGCCCTTATCTTTCCGCTTCCTCTATTGTTTATTTCTTTTTTTTTTTGTTAACTGCGCCCTCATCGACGTAGCTCGGTGGACGATATTACCTATTATGCAGCCAGTAATATCGCTTCAGATCGGCGTGGACGCGTCGCGCTTTCGCGGTCGCGTTGAATCCGTACGTTCCATTCCGGGAACGCCGTAAGCGTGCCGACAAAATCGCAAATTACCTCGTTATTTCTGTCGCGACGCGCAAAAATCGAACGGGTCCGGCGGGTTTAATCAAACGCGTTACGGATTTTTCACGGGGGGCGGATTCACGGCGGGACCGGCTCTTAATTAGCCGCATTCTTCCATCGCTGTTTCATTGTCGACGGTGTCGCGTGCAATACGAACGGCCTCTTTGTTAATCAAAGTGTTGATACGTTAAAACGCGTCTCCGTCTTGTAAATGCAAATTGGACCGACAGAAGGGTTGCACGGTGCGTCCGACGCATTAATTATTCGCTTTGTTGTTCTGGTCCCGGGTGTGCGCGCTGCGCCTTCGTGTGCGTCCGTGTTTCGCGTGTCGGTGAAATCTTTCGAGCGATCACGGGAGCGGAATCCGTCGTTATCAGATAATTAACAAGTCCGACCAATTGCAGGGCATGTTACAGTGGGATATGTCGCGTCGCGGTGCTCGTTCTGCAGACAGATGTTTCTATCGGCGAATTAATAAATGATTCAGTGGCTTCGGGCTGGTTGCGCGGGTCTGAAGTTGCGCAAGGCGTCCGACGCGACGGGGACTTTTCCGGGTAGATAAATGTTTAATTGAAATTCCGTCTTTCGCTCGCCGCTCCTCAAACGGGGACACTTGAGGCACGGAGACGTCTCCGGTCGTCTCTGCGAGGTAGGGCGATTCCCATTAAGGAGACAGAATTAACCGTACGAATTTCTGTATTCGTCTCTGGCGCTTCTCTTTCTGCGGCGCAGCCTCCCGCGGTTCCCGGAAATTCACCAATTCAATTCCGTCGTTCTGTTCGAGCCCCTCGAATTCCAACTTCGCGCGAATTATTGGAACGGTTCGTTTCGTCGCACCTGCCACACCAGGGCTTGCTCGCGTCCGAAACCGCTGTCGGCTGATGCGATCCAATTTTTCCTCGGATCGTTTGTACGGGATCCGTCGAGGAAGGCGCGGCATCGGGCACCATGCGCATCCCCGTCACTCCCGTACATCTTTTTGCGCCCCCGGATGATCAAGCGGAGGGAACTCGTCCGTAACCGAATGGTCCTCAAGACGATGCTCGACGCTACTCGTCCTTCCGTCACAGGATCAAAGGAATCTCGCACACGGTGCATCCTCGACGATGCAAGGATTTCTCTCCGTCACTCGTCGTCTATCCGACCTAACTCTCTGCTACGTCTTCGTTCGCATCCCCGTTCTCTTCCCCCCCTACGTCGGTCGCCCTATCCCGCCGATCCATAGTCTCGAAGAACATCATCGTTGCGGAATCCCCCGACGATGAGAGCCGCCTTGAACGTCAGACATTGACGTACCGCTGCCGGTTTTCGTTTAAGGGTGGCTCGTCCCCGACTCCGAAACCAGTGACAGATTAAGGGACGGATACACGTATAGACATTAAACTGTCGCGTCGGTGTCGTGGGGTAGTGAGGCGGGTTGATGAAGAGGGGGCGAATGGGGGGGTCGGGGGGGTGGGTCGGCTGATTAGCATTCTAAATTGAAGCGTTGCGGTCGAGCCGTCGTGGAGCAGGTCCGGTTTGGTCCAGGGTAATTCAGAATAGACCTCTCTGGCCACCCCTCTCTATCACCGATTCAAGCCCTCTCTGTATTACTCCCCCCCCTCTCTCTCTCTCTAATTTACTCCATCCAGCCTTCCATCTTCCTCCCTTCTGTTTCTATCACTGATCCAACCTGCCCCCACTGTACCGATCATTCTCCGGGTTAGTTCGGCCTATGCCATACACCACAATAGGTTAGACATTTGCATTAATCGGCTTCCCTTCGTGTAACGATCCTCTGTGCGATCCTCTCTGCGCCGCCGGTCAGCCGATAATGTCGAACGACGATCAATTACTTTGAGCCGATCGGGGACGACGTTTCTTTCTCGTGTTTGTCGGCGTGCCGTCGCATTGACCGGTGTTGCATTTGCATTTCGGATGCGCGTCGGTTTCTCGGGCGAACGAGCGTCGACAGGGGATAATGATAATACGGGGCGAAGGTGTATCGAAGCGAAGAAGTTTGATCGGGTTCTTTCAATTCCTCATCAACACTTCAGCGAGGAAGTGTTCATAGAAGAAAGGATGAAGCTCGATGTATCGTTGACGAATATTGTGCCGAATCGATGTTCGATTCAGCCGTGGCATAAGCGACGCCGATCGAGAGGAGACCACCGAATATAATCGTAACTCGAGACTTAAAGCTGTTCCGACTCGCATTTACAGGCGTGAAATCGCGTTGCGAGTTCGCACGATAATCGGGTTACACGTGCGCGCCGTCGTTGTAACGTCTTACTTTACGAGCACGTGCCCCCACGTCGGCTCGATATAACGCGACGACATCGTGAATATCACCGATTTGCATTTTATCGCGAGATTCGACCCGCAACGCACGAGCCTAATTTTTGTCGGCGAAGCACGATCGCTTAGAGCGATCGTCTTAGAACGAACATCGTTCGAACGTCTGAAATTTTCCCGGGAACGTTTCGAAAAAGGGCCCGCTCATTCCTTCTTCTTCTTGAATTTTTCAATGTTTTCGTCGAACCTCGCCCCATTCAGAAATAATCGCGCAGCTTTCCCTCCTACTATTTTGATTATCTGTAACTTCGTTTAAAGCACACGAGGTCTACCTTGCTTTCAAGTGAAAGATGTTTTTAAGTGTTTGATCGCTCGCTACAGCGGTTCGTGTAAAGTTCAAAGCGTTTTCATACTTGCGATCTGTCCGATACGAAAGTCTCTCTTCAAACGGAGATACACACACCTGTACCGTACGAAATCTACCGTGCTTGGTTATTATCGCAGTCGTGTTCCAAAAAATGAAATTGGAAGTGGGTACACGATAAAAACATTTGCAGCGGTCTCGTCTCACGTTCGAGGGTTCATTCGTTTTCTCATCCAGGTGCCATTTTCTACGCATTCTGTAGTCACCATGGCGACGCCCGCCGTAGGCGATTATAGTCAGTACGAGGTAAAGCCTCCCTTAATTAACGCCGGCTTAAGCCATTTTCGTAACAACAAGCGGCGGCACTATTGCGCCTCTCTAACCGGGGGACACCTCGTTCTTCTATATACATATTGCGGAATTTGCTGCCCCTTAATGCTTAATCGATGAGCTTTTTACAGCCGACTCGGTTAAAGATCCAATTTGAGGCAACCAGACTGAAGATTACGGAACGCTTAAATCGTATTTCTTATTTTAATCAGATTTTCGCTGGGATCTGTTCTCCCTTTATTACGTAATACCTTTGATTATTACATCTTTTTTACAGCACAGAGTATAAACAATTTCTAGAACCGCTGAATCGGGCGAAAAGTGTTCCGCTGAATATTTTTTCGCGGCTGCAACGTTTCATAAACGCGGATTAAAAAATTAAAACGTTTCTAAAGCACAACTGATTATACTGCATCGAATTTATTGAGAGATTATAAGCGGCACGTTTTCTTAAACTAAGTTCAAATTTGACCAAAAATGCATACAACTGAAGCGCAAAATAATTTTCTGAATCTTCGCTTGCTCGGTCTTTCGTTCGTTCCATTAACTACCTCTATCTTTCGCGCGCGTCGTAAGCACTATTAATTCAATGTTACCGTTACATACGATTACCGGAATCGTTGCAAAACGCATTCAGCTCGACATTTTTGCCTTATTATTTCGTATACTGCAAATCCAACGTACGCAGACGTCCGTCGTTATTCGGACCAGCCCGAATTAACTTGTACTCAGTGGCGTCAGCCAGTTACCGGCCGGTTTTCACTCGAAACTATCGCGCTTTCGTCGTACCCTCGCGTCGCGACGACGCACCTCCTCTTGATTAGACCGTGGATGACAGGCGCGGCGCGAAATTTAATGAAACTGGGTTAACTGGCGTGTCGGTTGCGCCGCGGTATCGCATTCGATGGACACCCTGGGGAGAAGGAGGCGCTCGATCGATAGCCGGGTTGTCCGTAATTCGGATTGAAGGCGACTCATGAAAAACGGCTTATCAATGCCTGAGGATCGACGTCGCGTGTAGAAGCGGGCCCGCGTAATTTCCGGTGTTCACACGCCTCTCAAAATCGAGACGCACACGTCACATGGCCCGGACAAAGCGACGGCTCGTTATCTACGATCGTACTTGCGTATGCAGTTTCGCTTGATATAGGGCCGCCGTGAAATATCGTTACGACTCGCCATTATCGCAAACAAGCCCGCGGATACAGCGAGAGGCATATGCAGGGTGTAATCGCGTGGACTGGAAGCGTTCGTCCCTCACGGATTTGTATGCGACCGCGATACAGACTTTCGAGACTTCAGTCGAGGGGACGCCTTGGCCGCTCGTTGCTAATCGACTGCGTCTTTACGCCTGTTGCGTTCGCGGTCTCGCGTTCTTAGCTTTGTCCGCGGGACGAATTGGCGGATATCTTTTCGCCGGGGAACAGAAAGACGCGGCTGAGGGAACTGCACAGCGAATGGCACGGTTAGTTGAATAAAAACCGCGTGCCGAGTAAATCGAGAACGTTGTGTCCGTCGATTTTCCGACAGACAACGCATCGATTCCTTGGTCAATAAAGTTTCGCCTGGATTGCAACTTGGGTCCCAGCCGCCGATATTTTACGTAACACGCGCCTCAATTTAGCGAACTGATTTATCGGCCGGCGTAGTCCGAGCTTTACACTGATTCACCCTCACGAACGGCCTGCTCTACCCTCGTAATAAGCGCGTAAACCTGGAAGCGATTAGCCGTGTTACGCAAACTATGACGTAACTCGTAACAAAGTAACGTACCAGTTCCAACCCCACCCACCCTCCTCGTATTTCCCTCTCACCATCGACCTGTACACTTGGCTTGCACGTTCATATATTTGTCTTCGAGTTGTGCTTACGCCGACGGCGGCGAAATGGCAACCCCGCGATAACTGAGATTCGTACGTATAGTGCAGAGAATGACGACAGGCTAAATTGCTTTCATGTTGTGCGTCGCTGTATAAACTACGATGGACTAGCTGCCGGTGGTATACTGGTCACGGGTATCGACAGCAGTCGCTGACAAAGTTTGTCCCCGCAACTACCGTTGATTCCAAGAATTCTAATGCGCCGAAAAACTGACACCGGGAGAAATATTTGTATCGATCGGTATTAATGATAATAACGCGATCGTAAAATGTTGTTTCGATAGCCGAAGCTTTCTCCGTAACAGTGCATATTTTGCTAACTTTCTCCGGCAACATATTATGCGCGCTAAAATTCTGTATGCCTTACTTAGTGTGTTCGAAGCGTCAAGTACTTACACGCGTTAACTCGTCTTTGAACAAGGTGTTCGACGATACACGAATCCTACCTATGCATTCGTTATTCGAACGGAATCGAGCCGGCGCGGCTAAAGGGAAGGTCAATTAAGCCGAAGAAAAATCGCCGAGAGATCGGGCGAAGTAGTGGCTCTAATTAGTGATCGTTAATGAAGAAATTTTCGTTCACGAGCCACGCGCTTGGACTAAGCGCGAAAGCGCTCCCAACGTGCTCCCCGGTGATAATAACGATCGGCAATGGATAAAGGGGTAGCAAAGAAACGCGGCTGATGGCCGAGGGATGACGGAGGGGAATCGGAACCGCGCGGCCTCGGAGCCGTTCGAACGTGAAACTCGTGCACGTCAGGCAACCGGGAGGAGAATTCCGGATGCGACCCGGCGTCCGGCATTTATCAGGGGACAAACATGGCGAAAACTGATGCTGCAACGGCATGTCCTGCGTGGACCCGCAACGCGGACCGCAGGTGTACACGAGCAGCGAAATGGCCGCGCTGGGTTTAGGTCATTTGCGCGACGATCAAAGCCCCGTGGGAACAAATTTGTAGATCGAGCGGTGAATTAATGCTGAAAACCGAGTATCGATCATTCGACACCGTTGGCCGTCGATCGACGCTGGACGACAACTTTCGCGAGCTGTATAATCCTGATTGAACGAAGATCGCGTCGTTCCGCGGGTTTAACCCCCCCCCCCCCACCCTCCCTGCCCTCGCAGTGGCAATAATAAATTGCATTTTTAATGGAATCGGCACTGCGTGACGGACGCGTCACGAGAAGATTTCGTTCCCCGCGAGGAAGAAACGGAGTGGCGGTCAGGAAGCGAGCGACGGTTCCTGGTATTTGCCGGTGTCGTATCATTGGCGAGTTTGCATTTTCTCGTTCGACCGGCCGAGAGGAGAATCAAGGATAGCCGGCCAAGTAGCCTGACGGATGTTGATCATCCATCAGGATCAACTATCCAATCATATTGATGGAGAAATGAATCGCGTACGGCGCGCTATTGTCGACGGAAATGCGATTCCCCTTTCAGCTTGTCACGGACTTTTTCGCGTTTGATGTATCGTCAATCGGGAAGCGCAGACGGCGCGAACCGGCCAGGGTGCTTGTGAAAAATATATAAGCAACTGTGTTTTAACGACGTTTTCCAACACGCGGGGGATAGCGGTCGCAACCTTGCCTTCGCGACTAACGCTACCGAACAGCTGGGGAACGTTCGCGTCTCCGCGCGTGTTCATATCAAGCCGGCCTTGATTGCTCGCCGACTGATTGATTTAAAGCTAATTGCCTCGCGTGCGTCGCCCGGTATCGACCAGAATCGCCTGGGTAACAAAAGAAACTCCTGTATAATAGACGAACCGTGGGAGCTGTACGATTCGCCGGCGAAATAATCACGCGAAAAAGCCCAGCCGATTGTATCCGAGAGATACGGCCCGGTATCGATTGCCTCCTTTTTTACCGGCATCGGGGCTGCATGTTCAAGCGGCAAAACCTTACGATATATCGCGGAACGTTTCTGCAGCAGGGCCACCGTTTTCTTTCGCTCGTTAGAGGCCGCACTTTTTCTTCAACGCTGTCGTCGTTCGCCGGTTTAAAAGCTCGGTAATTCGTGACTACGGTACGGTCACGTGTAACCCGTTGACGGCTTAATCCGGCCGATCTGCCTCTCGCGATGAAGCGGACCCGCGTTAAGACGTGCACGACAGCGCGGTAATTAAGACGATGGATGGAAGAGGGGCGCAACAATGGATGATACAGTTTCGGAGTGGATAAGAAACGGGTATCATTTATTAATCGCAACTCGGGCCGGGATATTAACGAAGCAAATGCAAGCGGCAGCTGCGCTGCCCCTCGTTGAAGGATCCGCGCTCGTCTTAGCCGCTTCGTAACGAAGTTGGGAATTTTTACGAAAACAGATAGAGGATACTAGTAGAGAACTTTTTTTTGCCAACAAATTCACCGGGCTTCTTATTGAAATTGATTGAAATTGAAAGGATTGTCCTGCCGCGGTCAAAAAAGACCTGCTCATTTCTTCCGTTCCTCCTCTTTAAAGCAAAGGAGTTGTTCGAGGAAGGTCCTGAGGACCTAAAGAATGTAGCAGGATTGAAGAAGTTCTTGTTTGCCGAAAGAAGATGCGACTGTTCTCTTTCTTTCTCGTTCTTTCCTTTTCATCGTCGCGGATACGCGAGATGTCCGTCGATCTTGAGAATCTCCAGGAATAAAGAGCATTGGATTTTTGTTGATTTTATCGTTAATTATTGATCGTCGATCGAGATCCGCATTCGAGAGAAATTCTTTTCCTCGCCATCCTACCCAGCGTGTACGTCAGTCGGAATTCTGCAGAGCGGAAGTGTATATAGAGTGTCTAGGTAGCAGCACGGCAGGCCTTGGCTGAATCAGCGTCGGCCTCGCAGCTAAAATATGATATTCTCGCGGATTCTCGTTTCGAATGCCGGTCGCGCGGAAATTCACGGGATCCGCGGTCCTCCGCATCGATGCGGACGGCTCGAAATTTCGATTGTGGTTATGCAACTCGATGTCCAATGCATATCACCCCGGCGATCATTGATTCGGGACGGGATACGCCGTTCCGGGCGCGTGAAGCACGCGGAAAGTAAGGCTTCGCAAGCCGTATCGCACCGGTTTTGAAAATTCGATTGTCGGTTACGTAGCGGTTTGTTCCCCTGGCTGGCAAAGATATGCGACTCGATTTGCTTTTTGCGGCATTGGAATTTAGTTCATGCAAGTACGGCGAACTTATGCCGCTCTTCGTTCAGCGAGCACGCGGGCTGAATCGACAGGGTGGTGGCGAAACTTCGAAGGTCGAGGGACTTTATTCGATTTAACCCTTCGTCGTTATATTAGGTCGCAGGGAACCCGTACTTCTATTGTACGGCGGAACATCTTCGAATCTATCTATCAATAATTAAAAATGTTTTTTTATAAGTATGCACTGCATCATACTGCGTTGTTAAAGGATCGAGAAGTTATCATTTTATTCGCAGAAGTCGGTGTCGTCTTGGTACTTGTAATATTTCCAAATTGTTTCCAACCTGCTGTCATTTTATTTCTCGATCACCAACAATCAGAATATATTCTGCGATGTTTAAACTCTGCTCCCGAATTTTCTCGATTCGATATTACTGTTATTTTTGAAAACGCGGCTGATTGAACATCGAACTGGGTCATCGTACGCGACGCGCGGCAGCCATGCATTAAAAACGAAATATAAACGGTGGAATAATATTTCTTTGCAAGAATAATACACTCACCGTCATTTAGTGAATCGAGCCCGGAAACGCAAAGGAATACCAAGCCGATTGAGACACAATACGCAAGCGATTTTGTACAAGATCAAGTTCGTCAATTTTTCCTGTCGCCGGCCGTGGTATTTGATCAGGCCTGGAAGCCATTGTCGGGCTTAAGCAAACGTCTAAAGACGAATTAATAAGATACCGTGTACGCCGTGGCATGTCACGATGCACTCGTGAGTCGCGCGACTTGAATAATAGATGGGGCTGACAAGACAGCGCCGGCGATATACCGACAATGGGCTTCCCCTTCGTCTCGTGTCACCCCCTCGGTTCTTCCTTCCTTCCTTCCTTCCTCCCTCATCCGTCACGTTTCATCGTGATTCCGAATCTCCTTTCCGGACTATCGGGAACGTCGCGCGATCTCCAGAAAACAACTCACGTTGCAATAAATAACGAGCCGAAAAACCGCCGGCAGCTGGCGCCGAATCTCGTCGATGGTTCGAAGCGCGCGCGAACGAACGGCCGCGACCAATTGATCGCGTGAACGCAACGAGGCGAAGCATCGATAAGTCGTTATCAATCTGTCGTTCGGAATCGATTGCGGCATTTCGGTGCTTCGCTACAGGCGCTGCCGGACGAACTGTGTACCAATTGGGAAAGAAACGCGCCGGCACCGTAGACGAATTGCATCGTCGCGCATTATTCCGACGAGAGGATAAATAAGTTTAACGAGATACCCACGCAAACCCCCTTGCCGCGTTCCGTGCTCTTTTCTTCCCATCGGAGAAGCTGGTAACGCGAAGCAGTTTCTCGCGAAAATCCGAGGAGCCGAAGGATACGACGGTTTAAGGGTGGGATAAGCAAGCGGATATCGGAAATATCGAATTCCGTGAATTTCACCTTAATGGGCATCCCGTGTTCAGACCGGAAAAGTAGACTACTGGCGGACGAACAGACGAGTGGGTTAGATGAAGTAACGGATAGTGTCTTGAAGTTATTTAATTAAAGAAAGGCGAGACGGAGGAACGGATGGCACGGACGAAAGGTGGCGGCCAACGTGGGGGGGGGGGGCACACGGTACATCGGTGTATAGTTGAGAAAGGGGACGAAGAAAAAGGCGAATGTATAGGCGAGGGGTTGGGGAACGCTATAATGCGAGGCAGCTTCTCGTCCCGGCGATCCGGCAGCAATGATAAATGGGATTCGAGTCATTAATTAAGGGATTAACTGTAACTTCGTAACAGCGCTCTCCGATGACTTCTGGGGGGTGGGGAGGGGGTGTCTGGCAAATATCACTTCTGGACGATGTCGAAACAATAGCGTCCTATATATTTTCGACCGAAATGAAATTTCATTGCCGCCTGGCCAAGATAGAATCATGGCCGACCGGACGTGTAATCGAAGGTTCGAGCACGAGTCGAAAATTTTTAAGTAAGTTCGAAGCTGGGAGCAACTCTTTGCGTTTGCGGTTAAAACACCCGTCGGAGTTTACGGGGTGGTTTTCCCGCCGCGGGAAGTAAATTCTTTTTTCATTCCAGTTTGGAAAACATCAGTTGGCAAAACAAGTTACCGTCACGGTATAAGAGAGAGAGAGATAGAGCGAGAGAGATCAAAGGATCGATCGATGTCGAAATTTCGGGCCCGTTGGTTTTCAATCCATTTATCATCCCCCGGAGGAAACAACCGTGCCAGGCATACGTACATCGAATTCCTTCAATTACTTTCTCTGTTTTCTTTGCCATCGACTGCTTTGATTCGGTTCTTTGTCTTTTCATTCTGTTCTGGATATTGGCCGCCGTGACAGCGGGGAAACAGCGGGCAAAATTCTTATCTTAGTCACCGTGGATCGGCTGGAACCACTCCAAGAGGTTATAACACAAACAATTTCGGGGAATACTTTTCTTAAATCACGTACGATATTGCATCGCCGCTTTGTTCGCGGCTTCGGGATGGGCCACACGGAACGGTACAGAGGAGAATGGACGGGGGGGAAAAAGACACCCTCCACCCCCAAAGAGCAGTCGACCGTAGAAGATAGGTCAGTCGAAACGAACGCGACCGCGCATTCCACTTATTTCCAGAAAATACGATCTAAACGATGCGTGGTATTAATCCTCCCCGCGATCGTCCCACCCTCGCCCTCGTCTGTTCTATCGCGCGCACCCTCGCCCCGTGCATGCACCACGAAAATGCATCGAGCGGCGAAATCTTTTATTCCGCGCGGATTTTGCGTGCCGGCGATTCGCCGTTCTTGGCGAATCCATCGTCGATCGTACGCGCGGGCAATAATACGCGGCCCGTCTGATATCTAGAAACGGGCGAAAGAATGGCCCCGGGCTCGTATCGAATTTTTCAGGTGGATCCGCGACATCGAAATCGCCGTTCGAAACGTTGCGGCACGTGTTCCCGGGCTCGAACAACCCCGAAGGAAGCTGTCACGTTGCGTCCTCGCCCCGCCTTATCACGTGAACGCGATCGATCCAGTTCGTCTTCGGGTTTCGCTCATTTATATTCCACTCGTCTAGCGCAGCTTTCGACTCGGCCGGTCGGCGAGAAGGGGCCGGCGGTAATCCTGTTCCAGCGGTGGAGTTTCGCGCAACGATTCGACATTCGGCCAGCAAGTGGAGCATCCGCGGCAGAGCAAGATCGTCCACGCACTTCCGTAGCCGAGAGGAGTCAGCCTCGCTGTCGAGCTTTCGTTCCCGTGCGGTTCTTCCGTTCGATCGGTTGACGCAGCTGTCGCCGATTCGATGCCCCTCGACTTACGTTGCCCTCGTTTCGCCCGAATTACGGCCAGGTTTGATTCGTCTTTTCGCCAACGCTGAACCGTGCGACCCGTCTTGCCGGTGTCAAGAACATGTTCGCGGGAAATTGATTATTGGACGTGTCCGGAAGTTGCGGCGGAACGGGCGGACGGCACCGGATTCTGATCTACTCAAAGCGGAACGGATTTTTAACGACTCTTTATTCGCGGAGCGAGATGACTTTCGGGGAGGAACGGGGAGTGTTCGCGGTATTTGAATCGTGGGCAAAGTTTCCGTTAGCGGCGCTTCGAGGGTTGTTTTAATGAAAGTATCGGTTACAGGTTTTTAATCGTTTCGTTGTTATATTGTGCGAGGGAAGCGCGAGAGTTGGACGGCTACTATATTCATTGTTCCATATATATTTTGGTTTCCGGATTCACTATTTTATCGCGAGCCGCGCGCCTGTTTTATCATTGAAAATCTCGCGTTCTGAAACGCTTACAGAAATGCTTGTCAAAAATTCCAGTCGCTCGCGACTGTTCATCAGCGGCGTCGTTCCGTTCAAAACGTTTTCGATTGTTCGTTCCATCGAGAGGAAGCGATACTGCGACGATCCGCGCGACCAACGAACGCACAGCTTCCTAATCTAATTCGAAGACGACGGTGTTTCTCGTCCGTCGAGTAATTCCGTGAAATTTTCCGGCGAGAAATTTTGTCTACGAGGGAATTTCGTCTACGTGCCGCGGTGGGAACGAGCGAATGGAGTATCGTTCTGCGGCGATAAGGAGTTTTCAGCGGAACGTGTACAGGTATCGCGGGGCCCGGCGCGATTAGCTCGAACGGCTGCTCGTTCCTTTAACCTTTGCATCTTCGTTTTCACATGGACCAGGTTTCTCCCATGTCGCTCGTTCCTCGCGTTTCCCCCCGTTTCCGTCGGTCGTTCTGCCTTTTTCCTCTTTATTTTTCGTTCCTTTTTTATTCATCACGGCGCCGCTCGTTCGGTTCTATTTCGCGTGGCAGTTAGCTCGGCGGCAGGCGTGTGTGTTGCTTCTGGCCAAGTCGATTTGCCCGGGCCATCGTCACGCTCGGGAACATTCCGCGTGCTGCAGCACGTCACGGGAATTTCGAATGAATTTTCGTATTTTCAGCGATACACCGTGGCTGGCGCCTCGCTATTGCACGCGAACCAATGTAGACGCGGTCGCTACTGCCGCCGTCGCTAGTGTTGCTGCTGGGTCGCGCGGAACGTACGCGAAATTGCTGAATACAGCGGTGTACGATCGTTACTTTCCGCACGACTACATAAAACACGGCCGCTTTGTCCGCTGTAACACTCGGGCGATATGTTAAAAAATACTTGGCCCGATGAGAGAGGCCGCGGCGGAAGCGGTTTGTTCCTCGTTAAACGTGCGAGTGACTTCAACAGCGGCGTGACAAGACAATAATTGTGGACGTAGTGTTGTTGCATCGTTTCGTTTCGGGAAGCGACGATTCGCTTTTTATTTGGTTAAACGCTGCGACACATCGCTCTTTGTGTCGCTTCGGGCTTGCTCTGTTTTTTTTTAATCCGAAATATAATTAAGCGTCGTCGGCAGAGCCCGGAGGAAATTATTGTTGCTTCGCTTATCGTTAATTGCGAGGGTGCGTCTTTCTCTTTGCAGATGGAATCGTAACAATTGTTAAACCCTATTTTCGTTGAGATTATTTCGTCGCTCCCCTCGTCGCAGTCGAGAATATATCATCCGCAGGTAGATCCGTTGCAACAGATAATTACCTTCTTGGCTATAAATCGAACTCTTTGCCGTTGCCGATACCGTGATAACGATATAGTGATAAATTGGACGTGGCTATCCTACAGTCAATCGAAGGGTTCGTGATAATGGTAGATACGCGGTGATCGATGGCTATGCGATTCGATGGGAAGTTTCAATTGTCGTTTCTCAGTAGTAGAACATTGAAACATTTGATATCGGGATCACGCTATCGATACCGCAACGAAGTCCATTCATAACTGACCAGATCTTTCATAATCTTATATTTCTTTCGAAACCCTTCATTCGCCGTCAATTTGCCGTCTTGATATCCGGAGAATATCGCAATAAATATCATCAACTGGTGAAATGTGACAATTTGAATTGCAATTGATTTTATGGAAATACTGTGCAGCGGTGCTCGATATCGATTGTTCCAAATTCAGAAACTTCGTCGCTCGAAGATAAATAAACCTGAAGATTTATTTGCCATGCGCAAATTGTCTATCGTTTTAGTCGAATGATCAACAGAACGAGATATCGATTCCCTTTGGATCTACGTTTTCCAATTGCATTCCCTTTGATACCTATATAGCGATCCTTTTCTCGTTCATCCTGCATTCGGTTGCAGCCGATCGGTAAATCCCAAGGAGCTCGTTTTTTACCCCCTTGTTGATGCGACGTCAAAGGCAGAACCGAATTTCGGATGCTGCGGACGAATTTTCGAGGTGGGAAAAGGGCCCTCGGTGCACGATTTTATTCAAATGACCATCCGGCGGCGGTAGTGGCTGCAGCAGCAGAAGCAGCAGCAGCTCCATTGGAATATTTCGTGCACGCTCTCCACATATTATACGAGTTTTGGTAAAGCATTAAATTTTATACGGTAACGCGGTGACAATTATTCGGATAATTCGTGAAACGATTATATTCCGCCAATTACGTATTCAGTAACGAAACACTCTCGCAGCCGGTGACTAAAAACTATGAGTTACGCAAAATAAATACGTAACTCTCAACTGAAACAAATGTACAAATGTATTCCCTGGAAGGGCCCTTCGTTCGAGCGGCTAGTATGAGGCGAACATCGATATCTGTTCGATGCACCGATGTCGTTGCAGTAAATATAAATGCGCAAACGAGGCAAGCTCGTTGCCCAGATAACGGTGGGAACAACTGGAGGGAACCTGCACGGGCAATTATCTTAGATAAACATTTGTCGTAAATTATTGGAACAACGGCGAGCCTCGAAGCCACTCGTAATGTCGTCATTAAACGCAACGGGCTAAAAGAACAGGAGTAAACGGTGGTGTGTGTAGCGGCACATAGGTACGATCCATATAGATAATCTATACAGTCATACGTGCAGGTCGGAGCCCGTGCCAACGGCTTGCTGCGATGGTTCTACCTTTTATTTTTTATTTCTCTCTCCTTCGTTATTTTTTTGTTCCGTTTCGTTTTAATTTTCTACTCGCCCATCCCTTCCCTCCGCCGCGTTTCGCGACTACATTTGCAGAAAGGGGGTCCTTCCTTGTTCCCCGCTTTCCACACTTGCAAATATATTGCAATAAAAATGGCGCAGTAGGTGTTTTTGCGATTCGATGGACGTGAACCGGGCAGGAACTCGTTCGCTGTGTAAATTACGTTTCTATTCGAATCGTGTTTCACCCCTTTCCACCCTCCCTTCGCCCCGGCTCCTTGTCCGGCTTATCGACTCGCGAATTCGCGACCGATCGCGGTTAAGCAAATTTGTCGTGAAACGGATTAACCTGTAATTACACCGAAATATACTAAATAGTGTCGACCGTTTCAATAGGTCGCCTATTGTACCGTTCAGTTTCGCCGAATTAGATCGTTTATTCTCTCTCTCTCTCTCTCTCTCTCTCTCTCTCTCTCTCTCTCCCCACCTGTCCCTTCTTTTTGTTCTTTACGCCTGACACGTTTTATGATTGCGAAACGATTCAACGCTGGCCCGCATGGCTTCAGTCCCGTGAAATGATTGAAATTTCGCTGCAACGTGGATTTAAACGAAAGGTGTATGTGCAAATATGATTGTTTTTAATACTGCGTCAGCAGATGAAAGCGATGGAGATCGATAAATGAATTAGTGTACGCTGCGTCCAATGTGCCCGCGACCGACGAACGTATTATTTCTGCATGGCTCGAGATAATAATTAAGGGAACACTTATGATTTTAGCGGACAATTGTGCGCGTTCCACACAAATCATTAAATTATGATGTTGTAATTGGGAAATTAAGTGTAACAATGGTTTGGCGATTGTTTCTGGAGAAACGTAATTATTTTTTTGACCGAACAATGTTTACCAAACACGATTCAAATTATTTGTACATTGAAATGTTTGGGGTAAAGTTTAACCAATTCGATAAAAAGATACTAAACGCGAGGTGGAACCAAACGTCACTGCAACGCGACAGAACTATTGTCCCATTCGTTCTTGTTGCGCAAATTAAGCCTGTCGCAACCCTTCCGCGTATCCAACGATCGTGCTGGAACTACCTAACAAATATCTAGACGGCAACAAAGTTACAGCTATGCCCAATCCACGGGGAGGAATATTCTGGCAATACTCTGGCAAATTTTATTCCCCAAGAAGAAAAGAAAAATATACGATATCTCGGACGAAAGTAGTTCAACCGAGTGGTGGTAAGGGTTGCGGGTAAGGGTTGTACCCGGTCGTTCGTCCTACGGCAGAGACGAGGTTAAGTTAGGTGTGATCTCTTATCGGCATCGTGGAGTAGCGAGTCTACCCACGTTCCTCTTATCTTTCTAGCTTCCTGGTTCCCTCCCTGTTGAACTTACAACCCACCCATACATACGTGCGATACATATTGTCGTTCGGACCTAAGAAACCAGCCGGCGAGGCGTGCTCGCCTATAGAAGCGGCAGCCATCGACTGCCGTCATGTATGTTCTCGATGCCGAGGGTTCGCTCGTTTTCTCACGGTAGTACCGCCATCGAATCGCGCCGTTCTCGTCGATTTTTATAGCTTTTCGGGAACGGTGTTCATAAATCGTCCGGCGAGCGGTGATCGTTAAGAGTAGCCGGGGCAAAGACACTGCTTCATCGTGTAAAAATACCTTGGCGGTATCATTGTTAGCGATGGTAAATAATCTATAGACCGTGTCGTGCATCGTGCAGGATGCTCCCCGTTGTTCGGTGACAGAAACGATCAGTACCGCGACACAAAGGCGTAAAGTTTCCTTGGCCGCGGTCCAAGTGAAATAAAAGTCGCGCGGCGACGATCTAGCCGGCGTAATTATCGTTCCCTCCGCGATCGATCGCGAAACGATGGCGATGAACATCGACGATACAACGCGCCTGAAAGGCCTTCTATGCCGTCATAAACATCCAATCACAATTCTCGTCAAATGAACAAGGATTTAATGGACAATAACGTCCGACACTCGGAATGCAATTTCACAAAGGGGGGTATATACCGTTTTGCAATCGAGATAACGGTCTAAGTAACGCGTCTTCTCCCTTGCGACCACTCTACATCTGTCTTCAACCCCTGGAACACGAGAATTTATGACCGCCCTCTCTCCCCCTCCGTCTCGTTAATCTATCCCTCTCGCCGAACTTCTGACGAGCCTCTCGTTTCTACTGTAAACAGAATTAAGCGCGAGTAAAGTTTCCCTCCTCTATCTGCTGGCAAAAAGAATATCCACGTTGCGGAATCGCTTCGTTTAAACAAACTGCCTGGCGGGAAGGTCACACCGGGGCGTGTTTTTTCCCTTCTTTTTTAAAAGAGAGAGAGAGAGAGAGAGAGAGGGCTGCGAAACGGGAACCGCGGGGGAGAGATAGACCCCGTAAACGTACAGACGGACTTTATGGCGGAACGCTGAAAATGTCTACGGTCCCCGAAACAGGATCCCGTTTCTGTACCGCGCTTCGAAAAACTCAGTCAGCCGGACGAGCCGAGAAGCGAAAGTTTTCGAAGTCGATCCGTCGTCGCGCCGTTGGAGGCAACGAACGAGATTGAAATACCCTCGTTCCTACCTTCTGCGTCCCTCGTCATTCCTCGTCTCCTTCGGCTCCTTCCTCCACTTTGCTTCCTTTGCTTCCAGCTCCCCCCCCCCCTTTCTTTCTGCTTTCTTTCGTTTCGTTCCTGCTCGTTGGTCCCGCGTCGCTTTCGCCCCTTACCAAACTTCGCGTACCGGGGCGCCACGTCCGATTTGTAATTCAGCGAGTTCGAGGGAGAGGAGGGAGGGGTTGGTATGCGGGGCGCAGAGTTGACGTTGCGCTCAAAAAGTACCGTAGATAAAGTTTGAATGCGAAAGTTACGGGGCCGCTTATACAGACGGCGGCGAAGGTCGCTCGGGGTGAACGCGGGGTGCGGACGAGGGGGTGCGGAGGTGGGTGGCAAGAGGGAGATATAAAAGTGGCGCACATGATGGGGGATCTGGCTCCGATAGGGAACTGTAAGTACGTTAACTTTGCCGTTTATGTTCGACGAACGAGAAACAGCGTGGATTCCCAGGGAGAAAAGTCAGCTGGAACACCTTGTGCCCCTTCACCCGGCCGCCTCGAGCGCAACTTCTTTACGATTTTCTTTTCGGCGAGTTCGCCGTACGCAGATTTTCCGTCGTCGCATCGCGGATCGACGACACGAGTGTTTCGCGAGGGCGGGAGGGCGTTAAGATCGTCGGTCGTTAATTCTGTTTTCATTTGTGCATTTTGCTCTGAACTTACGGCGCCTCTTCCGTTCGTCCCGCTTCCGGACAGATTTTTAATGCACGATTTTGTACCCGTTTTTATCAGACCCGCGAATAATCGCCGCGGTTATGAACATTCGTTGGGATATTTGTTTGATGCGAACGAATTGGGCACAAATTACTTTATCGATCGTTGCTTCGTGCGAATTATGCGCGTCGCGTACATATTGGTAGATAGTGGAGGAAGTGTTTTTTTTGTTTTTGGCACGCAACATTTGGAGGCGATCTTTAATTTCTATCGATATCGAATCGGAACGCGCTCATCTTATTCCGCTGTCATTCGCCGGAGTGAAAATTCCTTGGTTGAAAAATAGCGGAAGATTGGCGACGGTGTCGTAAACCTAGCGAAGTGCGAGTGCCCTACCGTCCGCGCTATAAATCCGTTCATATTTCTCCTCCAGTTATTCCGTCCGAGGTGCATTCGCAAAATATTATTTTTTCCTTTTTCCCTTGGCAAAAATTTCGCGCGAGCATACCCGAACACTCATCGCTCGTAGCGCTTCGCGCCGTAAAGCGCGAACGACCGACAAAGTCGACGGGAATTTTCGTTTCGGGGCAGCCGACGCGGGGGACTCTGTTAATTATTGAAAAAATTAGACCCATCAAAATGTGAGAGCGCATCAGCTTGCCGCCGTTCGATCGAGTACGTTTCACCGTGGCGTTTGCCGGCAATTTTGCGAACATTTCTGAAAATTCATTTGCTAATTACATCAAGGGCGGCTGGTATCTGGAGGGTGGGACAAACTCGGCGGAGTCTTGCACACGGAATTCGAAAGTTCCCGTCGAATCTTCATTTCCTGCGTAATTCTCCGTAGAAAGCAATTTATTTCCACCATTTTATCCCCGCACGGTTAATGTCTCCTCTCGATAATGAATGTATCTCTTTTTTCAGGGTTGCGACAACGTTCTGGTTCCACCGACCCGCCCAGGAGTGGTGGTGAGTTTGCCTGTACATTATCCTGACGTCCGTCTCGGTTCGCGCACGAATTGTTCGTCACGGGAAAAAACGAAAACGTTGAACGTTGATCGGCAAGTTTGACGACTGCGAAATTCCGCCGGGATATGGCAGGAATGCGAAAAAAAATTGTAGCAATTTGTTCCATCGACGTGTTTCGGGCCGCAAGCGGGGCCGAGCGTAGGAATAATTCGATTGGCCGTAAACGAGTAATCAAAGTTGAATTCGAAACGGAAAATTGGAACGGAGCGTGCCTTTAAACCGGATTCATAGCGTGCTCGAAGTGCCGGCACCGGTTTAGGCGTTAATTTTCCGAATAATATCCTTGGCCGTTCGTGCTCGTTCCGCGCCGCTCATTAGTGTAATTGACGTAAGCCTCCCGATTAACGAGGTCATTTTGTAGCTGCGCGAGACACGGAAAAATGAACGGACCGCCAATAAATTTCACCGGGGAATGGCAGTGAAATAAAGATGTTAAAGCACGACTGTCAGCCTCGTAAATCGCCGACTCGTTTTCCACGCCGATACGTTTAACCCGCGAGCACACGCGCCGGGCCCCCCTTTCCACCTGTCTAATAATGAAATGTCCATTTTTCACGATTTCCTAAATTCACAAACTTTCGTTCATCGCGCCGCCATTGATTTCCAAATTGTGCGTCGACCGTGATACAATCGCGGGCCCGCTGGATTTTACGAACGAGAGGCAGAATACTTTCAACGGGACTTCAATGGAATTACATCGCGTGAACATATCCCGAAGATGCAGATACGTGAAACGAAGATAATTGGTTCTGTTTCCTCTCGCGTAGAAACGATTCTGACGGTCGCGCGAGTGCACATGCGCTGTACGAGGGATGAAAAATGTCCACCCTGTGTGCACGTGTCGCAAATTTCATTCGGTGCATTGCATTGTTACGATTACAGGTCGCTCGTATGCTCGACGTTGAACGCGTAACAGAGATTCAACTTTATCGTTGGTTTCGGAGAATTCGTAGAACGAGGATTAACGAACCCCATAAAATTTACAGCTGCGCGAATTGCCACCGTGACCGCCTCGCCGTGGCTATTACAAGAAAAATAATTTCTTCCCTTCGTTGCAACGATCGCGACAGATTTTTAAACGACGATACACGATCCGCGGGTCCTCGAAAATTTTATGCGGCGCTAGAAAAAGGAGCCAGCCCTGCTGCGGTTTAATACGAAATTTTGAAGATTCCGAAATCTGATCGCACCTTAACCGTGCGAGTGTTTTTCGACCCCGTTTAAATCCATCCCGCCAGCCCTGCCCCCAGATGGTTCGAACCGTTTTTCCTGGGCAAATTTTCGCCAGGAGCGGATTACGAAGTAATGTATTCCGTTAGAAGCGGTGAAGCCCTTTCCCTCGGGCCGTCGATCCGCCGGTTTTCATCAAAAAGCCTTTCGTCTAGCCCTAGAGCAGCGAGCGGCACACTTTTATCGTGAAAGTTAAATTGCCTCGGATTTCCTGTTATCTTCGAATATTTTCTTTTTACTTACGTTTCGTCGCGGCGACGAATAGAAAATGCGCCCGCGAGTTTGCGATTTCCCAGGGCCCAGGGTTTGCCCCACCCTGAAATTCGGTTTCATTCGGAAGGGATCGCCCTAATTGAACATTCTGTGTCTCTCAGTTGATGCACAGGGAAGGGAATAACGTTAAGCGAGGCGAGGTAGTTGGACCAGGTTCAACGGGAAGACAGAAACGAAAGATCGATCGGGCCCGACGATATGGGGCTTTAGCAGCGTCGATGAAAATCCACGTTCTGTGTACAGAGAACCGCATGTCCGGGAAACTCAGTTTGCCCTCTGGTGGCATTTATCGTTGTCGCTACACGCGCTACACGAGCTCGATGATCGATATTCGATTCGGATGTTCACGGTGTTCATCGTAATGATTTTGTTCCCTCTTGTAACAGGAGAGCAAAGGTGGAAATTCTTAATCGTTATTAACATTTTAATGAAGATACTTGGCTATTAAGTGAAATGGGACGAAGCAAATTTTTATCAGTCTAATATCAAGATGAACTTAATTGTAATATATAGAGTACTGCTACCGTTCATATTTTGCAAATCGGTTTCGAAATGGAAAAGATTCAATTGATTAGGCAGCATAGATATAATGTTGTAGAATAGTTCGGAAACAGTTTAGCATAGTTCGTGGTTCAGAAATTTAACGTAAGCGTTGCTGTATAGTGTCACTGGATTTATCCAGAACGTCGTTTCATTTTTAAAGAAAAGGGACGACGCGATGGCTCCATTAAAACGATACACGCTGATGTTTTCTAGTAAAAACAAAGTGCTTCTGAAAGGTTAATAATGGTTATAATTTATTAATGGCTAAAATCCGATTAATTCCGTTACATCAGTTCTGGCGATAAAAAGCTTGCGTGTACCGTTACTGCGAACACCCTATGCACGCGTACATGTCTTCGCTCGGATTCAGGTTGCTTTTTCTTTTCTAGTTTACATTCGATATGATCGCGGTTGCTGTGCGGTTTCACCTGTATCGGTAGCTGGCACGAACGCGGCGGTTCGGAGTATGAAAAATATTTGGAAAAAAACTAAGGGAACAACAGTGATGGTTCTGTGAAACAATAACAAGGCCATCGTGGATATCATATGAAAAAAAAAATCCAGCAACTGGTGAATCGCGGCATGGAAAAGATGGAATCGCGTTGCAGCGTGAAATATTGCGGGCAAACATGCTGCGCGATTTTTCTCGCGTCCTAATTCAACGAAGCGCTGATACAATGCTTTCGCACTTGCGGTGCGATATTCTTTTTATCCAAGTGCGCGACACTTACCAATCGTTTGATTCTTAACTCGAACAAATAAAAAAGAAGAAAAATTTCAGCGCAGTCCCTACATTCACTCGTCACCGCGTAAAGAGTAATTCGACGCGCTACCATCCATATCTTTGCCAAGAAACACACAGCACCGCCGACGAACAAAAGCTGTCGCCGCTCTCATTTGTACAGCGGGCGTTGCCTTGATTACAGTTGGGAACCGGTCTCCACAGCTCAACCCGTTCTATCCAGTCGCGCTACGTCCGCACAGGAGCGCACGCGGCTAATCCGGCGGCAACGTCCCCTGGTTCGACTGATATTTCGTCCGCGAGCGAAAGTTTAAATTATCTTTTGCCGCGTTCCGCTTCGCACCGTCTCTCCTGATTCGCGTGTCCGTCAGGCCGCCCTCAAACTTCGCCTTTTGATCTTAGGGACGGTGCGATGTGCCAGCGAGCCGATGCTCGATCGCGAGTTCCATCACGCTCGCGAGACGAACCAGATTCGCGCGGAGTTTAAAACTGCGCCGCGGCGGAGGCGAAACGAAAGGAGGAGACGTAAACGTCGGGGATTCAGGGAGCGTTCGTTTGGCGAGGGAAACGACGCGTCGCGACGAGGCGGTCAACGTTTGTATTTGATGCTCGTGGATGCTCGTATCTAATTCTGTTTAGCAGAGTGATCGAGATACGAGAGTGGCGTGCATCGTGCAGGAAAGTTTAAATTATCCTGTCCGGCGAGAGGTAGCATCCGTTGCCTCTGGGGGGAACGACTCGGATTGGTCGAGTCTGATTAGTTCGCCGGTCCCCGCCTCGTTTTATCCTCTCTTCTGTCGTCCTCCTTTCCACGGTTTGGTAACTACTGCTTTCTGCTGCGGCTCGGGAACGCCGGCAAGGTGTTGCAATGGCCCTCTCCCCCGTTTTCGAACGAGCTGACCAGAAATTGCGAAAAGCGACGCGGGGGTCCACCGGCGTTCCTATCTTGGACTCCCCTTCCGATATCTTTCTATTCTTGGACCTCTCCCCCGGATGGTCCCTTACTGGGTTCCGGCGGGACGTTCACGTCGATTGAGGCCAGCGTATGTTCCCTATCGGGAACTTACTACGGGCGCAGACTTATCACCATCGGGTTGTTATCCACTGTTCAATCAGACTTCCCTTGATGAACCGGTTGCTCCTGTTCTCGGGATATCTGTATCAATTTTCGTAATGAGGCCCTTCGAGGCACGGGGCTGCTTTACAGATATTCTCCGTGAATAGCCCGCGGGGACAATGCGTTCTGTTTAATTAATTCGAGGCGCGAGATCGTGCGCCAGGCGCGTCTTCGACGTTCTACGGTTCGTGCCGCTTGTCAAAATAGTTTGGATATTTGGCGCTGATACGGTCCTTTGCGATCGATCGATGCGCAGCGGAATCGTAAATGTATCTCTGCGGCGCAATTAGTGATAAACGTATCTTCGCCGGGGGTAATCTTTGTAGGGGAACATTTTTTATTTGCCATGGCAGCTGCATAATTTATGTATAACCGCTTATGTTATTTTATGTAACACAAAAATTGGTATAAATATTATGTAGGAGGGCAACGGCCGTAGCTGCCCTAGGTAAACACCGCGAAACAAACAATAACTAAAAGAGCGCAACGAACTCGGAAGGCCATGGCCTTCCGAGCTACTGTTATTAGACAGGAGCGAGAGAGAGGGGGCGAATGAGAAAAAGATTATAAATGCGTGAAAGTGCGGGCGACAAAGATATTGTTAGCGGTGATAGCGATACGGCGATATTGTAACATCTTGCGAATATTCTTGTGGAGAAGCACGAAATACATTCATCTCAATTTACACTCGTTGCTTTTATTACGGTTCCACCTTCCGTTCCTACAATTATATATTAAAAAACACTGCGTTTGTGCATATCTCTTTAGAAATATGTTAATCGGGAACTATTATATTCATTATCGTCTTGATATCTGTTTGCACAATACTGCTACAGGTACGATAGAATACCTGCGTGAAAAGAATTTGTGTCTCCACTGAGGAATGGTGTGCCAATGTACACGTATCGCGGCCAGATCGTTGCACTTGCAATACAGATAGGCTTCAGCATGTAAGTACAGTTCTTCGAGTCGTTCGATTGTTTTACTAACACTTCTTTTTCCGCCTAAATACAGCCAGCAAAGAAATATGATGTTATTTATAATGCAGCAATAGAATGGATGTATTGTCGATACATCTCGGCGTTCCATATAGATGCGCTCTCTCGAAACAGGCAGGGAGAACTGGAAGGAAACTGTATCCGCGTCGAAACGCACGGTATAAAACGTCGGATCGACTCGCGGCCGTCGAGCCAGCACCTTTTAACGTCAGCCGGAAAAAGCGGCCACGGCGAAATCGAGGCGAAAATAAACGAAATGGAACGAAACGAAAACGAGAACGAATCTAACTATCCAGGGGTCTACTCGGTATACAGAGGCCATTGGCCAGCGAGAGTAGCAACGGCGGACTCGCCTTTTTCTGGGAATCGTTGCGGTACAGGGTGATAGAGATTAAAAGTTCTGTCACCCTTAACGTTTTAATCTTCGCCCTTATCCCCGATGAAATCTTTAACAGTGTGAAACTTTCGTCGTTCCCATGCGACGTCCGGACTGCGAACACTGTACCTAACGCCGGAAAAACGAAAATCGAGGGTGCTCTATAATTGGAACTTCTTAATACGTTCTTTCGACCTTTTCGCGGTGTTTCGCTTCAGGATCGTCTCGACGTGACGAAAATTAGGAAATTATGAACGGCGACGGGCATGGACGAAGCGTCGAACCGTCGGAAGCCACGCTGTGGAGGCTGAAATGGGGGGGGGGGGGAGAACGGGAGAAAGAGAGGAAGAGAGAAAGTGAGGGTGCCGTGCCACGAAAGAATCCAATGAAATACGGTAAGGAGGTCGGAAAGTTGCGAATTCGCTTCCTGGAGAGACGTTGGCGTTTTACGTTGATTCGCGCCCGGGCGGCAAGTATTGTCGGCAGCAGATGCGGAGAAGCGACATTCTGTCGAGTTTCTGCAATTCGATTTGAATCCCGTAATACCGAAGTTTCCAAAGTTCACGGAAGCCGAGATAATTACGGCGCTGTGCTGCTTCGTAATAGACGCGCGCCGGTCGTTTTTCGAACTGACGGGGGAACGGTATCGAGGCGACGGTGAAAACAATTTTTTCCCCGCTACGAGAATCGCGGGGACGTCAAACGATCCTGCGCCGTCTTCCCGTCGACGAAAAACTTTTCAGCCGCTTGAAGAACGACGGTTGACCGATGGCGCGATTGTTAATATTCTCCCGGCTTCCACGGCGACGAAGGATCCCCGATGGACAAGTTGACATAGGTTCGCGCGATTTCATAGCCCCAAGAGAAGAAATATATAGGGGGGCGACGTAAGGGCGAAACTTAATTAACAAAGTGGCTCGTCATCTTCTCCCGGGCCTCGAAGGTAAATCCGTTTAATACACTTATCTTTGTTGCCGCAGCAACAGAAAGCACTCGAAATCCGTTTAATATACTTATCTTTGTTTCTGCAGCTACGGGAACCGTTTCTGTTTTTAACGTGTATTAACTTACACGCGAAAGCAAGAGCCCTCGTGTATGAGAGCTCCGCCGTTCCCGTGTAATCTTATTAGCTCTGTGAAATTAAGCGCGGACGTCTTTTCCTAAATATTTCCTCTTCCTCGACCATTAATTTGTTCTTTTTTCATTTCCCGTAGGTCCGCCGGGCGACGTAGACCCCGAGAGCGGCGCTTCCGTAGCCTTTGTCCACTTTGCTTCCCCTCTCCATTCCCCGCGGCTGATTTTTCTCGAGTTATTAGCTGTTTGCGCGAATCATCTCGGTCGCGTTTGTTAATCGTTTCGCGAGCTTCTCCGCGCGGACTGTTACAGTTCGGAATTAACCGATTACTTTCATCGGTCGCTCGGGGGGGAAAAAAGCAAATCCGTCCATTGAAATGTTCCCGGCTGGATTGCGCCTATTTCCTTATTCAACGCGAACTCCATGAAAATTAATAACGAGCAATAATTGAGGCGGCTCTGTCGACGTATTACACAATCGATAGGACACGGCATTTTACGCGACGACGGAAAGTGGGCCACGTAACGCGAAAGCTCGAATGTACGTGCATGCGGACGCGCGCACATTTGTATATGCGGGGAACGAAAAAGCGGGGAATAATTACGCGTCACGATCGAAACTGGTGTTAATTCAGCGACGAGAGGGATCTAATTTGTTCGCGTCAATTTGCCACGCTCGAGCATTTCTCTGTGTTTACATTAATTCACGTAAAATGGCAACCGCCGCTCCGCCAGCATTTCGCCGCGCCATCGTGTCGAGCGGTAAAGGTTCTTTTCGTGTCCCTGTTACGATACGGGCGCGTGCAGACAAGTGCGCGACGGTGGATATAAAGTGATGGAGAGGATCCTCGTCAAGAACCGCGTCCATTTCACGGCTGCTTTATTTCGCGCTGCATCGTATCCGGATCCGTTCCGCGGCACGTGCGAGAAGTCGCGGTGCCACTTTCAAAGGCACGAACCGAAAGAGCCCCGCGTACCCGCAGCTTCTCCAAAGATCGAAGAACTTCTTTGTACGTCGAAGTGGGCTCTTTTACTCGGCTCGGCAGCCACGTGCACGGCTAGAACGGAACTGAACGGGTGACTTCGTAGTTTGGAAGACGAGGCTCTTGTTCGTTCAATACGATATCGGCGTACCACAATGGGTGTACGAATTTCAATATTTGCATTCATCTCTGTGCCACGCGGATCTGTGCGATAAATATCATACATTGGAAAAGGAATATCGCCAAGGGTGTCGATTATTTGATGTATGATTACGATATAGTAGTTAAAGTTTTGATAATGAAGGGCGATTATGTACGACAAGGAAATAGGTCAGTGTTATTGAACCTATCCCCCGTCAAATGAATAATTACAATAGAGAAATGCCGATGAAGTTTACCGGCTGATTATCTTTCATATCTTACGAGGTCAACTCGTTCCAAAGTATTTGCAGTAGAAATAATTTTCCTCCACGCACTGCGAGCCAGCTACAATTCACCCAGCCTTTATTCTGTCGCAAGAAGTTACTTCGGACGTTTATCAACGAAATCGAGCCGCGCTACTCGACCGACACCGGTGACAATGAACCTACCTCGAATCGAAGGTGCTGAAATTTGTCTGCCTTATCGGCCGAACGTTTTCCGCGAAGCAAGCCGAACTTCAGGTAAAATCTGCATAAACGATACCACTTTCGTCGATTTCCCTCGGCTCGGTCAAATTCCTTTTCGCAGATCGAATCAAGACCGGCCCCTTCCCATCGCGCTCTTTCATCTCTTGATTCGAACGCGACGCAATCGATAAGATATTACCGATCCCCCAATCGCGTGCGTTCGTCGCTGAATTTCGTCGAAACGACGTTCGTCCTCGCCAAGAACTGAAACACTCTGCCGGCGCAATAGCTTTCACGTTTTCCCTTATTCGTCGCCTCTTCACTCTTTTTTTCTCTCCCTCCTTTCCTACGACGCCTGTTCGTGTCACGGAATTATTTCACCGGCAGTTACTATGCATTCGGATACAGATATCGGGCGTTTCGTTCGGACAGTTGAAGTGTCAGTCGGACAAGAGTTATCACCGATGACAGCGACGGGAAATTCCGGACGGACAAAGTGGCTCGAAAACGTAACTCGTCCCTCGGTCGTGGGGTCGCTCGCTGGACGGACAGTTAAAGCACCCACCCCCGGTCCTCTACTAATGGACACAATTTATTATTTTCAACTTTTCGACCGGCCGATTCGCCTTTCGCCAGTCCAGTTCCCTCGTCTTTCTTTCCAACGGCGAAGCTGTTATGGGTGATGAATCGCGTTGGCTGAATTCGTGCGGGGCTTCGAGGGAATGGGCAGGCAGTGGGGGGGTTGAAACGAAATGGAGGGGAAAAAAGGAAGGATTTTTTTTATACCCTGCCCTTTACTCTGCCCTTCGTCGTTCTACGGCACGGTCGCACAGATTAGACGTTATCTAAGCGCAGTATTGCGTCGATCAACTTGCCCATCCTACCCTGAGAGTAGATGGAACGCTATTTTTTCGATCTTTGTATTTTTCAACCGCACTATTTTTTAATTTTCCCGTTTCAAGTTGGACATATGAAAATTCCGTGACACTTTTATTTACACGTAAAATATAAAATTGATTCATTTGTTAAAATAATTCGCGTGTTCCCGCCGCGTCGTTCTACCAACGTTACTCAATTATTGGCGCACTTCGGTAACCCTGAACGAATGACCACCCGATTATCCTGCCCCTCCATCCCCGATATGGCATAATCGCCCCGATTTCGCCACGAGACGATAGCACGCGCCGCGAAGGTATCAGGTGCGAGGGCGCGCACGTTTTCCAAGCAAAAGTATCGAGCAATTCGAGGTGGCACGAATTCGGTTTCGTGGCCTGGCGGCACAATAACGCGGCCGCCCTTCGCCTCACCCTCTCTCTCACTCTATATATATATTCGGATCGACCAAAATAATCCCCCGCGAACCGTTCAGAATTTCCATTATTATCTTGATTATGCAAACAGATTCTAATTGTCGCTTGTAGTAACCGGCCTGGCCGCCGGTTACACGGCAGGCCCGTGTACGAGTGGCGTCGAATTACCGAAACGTCCAACTTTAAGCACCTCTCTGTGCACGCGTACCTGCGTGTCTATACACATATGTGTGCGCGTGTGTGCAGCGTAATAACAGAGCGCATGAAGTTGCCGCCTCCATTATATACATACGTGCATACATATACGCGTTCGTGTCCATAGAACGCGCTGGCGGAAGGAATTACTGCGCTGCGTGTTGCAATTCCAAATGGCCGGAATAACGTAAAGGTTGTCTTGAATACGGGGACAGGAGCGAGCGTTGGGGCTAATTGGCTGCGGAGGTAAATTGGGCCAACGCTTTCGCGAACCTTCTCGACGCTCCGCGTCACGAACTTCCGGTTGTTCGATTATGGTGGTCGTCGCGCGAAAAAAGAAAAAAGAAAAAAACCATGCCAACTGTTACGGCACTCGAATCATGTGCGCTCGTTGCACTCGTTCGCGGGATGGCACTGTCCTGGATGATTGATCGTTCGGAATAGTCGTTCGAGCGGCGCGGGCTAACGCCGGGTTTATCATTTATTTGCGAGTATTGCAGAAGTATTTGGTCGCGTTTAATATGTTCGGGAGATAGCCGGATAGATGGCTGTTCAAGTGGGTTGAATGGAAGAAATGGTTTTTGTTAAAGGTAACAGCGATTTTTCGAAGGAAAGATCAGGGTGTCATTGCAACACCCTTATAATTATATTTGTTTGTATAATTAGCATTGTTCAGTCCTCATTCATTGATGTTCAGAGGCCGAAGGTACTGTAAACCGAGGAAGGAAAATATTATATAATTTCGTCGATACTTCCACTTCAATATTTCAATCATTTTTTTGTTTATCCACGTCCGTCTTCCGGCGTTCAATAAAATTAGCAACAAGCGGCATCGAATTTTTCTTTCGACCGGGTCGAGAATTTTCGCGAATGACCGTTTACCGTGAAATGTATTTGTCGCGGCCAGGTTAAACGTGAAAAAATGATATTTCACTTGGCGTGTAATTTCCAGGGCGATGAATTTCCAGCCGCCGATATCGCGTCGGCCAATTTCAATTTCACTCTCGTTATCGATCAGTCGGCTTGAAGTGAGAGTACGTTCGGTTCGGCTGTGCATCACGCGGAATTAAAAGTTCTCGAACCGTAGCTGGAATTCGTAACAACCCTGGAAGGAATCAGTCCACGTTTCCGAGTGATAATTCGTATTCGTGACAGTGCTCGCTTTGTGGCATTAATCTCGGCAAAGAAGTCCCCTTACGCCCGCTGTGTAAAGCTGAACTCTCGCGACGGTAATGCAGATTATTCGGCTTTCGAGAGCAACTTCTTTTCCGCTACATAATGTCGTGACAGAAGGGAGATTATTTTGTCCGATTTACCTATAGGGTAGAGAAGATCTCGGAATCGCAGGCGAGTACAGATGCTGCGGCGGCCAAAGAGCGTAATTTGAGCAAACTGCATTGTGCGAGCTTTAATTCCGTTGAAGGTTTTGCCCGTTTGCGTTCCACGTTCGCTACACGGCTGTGCTCCGAACGTTGGAGCTGGCTCAGACTTGGATAATTATAATTCAGTGGCAAAGCATGGATCTCGTGATTACCGCGAAGAATATTTATTGATTTCCGTGTATGCATGGTAATATGAGGCAAGAGTTTAATGCGGGCCTTATAAAATGTTTGCCTTAGCATGTTAGTATATTTTTTGCGACTGCTTAAATTAATCAATTGATTAATAGCGAAATTATTCCTCCAATTCTCCAAGTCCATTATATATTTTTGACGAAGAAAATATGACATTACGAGCCAATACGATCGCTGCAGCTAGGGGAAAAGGTAGACGGGATTAGTAAGTATAATTGCGAAAACGAAGAATAGTGGACAAGAGACAGATTACTTTGGCGTTTATCCTTTATCTCGCGGCTAAAATTGAACGCGGGCGACATTTTTGTTGCGGGATCAGGCTCGCCACACCTCGAGGGGAGAAAGAGCCAAGGGGGGGCCGTAAAGGTACGCGAGAGAAGAAGATAATTGGTCTGGATAGGGGGTGCTCTCGTTGCTGGTTCTCAAGCAATTCTAGACAAAGGCTTTCGGCCGCCCTCGAGCCCGCGTGCCACCGTAATCCTCGCTTCTTTGGAGTGAAGCATGTTCTTTTGGTTAGTCTACGGCATTCTACTCTTAGCAATCGAAAGAAATTGTTGTCGGTCCTTCCGCGAAAGGGGGACAAGCCTTTCTTGTGTTGTTTTCCCCGGATGGAAAACTGGCGATCGAATTTTCGCAAATTTCATAACGCAACGATTTATTAAACGGGGACACGACGGGTGAAAAGCTTTGTTCTAAAATTCAAAGAGCTCTATTACCGTCCGATGATCTTTTTGTGACACGAACTCGATTTCCCGACTGCACACGGGAAACAGCCGACGCATGTAGGTTAAGAGGTCGAGGACGTTCCGATGAACATTTCGAGGGCGCTTTAAGGTTTCGACAAAGATGACAGTATCGACTAACTAATCGCACAGGGGATATCTCATGTTTCGACGTTTCGACCTGTTGGCTGAACGGTGAACATTCGTGCTAGGCCAGTTACCAGTGGCACACCGGTGGAGCGAAACAATAAATACGTCTCGTATCTTTACACCTGCTAAAGCTACCGAATTAAAATTACCGTTACCATGGGAAACAATGTAAATAAGCTGCCTTATGAAAAATTGTATTTCGAGTTCTTGATGGCTTGAAATTATTATACAACTGATACTAGAAAGTTATTCTTATGTACAAAAATGTTACACGCGTCGCAGAGAAATCAATTGAACGTGCATGGTGTGTACAAAGCTGTAGTCTTTACGTGTTTCACTTAAAAAATGATTGACACTTATAATTGGTACGTACAGAAAAGTCGGTTTTGAAGAATAGAAAAAGCTTTCCACTGAAGCGATCATCAAAATTGAAACAGCCCATCGCGGGACCCGGTCATTCAAGCTATAACCGAGTCTCTCGCAAATTAGAAAAATTAACCGCGACCCGTTTGATTTCGTAAGCGAGGCCTTTTACCCGGGTTCAACGTAGAACCGTTCATTTCGTATTAACGCTTTCGTTTGTCCCGTTGCGTTGCTCGAGCAACGTCAACCTGGAACCGGGTTGGACCGCGACGAAGCACGAGGCTGACCATCGTCATAATAATTCCTGTTGCGACGTTGCGCATTCCCTTTGCCGTCGGCGACGGGATTTCGTTGTCGCCAACACTTTAGACACTGAACGCGTACGATCGCGATTATCAACGATCGTCGATTTGTCCGATTTGCTTGACCCGCAACCGGTTAACAAATTGAACGATTCGCATTGTCGGATGATCGTGTCTTCGTCCGCGGGATCCAATTACGGCGGTCGTCGATTGTGCAACGCGATGCGATTCATAATTGAGGCGGTGCACAAGCTGCTCGGGAAAAGTCGGCTGACCGTCGCGTTTCGAACTTCTAAATTCAGACGAAACTCGGCCAACGCGGCTTTAAATTAGTAAAGAGTGCAGCGGCCCGTCCGCGATGGTTCCGGAGTGTGAACAGCCGTGGAATCTGGGTGAAGTTTGGTAGCACGCCTGAAGGGAATTAAGTGCCCTGGATGAAGTCAATGTTGAAACGAGTCCTTCAGTGAATGGTCCTGTGTTACGCGAAGGATGGATGTAAACGGCAGAATTTTTTGAACGTTTAAGCAATCCGCACGTGCTTCGTTTTACCTTCGGCGTCTTTTCACCGTCCGAAAATATTATTTCCCGCCGGGCTGGTGTATTCTGAAAAATAGTTTTTCGTACGAATATATGGGAGTACCGCGGTGGATAGCAATTGACGATGGGAACTTGTTACTCATTCGTTACTGGATTCATGAAATTATCCACCCATCGTTTTCACGTGACATCGTGCCACTTTGGCCGGAACAGTTTTAACGGGAGTTCTTTTCGTATTACTTCCGTAATTGCGCGAAAATTGTACCGAACCGCCGGCTATAACAACCGCTTTAAAAATGCGGTTCCCGCGTGGTTGGGCAGAAAAGTTTCACCCCTCCCCATAATTAATCGTTCGCGGCATTATTAATTAGAAAGTTCAGCACGGTTATTTACGGTTTGTATTATTATTCTTCATTTTTTCCCTCGTATTTTCATCGCACTGTTCTCCGCGCTTCCGTTTGTTCCCGTTCCTCGACAGTGCACCAGAAAGCGCGTAATGACGACAAACGCCCGGCAAATAATAGCGGCGCGTGAACAATATTCTATATTACAGGAGACGATAATGTTAATTATTTATTAACGGGATTGTAGCAAATTGCTCCGCGCTAGGGACAATCGTTAAACGAGGAACGTGACAATTGCAAACGCGTACGCTTCATTCCGTGGAAGATTATTACGATGTCATTGCGTAATTTCATAATAATTACTTTATAGTATTCAAACAGAGGCCGATGAGCGTCACGAGCGTTCGGGCACGTATTAAAATTGAAGCCATGCCTCGAAACGTATCGAAAATTTCGGTCAGATCCGACGAATCATTATTCATGCGTCTTTCCGATTCTGCTCGATTAAGTGATAACGATTACGTATGCACGAATGTACGCGCGCGTTACCTTCCGACGCGCCGTCACGGTTGCCGCGATTAATCAATTTTCCATTTGCACCGTTACGGTTATTAGTCGACAAGAAGCGAACCCTAAAAATGGTCCGGAATCGACGAAAACCATTTTACATTTCAACACGGTAGGCAGATTTAACGCTATCGATCGTAAACCTCGACGATACAGTTACACCGGGTCCGATTCATTATTTCTCACGTGGTTCGATAAACCCCGTCCGTGGCGCCTCTCGGGATGAAACGAGAGTAAAAGGGGGGAAAAAGCAAGGTCAGGGTGGTAGGAAACATTTTTTTCCCTACTCCCTCCCCCCTTTCGTGTCTTTTCACCGGGGCGATAAATCTTGACGGACATCCGGCTACGCTCTGGATTTACCGCAAAAAAAAAAGGGAAAAAAGAAATCCTCAGCGTTTAACCGGAAATGTGCCTCCATCTCTACCTAGTCGTACTTTCCTGTGCAATTTGTATACACCGCGGTCGGCCGGGAACGTTCTCCGTCATGTGCACGAATAAAGTTCGCTTTGGGTGCAATTTCATGAGCCCCGAGTTAAATTAATCGGGTGTTGCAGAAAGTTCCCAACAACGTCGTATTATAAATGATAGCCGCGTATTAATAGGGGGCTTGTCGCTGTTCTTGCGTCGAGAATTTGTCAATCGTGGATTCACACGGGAGCCACCCGGGGGAGGGGGTGGTTGCTGGTATTGTGTTACGAAAATTGCGAATACACGACCGGCTATTTTGCCTTGTAAGAGGACACCATGCTCGCGTTGCAGTAACCGGAGGCCAGATTGAACGTGATAGCTGCGCGGCTAGCTTCTGGTACTTCTAAACAAGTTTCCCTCTGGTCAACTAATTTTGTAGTTGCCTGAGAGACTTCGATCGTTTATTTGCCCCTCCTCTGCCGCAGAAATCTGACGTCTTAGGTCTTGGGGTGTTCAGGTTGGTCAGACACGTTGCGATGCGCGGCGAACGCCGGTGCAAGTAGAATGGGATCGCGATTGATCAGACGCGCCTTGCGTTTAGTTTCGTGTACTTCGCTTGGCGCTTACTATTCGGGACCGGCCGTAAGCGCCACGAGAATTTGGTCGAACTTTGGGTTCGTAGATATTTCGGCGGAACCGTCAGAGCCCGGCTACTGTGGAGACACCGATATCGGCGGCCACAGAAAGCTACAGCGAGAGAAAGAAAGAGAGGAAGGAGAAGTCGGGCGTCATTAAAAGATTAAATGCTTCGTATCGGTGAGGACACTAATGCAACGACGTAACTTTTTTATTGTTACTTATATCGTTATAATTTTTTTTTAATTATTGCTGAGATTGTGGTGATTAAAATGAGACCAACCGCGATTGAATTTGGATTATATTTACTTACTTAGTAATATTATACGTAATGGGCAAGGATCCTTACAAGAAAAGCTTGCGAACGGTCGTGCTCAGTTTTTACTATAACTTAACGGGCTTAGAGAATAGTCCAAATCTAAACATATAATTCCAATAGACCTCTTCAAGGTAAGATGCGCATTTATTAGTATGGTTTTACGTTGTTCTAGAAACCCATGGAAGCACATAATAATGAAATGCCACATGCAAAACTGACATCATCAGCCGCAATTGAATACAATAACATATATGTACATAGTTCGTTTCACTCAAAGGAGGCTGCCTAAACATCTGTGTCACTTTCAATGGTGAAAAATATTGCGCGCGTAATTTTAATAGATTCAAAGGCGAGATGAATTTTGTAATGCCATTAGAAAAACTTGCAAACATTTTCCATTAAAATCACTGTATTCAAATCAGTCGTGAAACGCAAGCTTACTAAATTTGTTTTTGGTCAGATGATTGATATCTTTCACTTGCGCATAAACGACACAGAATATTAATAATTCGTAACCGCAGTTAAATATTTTCCGCCATTCGACAAGAATTATTTCCAACAAAAGAGGACACAACCTTTTATTCCCTTTCCATTAGCGAAGTGCAAACTTTCGCAGACGTTTTTCACCGTGTTTCCGGCCGCTTTGAACGTCCACGGTGTCCAGTCAAGCATCTTGCAAACTGAAACCCGCGAAACCGACGACTGGCGCGGAGGCAGCGAAATTGGTCGTGACAGCCGGCCAGGTGGTTTTTCAACATCGCTCCGCCGTTAATTGCCGAAAGCGCGGACAATCACTAATTGCGCCTTCGTCGCATATCCCGGCGAGTGTCAGGGGCAAAAAAGTGCCCGTCGAAAAGTGACCGTGGCTCGTTTCTCAGTGGTCAACGATGGTCGAATCGTCGAGCGGAGTGTTACACCGTCCGGAAAGTCGCCACCGTGCCAGTGGTTTCGCGGTTCAATGGGCATTCAAAGAGCGGACGTTTAACCTCGAAATATCAGCTTGTCACACCATTTTCCTTCGCCGCTTTCTGCGCGGCCGTTCTTCAGTTTCGCGCGGCCACCTGTAACCCCCACGCGTAGTGCACCGAATTAAATATTTCACGTTCGACACGTCGGATGCTTTTGCGTCTCGAAGAAGACGCGCCGTGGTCCGCTTCCAACCGACAATTACGGGCGCCACGCGTTCACACGTTCCAGTCGCGCGAAGGACGACGCTCGCAATCGACGAAACGATTTCACGCTGCGGCTATCGCGGAATATGATAGCGGAATCGAGCGTCGCGTCTCGGGGAAATCGCTGTTGCGTTCTCCCGCACAATCAGCACAACAGCGTTAGGCGTAGGGGGAAACGGTGGCTCGTACGCAGACAACAGAAGCAGATGACTGGCGCATTTCTAGGAGCAGTTCGGAGCGACGAAGTTGTTCTTGGCAAAGGGGAATCGGTCGAGTTTCTAAGCACGCTCGGATTTCTACCCCGTCTTCTCTTCTTCTACTGCTATAACCGCCCTCGTCTCGTCTACGGTGTCTTCTATTTCGCTATTCTTCGTATGATTCGTACGAAGCTCTTCCTTTTTTTTCTTCATTAGCTCTCTCCCTCTGCTGTGTACCGTTTCGTTCGTTTGTCCGGCTGTCCTGTTCTCGCGCGTTATCTCTGCTCTTGGTTCAGCCGAGGCAGGTAAATGACGGTCTCCCCAGACTTCGGCTCTGTTCTCCTCGTATTCCATCCCTGTACTAACCCACGCGAACTAAAGTGCTAGAAACTACAAGTTATAATTACGTCGCAAGATAACTCCTACGGTCGATACGCTGGCGTGTATTGGTGTTGTCGCAATGGCGCGGCAGTTCTGAGTCGTTTCAAAGGACGGTGGTATCAAAGGTGGATGCTATTGGCGGCAGATAGCACTTGGACAGATGTAATTATTCGCGAACATCGTTAATTCGGTATTTATTCTCTGCTGCGGCTTATCGCATTGCCCAAAGATAAATTCCGTCGAGCAATTTTCGTTTCGCTCAAGCCGACGAATAAATACGTTCGAGATCGGTGGGAAATAATAAATTCGAACACTAAGTCGATAAAAGATTCCGGCAATTCCCGTTGAACGACGTTTTCGTCCGGAATCTGATCGTTCTCCAAGAGCGGATTGAAACGAGCGACATTGCGGCGGGTAATATTCGCCAGAGGCTGCGTGGAAAGTAGTTACAGGCTGCTTGAATCAACCCTGACCCATTGTACCAGCACAAAGAGATCCATGTCGATGGATTAAACGATTAAACCTGGCTTAAGCGTTCTCAAAGAGTCCGGGTCCTCCTCACCGTTCCGTGATTATTCCCGGCCTGCTGTTTCCCGTTGTTGAACCGCCACAAAACTCGTCCCCGTGCACGAGAAATAATTTTGATAATATTTAAAGCCGATATTAATCTCCGCTAGAACATTCGAAACGTTATCCGCGTAACAAATAATTATCTGTCGTGAAACGTTCTTCCGTTTCGTTCGAGGCGTCCAAGGAAAAGAACTCCTCCCGAAGAAGCGCTCAATTTCTCCGTCGTTTCGACGTCGAAATAGAGCCGTCACGCGGCCGGCGTTGGTTCGTCCACGTGACGAACGAGCCGTACGCCTCAGGGGCGAAATACGTGGAGGAATTACGTGGCGGAATGTTCAACGACGGAAGCGTAACCATCGTGACACTATCCTGTCGCCCAACGCCCGCTTCCCCTTGAGTTATAAAGTTCACGTACACTTCGGTTCGCTACAGAACGAAGCGTCTGCCGCACGAGTGGCGCACAGGAAGCCGAGAAACGAACGGCGACGCCATTGAAGATTTCCCTTTGTGTCACGTACGGCCGATGCGATTCCGTTCGATTCACGAACACCAACGGCCGTTTCTGAACTTTTCGCACACGTGTCGTTCCGCGCGATCTGCGCTTGAGAAAGGGGAACGAAGGAACTTATTCCTCGGACGTTGAACGCCAGAGGATTCCGTGAGGGGTTTCTCGCGATCCACGCGGTGTGTCGCAAACGGCAACGATCGTACTTTAATCGTTCGTCGCAGAGGACGAGAGGAGGAAAAATGGAATACCCGTTACCTTGGCAGGATTTCGAATTAACGACCGGCGATATTTTACGGAGTCGTTCGTGGAATTAACTGGGCCTGCTTACGGGACAATTATCCCCGCTGGAAGAACAAACGATAGCGTCTGTTGTTTCTTGGGGCGAGCTATAAATTTGTCTGGGGAATTCGGGGAGTTGTAACGTTTAATTATTCCACGGTGATGGAGCGTTCGGGTGTTAATTTATTAGCAATGTATTCGGCATTAGCGCTCTCTCTCTCTCTCTCTCTCTCTCGTTATTGGACGCGCGAGGAAATACATTTATTGACCTACCAAAGTTACAAACGAGATCAACGTAATGGGAACGCAAGTCTTCCTCGTTGGACGCGTCAAGTAAGAACACGAAATTGATACTTCGTAAGCAGCGACCGATTTTAGATAGTGTAACGATTAAATGAAATACCGACAAATATTCAAAGTACACGTTATGATTGGCGATCTGTCAGAATAATAGAAGCGAGCCCAGCTGATTTCGATCAGAAAAATTGAGAATCACATGTGAACATTTGCAAAGACACGAGTACGCGAATTATCCTTACGGTCTCGCACATTTTATGTATTATTTTGTCACATCTTGACGAAAGATGACGATCATCAAATTGTTCTTTTTTTTTGCCAACCCCTAATTGCAATATATTTCTACCGAGGCATACATCGTGACGTTTGCATTATCTGCTGGTTCGACGCGTCGGATATCATCATAGGGAAGAAATAATGCCGGCCGGTGCAGTTCATCTGAATTACATTTGACGTTCTTTCGCGGTATGACGCTATATTTACTGATTAGGAGGACAGAGCAACACGTTTCTTCTTTTACCTATCATTCCGCGGTTCACTTCCATCCGTTCTCCCTGTGTCGCGATTTTCGACTTTTGCCCGGACGAATATTCCCGGCTCCATTTCACTTCCATCGCCGGCGATATCGTTTATTTTCCTTCGCACTCGATAAACGGCGATGCCGGTCGGCCGGTACCGTCGAATATTAAAATAGTCCCTTTCTTCGTGCATCCGAAATTTCCCGTGGAAACATCGGCGCTATTAGAGTGGCCGTTTAATAAAATGCATCGGGAAACGTTCGCGAAAGACACCACGCGAGAACGTCGGCAAACAAACGAATCCGTAGCGTTTTAGCATTTCCCATCGGTTCCCTCGTTTACTCTGTTGCGGCCAGTTCACCTGGCGTTTTCGTTTCTGCGCAGTTTACCTGGCCTTTTTCGTTTCGCGGAACTCAGCGTGGCAACCTGAATTTATAATACACGTACTGGAAATGCGCAGGGTCAAGGTATTCCTTTTTCCTCCTCGCTCAGCTTCATTCTCCGTTCACTTCGTACGGTTTTCCCCTCGTCGATATTTCGCATGGATGTTTCCGCGGCACCGACAAATTCGCGTGCATTTAAATTTTAGATGCTCGCGTATCGCACGAGGAAATTTTCCCGACGAATTCTCGCGCCGTCGAAGGAAGTTCCCCTCCCTCCCGGGTGAGATCGAAAATATTCCCGGTACGGATGTCGAACTTTTAACCGCGTTATCCGGCGGCCGTTCGAGCACGCTGTTTGCGCCATTGTTATTTAATCTCGAGCGTCGAATATCCGCGCCGCCAAGCAACGCTCGCTAATGCGTCACGAACGCTATCTTCTCCGGCCGTCCGCGTTATTTGCCCGTGATTCGTGGCGTGTGCCCGTGTTACGCGTGTCGGGCTTCGTAATGCCCGGGAACCTTTCGAAAGGCACGACTATGCACAGCCGCCTCGGCCATTTCGGGCGCGCGACCGTTAAGCGCAATACTTCACTTGAACCGTCTATACCAAGCGTTCCTCCCGCACATGCGGCCGCGTGTATTCGATTTGCGTTTCGGGCGTGCATTAAGGTCGCGCGCATTCAGGCCGCATTACGCTATCGGTCCGGTGGCGCCATTAGCCCGCGCAGGGGAAAGAATAAATAACGAGGAAGGATTGTGTCGTACGCGAATGTTTATTTGCCTTTTGTAACGCGACGTCTCTGATACTCTGCATGCGCGACTCATTAAGGAGAAATTAACGAGCGCTATTGTGCGACGTTTCGTATGCGGGTTGTGTGCACGTGCGTGCGGCAAGCACACCGGCACAACCGGAACGAATTTTAATTTCCGAGGAATATCGTAGCCGTTCGTAATTTGTCATTGTTGCCGCAACGAAAACATTACTCCCACCGTTAGAAGCGACGCGGCGCCACGAGATATATTCGCCAGGTCGTCGTTCAGTTACGTTGCGTTCTCGTTGAGATCGAGAATCTATGTACGGCCACGCCGGGAGGGTTGGATGTTCGCGCGGCGAACGGTGGCGAAAGTAAAGCGTGATTTCGCGACGCGAAAATATTTTTGGTCGACCGACGACACCCATCTGTCGTCTTGGGGGACAGACTCTGGAAGATGCGTATCCGAATTTGCATCTGCAGAGGGAGGCGAGAGATTGCCACGGTTCCATTGAGTTTCTGTTTTCATCGACGGGGGGTGGAGGGAATATTGGCATCGGTGCGGGTCTCCTCCCTTTAGAGCCCTTCTGGCGGAGCAGCGTCGCGGGGCCGATATACGATCACAAAGAAGGGGACAAGTGTGGGGGTGGAAAAAGTGGGGCCGGTCGAAAGGTCCAAAGTTCGGCAGACAGAAACAAACATTCGTACTCGGATGGGCAGGGCAAACGGCAGACTGTTCGGAAACTTGGGCATACACGCGCGTACACGGTGTCCCGTTAATTTCCTGCCGAAAATTTTCCCCATGAATGTATTAAGATTCGTGGTGTAGCTGCTTGTTAAAATTCATGGTACGAGGAGACCCTGCATATTGCATGGGAGATTTTATGTTGTTCCCGTGGAGGGCGAGTTGAATTGCAAATTTGAATATTTTTCTGCGGAACTGGGAATTCCACGTTAATGAGAATGGTATTCCGATGAAACATTTCTCGTAACCGTGGACGCGTGAAAAGTTGAAAGAGAATGTTACATAATGATGGTTACGGTCTCTCGAAAACGTGTCTGACCATATACGGTCCGCGACCACTTTTTTCCACCTCTCTGTTCCCTTTGAAGCGTCGCTCTGCTTTTAAATGAAATATTAGAAAATTATTATCGGCCGTGGGTTAGCCAAGTCGGCCCGCAGTTTTTCCATGAAGAATTCTGAAGGATCGGGAAACTGTGCGAGACACCCCGTACATGGGTGAGGAAAGTTTCGCATGTGCGTAGACTCGTATGAATCCGCGATGTTCCGACACCGGCGGGGCTTGTTGCTCGAGGGATCGAAGACGTCCGTGCCGAGCATAAAAAGCAAGAAAATGCGAAAGGGGTGCGCGAACCTGGAGGGGGCAACAGGGTAAAGGAGAAGAAGAAAAAGGTCGACGCTCGTGGTATACATATTTTATGGGGCAATCACCGGCAACCCTTATCTACGGTTTGTTCAGTTCTGTCTTTCTGTTTGGCTCTCTTTCTCCTTCTCCGCCTACCCTCCTTCGCGTTCGGTTTCTGACAGGTTGACCCTCTCGCCGAGCGCTCTCGAAAGATTTGCACGATTACTAATAAACGAGGCCTCGTCCACCAAGGGACCCATTTAATTCGAGCGCGTCGATAAATTTTTGCTACCGCTCCGCTTGCATAAAAGCCATCCTGCGAAAGGATTCTCGCCTTGGGATTGGGCGTGCTGCAATTTCGCGCGATCAACGGGGAACGAGGGTTGCGATTCGGACAACGATGATAAAAATAACTGGTCCCCCCCCCTGCTCTCGTTACACAATTCTTCGTCCGTTTCTTTTATCTGTCTCCCTCCGAGTAATTTTTATAATTTTCATCGGTCGGTTTTAATGTGCTTCTGTGTTGCGAATATTCGTTCGCATTTCGCGAATAACAATAAATCGGACGCGCCGATGAGAACTGGCTGAAATTGTACGAGCAACTCGCGCGAGCGACAAATAATCTTACATCATACGCGGCGAATCTCGCGACGCGACGCGAATCAAAATCGCCCCGGGACTTTTCCGCTTGTCTGCCCGTCCGGCGTCAAATTATTCACGAGCCCCCGCCGCTAATTACCCATCGCGGTTTCCGTCGTGCCTCGTCTTCCAGTCGAGGGAACCCGCCTTTCCGGTAATGCTTATTGCCAGGCCGATTGGTCATGACTAGCAAATCGACGCAGAAAAAAGTCCAAAAGAGGCTTCCAGCCATTGATAGGCGGGCTCTCTCGAGCCCGTGGCCATCGTGCCTCACCCGACGGCTCTTTGCACACAGAGAGGCGCAATGTGCCGGCAGGTGGTGACCATGTAAAATGCATGAATGTCGTGTATGGGGTGTATACGAGCGCTGCCGGCTGGCACCGGGGTATCCTGAATGCGGGAATTAAAACGCAATTTCCCGTACAAAGGGGACAGTTTATGCCAGCCCCCTCGCTCCTCAGTCCTTCGCCCTCCTTGTCTCTTGTTCGCGCCCTCTTTCTTCCGCCCGCTCGTCCTTCCTTCTTACAGTCAGCTTCGCCCACCCCCTCCTGGATACCTTTTACTTTCGACGGCATCGCGCTACTTCGACCCACCTTACCCATGGTCACCCCCCCCCCATCTCGCCTACCACCTATAACACCAACCCCCTGGCGTCTGCTTAATGAAGCTTACCCGTGAGAGCTTTCTTTTTGTTTACTCGTTCCGGGTACACGTTACACACCGCCTGCAAGCACCGCGTTGTTCCTTCGCGGTGGAACTTCTCGCTTCCTTCCCTTCGTTTCACCGGTTTTCGTCCCCTCTGCCGCGTCTATCACGGCCAACTCGCTCCCATCGTCTTTCTCCGCGTTCTCACGGCGTTCCGGCAACTTTGGCCGGATTCGAGCGAACGGCCGCACTCTTTTATCGTCGCGCCGCGCAATCGGATGCTCTTCTCTTCCTTGCCGCGGCGCTGTTGCCCACTCAAAGGCATCCTCCGCTTTGAGCGGGACCGCGGCTCCCACGAGAAATATTTCGTTTCTCGTCGTCGATCGCGATCCCCGTGCGACCCGCTCAAGTTACGCGCCAACGGTTGCCTGGCGCGAGGAAACGTGCCCTTAAGTGGTGCGTGCTGCATCGAACTTTTCATCTTTGCAAATTAATTATCGGAGGTGCGCATGGCGCGCTCGTTCGCTGGATATTCTGGCGGAGCGGTTTCATTTCCAGCGGGCAACGAAATGTCGACGAGAAAATCGCGCGTCAATATGTCGGCCGTGGTTGTGAAGAGGTGGCGTCGATCCTTAAATTAGTGGCGATTTGAGGGGCGAGAAGAAATGCGACTAGTCAGCCAAAATCCAGATTGAACTTGTGTAACGCGATGCATCGGCGATGGTTCGAGAATCGCTGGCAACCCCTTTGATCCCGCTTCGAAAAATAAACACCGCTTATACGCGCGCCTCTACAAATTCAATTCGATTCGCACGAAGGGTGGTAAGACGTGGAGGGCCATCACGGGGCCAACGGTGCTTAAGGAAAATCGAGTGAGAATAGCGTGTGTGAAGTGGCCGGGGGGAAAGAGAGGGGCGGTAGGGTCGCGTGGAAGTGGTCTCGGATGGAAGTAAACTCGGTTAAGGGTTCGCGCGTTCTCGCTGGCATCTCGAAAGGGTTGCACAAGAAGAAGGGCTTTAGACGCGGCGCAGCAGGTGAATCGTGGCCGATGCTTTTACAAAAAGAATCCGCGCCTCCTCGAGATTGTCCCCGTTGAATGCATTAAAGCAGGTTTATGGTAAAACTTGAGCGCACGATACCCCACGACTATCGCGCTTAAATTAGAATTATTTTCTGCCGTGTTTTTTTTTCTTTTTTTTCTTCATGTCATCAGAATATTTTCGCCGGTAGAAAAAGTTGTTCGAAGCTCGCGCGTGAAAATTTTATGTACCGGATGGTTTGCGTAATTATTTGGCAACGACAATTATTACTAATAGAGTATAGAATTGCAAGCAGATGTTACGAGTTAATAATTGTGAAGAATTTATTCGGTTTCGATTTCGTACTAAGAGGAAGCTCGTGACAGGAATAATTCTCTGCCATTTGTCAACCATTCAATGCGCAGTCAATCGTTCAATATATGTATATACCGATAACATTTGACACTATTATCAGCACTGAAAATACACGCGTCGCTGAGAACTCTTTCCTCTAATTTTTTTATTACAGTTCTCACAGTTCTGCCGGATAGGTATTTTTCCTCCATACACCTTTTCCGCTCCACCGCTTTTCCACCCCCTTTTCGTTCACTCTCCAAACTTTGCCTCTCCTAATATCTACCCGTTCCCGATCCTCCTCCGCGATTTTTTCTTTTCGCCGCGATCCTTCCGCCTTCTCCGCCTGCTTTTCCCCGTGCCCCCAATCCCCCGCGTCTCTTCCGCTTTCCGCTCAACCTTTTTCTCGTCTCACCTCACCCCGCGGCTCCCCTATACTTCCCGCGACCCTCCGCCCACCGGTGCCCACAATCCACCGGTACCTGAACACACGTACGCGACATGCATCTTACGAATACGAGTATATTACAAAGCGGCGGTATCGTCTGGTGCCGTGCCACCGATGCAAGCGTATCCTCCCGCCCGTATCTTGTAAAAGCATAAGGGGACGTAAATCTCGCGCGGACATAAATTCCTTTATCGCGGCCGTCTTGCTAGCGGGACCGAGCGCACCGCCCAGCTACTTCTTACTTTTCCTCTTACCGCGAATCTCTATGGATTTCCTGGCGTCGCGACGACGTGCATTCGACCGTGGCCGTTCTCGTTTCGCAAAATCCAACCCGTTCCGTCGCTTTCACAAGGTGGGGGCGGGCGGATGGTGGCTAGAGGGGGTGAAGGGGGGCAATAAATACCGGCGACAATATTGACGCGCAATTATTTAGGCTGGATATTTATAACGACAACGGCAATGTATTTACAGGCGGTGCCTGGGGACCTGTTCCATCAATATTTGAGGGCGAAACTTTTTGCCGAATTTCCCGTCGAACGCCCCGCGACCGTAAGCGTATTATGTTTTATGTAACGCGGTCGGAAATGGTCATTCTCGATCGCGCTAATGGACCGTTCAACGCCGCATCGACGAACGGGATCACGAGGTCCGGTGTCCGTGCGCGCGTAGATTCGCCGCGAAGAAAAATCGGCCCGGTCGTTGCGATTGAAAATCGATCGATCGCCCGAATCGAGACCGTCCAGGGAAACACGGCGGACGCGTTTCGTCCGCGGCCACGGCACAGATATTATCGGGGAACAGTAATTTTCCAAACTAATTGCGCCTACGCGTTCGCCGAACGGCGCGGACAATTTCTTTTTAATGGACGCGACCGTTCCCGTTGTATTTACGCGCGCTGAACAGAGCGCGTCAATTTCAGCGTGGACGCGAGGCCGCGTGAACCCCTTTTCGCCCGTCGAAAACTATGCGTATGACGGCCGGTTCGGTAAAAGTTGTCCCACCGTTCCGATTGGGAATTATTATCGAGGGAAATGGCCCGAACCGAAGTCGCTAATAATATTCGGACCGATACTTCGACGTTGCCCGTTGCTCGCGCATTCGTCCCAGTTGTACCCGACGACGCGGCAGAACAGTAGGACAGAGATCTGCGCGCGGTTCGTCGATTTCGCAATCCGACGACCGATTTTCCAACTCGATTTTCCGCGAGGCAAATTAAGGAACGGGAGGAAAAGCGGCGACCGTCGCAGACAGAACGAAGGAAAAGACGGGTGGAGGAAGAAAAAAGTCGATTTTACGAGGTCGACGTAGTTTCTCCAACGGGGGAATCGTTTCCACACACGCGCGAATGTGCGGGCCGGGGGTGAAGCTTTCACGAAGGAGGCCGCTTCAATCGTTGGTCGTTAGTAAGTTAATCGATCAGACAACCGTGTACCCACCCGTTGCGCGCCGCCCCCCCCTTTTCACCCTTGCCTTGTCGTTCTTGTTAATCAACCGCGCGGGCCGCAAAAGAAGGTAGAAGTATCGGACGGGAATAGGGAAAGACAGGCGGAGAGTGCACGCGGTGCCAATTAACAGTTCGCGGACGTCGTTTGGGCGGCAATCGAGACAACGAGGTAAGAGGAAAGCAATTATCCGGCGGGCCGAGTGGCTGCCCGCCGACGCAGTTGTCCCCTAATTGCATCGACGTGCGGACACGATGGCGCACGGTTCGCAGGAAAGATACCGGAACTGCGCCTCGGTCAAAGCGGGCCGAAATTTTCAACGATTTCCAGTTTGCCACCTACGGCCGGCCCGAACGCGGAGGAGTCGCTTTGAGACGGTTCTTTCGCTTTTAGCGGTACGTATCTCGCGGAAAGCGGTACCCGGGCGAACGTGGTAATTAGTTTGGAAATTGCAGTTTCCAGTTGCGCGAAGATGGGGCCGAAGGGAATGCTGGAAACGATGATCGTTCGAGGACAAATTCGTTGCTTTGAAGATGCTATCATTATTTATGGTATCGCGGTGTATCGTTTTTCGCAAGCTTCTGTATTGCCCGGTTCGAAAAGATTAGCTGCGACATTGAAACGTGCCGGTTGGAATGACGTAAATGGGCGTGGAATATTTGTTGCACGCACGCGTGCCCATTGCTGGCAAATTTGATGCCCGACGATAATTCGAATGCCACTTTTGGTAATTGGAATGAATTCGATACGATGTGCACGTAAATATCCGTCATCGGGTTCGCACACCGTTGCAACGACGTCATGGAAAGTCGTAAATATCGCACGGCAAATACGGTACAGACTATTTCGAATATTTCGATATTTGAATGGCCGCGTACGTTTAATGCGTCTTGCGACGTGCGCATATTTTATTCGTAAAACAAAAAACGTCATTCCCGACACATCAGCGATTCAAATTGAACAAAATGGTCTTCGTGCGTAATGGCGATTTTATCGAATTCCCGTTGGAATTATTTGACACCAACGTTCTTCGCATTCCACCAAGGAACGTGGCTACGGCTCGTTTTTCAATTTTTCCGACGGACGCCTCGCGTTTAACTAAAAATTCGACGAATTCCCTGTAGGCGCAGTAATTCAATGCCGGCAAGGACCATTAATCCGCAGACGTTTGTATCGTTCCGCGATTTAACAATGGCAATTTTTCAAACGTTTTCTCGGCGAACGATTTAAAGCTCGTATTACCCTGCCTGGCAACGGTCTTCTGATCCCCTCGCCGCCGCCGGCATCAGTTTCATCAATTAGGTTACTTAAATGTTTGCACGAGGAAAATCCCGATGAATATTACCAAGGACGTGGATAGTGGCGGCGGTATCGGGGGGAATTGGGGGAGGGGGCGGGTTGAAAAGGGTGGTGGACAGTGCATACGTTACCAAACTCGCATTATCGTCGTGAATCAGCATCGGATAAATTATTAAAAGCTTAAACCACGACGGAAGTATAAATTAATTAGCGCGAACATTAATGGATTTAGCCGGATATTTGAGTAATGCGATAATTGAATGTCCCACACTTCCGGCCCCGGCCGTTTGACCATCGTCGGCGTATCAATCGTTTGCTTGCGCGCGATTTTAAGCGGACGCGCGTCGGCCAGCTCCGCGAATATCGTAGTAAAGAAAAAATGAGAAAAATCGGACAAAGAGAAAGTGCGAAAGGTGAGATAACAATAGCGACAGCTTAGCCAAATAATGTATTATTCGTGATATTGGAGAATATATTATGTCGGCACGAACGGCTGGATAATAAGAAAAAAAGATTGCCAATATCGTATTATAGAATCCGTTTCTGTATTTAACACCGCTTAAACTTTCAACTCGTATTAAATATCACGTCGCTTTCTGATACGCTCTGAATTAAGCAACGATTAGATATTAACGAAGTGTATACTTGACACGTTCGAGGAACTAGGTGTTCCCCGCGGAACACCTCACAATCATCCATCGCGCTCTAACAAAGGATAAGTAAAACGAATTTCGATCTCCTGTCTACTGCCTGGATAAATATCAAACCCCATATTCGTCGTGTATAATACGAATCCCCATCAAACACCATAGAGATAAAGAAAGCGGAGGGACAAATGGCGGGGGATCGAAGATTATAGGACGGGGCCGTCTGACAATGGCTCGCGTAAAACAGATGCGAGGAAGAGCGCAGTGTACAGGGCAGGGATCCCTCTGATAGAGAGCAGGGTCGAATTTATGGGTGTTACCGGGCGCAAGAATAAGGGGCCAAGCGAGCCTTTACGTCTCCGTTTTACTACCCTTGCCAAAGATTTGCATAACGTTCCACCGGCTACCCCTCTCCGGTCCACGTGTCTCGCCTTTCCCCGCGAACAATCACGTTCACCTGCACGCCAGGGGTTCTTCCCTCCGTGGAGGAAGAGAAACCTCTCGACAAGGAGTGGAACGGCGCTACAGGGTCGGATGGTATCCCGTTGACGATCGATGGAAATCCTTAACAACGAGATGACATAGTAACGAAGTTCAATTTGGTGGCGACCGATTCGACGATGGGAATTCTTTTAATGGTCCAGGGGTATCTTTTATGGGAAGTTAATTGGGACGGATCGATCGACGACTTTCGACCTTTGAAACGTGAACGCTGCCTCCAGCATGCCCGGCCGTTCTTCGCGCAAGTATTTAATTGGTTCCAACGGGTTTCCGGCTTTCGCTGCAATTAATTACTCTCGCTTACGCGGCATTCACGTTCCCGACGATATGCTTTACTACGCCGGTCTACTTTGTTCGGTATATTTCGCTCTTGGGCTTTTCTTTGATTTCGACGGAGGTTGAACTCGTACGAGTGCCCCTTTGACGCGTTTCTATTGAGCCCGTGACCGGCTACATTAATATCGCGTGCATCGATTAATATTCACGGTGAAACTCTTTGGATCTTGATGCGTGCACAGTGCCGGCGGTGTTTCCGTTTTTCGTTCTCCCACTTTTTCCCGGTTTATTTTCTTTATTCCCCCGAGCATGTTCGGCTTCGCTGTTTCGCAATCACCGTTGCAATTGCTTTGACCCGGGCGATTATGTATCGGTGGCCCGTTCATGTACGCACTTCTTGCGTTCGCGGGTTCTCGGGTATTTTAATAACGTTTAACTTGCGATGGCGAATGAATGAGTTTCTCCGACGGATAGCGTATAGTTCATTGGAGAAATTGACACGGTTGATTGGAATCGTGTTCAATACGAGATACTCGTTCAGTCGGTTTACTAATGCATCGATACGAATTTCGGGATAAGATTTAATTTTACAATTGAAGTATTGAAGTGAAGGCGGTGTTAAATAATTTCTTAGTTCTTGCACGATTCTACGTAGGATCGTCCATCTATCATTTCCAATATGTAATTTAAAAATATATCATCCCCAAAGATTAACTATTGAGTTGAGAATAAATCCGTGTTCAGTGTTCGTTTAAAGGAAATCAAATATTCACGCGAGGTCTGTTTCTCGGTATCGATATCAGATTGAATAATCATCGAACACGGACATTTATCCACGAGTTCTTAATCGTCAGCTAAGAATAACATTTATGATACGGTTCGTTTCCGTTCTCCACGATGATCCACCCTAGATTGAGCAGCATCGATCGCACAGTTTAATTAAAAGATCACCGAAAGTTTTCAGGAGCGAAGCGACCCTTTCGAGCTATTTTCCTTTCCCCTGGAAATCGGTCCATTTGCTTTAATTTCGGTATTAGCCTGTTCGATTCTTTTCCGCCCGATCCTTCGCATCTCCACCTCGTCCTTCTCCTTCTAGCGTCGCGGTGTGTTTCTTCTTTCTGATTTAGAAATCGATCGCGTCGGCCGTCGATGCTACCCAGCGCCTGTAATTGGTTGATTCTGCTTTATTGACACTGGAATTAACCGTTCGCCGAGCGTGCTTTCCGCTCGAGATGCGCAACGATTTCCCAGGGTCTTCGATTTTCACCGTACCGCCTCGTTACGTATACTTTTCCCAACGAAACCGTTCAATTTCGTATCGCGTGGCTGAGAATCAACGAATATTAGGTCGCCCGAGGGACGAATTAATTCGTGGGAGTATCTCGTTTCAACATTTTTCGACGATAAATTATTTCGCCGTAATTGCGACATTCCTGTCCGCGGGGTTTAATTCATTTCATTGCGTTTCGCTCGACTACCGGAAGTTTGTTGCCGATATCCTTCGCTCGGATTGTTGAACAATTTTTCAAGCGAAAACGAAGTGGACTGAAGGGGGGCGCTTGTTAAAAAATAAAAGAAAAAACATCGTTCCAGTGTCGCGCGACCTGTTCAAAATTAAGCAACTTTTAATTGGAAAAATCTCGACGTTCTTCTTTGCCTTCGCGGCGTGATAGGGCGGGAAATTGGTAGGCGTTCCCGTATAATTAATAACTTTCTCGCGAATTCGAAAAATTCTACAAGGAAACAAGCACCTGGAGGGAAGAAAGGGTTAACGCGGTGGCTAATTATCCTGCATGGGACGCTCGACTGTAACTTCGTCACGACGGAAATCGAACGGTGCGCGTAACGTAGAAAACGAGAATAAATGTTCCTTTGTCAAATTCGGCTCGCAAGAAACGTTCCATACACTCGTCGAACTTGAACAATTCCGCGGCCGAACGAGTCGCCCGATCAGATGTAACGGGAATGCGTGAAAAGTTCCAGCATTCACGCAACAAATGGAGCGCGGGGCGCGAGGAATCCCGGAAATCCGAGAAATCGATAGGGGGTACACGAGTGGCGATTCGGCAACGCGACCGTGCCACCGTTCGAAGAGGAAAGCCGCTGTGTGTCGGCGGAAGGGGAGGAGAACGCGATCCGAGGTGGTTCCCATTGCGAAAACATCGGGAAAACTTCGAAGGGGAAGCAATAGCCACGAGTGGGAAGTTCTGAATGTCCACTAACAATCTGCGCTGTTAGAAGAGATCCTCCTTTCCCGCTTCGTCGCCAGACGACCGCCGCCGTTCTATACGGCCAAGCAACGGTTTCTGTATCAACACCCCCCTCGTTGGCCGCCGTTCCAACCCCCTCGCCATCCCCTCGCCCCGGTGCTTTCTTGCTTTACGGCAGAGGGATTCTAATTTACAGTCACGCTGCGAACCGATTCTTCTGCCCTCCCGTCCGCCGCGATTCTTCCATCTTGCTATCTCTGCTCGGTCTATTACACCGTTGACCTACAAAGTTCCATCCGCCCCTCTCGTTCGTAGTATACGCTCGACGAAACTTTGATGGAGCTCGACTTTGGGAAAATAGAAACTTCCATCAGATATGGCCGGATATTGCGATATTTGAGCGGCGCTGTTCAATCGTCGACAAGCTGCTCCCCCCACCCGGTCTCTCTAGGTTCACTTCATTGACGATCCGACGATTGTTCGCCACCGGGTGGTAGATGTTGCGACGTTAAAAACCATCGATTCCCCGATCACCTTGGACAGAACGGTCCGATCTTTAGGTAATTATATTAAACTGTTCAGACAAGATTCCGTGTAATCACGAGGACGGTAGCGTCAAGTACTATTATGTATTGCCTGTTTTCGATTTGTTCTGAGAACGCTCGGACGCACGATAATTTATTTTACATTTAATTTAAATTCCATTAGAGACTTTTCCGATTTTTCAATCGGAGATCGTGCAGATTATTCTACGAAGAATGCATAAAAATTCATTTTAATAGGATCTTACGATTATCGATCTTTAAACAATTGTTTACGTCCGGTGTCGTTCACCTGCGCCGCTAAATAAAAAAGCTGACTTCACCATTCACCCGTAGTCCCACAGACACACACGCGCGCGCACACACAAAGAAATAAAAATAAAAATGCTCCAACAAATTGTTCCGCAGCGCTTGATTTTATGTATCCGCAGGCCCTGCTGGTTTCGATGCTCCCCGTTCTAACGAGACCGCCGACGCCTCTAAAACTGCAGAACCCCGAGGACCTATTGATCTTATGTAGGTACTTCGAAGTCGGCGACAATACCTCCTACTACAGGAACCCTCGTTCCACGCTGACCGTATAAAGTCTAGTTACATACCCGTCTCGTCCTACTGGTCCGTAATAGCCACGCCGTGGCATCTAATCGGGGTCAAACAATTGTTAGACTTCAATCCACGTACCCTGACACACGGGGCACACGGTCGTGCTTCTACGTTTCGCACGTTCCACACGGGCTTCAATATCTCTGTTCCGTCATTTCAAACCTTCCGTCCTTCCATCCCATTTCGTCTTCCTGCTGACCTTTTTCGTGCTGCTTTTTTCTTCCTCCCTCGTTCTGCCGCTCGCAGAGAATGAGAATTCCGACTTGGCCGCGCGGGAAACGCGCGAGATCGACGGGAATTTAATTAAAGCAACGCGCGTCGAAATTGAAAGGGATTTCCACGGGACAAGCACGCAGCCGTTCCAACCCGTGCCCCGTTGTCGTCGTGCACGGGCGCTACACTCTCGAAATCGGTGAAAATTTTTGCAGACCGATCGTCGACTCGATCGGCGAGGGCCGGGCATTTTTCAGCGAACGCTGAAAAGTTTTCCCAGTTGCGAGAAGTCCGCGAAACCAGCCTCGCCGAGCTGACGCGTGTTACTTCGCTCCGAGGATAGACGCGATAAAAACACGCTCGATCCGCTCGAAATTCGGCCGTGAAACCGCGCGCTGCAAGCTGCACCGGTTTACGGCGAGCACAGGCCTCGAGGTGTCGCGGGGAGTTTCTGATCTCTTTTATGTAGTTCCGCTTTGCGATTGGCGCCTTCTGTGTCGAACGTATTTGAGTTTTATTTGACAGCTTACTTGTCGCGACGGTGGAACGGTGTAACGAAAATTCCCTTTTGTTTCTGCGGCAGTGGCAGGTGATGCTGATAACGGTGCACGTCTGTTGGAATAGGAAATAGATGTAGCCGGTAGTCGCTTTATGCGGGCTTTGGTACCGGAAAGGCGGATATGAATTGGAAAATTTTTTCGTTCGACGATGAAAATCGTTCAAGCTGAAATGTTATTTTTGTCCTCGTTTTTTTTGTCTTCTTTTGGTTTGGAGATAAAAGTTATTTATTTTCTGGGGAGGCGTGCGAATCTCGAATGGTATTCTAAAGAGAAAATATTTTACACGCGTTCTCCCTTTAGTCAGTATTTTCAAATAAATAGCAAATACTTTAACAGATATTGGGTAATATTGTTAATGTTGTGCAATATCAATACAACGTTGCACAATCTGTGCAACGTTCTATTAGAGTTACGAAACGTTAACACCGTTTGCAAGGAACCCCAAGAAAGTAGCACAGTGTTATAAATTTGCGACAGCGCTGTGGCGTCAAATTAGCACGTGGACTGCGATTGGAAATTCCAACTTGTTGCTGAAGGCTCATTAAAACTACCGTTATGCAATTCTGTTCTCCGACTACTGTATTCTGTACGGCTGTATGGGATGCAACGTGGATCGACATACAGACTGTCGTTCAATGCCTTTCTACGATCGAGTTATGTTAATAACGTGCTTTCTAATTAACGATGCTAACGAAAGTCTGAAGAATTATTATGCTGGCCGAGTGATAACGTTTCATATCTCATCGGAAATAAATTGATGTTTAACTACTACTGAAAAATCCTTATGCCCCGAAGATTCCTTCGATTTACAAACATCCGTCTACATTGCCAGTCAGCCCCCTCCATTTAACGAAAATTTATCATTCTTTTATGGATGGCCGACGGACGCAGTGAATTACCACAAATGAAACGTGTTTCCAGAATGCAAACATTACCTACATCGTAATCTCCATCACATGCTGCACTGTTCGCTGGACGCGCTATCAAATATTGGCGAATCGAATCCTATAACGGATTGTTTATTTCCGTGTATAATATGGCGAGCGTAAACTAGGATAAACAGCCGTCGAGCTAGTTTCAGTTGCACCGCAAAGTAGTTGCACGTATCGAGCTGGATTGTACGCTCGCGTTAATTATTGTACGCTGGCAACATTCGGCTGGCATCATCCAGTTTCAGTCCACCCAGCCGCGAGTTCATTTTATCCCGTCTTAACTGGATGATATGCTCGCAATCTCTACGTTTAACTAGATTAAAAATCGACGTTCTCGTCCACTTGTTTGACTGGAAGTAACTAAGCGATTCGGTGCCTCGTATCGTCCTGAACGAACGGTGTTCGATATTTCTGTATGTTCAGAGAGTCAGCAAGTATTTCACTGAAGGTATTCATGCATCAAGATTCTGGTCGATAGGATTGATTTTTCTGGAATAAAAGGTTGTTCGAAATTACAGGTTCGTAGAAAACGCATCTTCGTTTTGTCGGTCCTCGAACCACGCCACCAATGACAATTGTGCTTTAAAGCTTACTCGGATATATTTCAATTCGACGCCTCGAAATGAATAACATTGCGACAGATGGATCGATATCTTAAAATCGTAATAGAATATTGCAGAGTCGATGGAAAGTGAAGGAGGATACGTAATTTATATGCCATTGTTATATTCTTTTTATACAATGCCCGGAAGGAAACGACATTTGAACGAACCTACACGATATTAATATAATGAAATATAATGGGATCAAATTGCACGCCGTTATCGTATTTTAATCGTTATATATAATTATCTGAAAACTTGGATTCTCAATTCAGCTCGTTATTCGTTACTTTACACCGCGCTGGATGGAACAGTTACCGTTTCGAAAACAATGGTTATTATTCCAACTTTAAAATTACAAGCGGCACTGCGGCCGGAGAGTTATAAAAGTCAGGATGGAAAAAGTTATGGTAGGAGAAGGAGGCTGAGTCCGCACGTGCATCCGTGGCATTTAATAAGTAGGTTAGAGAATGTATCGGAAATTATGGAACGGGGGGATACGCCCGATGCCGATCGGAACTGGTTCCGGGAAAAGATGCACGTAAAGGGAACGCGTTCCTTTCCTATTTTTCAATTCCCCGGCCGTTGAAACGGGGAACTTCGAAACACGATACAAGTCGCGACCAGAGAACGCGATTCAATGAATCGTGGATGCAGGTGCTCGGGAACTGCGATTGAAATTTCGGAAACAATGCGCCGTCCAACGATGAAGTCCTTATTCCCAAGTAATTTCGCTTTTCTTATTACAACTCGGCGGTGGGAAGTCATTGTACGACGCAGCAGTTTCGTTGAATGTTTGCGGAGTCTATTTACTGTTTCGAGTTTCACTTAAAGTAGTTTAAATATTGATCCTGCAAAGCTCTCCCTAGCGAATGTCAGATATTCTTCCTTTTATCCGTTGTATACAGTTACGATTTCGTAATTAAGGCGCTGCATATTTATTACAGAAAAATAGTTTCACTGGTTGGTCAATATTATTCACATCGTTCATGTATCATTGAAATGTGGAAAATACGAGCTACAAACAGGAGTATTCTAAACAATTACTGCTTAAGGGAATCTTTTCTCTGCTACAATACGTAACATTATAAAAAATGCTAGTAAATGATATACAATAACGTAACACGCCTAAAGTAATAAATTAAAATAAACGACAATCAAGAATAATTTCGCCCATGAAATGATCACTCCCTGAACACGTTTCCAGTCGCACCACCCCCAATCGTTCCTCCACATTCTCTACAGAAATACACCACAACATTTTCGATGCCTCGCGCGAAACGTACAACGGCATCTCGCGAAATCACGAACGGAAACGAAACACACCGAGAAATTTATTCCCCCGTTCGGTCCGTGCACGCAGACCGGCTCGCGGTGTGGCTCGTATAATTTCGAAATCGATGGATATCCACGCGGAATAAATTCTACGAGCCCGTACTTATCCGACGCGTGCGTCGGCCGCGCGAATATAAACGCGCACCGTTCCCGACGTTTCGAGTTATATTCGATAAATCTGGCCACCGCCGCACCGCGACCGGCCGACGTCGTCCTTTCTTTGGAGGCTCGCCATTTTCTCTTCGCCGGGGGCTACTTAAAGGATTTACGACACGCCGGACTCGCTCGCGAGATATTTATCCCCTTGTCAAGCCTGTCGCGGTCGAACAGGTTGACGGTTCGCGTCGCGCCGCCGGCACCGCGCACAGGTGAGCCCCGTGCTCTGCCTGCCCGTGACGCTCGATCGTGACAATTCGATTCGACTTTATCCACAGGTAATACCGACGGGTCCCCGTCGTCGGCACGTAATTGAATCGTCACGCACTGCAGCAGAATCCATTGATTACTCGCCGCGATTTCAGTGCGCGCGTAGTCCCGGCCACGATTAAATACGCAACGCGTTTACCCGGTACAGGTGGTGACCCCGTTACGATATCGCGGACGGCTGTGCGCTTATTACATTCGATTACAGGCACAACGGAAATCGGCCCCAGAAATCACGTGCCAATCGGGGACGCTGGCGGAAATGACAGGCGTTGACAACAGTTTCCGCGAGCTCGACGGGAACGATGCCGTATACGTCGCACCGAATGATCTCGGTTAGCTTCCATGTAACGATTCGATGCGGATTTTTGGGCGGCAAGATATTGCCGGGCGACGAGAGATTATCTTATATCGTGCACCTATTTTTCCGTGTATTTATTACATTTATAGACGTATACGATGATCATCGAGATTAACAATGCGTCCGCTCGTTTTACGACAGTTCGAAGCGAAGTGCAATCTGTTCGATTCGCGGAATGGGATGAAACGTGCTTCTAACGGGTAATTCAGTTTCAAAAGTGGACGAAGTTTTTTCATCAACAAATTTTCTTCCCGCCTTTCATAATTAATTGATCCGGAAAACGAAGGAGGGGAATATCCAACAAATTCTTCCCGTGAATACTTACCCGTCATTACCATTTCATTAAAGTTCCACGAGATTTAAAAGGAAGGCGAATTTATTTAAGGCACAGCATCTCACTTCCCCGAAGTATCTCATAAATTTACGGTTCATATTTCAGCCCGTTCATTTCTAAATACGTCCTCGACGAATATATTCGACGAGATGCAGCAGATAATAATGCGCGTCTCAAAGGTAGATGCGATTTAACGAACACAACGAAATGTAAATTCCATTCCCGTCCCCGTCGCATATCACAGATATTGCAAATTTTCCGCGACGATAACAATCGTTTCCCAGTGGCATCATCGAAAAGTATCGTAACACGGTCGATCTATATCATCAGCATGTACAATACACTTTAATATTTCGTTTACGACTGTTGCGCGCAACGAGCGTGCCTTTGCATCGCGTCCGTTTGTCGCCGGTATCAAAAGGCTGACTATCGCCGTCTGCGATCGCGCGTTCCGCCCGTAATGCATAAACTTTAACGATATTACACGATTTTCATTCGCTCGCGCGACAACTCTTACACGGTAAGACGCAATATTACATATTACAAAAGTTACGAGTAATTCCTTGCCTCGTCCTTTTACCCTCACCCTTCCGTTGCGCGCGGGCGTGCTTTATTGAAAGGATAAAATCCTTATATCGTAGCGATGCGTCGTGATTGCTCGACGTCATTTCATTTTTCCAATAAACCTTTTACGGCCGAGAGCCGAGTCTCTTTCTCTCCTTTTCCCCCCCTCGGCCCGCGGTACGCTCTTTTGCTCGCCCGGACTCTTGTGCATCTCCCCGTTCAGTTCGTTGGTGCGCATTATGAACGGGGGAACAAATAGAAATAAAGGGGCGAAAGTGAGAAACGAGCCAAGGTACGCACGAATGAAGAAAGATCGGTGAATGACAAGCGGATCAGCTGCGGTACCTTAGATCTTCTCGTGTCGACGGTCGAGACGCTCGGAAAAATTAATGATCGAATTTGTTTAGGAATTGTAGTAAGCTGTTTTAATGGGCTATGTAAGGAAAACAAATTTTTGTAATGTTTGGTGCTCCAATGATAATATGCACGTGTAGGTATATGTAATTGGTTCTTCGCAAGAGAAGTGGGGCTAAATTGCTCGTTCTCCTTTTCTGCATATCTTCAATATTTATATATTTAATACTATTAATATCTAATTTCTGTATAATAGATTTAAACGGTAATTCTTCCCCCTCGTTTTTTCAACTTCGTATCTACAGAACTCTGCCAGTGCTCCAATGCGCAGCATTTCAAACGAATACCGCCCTGTATGACCGCGATTAAATAGAATGGATATCGGTGTGTCATCATTTTTGTTGCCCCCGTTACTATTTTCCCCGTAAGTGTAATACGAAATGGATTCAAGTGATCGCGCTAAATAGCCCCCAAAGCAGTCGCAGCGAAATAAATAACCGTCTTAATTCGAGTCACGTTACCTTCTTTCGCGGAGCTACAAACCCCGTGGGCCGACTGAACAAGCCCGGGGAATGGGAACGCAGCCCAAGAACAAATTCGTCGGTGAATTACTTGCCTTCCCGAATTCCCAGTCTCGGCCACCTACGATAATTTATTTCCCATGGAATTCGTTGCATTCTGACCCGGTGATAAATTAAGAGGGGCTCAATTGTTTCAAGAGAACGTATCCTGCGGTTGGCTGGCGGTGGCTTGCCGTTCGCCGAAGGCGGCCACTCGCCCCGCTCTAAAAGAGCCCGTAACGATAAACGTTCCTTCGTTCGCAAATTCGTCGGACGATTTTATCCGTTACGTGGCCGAACAACGGAGGGAGCAAACAGAAATTGGAAAACGGATGAAAGAGAAACGATTCGGCGAGATCTATATAACATTCTATATAGCAGTTGTTTTTTCGTTCAACGACTTTCATTCTCTCCCAATGCGTACGATCCATCTGCGTGGCAAACTTGAATTCCCATTATGAAACAAAGGCTATAGCCGGATAGGGAGGTCCAATGTGCCCCTAAACCAAATTGGACTTGTGAGGTAGCATTCAATCCTGTAGCTCGACTGGGAGGGTAGTAACAGCGAAGACACAAAATTATAGTTTTTGCTGAGTATCTTCCATTATAGCGCATATAAAATTTGGAAAAGATTTGATCCATTGCAATTATGGAGGCACATATTGTATAAGTTTTGCAGATTTTTGAATCGGAAAATCGAGCTGCAAAAAATAAAAAACTTCAAAAAATGCCGATTTTGTATTGAAGGAATCTTTTGATCACAATTATATTTTTTATGTGGTTACATATTATTGTTACCACTATTCTTAATTTTTTCAGGTTTTTAAATTGGGTGCGCCGCAGTTAAAAAAATTAAAATCCTTGTTTTTCGCCGCTTTTTGCGTGGCAAAGTAACGTATACGGCGAATTTTCGTCTATTGTTGGCGAAATTTTTCCAATAAAGTTGCAAAGAACGTCTGGCGAAAAGGCAACAAAGTTGCAAACAACGCCCCGCGAAAAGGCAACATAGTTACAAACAAGCCACCGCGAAAGGCAACATACTTACAAACTAAGCCCTAAGAAAGCGCAACGAAGTTGCAAACAACGCCTCGCGAAAAGGCAACATAGATACAAACTAAATCCTAAGAAAACTGAACAAAGTTGTAAACAAGCCATTGCGAAAAGGCAACAAAGTTGTAAGCAACGCCTTGCGAAAAGGGAACAAAGATGCAAACAACGCCTTCCGAAAAGACAACAAAGTTGCAAACAAGGCCTTGCGAAAAAGCAACAAAGTTGCAAACAATGTCTCGCGAAAAAGCAATCAAGTTGCAAAAATTCTTGACACATTTTGCAACAATGTTACGTAAAATTTTTTGCAACAAAGTTGCAAATTGGTCGCTAAGAATGCAACAAAGTTGCACAACAACGCCTCGCGAAATGCAACAATGTTGCAACAAAAAACTTACATTGTAACATTGTTGCAAATTTTTGTCAGAATTTTGGCAATTTTGTTGCCTTTTCGCGAGGCGTTGTTTGCAACTTCGTTGCGTTTCTTAGAGCTTACTTTGTAACTATGTTGCCTTTTCGCGTGGCGTTGTTTGCAACTTTGTTGTCTTTTCGCGAGACGTTCTTTGCAACTTTAGGGCTTAGTTTGCAACTTTATTGGAAAAATTTCGCCAACAATAGACGACAATTCGCCGTATACGTTACTTTGCCACGCAAAAAACGACGAAAAAATCGGATTTGGTTTAGGGGCATATTGGGCCCCCTTATCCGGCTATAACCTTTATGCACCGCGCGCATGAAGCTATTGTTTAAAGGTACAGACACTCGTGAAAATGAATATTTATTTCACTTTGCAATTGTAACTCGACATTAATTCATGACTTGTTGTAAATAATAATTCCGCTCAGCCATAATATGAAGGAACAATTTAAAAATACGTATATTACCCATTTTCGTCTAATTTCTGTAATAAACAATCTCTCTACCGTAAAAAAAGAATCATTAAAATCGCAATAATTCTGTTCAACATCCAAAGTAAATCCAGTTGTACCTGCCTACATGGATTAGTCGCCACATCGATTTCAATGAGCGGGGTGGTCGTCCGTAATTCGCCGCGAAAGGACATTTTTTTCATATCGCGAAAAATTCAGTATGTCGCGGTCGGCGACGGTGATCGCCGGATCGCGACGATACGGGACGTGACGAAATGTCACGAGAGGCGTAATGGTTGTGCTATCGGACGTGTTCACGGCGTAAACACCATTCGGGGCACCGTAAACTAATGGAGAGATCCGAAATGGAGGCGCGGCGACAGCGAAACGGACGTTTAATGGGTCGAAAAATTTGCATAACACGCGTTTAATGTATCCTCCCGCCGCGTTGGACATATCACCGACCCTTCTATGGGCGGCGGATCATGGAATTACGAATACGACGATCGTTCTGGATGCCGTAGCGACGCCAGTTTCTTGATTCGAGCCGTGCGTTACGAATAAACGTGACTACACTTTTGTGTAATTGGAGTGGCACGTACATATAATACATACGTATGCGCACGCGTTGCGTACGGGGCCTTTGAATTGCTGTAGAGTTGCGAATGGTAATTGACAGCGAACGAGAGAGTATGCATTGTTGCTGTACATTTTCAAGCGTAGTACATTTCCAGTGGCGTAGCTTGTCAAAAAATGCATTCTTTTAAGTCGAAGAATTTGTTTCTCGAAGGCGATACCATTTTGCACGTGTACATTTAAATATTCATTGATACAGAGGTGCTGATACTTTTGGTGCTTTATATTAATATTTGAAAGGGGCAAGCGATATATTTGTCTGCCTTACGCAGCATCCTTGCGATACCATGCATTGCCACATTCGCGACGTCAGTGCACGATCTATTAATCACAGAATCCATTTGCCAACAGTCAGCCCCGTGTATTCAACATCCGAATTCCGCGCGATCTAAAGAACAATCATAATCATAATCATAATCAAGCGGGCAATCAGATTTCCAAGCACCATACCGACTGCACTCTGTCCAAAGGCGATTAAGTCGTTTAATCGATCTTTCAGTCACATTTCAACGATTATCGTGACACCGTCGACGGGCCCGCGTTTCCCTCCTCCTCTCGGCACCACTCGATATAAATTGAGAGCAATTACGCGATCCATTATGAGCGACTCGAAGGCTGACGGGTAGCATCCACAAAGATAGAGCGCCTCTCGTTTCACGTTCCGGGGCGGGCAAAGAACGACGAGTGCAAAGTGTGGTGGATGTAAAGAGGGACGAATAAAGGAGGGTAGACGGCGGGTAACACGCGTGTGTACGCGGGCGCGGATGTCTGCCTGGTGGAAGTCCGGAGACGAGGGATATCCGGTTGCCCCTTTTGCGAATACTTGAAATCGCGTCCCGTCGTCGTGTGAGAATGCGCGGCCCTGGACGGTTGTGCCGTGGAATTTTCAATATTGTGCCGGGAGGATTGCCTTGATTAATGAGACGACGTGGTCCTTCGAGACATTGTTCGCTACCGCATGCGGCCGACCCGTGTATCACGAAGCCCGCTGTTATATTATATGCCACCGATTGGTTTCACCTTGCCGGCACCGACCATCAATACGGCTGCTAATTGGATTGCTTTGTTGGCTCATGACACAATCGACCACGCGGAGTGTCCGCGGAGTTCAACTTGGAAATGTCCGAAAAATTCTTGCCCCCCGAATGCGCGGGTGCTACTCGCGTAATTGCCATTTCGAACAAATTGTACGATAAAGTGGGATTCTTGCGCCGCCGAATATAATAGCACCGGGGTAGGGGAAGCGTTGTATACGTTGCGCACGGTTGGAAGCTTGCGGATTACGTCGTTGCTCAACAGGTGAGGAAGATTCTTTTCCTGGCGAGGATATAATTTGCTGCAGGAAGTTCGAGGGCTTGAGCGCGTTTAAAACGGAACGTTCGTATTTATTAGAGGTGAAATCAGAGTGTGTTGTTTAACGGTTGGCGGAAATCGATGCGTCCGAGTGGGAAGTCAGAGGCCAGAGGGAACTCGGGATTGTTGGGAAGTTCTGACCACCATAGAACACGGGACAAATAGTGTCGCAACAGTGGGAAAGACGTGCTATGGGGCCGGGAGAGAGCCAGATCGTGATACCTTAGGAACTTGGCGGTCAGTTAGTCAGTTAGTCGTCAATCAGAGCGCGGCGAAGTCGGAAACTATTAGATTTCGATAAGTGAAGTTCGGTCGTAGTCGAGCTTCGCGCAACACTTGATTAAATCAATGTCTGGGAACGTTTGCGTCTTCGTTATGTTAACGAAACCGCGGGCACGGTGAAAATTCGTTCGTTCAATTTCACGCGTTTGCTGTCGCGAGATTGTTAATAATAGTTTCACATTGTCCGTCTGCCGGGCGTAATGTGAAATCGAGTTAACGGTCGAACGAATAAATGATTTATGTAAGGGGACGTTCGTTTGTCAGGTTCATTAGCGGGGCTATTACAATTAATTTGTCCGATGGAACAAAGTAATGAAGGCAGGGTGCACGGTTGTGTTAACGAAATCACTGGCTCGAAGATACAAATTGTTTTCGTTTCAAAACGGTCGCGCGAATCGGGCGGAAAGCGCGCTGCCAATTAGCGGAATGTCATTCCCATGCAGAGTGCCCTTTCTGACAATAATTCGCCGGGCGATCATTCAGGTGAAACATAAATAATGTAAGAATCTGAGTACAAGCTGTGCGGCAATGCACGCGAATTATTTTAACCACGAGTTTCATGTGGCGAATATTACTGAATACAAGCGACGGACAGAAATTAGAGACCGTTCGTTTTTGTATTAAATTTTATTACTATTTAACAATCGGAATGTCGTAAAAAAGGTCAAATTTCTCAACTGCACAGTATTTTTCGCCGCGTTTAATAGTTATTGCCATCGGGAGAAATTTCGTCCCCCATACTTTGACCGGTCGCTATGTTAAAAAAAACAAAAAACGAAGAACCATGCAATAAAGTAATAAAAGTTAACTAAACGAGAGCAGAACACGAATCACGGTCGGAAATGTAACGCTGTTAATTTTTGTATTAAATCGAAACCAATAAATCACGATTACCATTACACCCATCTGTGCATGTACATTCTATTACCTAGAAAACGTAACCGTGTATCCCATCGCCGAAATGTAATAATCGATCCCGGGCATAAATTCGTCTCGGTTCGGTAAGGAAAAATGGATTCCCTTAGACACGCGATAATCCGGAATTCCTTTAGCGATTTCGCAGACGCGCGATACCACGCGACGCGTTAAAAGAACGAAGCCGGAACGAGCCGTGGAATTTCCTATCCTCTCGTCTGCCGTACCCGAATACCGGCATCACTGAATACTGCTGGCTGGCCAAAGGGGACTTTTCCGCAAGAGAATTCTCCGATACAAATGCCTGCGGGGAGAAACGGTTAGAAACAGGCTTGCTTGCTTAGTACTTAGACGCCGTTGGTATTGCGCGAGTCGTTTCGCATTACAGAAAGAGAGAGGGAGAGAGAGAGAGAGAGCGAGAGAAAGAGAAAGAGAGAGAGAGAATTTTCCTTTGCAACCTGTTACGATACGAAGGGAAAATGCCGATGAATACCGTTGAATGTAAGAATGGAATCATTAATTTCCCAACGGAAGACGATCGAAATTTCCTTTCCTGCGGTATGTATATTGAAAACGGCTAATATCGGGCAATATTATTTCCAAGAATGAAATTTCTCGAACTTGGGTTACTCGTGTTCGATATCCTTTGCCTTTGACGCAGCCCTTGTGTTCGTAGCATCAAGTACGTCACCTTGATACGATGATAGCATTTTAAACGCACAAATGGAACGTGAAGGGAATTCATTTGGACAGCCGAACTGCAACCGTTTTCTCGTTTTGTACAGGACGTTAGAAGATTAGAAGATTCTGCCCACATGAATACTTTGCCTAGTAACGTTTGTTCCTTAAATTTCGGACAAATTCAAGTTTTCGAATTCAACACTCTCCATGGAAAATCCAATCCGTATACTTCGATCGCTATTATCACAGTACTGCGTTCAATCTTCCTCGCGCGACTGCCCTCCGTCGAACTTCCAAAAAATACCAAAATGATTGCCGCGTTGATACATACAAACGCCTGTATTTATTCCGCCCACCAAAGAAACGATCTGTCCCATTTGAGACATAGTTGCACCCGGGGGACGTCTTAATCGGAGGGACTCGCGCATAATCCTCGCGGTAATAACCGGCGCACTCGGCATGCAAATAGCCGAAGAAATCAAACGGGATCCGATTCCTTTTAGCATTCAAGTCGGCGTTCGAGCAATTACCCTCTTGGATACGGAGTGATTCTGGGGAAGATTTCGCGCGCACGTACGTACGTGTGCACATGCACGCGAGCACTCTACTGTTCACGCGTGCGTGCCGTCCCCGATTTCTACGTCAACGGCGTCCCATTAATTTGTCTTCTTTCGTTCCCGGTGAACGTGCGCTCGGTGCCACCGTCGTTGTTCCCGTCGACGCAACGGTAACGCCCGTTGAAATTCACCTTCCGGGCGTCCCGTTTCACGGCTCCGACGCGGAGCGACATAGCTTCGGGCGTCGCGTGACGATTCGCTCTTCGGCGAAGAGCGTTCGCGCGGAATCGTCGACGACGTAATTAGGTAATTTACGAGAAAAAGGGCCGCGATTCGGCGTTCCCCGTGAAATCTCTCACGTTGAGGCGACGAGAGGCTTTTTAACCGTTGAGTGCGACTTCCACGTTGGGAACAGTCGGGATTCTGTTGCCGCGCGGCGCGCTCGTGTGCGCGTCGACGAAACTGAATGACGGGGGAATGGGTCGGGATGGTACATATGTGCCGGGTGCGAAATTTTGGACGGCGAATGTCTAGGGAGATTGGATTTTTTTTCAGTCCGTTCGTTTATCGTCGGCGATAATGTCGTTTCGCGACGAGTCGTACACGCGGATATCTGACGTGTTTGCCCCGATTCCGGCTGATACAATTAAGCGCACTTAATTCTATGACGCGCAACAGCGAGATGGAACGCGAGACACAAAATGTTTCGCATTGTTGCTGCCCGAGCTCCGGCGTCGCATTATAAACGACAACGGGAGTGCGTACTAAAAATAAATTTCATTCGCGTGTTTGGCGGGATCAACGCTTAATAGTACGGCTGGGCTCTCGAAGCCGATCAATTAGCGTGCCCGCGCGTTTCCAGTTGCAAAATAAATTGAACGAAAAAATTAATGAAAAAACGCGAGAAAAAAAATATGGAAATACACAGATCAGTTATCGTGAACCGGAATACAGATTCGGCATCAACTGAAATAACGTCTGCCCGCGCATATCCGATACGACGCGATAAATATTAACAAGCGGGCGGTCGAACTGAAATTCATCATACGGACGAGCTTCCAAGAATCGCAACCGTGCCCGAACAATATTTCCGCAATAAAAGTATCCTCACCCTCGCTCGGGGAGCTGCGCGATTTTCCAACGGTCGCCGCAATTGCGCGCGGCGTAAAACTCGTAACGACTCATCGGCGCGCGAAGCATCGACGCACCCTTGCGAAACGCAAAGTACGAAAGAAAGAAAGGAACAAAAAAAGAAAAGAAGAGACGAGCAAAACCAAAATGAAAACAGAAGGAGAAATGGTCGGGGCGGAGGCGTGCGACCGATATCCGTCAAAAATCGCTATCGAAAAACCGGTCAGTGATTCTGCGATGGTGCAAGAAACGGTCGCATAGGGGCAGAGTGTTGCGCCAGAGGGTAGGAAAGTTTCGAGAGGCGGACGCAATTCGTGGCGGAAGCGATGAATGATCGGCAACAATGGTAGTCAATCAGGTGGGCGTATTCACGTGAGTGAATCGGTTCGATTATCCGGTACGTGGCGATCAACGGTGCAACGGGCCACGGCTCGACCATCGCATCGTCGCTGCGTCAAAACCGCTTTTGGATTTGCTGCCGCCGCGTCGCGTCGCCTCGTGTTTCGTCGAGCAGCTAGACGCGTTGCCCGTCACGGCTAGGCTGTACTGGAAACGTTGCAACGACGTTACCGTAATAGGGTCCGATTAAGATGCAAATTCGGGACCCGGAGTTCCCGCCCGACAATTTAACCCGGTAACCGGGCTAATATTAAATAAAATGCCGACCGGACCGACACGAAGGGCGGTCGTCGAGGGAAAAGCCAGTGGGGGCTGCCTTGGGAACCGCACGACGCTTGAAAGCAGCTAATTCTCATTTTGAGAAATTGTTATTAAATTTCCCCGTGCTCCGTGGTCTGTCTGTCTTCTACCTTTTGAGCTCGGACAATCCACCGTTCCCTTGATTTTCTGGCGAACCCTGCGCGCCGGTTCCTCGGCACCGTTTAAGGGGACGCTTTTGGTAGGGCGTTAGGCTCGTTTGAATGCCATTACGAGTGATAGGAATGGGTTGCGCGTTACTATTCGAATCCTTAAGCCAGTTTTAACCATTGCATCGCGTTGAGGTCTGCACATTTTGGTAAGCAAAATTGAGGCAGAAAAGGTGGTTACTTGGAAATTAGGTGGCAAATGTTTTTTTACTATGGTTTTTGTCACTACGGTGCATGAAGACGTGTATGGATAGTTCTCATTGTTTATGGAATATTCATTTATTTCCGTCCATGTAACCATGAATATTTATTGGATCATGTGAAATTCATTTGTTCCTCCTTCCAGCGATTCCAGTTTCACGTTGGTATAATCATTTTTCTCAAAGCTTTTCAATCCCGAAAAGATTCAACGCGAATTTCGTCTCGACGAGATTTATTCAAATTTCAATCTGTTAAATATCAAAAGTTACACGCATGCAGAACCTCGACACTGGTCTTATTTACAACACGTTATAATTTATATTATACAGGAATCTTCGTGCACGCGCAATATCGTTCAAGCACAGTTATTCTTCCTGTTTACAGACTTCGATACTTAACGCGACACTTAACATAATTGCGCCAGTAATTTTCATTAAGAGCGAGCGCATCCCCGTCATCCTTCCCGCGACACGATCCCCCTGTGCTCATCGAATTATTTCCACGGCGCGGGCAACGTTTGCCGTTCGAACTGGCGAACGCAATTATTTGAGCTCGCGAAAGTTAACCACGGCAAATTCTGAAGACGGCACTCACCGCGAAACTTCCGCCGCTTCGGGCGTTTATTACACGAAAATGAGTTACACAATGCTCCTCCATCGCGAGCATTCACCCTCTTCTTCTTCTTCTTCTTCTTCTTCTTCTTCTTTCTACTCCTACGCTTCCCTCCCTCACGAACGACTTCGTCACTCTGCATCACCGATGATGATCGTTTTTCGGCACAAAATATCCACACCGAGTGGATTAATTCGATGGCCGCTAAAAGCTTCTGGAATTTCGTTCGACGACGACGCCACTATCGAGCCTTTGTGACCCGTCAGATACCGTGGTTACTTACAGCTAATGCGAAAATAATTAAGTTGAACTCTCATTTTCCCACGCGCGCGTGTTCGCGCGGAATTTCAAAGAGGCACCGGCGTGACAGGCCTGGCTGACGTGCATTTTTAATCGCGCGATGCCCCTCCGCGCTCGTTACATTAGGTAATTGGGTCACTAATCAGCCGGGCGTCGCATCGCAATCCGTCGAGGGGCGCGGGAGGGTGGATGAAAAAAAAAGTATAAAAATCCGCCAGATTCGAGCACCGTTTCACGAGCTTCGTTCGGCCTCAAAGGGAAACTTCCTCCGACTCGTCCTCGTGAAACTCGTCGGGCAAAAGTATCCTCGTCGTCCGGCGTCGCGTTTCCGTGCACACGCTCGTTGTCGTTTCGAGATTGTTGAACGACGGCTCGATTGGTTCGGGGCCCGAATTGTGTCGCGGCCGTTTGTTTGCGCGGAACGGCGGGGAGACGAAACTTTGGATGTTACTGCGAGTGGATCGTCGCGGCGAATGTGGGTTAAGCAGCGGTGAATTTGACGTGGGTAGAGTCTAGATGGGCGGTAATTAATGATCCCCGTTGATTACGCGCGGTTTTATTGGGTGGGAAAGCGTATTTCCTCGACGCTTCGTAACGCGACTCGGGAACGGAAGAACGGTTCTTCTCGGACTGTCGTTCGTCCAGCAATAACGAGGGTGCATTATGCGTAGCGTTGACTAGCACGCGTCCTATTCGCGATTACGATCGAAACATAAAACGAAAGATTGCTGTGGGACAGCGAATTTATTTTTATCCTGGAAATACGAAGCGCGATAGCACGCTCGAAAAAACGTCGCTCTGTTCGAAGGGGAACCCGTTTTCTCGAATTTTTCGCCCGGAAATGAAGCGCGAAGTCCTGTAGAACTGCGAGCGGCGAATTTTCCGCCGTTAATCCGGCCCGCGTACGTGGCAATAAAGGCCGATGGCTGTGCATTATTTAGATGGGAACGGGGGTCGACTTCGTTTAGTATATCTGCGGTGAGAAAAATTCAGCTGGCGGAAGCCTCGGAGGAGTGCAAATAAGATTACCCGAGTCCCGGCGTCACCCGTGGAATCACCTTTCAGCTTTCTTCGACCTCAGACCGCAGAGCTGAAACGAAAGCAGCCAGACGACTGTTCGGAACGGTGGGGAACGAGCACGGCCAGACGCCAGCTAATGCTCATCCAGCGCGGAACATCGGTACACCTTTCTGTTCGCGTGCTTCCTGAAAGTGATCCTCGAAACGGCCGACGGTCGAGAAACGTGCACGCTGGGAACTCGCGATTTACCGCTGTGCTTCGTTTGCGCGAGCGACGCGCGCCCGGTTTTGGTTGCGTTCCGAATTGTACAATACCGTGTCCGAATGATCCGACTAGGTTGAAGTATGTTGGAGTTATTTCCAGGGGACTGCGCCGTGAGACAAAATTAGGGGGAACGCGCAATGAGAATGGTTAGCAATTCGGGTCTAGTTAAATGAGCGCGATCAGCGCCGCTTTAATATTCTTTTCGCACGTGTACTATTCACTGTCGAAATGAAAGATATTTGAATGAAAATGGGCCGAATAATTTGGTCGAGCGACCGAATAAATGTATATTAAATAATTCGTTTCGATGCTTGGATTGTTAAAGTATTATTGAAACAACATTCTTCAACGCTCGAGTAAAAATAATTACTTCTTCAACGTTTGAATGAAAATATATTAATGCGACACCATAATCCGGTTTCCACTGATGCCGCACAAAGCTCCTTGTTCCCTTCGTTTCAGCCGCGCTCGGAGTAATTACGTTCGTCGAAGCGCCGTCGAATGTGGCATTCGAAAGCACAATGGTTCCCTTCTTAACAATGCCCCGAACATAATATCGCAACTCGAGCGTAATCGAAATTCGAACGGCGGGTCGTTTTTAATTCTCCGCGAGTCATCGTTCGCTCGATTTGCCGATTCCCCGCCGTAACGAGGGCACGGTGCTCCGAAAAGTTTCGGGCATCCTCGAGGATCGGCCGAGAACCGGGTCAGTAACTCAAAGGCTAACAATAACATTTTCCACCGTTGAACCTTCGAGCAACGATTTTCGTCGACGGCAGCGGCCTCTCGTTCGCGGCCACCCGGAGCGGAGCGGCACCGGGTCGCGGAAGAATCGTGCTCACCCCCGGAGCAGCTTACAAGTTTCGCGTGGGCACGTCGACGTGGATACAGGAAGGCGGAGTCGAAGTGGGCCGAGCTGCGTCCACGATCCGACGTACGCCGCGGCGGAATTGCGAGCCCGTTGACCGACGAACGCCGGGAGTTAAACTCCGTGGAAAGTATATCGTCCCCGTGGAAGAACGAAAGTTCCGCGCGAGCGCCGGTTCCCATCCGTTTCTGAGCGTATCTCTGGCCAGTTTCCGGGATTCCGCGGCCTTCCTTTTTCCGTTCGCCTCGCGTCCCGTTCGTTTCCCTCTTTCTATCGCCGGTCCCGCATCCGGCCGGTCCGCGGCTACCATTGTTCGCGCGATTTTCACGGTTCAAAGGCGATGGACAGCACACGCCGGTCTGCCAAGTTCGTCGACAAACTTCGGCAGCTTTCAAGCATACGCGGCCGACCGAGGCCGACCGCAGCCGGAACGCGACGGCGAGTCGAGCACGGCGCGCAGAAAATATGGCGGAGATATCTGGCCCGGGGTACGGGCGCTTTGTATTGTGTTTCGGCGTGGAGCTGAAAGTGCACGCCGGGGCGGGGAATCGAGAGATTGATTGGTCCCGGGGTTCAGGATAGGAGAGAACGAACGATACGGGTTTCTTTTGGATCGGTGGCTGGCAAGTTCGATGTTGGAGAACTCTTGGTTTCGGATAATAGAATGGCGAGGCGAGGATCGTTGCACCTAATTGTACTGGTTGACATCGGTTTTGCGATCGGTCTGATGTTATCGTTACGTTGACAGATGAATTGAATTCAACGAATGGCGAGAAGGTAATGCACGAAAGATGATAAGCAGTGTGAGTAACAGAAGGGTAATTTTCTCAAGACACATTTTAACGTAACAAATAGATAATATCTGTAAAATTATTAGGGATACCCTTACAGTTTGCCAGACCATTTTCTCAACGCTTCATACAGCTGGAATAATTTATCATACCGTGATGTCTACTTCGTAAAATTCATGCTTAGCTTCACTTCGCACCGCTGCGCAAAACGTTAGAGTACAACAGGGAACATGAAAAAATGTATCTGCACGAAACGTCAGCTGTCTTTCGTTTTTTGAACCTCTGCTGAAAGGGCGGATTTTAATCCGCCCTCCGTACATAGTTATGTCTAGAAAGAGGAGTAAAATTTTGACCGACGAAGCGATACTTCCGTGAAACCGGAACTCCGGCCATAATGAACCTGCATGCATTCACTGCACCGCGAATGAAACACTACATCATTTAAAGCTTCAGCCGGCGACAAACGGAACGCACCCCCAGACCAAACTACTGTTTTCTTTCGTTTACCGGCCCTCTCGTTTCTCGACCGTGTCCAGAAACCCTTACGATATTCGAGCAATCGGGCCAAATTCAAACCGAGCTGACATTCCCGCCCTTCCTCTCCATTCAGCGGGGCGTGAATAAATTTCAAGACGCGTGCCCCGAAGAGTGTATCTCTCTCTCAATTGTCGGCTCGTGTCGCGTGCCGAGTGTGCAGCCTTTCAGAACCGCGAGTGGCTGCAATTTTTTTTCGAAACGGCATCAAGTGGCTCTCTTTTGAAGCCGTGCTCACCTGTAATTTGCTTGTAAGCCGGCTACCGCGGTAATTATCCGCAACCGCGGCAACCGGCCGAGTGTCTGAGCGTCTATTTGCGCGACACTGTCCCCGCGACCGTATGAAAATGGGGCGACGAAGACGCTTCGCCGCGAACGGCCAACTTCCGGGGAACGTTTAAGCTCGGCCCCGGCTATGCAAAGGGAAGATACGCGAAGGCAGCGTGCCGCGCCACTCGACGGCGCCGCGGTTTTTCGCGAGCGCAATGCGAGAAGGTTGTTGCAACAGTGCCTTCGAATCGACAAGTAGACTTTTCGCGGCGGTTTCGAGCTTTCAGGCCGTAAATTAGCGAGAATAATTGCAACCTGGTTTCTGCTTGGCGTGATTTATTGTACCGGCTTTTATTGCGACCGGTATTTATATGGAATTTGTATAGCTTTGCGAGGCGTGGGTACAATTTTTTGTCGGCGTTGCGCAGCCAGACGGATAGTTAAGTTAATGAAATTCGTTGGGGGGAATTTATAGCGAAACGATTGTCGGGGGTTGGTTGGAATTAAGAATGCTGTTAATGTAGGTGCTTCGCAAACGAAAGATACCGACTGAGTATCGTTCGTTTTAACTGACTTATTGCCCAGCCGATTAATAATGGACTGCGAGCAATTAATCATTGGCGGATTGTGGTTGTAAAGAGGCGGGATTATAGGGCGAAACTTAGTTTCTTGATGAAACGGCGGTTGAAGAAGAGGATTTATCGAAGCCTTTAAAACCTCGAGCGTTGCTCGGCGAGTTAATCGTGGCAACTAAATTGTTTCCGTAGCATTTTTAACAAGCCCAACAACAATATTTATTTTCATCCCCCCGTTTTTGTTCCTACTAGATTGCCAAAGGGGAGGGAAAGAAGTTGCACGTGCGTCGAGCAATATTTCTCGTTGAAATATTCTTCAGCCAACGTTCACGGCGATTCGTGTAACCTTTCGGGCACAAGAGACTGTTTTTCGGAGATTCTTCAAAAATTATCGATGCTCGACGTTTTTGCACCTGCTCGAATTTTCCCTGCTCGACTTGTACTCTCTGCTTAACCGGATTCTGAAGAACGTTCGATCACCGACAAACAAATCTTGTTCCTCTTTTGTATCTTCCCGGTTTTTCATTTGCTTGTTTTAATTCTACGAAAGAAAAATACAAGATGGACCGAGGTTGCGGGGCACGACTTCCTGGACTATTTTCAATCAGGCGATAGTAAATCCTCGATATAATGTAACAGGCCGGCGGGAGCGTAGGTGCTTGAACGGTGTCTCGTATAAACGACCCGGTTTCATGGGAATCGTTTCCAGAAGACAGTGAAGAATTACCGTGATGGGAGTACACAAAGCGACGCCTTGGCACGACGTTCGATCGTTAAAAATCTCAAAGCTTTCGTGCTTCTGTAAGGCTGAACGAAAGAAAGGAAAAAAAAAGAGAAACGACATCGACCCTTCCGTCGCGTCGCATCATGATCGCCTAGAAAGCGTGCCTGTAATTTCCAATTGCTTTGTGTCCATGTTTTTTTTCCTTCAAACGGACGAAGGCTTGAGTGCAACGAATTTACAAGAGTTTTCAATAGGATTGTTTTACAAATTTTTTTGGGGGGGAAATAAAATGATGTGTATTTAAGATTAATGGTCGTGTAGCTAATTTCTGTTCTCACGTTAGTTAAAATAAATATTATTTCTGAGAATGAAATTTCTTCGCTGTCGACCTTATTATATTTTTGGAGCATCTACACCTGCCAATTTACACGGCGCACAGTAAGCCACTTTCGCCGTAATACACTTCAACGCGAACGCTGAACTTGTGAATGTTCGCTCGATGCTTTCGTGTATAACTAGCCCTCTTGTTTAGAGATCAGACAGTTCTCGGGCACCTAAGGGGCAAGCAAACGGTTCACGTTGTAACTCGTTATATCGAATGCGCGCAAGTAAAACTTTGCGACGTTATAAATTTGTAGTGCGAAGGTTCCGCGGAGTCCTCGAAGTTTCGAAGAATGGGAGACGAAAGGCGATGGAACTTCGGTTTACGCGATCCGTGGAAAAATTGCTCGCAGTTTCGAGATCGCTCGAGCTTCCGGCGCGTTTGGTTACTAGAATATCGATCGCGAGCTATTAGATTCGCAGGGATCCGATGCGCGTGCTCGATCGTTGGAAAGATTTACCGTCACGATCCAGAGATCGATTTGCTGCACGACTAGCCCCTTTCAGAAGTGGACAGCGAAACGTTGCGATAAAGCACGGAGAACTAAAATCTCGTCCACCGCCAAGATATCTAACGTTTTCACGCGCTCTGATAATTTCAATGAAGTTCCATAAACGATTCGTATACTAATCCTCGAGTACGTGAACGATCGGACAATATCGGGACAATAATTCAAAAACTAATTGATAGAGATCCGTCTTGAGCGTACAAAGGATAGCGTTGAAATTCCCCGAGTAATTTCGTTTCGGGGCTTGCAATCGAAATAAAAAGCGCCGGGGAGCACGCGAGCGAACGGCGGCGGGGCTTATTTACATATTTATATTTTTCGCACGCACGAAACCGCCCCGGCTCGTATTTGTTTAATAAATACATTCCCGGTCGGCCGTCAGCTCGGGTATATTCAAATCTCAACCCGGGACGAAGGGGATCGCGTCGAAATTTCGACACCGCTCGGATATCGAAAAATCGTTACCCGCTTGCGTGCATTTTTCAGCCGATTACGCGAATCCGGGACCCGGTTACAACGCGAGGGCCGCGACGCGCGAAACAAAACGACTGCCCTTACGGAACCGATTTCTATTTAACCCCCGACGAGGGGGATTAATGCCAGCGGCGAATTTATCGGCGTTGTATCCGGGCGGTGTCTATACGATGTTACACGGCGATCAACGGCCTGGATCGGACACTTACGGTCTTGTAAAATCGTCGATCCTTCTGTTCTGTCGTCGCCGTGCGTTGGCGGTTTTGTAGCGGCAACGCTTTGAACGCTGGACGCGTTTGTCGGAGATCGTTTCGGCTGCGTTCAACAGGAACTGTTCAATATTTATATCGCGCGTGGAACACACAGTGGCGGGTAAAAAAAAAATCTTTGCGAATGTAGGTCGAAAGCTCAACCGTTTATTAGCAATAACGTTTTTGCAACGGTGTTTCCCATCCGCTGTACAAATATCGAATGGCTTTTTTAACGCTCTGTATTTCGTCTTGGACGGAAAGGAGAGCGAAATAATTGACCGACGAACCGCGATGAGAAGTGGCAATGAGAAATGTGATGTTCAAAGGCCCAGCTTTGCTTCAACATTTAACCGCGACAGGTGTAACGCTTTTCGTCATCGCTGTGCATAATTCAATGCGGTTTCGCGACGAATCGAAACCGCTGGGAACGAGCTCCTCGTGGAATGATATATATGTGCATACTTTTCCCGCAATACCGTGGAACAATTCGCGGTGAGAACATCCCTGCCGACTTACTCCGAGCGTTACAATCCAGAACGGCTCGTTCTCGTAAAGCAGCAATTACGGCCGGCCAATTCGTCGCGGCGTCGACGATCGAAGTGTCTTCGAGAGGCACAAGTTACGCGTCCTCCCGGCACGACGATGCACTATGAAATGAAACGAACGACATAAAACGGGGCCGCGAGTGCCGCGGATATTTAGCGTTTTCCGATACACAGCCGGAACGGAGGTGTTATTGCTGTCGGGCAGGAGTCCGACGCGGCTTTTGTTTCCCCTCTTAAAAATCGTTACAACGCGACCAGGCCGATTGCCGTTCCGTCCGTCGCTGCATCTCGATGCCCATTACGATTCCCCCCCGGCAATAATGTTTATTGCTCGTCGAATGGCCCGCCCGCGCCTGTTCGTTCGTTCTCACCGGTTGTTTGCTTAATTTTTCTAATAAACCCACGGGCGGGCAGGGCTTACTGTCCGCGATACTCGAGCTGTCTATCGAAACAGGATCGATACGATCTCGTATCTCTTGGAGTTGCCGCTTCCGCGGCCAATTTCAAGCACTGTAATGATTTGTTCAGTTTGGTAGCGACACGCGTATATTGCACAGCTCGCGCGGACGCGCGCGCGGCCCGGCATCCAGTTCCTCATTTATTGTTTAACATTTCAATTTGTGGATGATGAATTTGTTGATTGATCGATAAATAATGCGTGACAGACGCAGAGTCTATCGGTTGCTCGGGGAAAATTTGAAGAAGTTGATGAGCGTTTCGATAGCGTCGATGGATAGACAGACAGTTGAATATTTCATTCACCTGGACGCGGAGATGATGTCTGGGTCGATCTAATTGTTAGATAGGAATGCCGAGGTGGATTATTTGCCTGGCTGGTCGACCTAATAACCGATTCAAGACTTTCCCATCGTGTTCGAAATGTTATACTCGCGATACCCAAATTTTGATATTGTTTCACGTAATATATTTATATTAGAATTCGTCCTCCTCTCTTTCATTGAACATATTCATTGAGAAAGCCGAATGGGTCCCGAATATTGTGCGTTTCCTTCGACTACACAAGACGCGAAAGAATGTAATACAAAGCAAGGAGATCGAAGGCACCCAAAAAGTCACCCCCACGCTTGTTGTGCCTATATCCTTTCAAGTCTTCTTCAACCGTACGACAATTCGGAGAGCGACTCTCATCTCTACGTGACGGAGGTAACAAGAGGCAAATCGCTTTGTCAACGCACCCTCCTTTCGCGGCGCGACCCCTCCCTCGTCGGGGCACATAATTCACTTGACGTTATGCGATTCGTCGAGTTCGAGGCCGATAACTTTATTTAAAAAAAAAAAACGAACGGGAAAAATAAAGTGGACGCGTAAGTTTGTCTCATCGCGTTCCCCTCTCGCTTTCTGAATAACGAATGCACCGACGTATCTCTGAATTTCATCGCTGCTCCCCCCCCCCCCTGGAAACTGGGGACCGACGGACAGAGGACGAGTTGCGCGAACAATTTGTAGTCACGGTTATCGATGGACCGTCGATTGGATTAACAATCGACGGGTTTAAATAAATCAGTTATACACGAATGACGAAAATAGAAGTTATGGGACCGTTAAGGGACGCCTATCCGTCACGTTCCGACAATTTGACGAAAATTTTTCACCGCCATATTTGCCACCGAGATGAGAGAAAAATCATGTACGACGAGTCGTGCGATTGTTTTCAAACGGTTGTTAATTCTATATATTCCCTGCTACCCGTTTGTTTCTCTGTAATTTTTTAACACATTTACTTGCTAAAATGAATCCTGTATCATACGCTGTTGCGATATTTCAAAGAGGATTACTGCGAGGGGAAAATTGCTGGGTTCAAAGCAGTTCGAAGTTATAAGTAACTGAGTTCTTCAGGTGTGTAGAAAGAAAGTTCTGCGTGATGGTATAGGAACGCGGACAATGTCGCTGGGTGTCGGCGAATTAAGTTGTTTGCGAGTTCGCGAACGTGCCACGCGAAACTATGCATACGTGCATGAGGGAACAGACGTTGTTGAAAATTGATGCACGTCACGCGGCACGATTGCTGTCTCGTGTCAAAGTCGGGCGAAAGATGACGTTAAATGGCATAATATTCCTCTCTGTTTCAGTTAATTACCAGTATGGCCGGCCGATCATAGTGAATTCTTGATTTTCCACCGGAAATCGCATGATATGACCCGCTTGATCTGTCAACGTCAACCATTTCAGATAATTCAATTTATTATTGAAATAGATATGTACAGCATTGCGGAATCATTAGCAATTGTTTTTCCCAAATAATTGCTTATTTATAGCGAATCGAAATGATTTCTTTGTCTGCAATGGCAATTATAGTAACGATGATACGTTAACTCATAAGGAATAATTTGGAGCCGTAATTTAGAATATTATTCCATTAGCAAGGTTTATGTTAACTTGTCGGGTATCCATTCAAGAATAAACGATGTTTTACAGCAACTTGTTTCGCAGTGCACTCGTTACGCCTGCGACAAATTAATATCACAGGAATGGCAGAAGAACGTGACACGGAAGCGACGTCTACATTAAGTTTTCACTAACAAGCTTCCTGTAATTCTTGACGACTTTGTAAACTACTCGTTCTCGGCATCACGGGTGCACTATATCTGAATTTTCCGCGACGAAAACTTTCCCCTCTTCCACTTAACCTTTTTTAACGCTCCCGGTATTTTAATAATATCCATTGCAAGACTTAATTTACATTTACGAACAACTTTCGTAATAACTCCGGCACCCTTTACCCTGCAATTAGTTCCCTCTTAATTCAACGAAACTAATCGCCGCTAAAAACGACTACCGTTAAGACTCCTTTCCAATTATTGCTCGATTATTAAACCAAGAATTGACTGCAAAAGGGGGGACGATCATTTTTGTCCACGTCGTTATCATTTAGTAGCTAAACTTTTATCCGTCATCGTTTGCCTGGGAACGCTATTTCGCGAGGGTTTTTTTTTTCGGCAAACGAACGAAAGTGCACGGTTTAACGTCGTTTCGTAGCCCAGCAGCACAACAGGCCGCTATCGATAAAGTCATTTCACGGAATTGACCCCGGCAGGCTGCAGCTCCCGCTTTTAGTTGCAAGAGTACGCTTTAGCGATTATCTTCCACGGTCCGACCGCGGCTCTTCCTGCCGGGACGTTGATTTACGAGAAAGAATCAGAAACTTGAAACCGAACTTTTCGAAACGCTGTCGGCTGCCGTTGACGGAATGATTTTTGGCGTTTAATCCATCGGGAGCCGTGCGATGCAAGAACCGGCCAGGAAACTTTCCGAGCAGCACTCGCCAATTACACTCCACCTCGTTACATCTTCCTTCCAATGTCTGGCTGCTTTTATTTTTACGTTAGATACCCCTTTGGCAGCGAGTTAACTCCGAAGACTTCTTCTGGACAGTACATCCACCGGCGAACGTTCTCTCCGACCTTTTCATTAAATCTCCTGCCACCCGGTTATATCGTCGGATCGTTCCTTCATATTATTACTTTCTTGCTTTTAAATTTTTCTGCTCGGTCAGTACGTTCTATGAATCCTTTGTCTTTTTTCTCGCAAAATATTTTTTCGTGCTATTATCACCCTCTCACATGCACACGTTCTATAAACGTTCGTTCCGCAAGCTTTGTGCGATGTTCGACCCGATTGCACGATTTCTGTAGCGGACTCTACTTGAAACGGACTTTCCTTTGATCAATCAGGAAGGTGCAGCAATGTTGCATCAATGTTTCACAGATTTACCCGCCCCATGCCGATTTCGTTCCCGATTCGATTGAAAATATTCCGACGTTCGATCTGTCGGGTTCGACGATTTCTCCTGCAACGTTGGTCCCCTTCTTCTAAGTTTCGTTCTATTGGAATCATATTAGATGACGATGCGCCACTATTTCCCCCACCGGTTCAACGAACGTTTAACCGTCGCGCCGTTGCAGATAAGTCGAGTACACCATCGCGTAGAATCGGCGTTCCATTCCGGCGGGCCTGATTTTTTCGCCCCTATAGATTTTCGACGCGTGGTCCCGTTCGCTCGAACAGGAAACGCCGGTTACATTCATAAAATCCGACGGTGGATATCGCCGTTGGCGATAGCGCCAGGAATAATCGCGTAATGGACGTGTCAAGGGCTTAAAAGTGTCCGGCACGATTTACTGTGCGATTCCGGTGGCCAGGTCTCGACTGTCGAAAACGTGCGCTGGAATTTTATCTCCGAAAATCAGGCGTGCAACTGCCATAAAATCTCGATTTAAAAAGCGCCGGGAACGGTTATCGTCAACCCTCCTTTTATAATCAATTATTGCGAACCGATTCCGTGAAACCGACGCGTTGATAAACGTCCCTCCACTCCGACCCTCTACGCACGCAAATTGCCGATATCACAGGTGAAACGTGTTCGATTTTGTTCACGCGGCGGAATTATTATGTATTCGTCGCTGTTGGGATTTATTAGAATGTATCCACTATCAAAAACGACGATGGAAGGATATTTCTCATTGCCGGGCGTGAAGCATAATAAGATTGCGTGAAATCAATTTTTTTCTGTAGAATCAGTGGATGCAATTCAGCTGTGGTACGGTTCGCGTAATCGTTGCTCCAATTCTTTGTTATACTGGTGGATTATGCTGGTCAGAAGATTCGTGATGTGTTATACGGGATTACTGGAAGAGCTAGTTTAATTGGATTGTTTAGAGTGTTGAAATTGTTTAAAGTATTATCTCTGATGAAAGAACGCCATTCCCGAGAGAATTCTGCGTGAATAAGAATATTTAATGCACAGGGTGTAAAGACAGCGAGCAAAAATTACGAAAATTAAAAATTCCGCCGCCGATCCAATCGCTCGGCACTCTATAAATTAAAAAGGGGAGACGCGAAGAGGATCGATCTTGGCTCTGAAATCTCTTGCAATAGAATAGGCGGACCGGGGCAATCGTTTGACAAATAAGTGTCGAAAGGGACTTGGCGTTCTTCCATAGGCGTTCTAACGAGGCAGACTCGCGTTGGAGACCCGTTCTCGTTATTTCTTGGCGCTACAGTTTTCTCGAGAGCCGGTGCTGAGCCTCTACTCGAGCCTCTTTCCCCTATCCGACAGTTTTATCCATTTTCCGGCTTGTTATTCCAATTGGTAACGAGGCAGAATTTGCCGTGGATCGGCCGGAACGCAGCGTCTGACAGCGATGAATGAAATCGCCGGTTGCACGTCTTCAAATCTAGTTTCGCGATGGACGGCCGTATTTTACCCGCTGTCTCTATGCCGCTCTGCTTCTCTACCCCTCTCGCCATCTCTGTTTCTTCCGACGTGACTGACTGACAAAAGCAACTTCGTGAAACATTCGCGGGGCCGACCGAACGATTGACGTTTCGCGTTTGATCGGGAAAACCGCCGGGACGCGAAGTTTCTTAGGTCTCCGACAGTCTCATTTCCTCGTCAGACGAGTACCTCGGGAGGCCTATTCGAGAAATAATCAGTGAACTACAGAAGAGAAACGCTTGAACATACTGTTATTATTGTTATTATTTCGAGGCGCGACCAGTCTTCAATATGTATTGAAAATATGCGGCACAGTATGTAATAGAGTAGCGAGAAATGAGGAAATGTTGGCGCAAGGTATATCGTCAGACATATTTTTAAAGGGAGTAAGACAGCAGATCGGGCTAATTTTTTTAAAGTAAAATAGAGACTGGGATACGTACGTTGAGGGGTTTAAACAAATCCAACTATTTACGATAAAATGTGCTTCAAGAATTTTTATCTTCTTGACATTCGTCTACCGTGTAATTCACGAAATCGGAACAGTCAGCATTTTTGCTACACGTAAAAGAAAAAGGTTCGAAGGTTTGCATTCAGAAGTCGAAGATACCTGATCAAGCATCCATACAAAAGTGATCGTGCATCATGTTAAAGAAATCCAACGATGGTTGGAACTTCCCGTGAATCGACGAATCCAAATATATTCACTGCCCTTAACGCAGACAAATAGGAACGAGAAACCCAGCAATCACGCATTTCGAAAAAGTGCTCCACGTTAGTTTTCCACGTTTTCCTCACTTTGGCCTCGCCGTGATGTTCGAGTCTTTATCGATATCGACGCTCACCGAATAATTTCAACGGACCGCGACGACTACTTGCACGATACATTATATTAACAATGCGGCGATTCCATCAGCCCGAGAGTACGGTGGAATTCTTTATTCCTGTCTCTTTACGACGTGTGAGCCAGATATTACTCTCCTTCCGTCGTGGAGGGTCTATCGACGATCTCGTTCGCGGACCTTCCTTTTTCCAGCGTGGCGAGTCGTTCGTCGAGGCAATTCCCTCAGCGACGCTAAATGTGTAAGCGATAAAAGTATCTCTGCCACGGTGAACGCGTCGGTTTATGTACTTTCTGCATTTCCTTAAGGTCCTGCTGGATGCCCGTAAATTCGTCCGCGCTTTTCTCCCACCGTCCTCGTTCCTCTCATTCGAGTGTTACCTCCGTCGCACCGACGGCGCGAAAGTTCGCCGCCCGTGGAGGTGTTGCATTTTTCAGGCATCACCCTCTCTATCATCGTGCGATTTGAAAATTTACGGTGTACCTCGCCGCGAGCTGTAGCCACCGCTGATCGCGCATTAAAACGAATGTCCGCGATATATTTCTCGTTTGCTGTTACGAAAATGCCATTGGGAACAGTGAATTGGGTGCTTGAGATTGTCCGTTGACTTGCGGTTAGAAATTGTGGCGACGACGAGTACAGTAAAATGCTGATGTATCTCGCGTGATTGTTTATTTTGAGCGTTGAATGGTTATTCGAATTGAATATTAGCAGAGACATTTATGGAGAGGGCGAATTATACGAGGTTTGTAAATATATGGGTATACAGCTTGGTGTGTTCAGTAATATCACAAATCTGGTGTTCCCCTAAATAATTTCATTCGTCCGTTGAAATATCGGAATACAAATCAATGGGCCGCGAGACTTTCATGCGAAAGTCATTTTTTCATTCAACCATCGAACGGCCTGTAATTTCGTTCAAAAGTACGACTCGAAGCAACCGATGGGATGCAACGAGGGGCAAAACAATTTATACGATCGCGAGTAAAATAAATTCAACCGACGCCCGCAACTGATACCGTTCCGTCTTATTGCTCGCCTAACAGCAAATGGCAGTAATTTCATCAAGTGCCGCAAGTGTTCGATCTGTAACTGCTTCGATTCATCCCGGACTGTCGGGAAACACCTTCGAACTTTTCGACTGCCATTCACGTGGCATGTCGAGAGCGAGTCGTTCAGTGATTCGAGTCAGTCGCAAATCGGCCCGCAGCACAAGTCTGTAATATATCCAAATTTCCATGCAACTTACCACTCAATCTTTCTCCCCTCGAATATATCACGTTCACTCGTCCCAGATTGTTGCTCGGCCCAGATAAAAATATTACCAAAGGACTTTCGAGGACGGCGAGGTCAAGACCCAAAATTCTTCGAGGGTCGACGTTCAGCGTAGACGGTGATCGATTCTCATCACGTGCGATTTTCACCGGGAGCCGGGTCCACCGCCGCGATAACAATTATGCCTAAGTGGGGAACGATGAGAGTGGGTCGAACGGGAATACGAAACATGGCCCTCGTACGGCCGCTATTAGTGCCTCATTAATAACGTCGTTCGCTCGTGCTACCGGTGATTTAGTGGATCGAACGGCCGCACCGTCGTCACCCGGCGAAAGAGGGAATAACGACCGACGCGACGGCCACGTCAATCCCTTCCGGGCCCGTTTTTCGACGCTGCCAGAAATTGCCGCTAACGAAGACGTCGAGTGCCCTCGAACGAAAAGAAACGGGCCGAAGGCTGGAAATTCGTTGGCTGTCGGCCCGACATCTCTCGCTCCACGAAATCACGTTCGTCTTTATATTCGTTGGCCGTGACGCGTGTACCAGGGCGGCCGGCAACGGGGACGGCGTGCTGTCCGTTATTGAGGGACAGGTGGCGATTCACCTGGGCGACGGGAGAAAGATTGAGGGAGTCGCGGGAACGGCGACGTTAAGCGGAAAGCAATGCTCGTGCGCTACGAACGCTCAGGATGTATTAATTATTTAGCGAGATAGAAAGTCTGCGACTAAACGGGGGGGGGGGGGGAGCGCGATGCAGATCTTCTCGTGAATAAATAAAGCGACCCGAGTAGATAGATGCTGGCCAAAGGCGTAAGATTTTCAGGGCCGTCTAGTCCCGTGAGATTTCCACCGATGCCTGGCCAAAAGTTTCAGACCAGTTTCTTAGTGGCACAAATATTGGATGACTCGTTAACCATTCATCGATTCGAATTTCGTGTTGCACACCGACCGGAATTAACTTTGCACCTGTATGATGTTAAATGTTCAACTTCAACATTATTAATCGGTCGTGAAATATAACGTCTGGGAAAAACGTTTGCTGGCAAACTTTTGAACGATAGTGTACAGGCGCTGATTTTTCGTCTTCAACCAAGTTGCAAGAGTCTTCCTATCTATTACGCTATGAATTATATGTACTCGTATATTACACGACGATTTGCAACGATAAATGACAAATTAATCCCAGAATATACGAACCCGTCCTCGCGCACATCTGTCGTGGACCATCGGCGTCACTCTTGCACTAGCGAAATTTATTCCACCGAGTTTCCTACATACGTACAAGCGTCCCACAATTGCCTCCTACGTATAAGCCAGATCCGCGTGTAAAATTTTTACATCCAGTTTTACCACCGCGGCCCGGATCCGTGACTATAAAAACGCGGCGTATGCGCTGCTTTTTATTTCACCATCCCCCGCGCAACCATGCACGCGCGACTTCCGTCGAAGCAGATCGCAGATGTTTCTCCCTGTACCAAAGGAGTCGCGGGGTTCCATCGATTTCGTGACGTGCCGCGTGGTCTGCCTCCGTTTTGGCACGATTGTGTCGCATGCTGGTTGTGCGAAACGGTCGACGCAAGAACGATAACAATTAGAGATGGTGGATCTATGCGCGGTGAACGCGGGTCAGCTTCTTTTCCGATCTACGGAGAACGGGGGGCGGGCGGTGATTTCCGGTTTTGGCAACGTGCACGGGACACGGCCACGCTCGACATCCGGCGCTCGTCCGTTGGCGGGGCATCAGAAAACTTTCGAGACCGGCGAGCTTCGTTTTGGAAAGTGTATCAATCACTCAATATCTGTGACTCGAAAACTGGTCGGGCCTACATGGCCGGAGGGGTACGGGGCGCAAGCAGTTTGTTTGAGCAGAGATTTTTCTTGCGGCCACGCGATCGGTGGCACACGGCCAGCCTGGAATTGCTCGCGCAACTTCCCGCCCCGGTGGAACGAACAGAGGCTGTCTCGTGAAAATTGTCCGACATTTTTTTCAATACAAGCGAAACGTTTCTCCCCGTTTGCCCCCGTCGTTCGTACGGTCCAATGGAATTATGGTAGATGGGGCGTGCTCCACTCTTCCGCGGGCGCATTACTATGAATCTGAATTGGCGAGGTTCAAATGCGGGTTTTTTTTTTAAATACGGAAAAGAGGCGAAACAGTTTGTTAGATGGGTGAAAATGAAATGGTTTGATTGGAGGTACAAGTTGCTCTGACTCTTTTCAATAGGCTGTAATATTATTGTTATTACTGCTACCATTGTTATTATTATTATATTTGTCTTTGGCATCATCGATTACTCGAAGCATCAAACTTCTTTTAACGCCGTATCAACTTGAAATATAGAACCGCGCGGATTACGAACCATTGCTCAAGATTGCTCCGCTAAAGAAACCGCTGCACCGACGATTAAAAAATACAAGACATCGAGTGCAATAAAACCGCGAGAATCTTCAACAACCCTTCTAAACAAGAAAAAAAAAAAAAAAAATGTTATCACCACGCCAGTGGTCCGTAGAAAACGATCAACGGTCGAAACGCCGAACCATCGATTCATCGGTTCGCTCCACCGAGGCTGTGCACACCGTCAGCAACCCTCCAATCAGCATTCGCGGCCCCTGTTGCTGCTGGGACAGAGGGGTACACTCGATAATGGCTGGGGTCGAAGCGTTCGCCCGGTTCCGGGTGTTGCTCGTGGCGATTTTTACGTCGACCGAAACGAACGACGCCGTCTACCCACGAGGGTTCTTCAATTTAATTTGCGCAGTCCAAAGAACAGCGGGCCTCGTCCCTTTGGTCTCGTGGTCCGCTTCGAAATCTCGGCTCGTTTACGCGACAACGTAGCGGTTCACGTAATCGCATCGGTCTGGAAGCTCGCGGATCACACGGCGCATTACTGCGTTGCCGCGGAATTAATCAAGGCTATCTATATTAGAAGGTATGCCCTGCGGTCAGATTAGAATCCCGTGCAATCCGGCGTCCACGGACGGCCAACGACACTGTTAATGGAACCCTGCTCGCAGAGGGGCTTCTGCGTATATGTATATATTATATGGACGCGTGCATAGATGCAATGTTCGTTGCGCCGAGGGCAAAGAACGTCCCGCGGTTTCAGGGATTCGGTAAGCAGGACGGTGGTATCGAGGTGGAAATTTGCGGGGAATTTAATCTTAGTAGAGCAAAATCGTGTACCTGGAGTGATCAAGGGTTCCTTATGAAAGGTGGGTGTGAAAATGGATTCGAAAGATGTTGCGCATTAGAACAGTCTGCTTCGATTTTTCTGGTTGTTTTATTTAATTCAAATTGACGTTCGCGCGTTTCTCAGGTAATCGGGTGGTAAATAATTTTCTTACATATAACATCCCGCGCGAAATCAGCCAGTACAATTTATATTATTCGGGATGAGTATGAATCCCCTGGAAGCTTTATATTGTTGTCTCTTTTGCAACTACAACATCCATTCGTTCGAAGTCCGCGTAATCTCGAAGATAAAGCAAAAGCGGATTACCAACTTCAATACGGAAATTCGTTTCTTTAATATTCCTAGTCCGCCCGGAGCTAAATGTCGCAATGAACATAATTGTTGCCGTGCAAATTACCCGTCCCTTAGATCGTGCTGGATATTCGTACAAGAGCACGAGCAAAACCGTACCAGTTATTGCTGGGTAAAAGCAAAATGTCCACGCCGGTTCGATAAGCAATAAGAGGAGGGGGGAGATAGTTAGAAAGGGGTGCGGGGGTGCATAACGTATCGACTGTGCTTAAAAACAAATGGATCCTCTATACTCTTCGAAGTTTACGATCGTGGACCGTAATCGTTATTGCGCGATCGATCGTAACGATTTCTAGTTAGCCACACCTGATTCCGTGTGTTCCTCGAACGGAACCAATCGAACGTGAGGCGGTTACTTTTATTTTCCTTTTTCTCCTCCCGATGGACGATCGTATATTTCGTTAGCACTTCAGTCCCGTCATCCTCATTTGCCGTGCCGGTGGCGGCGAACAATCGGAAAACATCGATGATCCGTATTTGATGAAAAGGAATAAACGGGGTACGTGATTCCCATCGAGATATGCGAGATATTGTAAATTCGGCTTCCCGGCAAAGGCGAGGTAGCTGAAAATTAGCGGGGGACGCCGCGCGTAGCGAGCGAAGAAAATTGGAATCGATTCGACACGAAGTGACGTTAAAACTTGCGACGCGTTTATACGAAGTCTCATTTCCTGCCTCTCGATTATCGTGGCACACAAATGGAAATACATCCGCCGGAATTCTGCGACCATTATAGGAGCGTTCGAACGAAACGTTCGGAATGAAATAGTGGACGCGAATGGATAATATTCCTACACTCCCGTGACACATTTCTACCCCGTCCCTAAGACAATAATGTCTGTCCGTTTGCAATGGTCGTTTAAAAAAGTCCGACAACTATTAAGAAACAATTACACTCTCCTAATTAGACCTTCCCTCGATTATTTAGCGACGGATTCGCCGCCAGTGTATATAGCGACGGTCGCTCGAATTTTCCCCGTTCGTCGATTAATCCTCCTTCCCGATAGGAAACCGGACAAGAGGGTCGAGAAGAATATTTCCTATAATCCGTGGCAAGGGGGGGCGGGTGGGGGCACGGTCACTCGAAATCTCGCGTGTTGTTCTTGCCTCGTCGGTGTTTGCTCGTCGATTCGAGTTAACGAGACGCGTCGCAGCGATTGGAATTACCGGGCAAGGACCGGAACGAATGCCGTCCCGTAACTGTTTCCCTAGCGGAGGGTATTACAGAGGGCTTATCGCAGGATGACACCGTGGATAGGAGTAAAGGGTGAAGAGAGATTAGAGGATCGGAACGAAGAGAAGCAGGATGGAGAGGGGGGGGGGGGGGATTGCAGAGATAGGAAGGAGGTGCGGCTTGGACGAGCATCACACCGGTTGACATCAAAGACGTTCGTGCTGCGAATTCAACGAAAGGTTCAAAGAAATCAAAGAAAGTTCCCTCGACGCTTGTATATCCACGGCGTTGAATTTTTTTCGTTACTTCCTTCGCTCTCTGTTTTTTTTTCATATCTGCTCACTTCCTCCACCCCCTCTCCCCCTTTTCTGCTATCACCTTTCCCCGTGTTCATTCTCTCCGCCTTTTGTAACATATTTCTTAGTTCGTCCGTCGGACGTGCCCCCCAGAGACGTCGTCCACAATCTTTGCACCGCTTAACACGCGTGCATCGTGCACGAAACACGCGTTTCACGGGCTCCGCTCGATTCTTTCTTCGGGGTTGGCTTTATTTTCGGTTTAATTTTAGGCCGCCTCGTTTTTCTCGCAGTCGGCGCGCCGAGATTTTCGGTCGCGTTTCGCGAATTCGCGACAACCGTGTCGGACAACCGGTTCGTTCGGCGAGCTTCGGTAATAGCATTCGAAAAACGCGGTCGGAGATATTTGCGAACGGACGCGTGTATCGAATCCGTCGGTGTTTCAACGCTGTATCCGGTATTTCGCGTATGCGTATCCGATTATGCTTCGCGCCGTTACAGCGGCGCGATCGCGTTGTTTAGTTTGAAAAAGAAACATACAGCGATCACCCTCTTTTATCTTTTTCCTAGGTATTGCTCGCCAGCTTTTACCTCTTTGTTTGAACAACATGTATTCCGCGCGCTCGAACGTTCGGTACAGTATCGAAATGGCTTCGACAAGTTCACTCGCCGGGCTAATCGATTTACGATAATTGCCATTACTTTTTTTTTTACCTCGAACAGAAATATCTGATACGCCCAGATTGAATTTCGTCTATTCCAACCTAAAACTAGAAGGCTGTGTCCGTTTTAGCCGTTGAACCTTCGTGATTCGATATTTCATTGAATCGTGATATTTGCAGAGTTTCATGTTTTGTCCCAGAATCGGTGCATACGTTAAATCTGTCCCTCACTCTCTCCCTATCTGGTAATATAAAGCGTAACGATAAATACCGTGCACGCTCAATTATGGTGTCCCCGTCGCAGTCAAACGTTCGGCAAAAATGGACGCGACGTCGCCGTTAAAACCATTCCGCCCTACAGCTGTGCCCTTCCCGTGCTCGCGGAATTGGCGTAACAAATTCACCCACGGTGACAGTATCCTCGAGCGATTTTCTTTACGGCACCGTTAAGCCTGGAAATAAGTAGCGATTAATAGCACGACGAAGCGATATCCTGTAGCCAACGGTGGGCGAACGAGGGGTTGCAAAACGGAGGAACTTCCAGCGAACTTTCCGCGATATCGCATGCGTTTTGCGGGACCACGTTCTCCTCTTTCTCCCTGGTGCGCGTCGCCCCTCTCTTCTGCTCCTCACCCCCAACCCCCACTCCCCGATAACTCGGGAAACGTTCGACAAATCTAGTATTTCGGGAAGGGGATTAAAGACGGAGCCGGGTTTCTGCCCGCCCGCGCGATTCCACCCCCGCAAATTACCGGAATTCCCCGGGCGAACTCGCATATTTCACGTTTGATGCGCCGCGAACAAAAGGTAATCGGGACGCAAAGTTTTGCGCCCTCTCCGCGGCGCGCGAGACAGCGACGGAGGGCGGCGAGAGGAAAAGGAGGACGCGGGGACTCGCGAATCGTGTCCTCGAAGATGTCAACCGGAGCCAGCGACGCGGAGTTTCTGCGAGCGAAGGAAAAGGAGTTTATCCAGTGACACGGGGGTGACAAATCCTCTTAACCGCTTTACAACCAAGCATTGTCGTGGCTCGCATGCATATATGCAAATGCGCCGCCATAAAGACGTCGCGTCTCGCCTCTTTCGTTTGCTCTTTCGTTTAACGCACCCCACCCCCATGTTCGTCTTTGTTGCCGCGCGGTTGTTTCTCTTTTCGGTTTGCCGTGCAAAGGACGGGAGAAGAGTGTCCCGCTTATCTCCGTGGCTGAATGGTAACGCGTAACAAAGAGACACGCGACGTGATAGCCCCTTCGTTGCGGTTATCTTTCGTTCGTGCGATTTCCCTGGAAGGGGAACGTTTGTCGTAACCAGCCACCGTTGTTTCAACCCCGGGCGAGCGGAGTTCTTGAGGATTTTACGGGGCTGTAAATGTCGCAGGGGTACGCAGAGTGGGACGGGAGATAGCGCCGACTATCAAATACGCGCTGGGTTAATTACGTAAGGGACAGTTTAGGAGCGATTCAATTTTTCGAAAGAATAGTTGAGGTTTTTCTATGGATGTTTTACGGTGAACTCGACCCTGTTTCGGGATTATACGAGGGCGCTCGGTGTTCGTGGATGTAGGATTCTGTGCAAATCTTTCGATATTTAAATAGCTGAAATCAATTATATAGTTAATATGTATAGTTATTTATTTAATTGATTTTAGTTTAGGTCGTTGAACTGATTCGATTTTAACTTATTTCACTGATTTGTTTTTAACTTATACCACGTGTTCGACCGATTCACCCATTGTTTAAGCATTATACAAATTTAGTTACACCTCTGTGTATAGCGTAACTGGGTCGCGACACTGGGTTGATTAATGAAAGGTACGAGTCGAGCGGACGTAGAGTTTATCGATGCAGTCTGCGACGACCCAGAATTTATCGCGGTTCTCGATTTCGGGCATGGAGTGTTTGTCAACGCGTGAAACACCCACGACCCGAAAATCATCGTTGATTCCCGCGTGATATATTCTATTATACCGTCGATGAAACACTGTTTGATATTTATTTGATGGCTGGTTATCACGACCCGAAATTTAATGGTGGCCCGTGCGTTTTACGAGTGCCGGATTTATCGGCCTCGATTTTTACGACCCCGAATTTATCGGCGCCGATTTCCACGACCCGGAATTTATTGGTGTTGATTCTCAGGACGAGCAATTTACGGCCAATGGCTGGGAAATTCAGTCGATATTTATCGATACCGCTTTTCTCGTTGCGGATCCTTGCGCAAATACGAATACCTCATAATCGGCGATTTATCGATATCGGCTCCTTCGGTGCGAAAAACCGCCATCGATATCGATTTTCATTGATACACCCCCGTCAGTTTTGTTTAGGGTCGCAGACGTTTCACGACCATCGATTTGCAAAGCAGAACCAAGATCTATTTTCCTGTTTCCTAACAATCCGAATAGCACTTGCTTTTCTGCACCTCGAAATTTATCAATGATATGCTCGCGCGTCTGTTAAATCCTAATTTAAACACATTTTATGAATTCACGGGAAAAATCATCGATTGAAGAGCCTCCGCTGATTCGCATAAATTCGTGTTGTTTCGCCTTTCCCACGATTCACTTGTTGCTTTAAACAAACTGCATAAAATTATACATTTTCTCTGTTACGACATCGTCTGTTCACGTGTTTCACCGCACGCGAAGCGTTTCATACGCTATCCGATAATCAACAATGGTTCAGCCATTATTACGCCAAGGCGTTAATAACCGAACGGATCCATTCATGGCCGCGATAATGCGACATTGCAACGAGGACAAGCGTGAATCGGGTGCCCTTCTTTCGGCGAATCTGTACGTCACCGATCGGACCTTCGCGTCGTGCATGCGTACGAACGGCCAATGCACGGTTTCACTTTCCGTCACGGCGACGCGCGCCGCGACGTGTTCAGATACAGATCGTGGTCTGTTGACACCCATTGATCATCGTATGAATAATGAATGGTACACTGGCTGAATAATGCATGCATCAACAACGTCGAACAACGTCGACCAACATCCACTCGATGACAGTGTATAACCGGTCTTGCACATTCCTGCGAGAAACGTTGATGGACAGGGATCGTCTGGTACCTGTGCCCTTCATTTACAGGCGTTCATCTTAGATCGCGACAGTACTTTTCAGCCCTCAGAATTGAATGTCTTCGTGATGTCGCGGGCCGTTCGTTGCGATTCCTTCGCCGCGATGCAAAATAAAACTAACGATTGGTTTCGTATAGAATTGTCCATGGTGGTTGAGACAGATCAGTATTAATTAACGACAAACGTATTTCACGAGCGCCGCATTTATCCGTGTTGCAATAAGGTTATTTTACATTCGATCTCCGTCGTCGTTTGTCCAATGGCAAACATTAGCTTCTTCCATAGTTCAGGAACTAGTGAGGAAAGGTGTGTAGGCCGGGGTCTACAAGGTGCCTTAGTTACGCTAGATAGTTACAGCTATTTGCGGTACATCGAAGTCATAATTAGTTTTCCCCGTGTAGCCTTGGTCGACCGAACCTGATAGACAGTTTTCGGGAAAATCGATGAACCGTTGGAAACACCGTTTAGTTAGGAAGTGCATTTTCCTACCCGAAACACCGTTTATTTTACGGCTTTGTCGTGCTTCGCGGTGGCCGTTAAGTTGTGAAATATAATTAAATGAAATAATTTCGTTCGCCATCGGAGATGTATAATTTTCTTTCGAAGGATCGAACTGAACTTCGATACCAAAAATCGTATTATTCGACGTGAAAATAATTGCAATGGAACCGTGACGAAATTTCATGAAAGTGAAAAATATTCAAATTAAAACCTATATATGCCTGTAATTTTGCTTCTCAAATATCCTCCAAATTTTATCTAAATTATTTTCAGGAAATATACTATACTGCTCTCAGGCTTGTCTGAATAACAATTCGTCCCCTCCCAATACGATTATTGTTATTAATCGAAAAATTTTTCCCCCGATTCTTTAACCATCGACAGGCCACCAAAGATCATAATGTCGTTCGTTATCGTTTCAGGATCCGTGAACGAGGCCGGGGTTTTCACTCTTCGTGGCAGGCAAGAGGGTGGACGGCGTTCTAGAAGAACCACGACGAGCACCACCAGTACAACCGCGTCTACCTCGACGTTGATTTCTCTGTCGGACGAGGTGGCACAGCCCGCGGCTCTTTTATCTCCCGAAGAGGACTTATGGTCTACCAGTTCCTCCGCTACAACCAATGCCTCGGACTCCTTAGATACAGCCGCCGCTCCGTCAAAACCACCCCTAGAACTAGTGGTGAAACCTCACAGCAAGGTCATACTGCCGTGCGAGTTGGATTCGGAGGGGAATTATTCAAAACTGCTTTTACCTGGTGCCAGGTAATTCATTCTTGCTCCCTTTGACGCGAGAGAAAAGTATTACGCGATTCAGGATAAACGGGAATATTTTAAAGGCAGACAAAATTCCATACCTACCGAGAGAATAATATACAACTTTTATATGTATTAGACGATTTTATATTTAATTTATTTCACCAACTCATTCAATTTTTCGTCGAGTTAAAGATTATTATCGATAAACTGCTTTCACGGTTGCCTGTTTCTGCCATTATAAATTAACGCGAAACACCGCGAGTTCCCCCCTAAGCGTCGAAACTGCGTTCACGCGTTTCCGAGGGTAACTGAAAACGTAGCAAAACATTCAGGTCGCAATTTTCGACACAGTTTTCCATCGCGTGTGCATGCATAGGTCGATTCGCCGCGAGTCGACGGGGGCGTGATCCGATTTAAAGTAGGGGTAACAAGTTGTCGAAGTCGATATTGGTCGGGCAACGAATTCGCGTTGGAACCGGTATTGTCGACCCGAATTAATTTCCCAATTGACACGAGCCGTCTTGTTAGGAGGTACGGAATACGGCCAGCGACATGGTTGCACGAGGGAAGTCCGGTGGATATGATCACAATCAACACGAGAACGGAGATGAGCGGGACTGGACATAGATATATCGGTGACTCCATGACGGCCGCGTTGCATATAGACAACGTCAGATTAGAAGACGACGGTCTATGGGGTTGTAGACTGGAGGACGATCAGGGGAAGATACTTTCCGGCAGGACTGTGAAGCTCGTCGTTCTCGGTAAGTCATGTTATCCGTGTAGCCGTAATATTATTGACAGTACTGTGACATGCACCGGCTGGATAATAATTTCTCGCGATGAGGGAGAACAGCTAGCGATTGATTATTTCGAGTTATGATCATTGTTAATCGTTGGGAAATACCAGTTACTATTATTGTATTATTTAAATGCAATTTTGTTATTCAGAACGTATGCAACGAGTACGGATGCAAAGTTATGTAACGGTGGAACGGAGACTGAATAGAAGCTTCACTGTCACGTTTCTCATTAATGGAAAATGGTGTGTTTTATTCTGGATCAAATCAAGTGTATTTAATATATTACTGACGATAACAGATACTCAGCGCAGTAAGAGTAAACGCGCGTAGAGTTATGAAAGATTTTATAGAGAATTAATCCCCGAACAGTATCTCTCGTAGTTCCCCAAAGAGTTTCTCTGTGTGCTGTACTTCTTATACAGCAGGCTGGAAAGTGGTTTCGAAACAAACGTTTACAAGCTCCCAACGTTATAATAAAAAAAAAATTCAAAAATTCCAGCGAAAATAAAACAAATAAAAAGCATAGTAAAACATTGAGGAAAAACGTCAATGGTGCACTCCGCGGGCGACCCAGATCTCGCGTGTTGGGCAAAGAGTTTCAACGAGTTCTAAAATGGCAACAAAAAAAAAAGAGAAAATATTTGACCTCTATTCGTAATAAGCTTATTTAACGCAGACAAAAAGAAACAGCGGCTTACTATCTCCCAAACAGTCCCATCGTAATGCAAAACGGGCAACAAAAACTGCTGTAATCTCGTTTTAAGGAACCCCGGAATTAATCTCAAATTTCCTGGCCGTGCTTCAAAACGACGCACCTCGAAAGTAAAATCGTTTTCGAAACAACGAAACTTGCCCGCATTCATGCACGCATACAACCTTTCAAGTCGCCACCCCGATGCAATTCGAGTTCTCAGGAAAGTTTGAATTTGATGCATATTAAACCGCGTCACTTGGACCAGGACGAGAACATCAAGCCGCATGAATATGCATCTGCCGTAAACATTTTCCTCTCTTTTTCTCTCTTTTTTTTTATTTTTTTTTTTTTGGTCGCACTTTTTCCCCCCTTTTTCGCCGATGGACGCGTCAGCCGCGGCGACTGCTCCGGTCTCGAGCGGACGAAACGTACATACGTGCACACGCGGGAACAATGGTATCGCGGGGTGAAACAATCGTTCCGCGAGGCGGTCGCCGCCTGACACGCTTCAACCCTCTTCGTCGGTCCGGTCGAATCACGTTTCAAATGAACCCGCGGCCGTCCCCTTTTCGCCGGCCACTTTTGTTTTCAATATCCCGTTGCTTGCACGCGCGAAGGACAGGGATTTCCTTTATTTCCCGCTATCCACGAGACAACATCCCCTGTCCCGGCCGCCCACGCTTCTCCGCGCGTTTGTTTGTCGTCGGCTTTGGCCATTGGGAATGTTTAATTTCGTGCCGCGCGCCGGTCTGTTTGGATTTTGAGCCACGCAGCCTGTCGGCGTGGCGATAAAGAAGATTCGAGACATTTACGGGAACGGATTTTTCGATTGAGGCGGTCGACTGCGAAGAAATTACAGATGGTTTCATTATCGAACTCGCGTTGAATACCCAGTTTCAGATAACTACCGAAAGGTTAAACGAACTTCCTCAGAATCGTGATTCGTAGATTCGTCCCCTTATGCGAACGAAACATTTCAAATCTTCGTGACCTTTCCACGATTCCGAACGAATCTCTGGTGTCTCTGTCAGAACGAAATTGCAACCACAATCTTCGAGCAGAGCGCACAAAGCCGGCAAACAAAGGGGATCGAAATAGAGGCACGCAGAAAGGGAATCGGAAGGCGGTCGATAAGGGTCTTGTAACACGCTCAGCGAGCCATAATCATCGTTTCACTGGCGTTCGCGAAATTTCGGAGGCTCATTCTTCGCGTAGCCCGGGGACACCGGCATGGAAAAGAGACCAGGACACGTTTCTGGAATGGGTGAAGTCGCCCTGCGTCTGATGGGGATAGATTTGCCTAGCGCCCCGGGGGGGTTACCGCGAGAGAGACCAGCGTTCGCAGACGGTTAAGAATAATGCCCGTTTTATGCAGTTACTCCATCGGATTCTCAGTGGCTCGTTCGACACGTGGACAACGACCGTCCCAGGGACCGGAGAAATCGAAGCCACTTTGCCGTTAAAAAGGGACGTATCCGGGCACGAATTTCTTTATTTCCAGTCGATAACGCTCCCCTGCGTTCCGTATTCTTCGAGGGGATTAAATAGCAGAATCGCGACGAAACGAGCCGCGTTTCGCCAGCAAAGAACGTATTCATCCGCTCCTTTGCCCGTCGATCTTCCTTTCTCTATATTTCTTCCACATCCGAGCGACCCTTTGATCTCGCCTCGGGTCCGAGTTCTAAAGTTATAAAAGTAGAGGGTGCAGCCGCGGGCAAATTATCAACGGCCTCGTCGATTTAACGGAACGGGGCTTCCCGGAGCGTGGAAATAATTCCAAGGTTCGCGTGCCCTTTAATTGTACAGGAATTCCTCGCGATGGTTGACGTTACCGATGGAACGATGGAATAGTTAGGCGTTCTCGGAATCGTTCTCGATTTCTTTCCCGGCCGTCGAAATTCGATTCACCAGTGTATTTTTCAATCAGGACGGCCGATGCGAACGGACGCGTGCACGGTACTCGTGTTAGGGATACCTACTGATCGTGACAACCCTGGTGGACCATTGTCGTCTAACAGTACACGGTCCAATCGCAATCTCTCGATCCCTTCGACTCTCCTTTTAACCTCGCCCTCTTCTATCTTTCTTCGTTCCTCGATTTCACCTTCCCTATGCCCGCCATTCGTTTCATCCGCCGACCGGTTTATAAGGCTGACGAGACCGGTATAAGGGACAGAGAGAAATCTTGTTGTCTGGCACGAACAGGGGGCATTCCACTGTCTGACCAATATCGGGGCTTTCTCCTTTATCAGTCCAGACCGGGACCGATACCGTTGGTTCGATTCGCTGGTCAAACTTCATCGTGGAAACCACGCGAACGAAATTCGTGGCATTCCGCTTTCCTTCTCTGACCCTTCAGATCGCGAGCAATATTGTCTTTCTCCCTCTCTCTCTTTCTCTTCTCCCCCTTTCACTCTTATTCAGTGGAAGCAGGGAGATTCGTTTCACTAAGGGTTTGCACGATAATGGTACGATTCATGTAGACGTTAAGTAAACCGATCTTTATAAGTATCGCAACTTCTTCTTTTGATTCTGCCTCGACCGGTTCCACTTCATCCGCTTTGCATCCGTTTCCTTTGGCGAATGCTTCGACGTGAGCCCGGAAAAGAGCTGGCGGCGTTAAAACGCTGATCGAGTGGATATTTCACGTTCAAAGCCGGTATTATTTAAATTCTCGCCGGGGCGCGCTGCGATGGTCCGACTTTGAATCGGACGCGAAGTGAAATGAATGGCTCGTGGAACGCATGAATTAGAAATTCCTTCTTTGGTTTATTAAGCGGCGCGTCACGTTGGCTTTTATGGTCGTCGAAATGCACGAGGAAGTTTGCGACTACCAGGCACCGCGTGTTATTCCGCTGACCGTGATTGAAAATTGTTCCGCCGTGTATTTCGGGTCACATTAATTTCCTACGAATCCGTCATTTGCATAAGCTCCTTATGCTACAGTAGAAACAGCAGTACCATTACCGTAGCGCAATGGATATCGTCAAAGGGCACGTCCATTTAATTGGATATACCAAGGCTCACCTTTCGTAATACGATGGCAAGAAGATGTTCCCGATCGTCACGATTAACCAACCAACCTGCGCCTAATTAACACGTTCGCATCACTGTGCGCGGTAAATCCTAAATAGCACACCGATCTCACAATCGTTCAGAGAAGAAAAGCAGAAGAAAAGAATAGAGAACTGAGCTGCCTCGTATTGAAAAGAATAACAATTCTCCTCGTCCCCCATGTCGAAATTAATTAAATCTCTTCAACGATGCGACCCGTTAATGAAGTTATTAAATACCCACGTCCAGTGTCCCGTCGTTTCTACGTTTATTTCGCGACGGGCTACCCATTTTGGCCTGTCTTCGCGCGGCCGAATCTAATTAGGCGGAGCCGACGGTGTCTCGAGGTCCCGACGACGGCGACTTTCGAAAGGTAAAAGTATTGTTTCGCGTCGTGCACCGAGCAAGGCGGGTTGGTGGGGAGGGGGCGGCTCTTTTTCGTTCTGACGCTTGTTCCCGGTGCGTCGGAACAAAAGGTAAAGTTTGCACGGTGGAACGGGCCACGGGGTTGTTCATTGTTTCCACCGTTGTCACCGCTCGAAAGCGGAAGTCGCGGAAGCGCGACGGAGGAGCCGGGGCCAGTGTCACGGAGACGTTTACACGGTGTATTTATAACAGACTGGAAAAGTATAGCAGTCGGGTAATACGGCGGTATCGCGGAGAGGGACGACTTCATTGTGCGACGAATTTTCGGAAGCCACGGACCCCGCCATTGTTCCACGGTTAATCGCGCTGTTACCGTGATTGCGCTCTTTCTTGCAAGAGTAGACGGATTTGCTAGGTAACCAGGAGCCCTATTCTTCCCTCTGTTGGGGCAGCAGTGGAAATCGCGAGGTGACGGAACGGAAATAAGGGTTGGGAGAGTTTCTACTTTATTCAAGAGTTCGTTCCAGTCCCCCGTTTCGGGCGTATAATGGTTTTGCTAACGCGTGTTTCGGCCTGTCGATCTGCCTTTCGGGTACCGTTCATATTTAATTGTACGAGGGATTGTTTCGACGTGTATGCAAGTTTAACGGTGCATGTCGATAATTGCTGAAATCTTGCCGACAATGAATCTTGCGAGTATTGGCGCAGGTAGTCAGGATAGTGTATTATATATATGTGGGATGCAAGATTTCGTGGAAATGGTATGAGGGCTTTGTATGAATCGTGTGAAGGAAGTATCGAGTGTTGCGCGAAGTGTGAATGAAGAGTGTTAGTAGAAACGTCAAATGCGGATCGAGTGAATGTTTATCTCGAGGATCGAGTGGATGGTTTTGGAGAATGCACGTGGAGTCTAGGATGAATGGTGACCCGTGGTCGAACTGTGACACGTGGTAAGAGTGTGTGTATCGGTGTGGGTCTTAATGAGTGAGAACGAATGATGAATAGAACGAGAGGGAAAATGCACGAAAGAATATATGCAGTGGATGATGCGTGCGAGGGCAGAGTTGAGGTAGAGTCGTAGGAGAGTTGAGGTAGAGTTGTAGCGAGAGCGTTGGTGGGAGAGTGTGTATTGTGTTGAGAGAGAGAGCGGTTGATGATTGTTGAACAATATGTAAGAGAAAATATACTAATACTCGAATCGAAGTCTCGATTAGGTATTAGAATAATTGCGTAGGCGTGTATATATTAACAAGGTATTCCGTTTATTAAAACTGTGCTCTCTCGACCGTAGTCTATACAAGAATGCCTTCCTTTGGCAAAAGCGTCGGTCGTGAGGACGCCTACGTCACCATGGCCCTTTTTAACCATTTTAGGGTTCGCCCCGAAAGAAAGCTACGCTAGACAAAGACAGCGTGCATCGACGAAATGCACATGGCCCGCCTCGGCCGTTCCTGTACCTCGAATATTCTAACAAATAAAGTAATTTTATGAGAAAGTAAAGCCAATCATAATTTCCCCTGGAAAATAATCCTACATATAGTCCCCTCGAATTTCAATGTTTAAAGAGTAGAAGGATTTACTATCGACATTAATGTGATTTACTAGTTAAAATAGTTTACATTTTAGAAACGGAATATTCTTATCTTTTCTTATATTTCTTGAACTTCATGTTTGTTTATTCATTTATTTATTATTTAGTGATTTCAATAAGTAGATAAATGAATACAGTATAGAGAAGTTATTAAAATTATACTAAATATTTCAAGCAAAAATGATTTGATATCGTAATTGAAAACTCGCGGTGTCTGACTCGTGGCCGACTCATTCTACTGGGCCCGCCTCTAGTGCTCGGTAAATTTTCGATTAACAAGCTCGTCAAGCTAAATTTGTTGAAAAGTAATTACCCCGGACTTTATTCACGGACTGTACATATTTGTAAAATGCAGGCCAACAACCACTTTTAGCGGACGGCTGAATAAATTGAAGCGAATTGCCAATTAATGGCTTAATATCGGCGCTTGTTCGGTCAGCTTAATCTTAATATATCGTCTTGTTCGCGGCGCCTTGCTCATACCTGCTCTGGGATCGTGCACGCACTTAGACAATCGTCGTTCCGGACCAGTGGGGCAGGGGCATTAATGCAGGTGGTGTAAATTAGCGCATCAAAGCCCAGTACTATACTACCACGTCGCCCAGTGATTATTGATGCGAGCCAACCATTGGCCACTAACTACCCATTGATTAGCTGAAGGTTTCCGCGTAATTAATGGAACATTCTCCAGGACCTATGGCCTCGATCTATCTCTACCAATCGCTCTCTTCCGATCGCTCGTGTTTCCAACAATTCCAATTTTATTCTAGTTTTCACCAATTTCAATTTTATTCAAAATCGTCTGTCCTTAAAATGAACAGAATCGCCTCGATCTAATTGAAAACAGAAACGTCCGATCCCCCAAAAAATACTCAACAGGAAGTCTGGAAAATTCGCTTTCCGCTTACGAGTCTTCTACATGGCGTGAAGTGCGAACGCTCTGTATCGAAAAGATATAAAGGAAACGTGCGTTCGTATTCCACGACAATCGACGCGCGCAACGCAACGCCGCGAGCATTAATCGCGAAGCCAAAAACCGTCGATTACAAGTCGTTTGAGTGCAAAATCAGGTTTACAACGGGAGTGAAGTAGCGGCATGGGGGAGTACGGTTCGCCGGCGGCCGGAGTAATTTAATTTCGTCGACCGACGATGACCGCAGGAGTCGTCAAACATCGAATACCGGGCATATCCGACGCGTCGCGACGCTGTATCGATACGGTCGAGTTTCGCGTTTTCGCTCATCAGCGGCGGCCCGTTCTACACTCGAATCGGCGATCGATTTATCGTTCTCGGTTATTAGCGAATGGATTCTGTTCGGACGGTTTACCCCGGTCAGAATGGCCCCGCGCAGAAGGCCAGTCGAGAAAGCTTATTTGACGATCAAGTTTGATTTCGAATACGAAATGATTCGAACAACCCCTACCCCCCCACCCCCTTCTGCAACGATCGTTGGTAACTTGATTCCACGGCTGATCCACGTTCACCGGTGGCTTTCGCATTTCGAACCCCACGGTTGTATCCTTTAAAACCTTCGTGCCGGTTGTACATACCTGAGCCGCGCAATAATTTCCCTATTAATTTCACCTGATCGATAAGTCGTCCCTCTACCTGGTTGTGACGCGATCGCGCTCGCTTCGCGCCGCCCCGCGCTGCTTCGCGCTCGGCGTTACGAATAATTCTAGCGCGAATTATTCGTCGGGCGCGCGTGGAAATTATAGAATTGCTTTATCGGCGGCCACCGTGTGAATGGATCATTATGGGGCTTTATTTGGAAAGACGTATTACGATCGCTGTGTTCGAATGGATATTGGGGAATTTGAACGCGACGGGATTATGTTAATAAGTTAGTTCGATGCGCTTTAATTAAATTGGATAACCCGAGCCGTGCGCGCGGCGGGTGTAATTAGAATGAAAAATTCCCCGATGAATTTCGGGACGAATATTCAGTTTCTGCAGTCTGTTATTTGGACAAGCCCGTGACAAATTATTGCGTTGAAGTATAAATTGCTGGCGATACATGTATGCTCGGTGCAATACACATTCCTTAAATTCTATGAAAACAGGGAAAGGAAACCGGTAGTGTGCACCAACATTCGTAAATCGCACGCAACACGTCAACGTATAACACTATCTTCTAACACATTAAACAAAAGCATTTCACTTGTCAACGTTAAAATAACCACCTTCTATATCCTTAGTGTAGGACAGTATTCAATATCCCATTTACAAACGACCCAGCATTATATGTACACGATCGTACAAGTATCTCGACGAAGTCCAAATAGATTCTTAACCACGGCGTGCCCCCCCCCCCCCTGAGGTTTGCACCGCGACAAAAGTATCCGACTCAAAGTTAATTATCGCCTGCGCGAGATTGTCGTTTCAATCGAACCACGCGACCATGCGTACTCGATGCTCGGTGGTAAGTAGAAATTGCCATTTTCAAAAGCCGCCACTGTTACCCGCTGCCATCTCGATCGGCTCTTTCGAATCGCACATCTCTTGTTCCGTGTCGATCGTGCCCCTGTTTCCTCGTCGACGCACACCGTCTCAGTCATCCCCATACGTGTGTGTTGCACGCCACCGAAGTCGAGTGGCGAGTCAATAACCTCGAGCTTCCGGTCTACGGTGCACTTGAAGGGCTGTCGTTCGAGCCGACAACTCTCCTCCGTTGCACGACGTTATCGTTCCCCGTGCATTTAGCGCCGTCAACGATACACGTTCACCGAAGAAGCTGCGTTTCTGATCGTTCGTGGCATTGATTGCGTTTGAGGGTAGCCCCTTGATGTGGGCGGAATTATGTGATTTTTTTTGTTCATACAAATTCGTGCGCAGAAAAGTGTTTGTGGCTGGAACGAGTGTTTTCTTCAGAAGTACTTTTGTTCAGTTATGAAAGATTCAATTTTATCTCGAGCTTCCATGTGGATTGATTGGAATATATGTAATTGCGGTATTTACGCCGATGTAATGTATTGCTTGAAGATGTACATACATATGTATTACTATATGGTTACAAATTTTGCTGCTTAGCTTTTCAATTTTTTAGCCCTGCATCTTTCACGACATTTGGCGTACTAGTTTAACAATGTTAAGTGTATTCAATTTGCCAATTACTATCATGGAAATTTTTAGTTATCTATACATCTATGCACCAATGAAATGTGCAACGAATTATCCGGGCGAAAATTTGTCCGGTGGTTAAGTAATATTGAGGCATATTATAGATTCATGAAATGGTGCGTGGATCTTGATCGTGAAGATAGCCGGCCGACTTTAATCTTGGTGACCGAAACTATGCAGCAGTTAATTAACCGGTATCACGGTGCACATCCTTTAATGCAGCTTCGAAGGGCGATCGGTGCACCGATACACAGACCCATTGTTCTGTTTTCTGGTCCGTGAGGAACGCCATAATTAGTAGCATATCTCCGGTCAGTCGTGTCATTGCTTGTTCAGTTGCCGTGCAAACAGCGGCGAAACAATCTCTGGCGTTCTACGCGATTTAATGACGGAACCAACCAGCAATTTCCGCGATTATAATCTGCGCCACACCAGTCTGCTGCATGGCTTCATTTACCCAAGATATATTTGCGGTTCGCCTCTGTGTGCTCTATGTATAAGGGGCATAATTTTTTCCCTGGAAAATTCTGCGACGTACGCGATTTTTAATGTCGGATTGCACGCGCCCAAAAATTGTTTCTTACAGCGTCTGGTTTGGAAAATCTACTTTCGTCGCATTTTTTCCCATTATCTATAAAATATTGCCGGTACCCGCCAGGACGTTAAAATTTATTCTCCGTCCCAATCACAAGCATTCAAGTTCCTCGCAATTCGTGTTCTGCCCACCGAGACGAGCTCTCCATTCGCGGTTGCGATTGTGAACTTCTTGGCGAACGTTGGAAGCCGTGGAACCAACCGAAAACTCCATAACCTGGGCTCGCGTCTAGTTCCAAAAGGGTTCGATCTAAAATTCAATCGTGCCTTAAAAGACGAACTAATAACGCTGTACAGGACTCCGGTCCCAATTTAACCCACGAAAATACTAAAACCAACACAAAGTCCTGGCCCATTGCTATGCTCACGAAACTCACTGTAAAACGTAGCGGTAGACTCGTAAAAAAAAATTCCGCCTTTCTCGCCATATCTTCATGGTGCAGTTATGTTAATTAGACTCCATCCTTGTCCCGTTCATAAAAGGACCGGCGGTGGTTTCCCGTTGCCGCGTTCAATTTTAAAGAGGCGGAATGGACGAGGCGCTTAGAGTCGAATATCTGACAGCACGAGGCACACGCGCATGCAACAACGCCGTCCTTCCACGAGGCTGATGCTCGCCGACGATGATGATGTCCGTTTTATACAGACGATTTCGTATAATGAAGCACGCCAATTTCCTTCCCCGTGTCTCTGGATATCAGGGAAGCTTTCCTTCGTGATGGAAGAAACGTCTGTGTATCCACTTTTTGCCGTGGCATCTTGGGCAAACGAAAAAGCCTCGGCGAGCAACGCAAACACATCAACACACCTATACCTATATAAATATAAAGGAATACGCAGGAACCCTCGACGATTTTATGCTGGACGTGGGGGTAAGTGGCGGCTAGGGCGAATAGGAAATAGACTACGTAATGGCTGGTTCGTTGCTGAAAGTTATAAAGCAGATTCGAGCAACGATATGATGTTCTCAAATTGGATGCAAGGGTGGCAATCTTCGTCAACAAGAATTTATACTAGATCGAGATTACGTTACGGCCGGGGTTGTAGGAAATGGACATTTCTTTTTTTGTCTATGTTGGAAGTAGCAATTTTATAGGACTGTTGTGTTTTCTTTTTAACTTCGTTATATAATCATGCGGGATACCCATGAAGCAATTATATATTTTTTATTTCGTATTTCTAGTAACACTGTGGTACTCGATTTGTATTATTGTGCTCTCTAAAATTACAATAGATTGAATCAATTTAATTCATACCACTAATTTCGCGTCGGTTCACTTAGGTCGCAACGTCCATCTGGAAGGGGAAAATCGAATCTTTTTTTTTTTATCGAGCCTGCAACAGAAAGTGCAGAACAAACCCAAACCATTTCATTGGTTCACCAAGCTGTTCGTATATTCGATGCGGCAAATTCTTATCGAAAATCGAATGGGCCGAATACCTTTCAGACATTCCCGTCAAACGCACACACTACCGTCCATATAATTAAAATAATTAAACTAACGGGCAAAAAACAAGACCACCCTATACATTTTTATTATCCACTCTTCTCCGCTTTCAACCATCAACGTCTTTCAAACGTTCCAGACAGACAAGAAGTTTGTTCCCCGTGAAAACATCTAGGGGGGATGGATTCCCAGTTGGAAATTGTTTAATTAACTTGCAATTTTTCCACGTCTGTTCGATGACGGTTAACTAAATTCAACGTCGAATTAAGCTCGCTGGCCGATGATCGCCGGCACAAAGGATCAGGTATTCATGTTTCCCGGGCGAATTGAAATTCAATTACGCGGGAGCCCGTAAATAAAGTGCACACGACCGGCTCCCCGGTCCCGTTCATAACTTTTAATCAGGGCCCCGCTCAACGCCCAGCTATTTTTCCGGGTCGAACCGCTAAGTTTCAGCTTCGGCCAGGAGTACACGGTTTTGTTGGAGCGCGGATAATGAATTTTCCGCAAATCGCTCGCCTCGAACACCGCGGGACTCGACGGCCGTCGACCGTTCCCACTTCTCCAGCACCGTGGATCTTGAAAATCGACACGGACGAAAGCGTCGAAAGCTCCTCCACGGTATCGTGTTTAACCGTCCACCGGAAACGTTCTCAATCATCGTCAGGAACGTGCCGGCGAAATACGAAACGAGCACGTAGTTTTTCCCCGTCTCGATTCTACGTGGGAAGTTATTACGTTAGCGGCAGCGGGTCTCGCCTTGCCATTCACGTATCTCATTTCGCCGCGGAAGTTGCAAGCCGTATTCCATTCAGCCGGGTCGCTGTTCTTCTGACGGATTCGCTGTTTATATCGAAGCGGCGATCCACGTCGACAAACTTTGATTCGACCCGCCCGCGTGCCGGGGATTTTCGAAACGAACGGACGGGACAGTTCTTTGTGCAGTGTAAATTGTGCAGCTCTACGGCATATTATGGAATAGCCGTTTTTTCTCCGCTGACAGGAAATTTGATGTACAGCATTGTACGGTTCGAGAAAATTAAAATAGCGATGACTAATAAATTTTCATCCCTTATGAAGAAGAGAGTTCGTAAAGCGATCCAGATCTGTCGAGTTCAACACGTCTCTCATGGATATTAAATTACTGAACGAAGTCGACGTTTCTTGTTCGCGGTGCAATGTCAAATTTCCCAAAACGCCAACGAATATTTTTTGTCCAAGTAATTTCATCCAGCAGACGCGTGTACGCGTATCATTTTGCAATTGCAACACGAGCCGCGTAACGTGGACGGGAAGCCATCCAATCGGCTGTGTGGTAAATCACGTTTCACTCGAGACCACCGAATCAATTGGCCAGGAAATTGGAAGCAAGTAAATAATATTACTGGATAATGGAAGCTTCCCCCCTCTTCTACTGGTGTACAAGGGTGTTAATTTTCAAGCCGTCGACGAAGACGGTACAAATCACGAGATACCTTTCGCCCCTTATCTGATTACCAGGTGATTTCACGACAACGGGCACTTGTTCTGACCAGCGGGCAATTTTTTCTATACGATACGATAAGGTTCTTTCGTACACTTGTTTGTGTAATATATTATTATGATAAAATGTCGTTAGAAAAAGTGTACGAATTGTGAACGACAGACAAAGTACAATAATAGGTATAGGTACATATTAATGACATATTTATTCGTAACGGCATTTCCTGCGTTTCAAACAGATATAAGATTTTTTTGATATTATAGCTCAAACTATATTTAGATAAGAGTCCATGTATAAAAGTAAAGGTCTAGCTACTACAATGAAACATGATTTAAATCCTACCTGCGAATAATGGTGCAATCAACTGACATTAAAATTGGATGTTTCCTTATTCATTGAAAATGAAACGATTCCCTCGTCCAAAGATGTCCAAAAATTTCCAAATCAATTTTGCACACGTCTATTATATTTTACGTTTATTTAATGCTCAATATAGAAGTGTGAAATTTGCATTCGACTAACGGCAGGTCTGCAACCTCGACTCGCATTCAGCAGAACGATCATCGCTTTCTTGCCGTTACCTTGGCGTGTCTCGCGCTCGTTTTATCGCAGGTACGTGAGAGATTAGAGGATTAGCAGCGTGCAAAGCATCGCTGATCGAAGTTCACTGGCGGGTCTTGCGAAGCAGGGGAGAAACCGTCTTCCCGCGAGAGGGAACTTCATCTGTACTCAACCCGAGGGTACTCGCGCAATAATCGTGTCTTTTGTATCGGGGTGCGAACCGCCGTTGTTTGATAGCGCCCGATGAGCTGCGCTCCCTTGGCCCCTACCTTTCTACCTCGTTCCATTCCGCGTGCACTAGTTCGAAACGTCGGCGTTTCGAGTCAAAGCAAGCCAGATGATCGTTCAATGCAAGACAACGTAATTAAGTTGAATGGAAAGCTTTTGAATGGGCAGGAAAATTGTATAGCCGAAGTCCTACAGTTCCCCGATACACTGATTACTTCATTTGCGAATGATCGTGAAGTTATTCTTACTTAATTATTCTGATCAATTATATTCGAATAACAACATCTTGCGCCTGATCGTTGCAGCGATAACAATCGCAATCGAATCTTAAAGTCATGCCGCATACTCGGTGTTTAATATCGAACACCGACGAAAAAGCAACATATTTCCCCCCATCGATGCTCCACGAATCATCCAAGAAACTTCAAAGAACAGCGAGCCCTTTGTGCCGCCGACTCTCCCGAGGCGATAGTAGCGAAGGAAGTAATAATTCTTAGAAGATCGGTCTGAATCGGGCTCGGGAAATACGCGACGGTACTCGTCTCACGTATCTGGCGCCGGGATAAACTCGGACCGTTCGTTGGCGAGCCGAAAGTGGTAAAGGAAAACCATTTCACGCCCGGCTACACTTCTCTCTCTGGCTCGGCGAGAATGGCCGATCGTTTCGCGTCTCGTTAGCATCTCATCCATCGCTGGTGTCTGGCTGCCTTACCTGTCTGCCTGTTTTCTTGTCCAACTTGTACCAGTCGTACGCTGCGGGCTGAAATTTCGCTGCGTCTTATCTCTTCCTCGAACTTCGTCCCCTATCCTATCCCTATTCTCAATTCGTCGGGGAACCCGTGATTTCTTATAGAAAACGACCAGCGAAACGTATTTACCGTGCAGCGTCGTGCACTTCAAGCAGGAACGAATTTCCCTCGAAGTTTGGCCCAGCCGAATGCCATAAATTATCGGCGAGACTGAAAGACTTCATAATGGATGAACAACAATAATTGAGAATTATATCAAGCTGTTGCGACGAAGGATTGACAAACGTTTCTCAATAAGAGGCACGCGAACACCGCCCGCAGAATTTATCGGATCCACTCGCTGGACGAATGCTGAAGTTTAAAAAGGGAAGGACCAACTAAATTACGGGAGGAAAGCACTTTACGTACTCCGCAGCGCTTTACCTTACATTTTCGCCGCCGTTACCGCACGCGTTACAGTATACCCATTGCCCCGTGCCAACAGCTTCTTGCAGTTTCTTGAACAAGAAAGAGACAAACGTTTTCACGCAAAACCTCCGACCCGAGGACCCGAGCTCCGCTTTCGTATGCGAACTCAACGCCCGTCAGCAAGCTGGCAAACTGAATAAGTCATTTCGTGGCGTGCATCGATGCATACCGGCTTGCCTGCGCCCCGCAGTTTGCATTCGCGGGACGATTCTACGCGAGTTCGTGTCGCGACACCTCGGCGGGGTCGGAGTTGCACGCGGCCATTGTGTGCAAGTTCCCAGACACTTTACGGCACCGAGGCTCCGTGCGGTTGTCGTTCGTTTAATCAGCGCGATACACCGTTTGCCGTGGAAACAGCGCGCGGGACAGGTTTCGCGGGACCCGTTCGCTGGATTAATTCACGTAACGGGAACGGATCGATATCGTTCTCCGGAGCGCGCGGCTGTGCCACGGCAATTGGATGATTTAAGACGGCCTGGGAAAAGTTCGGGCTCGTTTTGCCCCGCGTTAATTCGGCCCCCGGATCCGGGATAATTTAATGCCTCGGAGAAGGGCAAATTAGGGTGGGCGGTGATTCCCGCAGGTGCGTGAATTTTTATCGCGGTCGTTCGGGGCCAACAACTTATGCCCCGTCCCCTCCGACCGATGTCGACAATCTCTACTTTATAAGACGTAACGTTCCTTTCGGCGCGCCGTCCTCGGAGAATATTTGCATTTTAAAAGAATCCCCGCCCGCTTCCTCGTTCGCGGGGGCGCTTGAAAAATTTAAAGCTGTCTGGATAGACGTCGGGACGCGGCACCGGTTTCACCGTAGTTTCCGATATTCTTGTTGAAATATCGACGGGCGACGGGACCGTTTCGAAATTTACTCGCGGTTATCGGCGAGATACATTTGTATTTTAATTCTCCGACGTTATTGCATTCGTTCGGATCTTGCTTTAACGACGGGCAGTATCTCATTTAGATAATGCGTTCCTCTTTATCGCTGTTGCATTGTTATTATTAGTTTATCGGAATCGCGACGAAAAATTTATGCGCTGTACTTTTGCCCCGCAATTTAAACTACACCGTGACATTCCACTCGCAACATGTTTTCTCATACATCGATGCCATGCCCACTACTGAGATTCTCCGCTATACAGTTGACCTGCTCTACTTGCGCGCCGCCTGACCGCCCACTTATTCATCCTACTTACTGCTCGTGCCTCGATACGTCCAATCGGAAATTCGTTTCACTTCCGTTGTTAAAATTGCATCTGCCATTAGCATACGTCGGTCGTGGAATAATTTGTATTATCTTTTCTTGGAATATAAACCGCGACACACCGATATCAGTATTCGAAAATCGTGCCCGCCCGATTTCCATATAACTGGAACGTTTCGTTCTAATTCGCGCCAGCTTCCCGCTCGTCGATTCGATTATACTGTTGCCACATAATTTGCGTTTCCCCAAAGTTCTGGACGAGCGGATACTTTCATAATTAGAGGCACTTCACCGCGACGGCCGCGGCGAACAGAAATTACTCAAGACGCGTGAACGGACGTGCCCGGATTTAAAATATATGCTCATTCGTGAAACGGCGCCGTTCATTTCGTGTGCTACGCGCGAGGGGGAAAAAACTACTTCGCGTTAAAGCGTTTCTTTTACAACGTTTCCGCCCGTAGAACATCGGCACTCCGAACTGCCACTTCTGCGCGTGTGAATGCCGGGGTTAATTCGGCACTGTTGCTCGAGTTATGCGAGGGTGTAGAAATTTTCGTTTGCAGGCGTAACTTTTGTCTCGCTTCGAAATTAACGCCAATTCGATCGCGGTTAATGAACGAACGAATCCCAATTGCCATCGATTGTTAAGGGAAACAGTCGATGGAATTTTTACCCGTTTAATTTACGATAACGCGGTTCCATTTACGGACCGCATAATTTCGTGCGAATTACATATTCGAATTTATGTCGAGTTATGTGTGACGCGTGCTACACGAATTCCGATTGCAGCTGAAATGAAGAAGCGAATCGCGCTACGGAGGAACTCGTTATCGAAGCGAGGGATATTAGTTTCGAGAAGTAAATATCATTTATTTACTAACAGCCGAGATAAGTACAAAGTGGAATGGAAAGTGGAAAGTGTATAGGCAGACACGTGGGAAGGAAAATAGGTTTGTGCACGGTCAGACGCGAGGAAAGTGGAGCAGGTCAGCGTTCAGCCAGTAAGTAGTATAGATCGAAATACGGTCGGGCAGTGATGGGAATCTCGTGTGTTAGTGAAGTGGTTTCGGGATTGTTGCCTCCGATTAAACATTTGTCATCGTCAAACATCGACGATCCAGCTGTTAAGCGAAACGCAGATAAAGATGCTCGCTGCTAAATTTTACCACGGCGACACAACTTGCACGCTCGCGAGTTTCGAACGTCGCGATATTCGTTCGATGCCCCCCGGCCGTTTAGAATGATCGATATTATATTGGTTCCCGCATCTGAAACTTAGTCGCCGATGAATTGAATCGGGGCATTATTTAAACTGTTTATGTTACCGACGACTCGGAATTGCCGTTTAACACGTAATATCCGTGGCTCTATCCACCGTGAAATATCGAACGCAATAGTGTCAGTGTCGCTGCGGCATGATAGATCGATTTTAAAGTCTTCGAACGGGACGGTTATGCAAATGATCCCTGACAATAGCGTCACTCGCCAGCAATCATTCTCGGGGCGCAATATCGTCGGAAACCTGGCCTACCATCTTCTCCCATTGGCGGATTAAACAACAAGATTTATACCCGCGCTAAATTCCGCAAAGTGGCAGGAATACCCGAAAGCGAATTCAGATATCCGCCGAATGGTTCATTCGCGAGACACTTCTAACGCTGTTTCAGGATTTACCTGCGGTTTCTTTCGCTCCTTTATCGCCCGTTAATTTTCCGTAATACCACGCCTGAATCGTTGGAACGACGATTCCCGTAGTTTCGGGAACTCCAGCCAAATTATACTCGCCGGAGAGCGAAAAATTATCGTACGGCGCGAGGTTTTCTTTCGCGCGTCCGTTCTTTTCGGCGTGCCTCGCGCACCTGTTGCACCTTTCTTGCGCACCGTGGAACGCAACGAGGCATTCTTTTCGTTGGCCAACAGCACGACCGAACCATCGAGCATTCGCACGCAAACACGCCTCACGCTCGCGTGCAAGTACCTGCAAGTGTTTCACACTTTGCCGTTAACGTTTTGCATTTCGTTACGCCGCGTCCACTTCGTTCTCGCCTGTCGTTACCTTACTTCGTTAACTATGATAAAACCTTCGTATTCTCTGCCCCTTTGTATCGTAACAGTATGTTCACGTTACAATATTACTTTCACTTCAATTACTTCCTGCTTGCGAAAGCCGACACCCCGTTGCTATATTCGCCACGAAATTGTTTAACTCGTGTGTGCACATTTTTTCCCCGTTGCACACGGACCTCTCAATCGTCTCATCCAACATTTACTTTCCCCTCCCTGCATCTGTCTGTGAAATAAGAATCGAACGTTCGAAGGAGCGTATCCCCGATCGGCCGCAGAATCGATAACGATCCGTTACTCGTTGCTGCCTCCCCAAATCTCGCCGAAATAAATCTGTACTCTCCAAACCGTAACGAATGTCTACGGTGTCCGGGAACGCCCGGAGTCGCCGGCAACGTATGTTAACAGAAACGATTTCCTTTTCGTCAAGAAAATCGGGGGACAGTAAATTCTGAATGGAAGCGAGAGATATGGCGGTAGATAGGCTGCGAGCCAGAATAAGCAGACTTTACATTCGCGCTGATTGGCGTGGCACGACGGAGGGAAACGTAAAAGGAGAACCAGCTAATCTTTCCGCACCAGATACACCGGCGACCGGGATGATGAAGTCGATCGAACGCGGTGATGCGTGCGGACTCGCGAACTTCTCCCACGGGCCATCCTCAGGCAACGACTCTAAATCTCGTCTATTTATTTCTCGGCCGGGGGCAAATTGGATGTTTATTGGGAAAGACGTCGAAGCCTACGAAAATTCTGGCTCGATCGAGCCGTCCGATATTGTTGTACTCGTTTAACCAGCAACGATTGACCGTCTCGTCGCGACGGTGTCGAATTTCTCGACGAAATTCTGAGGAACTTGTTTCCCTTGCACGGTGTTTCACTTTGGAGATAAAAGAGACATTGTTTATTCTCGCTTTAACGTCCGCGGAGGCTGTAATTAAATTTGGAGAACGGCGTGCAAATTTTCTTGGGCGGAGCGAAGATTGTTTTAGAGATTAGAATAACGGTGCAAGTAGTATGGCTCGGGTATTTGTCAGACTTGGGTGTAGTTCGTGTTATACGTGGATAACTAACGATTAAGTAGCACGGTAATTTTGTATCTTACTTCAGTATGGTATTTTGTAACCAGTACGTTTATATTGTATCTTTTCTCTGTCGCTGTTATGTTCATTTCTAATTACTTCGGACGATAATCGTTTGTATAATCATTTACATCAATGCGCGTAATATTCGTAATCTGTTCTTGAAAGGAATTTTACTTTTCGTTCTCTTTTGCGCCATTCGTATCAAATTTTATGCAACGCTATCGTCGAATTCCGTTCGCTTCTTGTAAAAATTTCTCGATAATTCCAGGTGTAATGCGAATTCCATAAAAATCAATGTTCCCTTATCGCTTCTCCTTTAGGTCTCCCGTTTGCTTCTCGGTTTTTGCACTCTGTAACTCGAACAGGAACAACTGATATTCGCGGCGGGGGGGGGGGGGGGGATCGATCGCCCAAGGAAGCCAGGCCGACGATATTGTGAAATTTTACGAACCATAGACACAATGGGGAATCCCCGGTTCGGGCAGACGTGGCACCATATGTGCGAAACGCGGGCCCGGCAACGTTCGAAATTGTTTTTGGCGTTATGTTTCTGTATTAACGCGCCCGGTGCGCTTTCTTCCCGGCTTAAACGCGCACCCTTGCACCTATTATTGGCCCCGGAATTCCGGGAGGAAACGGTACTTTATTCACAGACGCCGGCCAGGTTCCCGTGCACACGGTGTATCGGGGAGAAATGGAAATTATTACAAGGAGCTTCGAAATAATTTAAAATATATACAAAAAATAGTTAAATATAATAAACAGAAATGATTAAGAGATATTAAATAGCGTATAGTTTTAGTTAAGTAATTATGGGGGGCTGGTTCTGCTGCGTGCCGTAATTGTTTAAGCTTTCCGTGTACATTACGAAGGAGATTATATTTCGTAAAATTTAATGAGGGCTCCTCATTGCGTTCTTAATAACATTGGTTCGGGTGCTTAAATCTCCACTGTTTCCATAGCAATTTTATTGAAACGAATTTTTTTTACATCGACCATAAGAATTAAACGAGACTCGTTTAGTTATTTTTACAAAAAAACCATTCACAGAATCGTACAAAAATTATGAATAATTTGCTACTTATTATTTTAATCCTCGAAAAATCTAATACTACTACCTTGCAATGAACTCACCTTGTACACAGAGGATCAGACTCTAATAATAATCCGCCCCCTACCTCCTGACACTATACCGTTCTTCCCGCAAGGCGTTTCACGATTGTTTAAAACATCCCGCAACCGGAGCGGCGAGTTTCGCGATCGACCATGTTTCGCAGCAAATTAAATCCACGAAATGGAACGGTAATTCGGGAACTTTTATCGACTGCAACCCCCGAGCGTATAATCGTCGGTCGTTGGAGTATTTTATAAGCTAGCGTTTGCTTGTTTGTCCCTGAAATTTCGCGAAAATAGAAATCAAACTGGAATCGTTATAAGCGAGAAACTGTAACCACGAGTTCATTGGCACCGGATGCAAGGGTTGTATAATGCGAATCCCACTGCGATTAATTCCTTCGCGATCGAGGTGTCGAATTCTCTCCATGTATTTTCGAACACGCAATCTCGCGCCGCTAGATAGAGCGTTATTAATTCACTGACCTGGATCATCAACGCTAGCCTATGCTTCGATAAGAACTGTCTTATTCTACCTGGCATACATATATGTATGTAACTTTAATACATAACATTATTGTAATACAATATAATACACTACCGTGAAACGTCACCTCCTCACTTTTCATTCAAACTGCGATAAAATGGTAACAGAAACAAATATCGTACTTTTCTGTACTCGTTGCAAAGGGGAGATCTTGATCTTTAAATCCATAGTTACGTCAAGCAGGAAACAAAATTCTCGAGGTCAGTGCAGACACTGCAACATGTACAATTTTCGGGGAAAAGCACTTCGGGCCTGCCACCCCCTACGTAACGTAGGAAAAGCATAAAACAATAAATTAACGATCGGCTATCAAAGTCGAGATTTCACTTCTTAAAATGAGTACAGGTGGATTGTCGTGCGATCTTTCTTCACGAAGTTACAGCAGCTCGAATATCGATAATTTATATAACACGATATAATAAAACATAATATAATTGCTAAATGGAAATATTTAAATGACAGAACAGTGAAATATTTCCTGCAACAGAGATAGGGTGTAATTGAGGAGTGCCTCAACGTCCAAGTGTAATGAATAATTGTGTTGGAAATAATAATCTCACAAATGCTCGAAACACCGGGAGCATTATATTTACAGGAATGGCGCAGCGTTCGTTGAAAAGTTAGAAGTAGAAACGTATGCTCACGGGGGAATATATTATATAAGCAACGCGGCGAGGTACCTTCTTTTCCCTCTGAATCCTTTCCTCTCCTCGATTCGCGATCGCATTACACGGATCTGGAACCTTTCCAGCGGGGCAAGTTCGTGATTTTTAGACTGAAAATTGAGGCGAAAAGTGTATGCAAAGTGTGCCCGGATTTTTCTCAGATTCCGACGTTCGCTTTGAAATCCAACGATACGATCTTCCGGTTATAAGTAGGGGCCGATCTATCTTTTTTTCATCCGGGAGGGCTGAATTAACGGGCACTGTCGTTCACGTAAACTCGCAAGCGGCGGGAACGTTGAATGTTAAACTCGAGACGGAAATGTCCGAGTTAAATTTGGATCACCGATCACGGTTTCGCAAACGAAAATGAATTAAGAATTAACACGAAGAGTGTCGACTTATTTCCTAGAGGTGCGAGTAATTATTTTCACTGTACCAGCACCCCGACTGCAAAGGATTAATAACAGTATTCGCGAGATCAAGAGAGATGAATATTTACTGGAATAGATTATTTTATATTACGCAAAGCCGTTAATAGTAATTTCCTCTCGGCGGTCGCGCGGCCCGCAATATTATATCAATGATATCTGCGTGATGTTTTAACTGCAATTCAAACGGTACGATCGAACGCATCGCGAAAACGGGGCATTCTCGCGGAATACTGGGTGATAAAATTTCGAACTACGCGTACAAATTTATCGACCGAAACGGCGCGCTTCTTCTCAGTTCGGGGAACGAAACGCAGAACTACGATACTTCCTCCACTATCTGATATACGCGACACGCGTGTGTTCTCTCGCGGCGCGAAAAATTCCGATGAAATTGCGGACAGAGGACGCGAAACGAGATGAGGCGGCAAGGACTCTTACCGTCCCTCCCCTTTCCGCAGTTTCCGTTTCGACCTCGAGTCACTTTTACGACGAACGGACCCGTGAATAATGGACAGCCTCGGCCCCGATACATCCTATCGGAAAAAATTGGAAAATATCTCGCACAATCTCGCGCAAAGTATGGTCGTTGAATGTTTTTTTTCTGTCGCCGCTGTCTCTCGCCCCTCGGTGGAAAGCGTTTCGCAGAACTTCGCCCCCTTCGGTTTCAGCGGCGATTTGAGCGAGATGATCGACGAATCGGGGGGCACTGTCTGTACGCTTGAAACCCGTTTGGTGCCCGTTCGAAGCGCGTTAACAAAGAAATCTCTTTGTCGTCACTTTACGTAGCGCGTGCAACGATAATCGTAAGTGTCACTCGTAAACATTTCGCAGGGAAACAGGGAGAACGAAATATTGATGTCGCGGTCTAACCCGTCGGGGAGCAAATATAGAGTGCAGAGACCGTAAATACAGAGTAGAACGCTGGTGGCGTCGTGTTGGTATTCCCGGCGTTCGCGTGCTTCGTTACGCGAAATCGGTTACGCGTGCCGGCGACGGCAGTCTCGATGTCTCGAAAAATCTGCACGCGTTTTCCTCTCCGTAATCCGTTTCGTGGATGCGCCCTGCGCGGCGGTTTTTTGGCAAGATCTGGAGCACGGGTGAAATTTAATGAACGTGACCGGGGCTTATCGGCGGCGAAACGAAACACCGGGACAGCAGGAATCACGTTGAAACGCTTGGCACACTCTCGGACTACGTAAACACGATCAATTCGGATGGAAAACATGATTCTTATTACGGCTATTCTCTTGCATCCCCCGCTGCACCTTGGGCAAATTTACGATTTCGTTGTTTCTCGGTTTTGTAGCTGGGTAACGGAGGCGCGAAAAACGTAGGATTGTTCGAATGGGAACGCTGGTCGTGAATAATAATAATGCGGAAAATCGTTTGTTGCCACTGTCGTGATTTTCTATTGTAAAATATTGTGAATATGCAATATTCAATTGTCATCGACTGTATTGAAATTGTGCATCGCGTTCCGTTGGATACGAGTGCTCAGCGATGCGTGTTTTGTTATGCTTATATGGAAAGTAATGAAGTTCCTATTCCCGTGTTTACGGTTGAAGTATTTTCCTTGTTTTAACCGATTGCTGCTTCCGTCAGTCTTACTACGGTACGTGTAAATAAAAGCGAAGAAACGTACCAGTGGTTGGTGCATAAATAAATGGGGAACAAATATGCATCGATAACGAGATACAAATAGAATTATTAACAAAGTGTATTGCGTTCTGTATATGCGCGATGAGTACTAGCAACAACAAAACAATAATATAAATGAATAAAAAAAACTCCTAATTCCTACACAAACATTTACTTGCATTCGCAATATGAAAAGCCCTAATGAAACCGAAATATCGTTCGCCAAACAAACAAAACCAGTTGCAAATAGAAATCTCGCAAAAATTGTATCAATATTTCTTGAAAAAAAAAAAAAAAAAAAAAAAAACAGTATCGACGAGTTTCCTGTATCATGTTCCAATTACAAAATTTGCCGAAAAAGAAAAATCCACCAATACGCCTTCCGCTCCAGCCTCAAATACAACACTAACATACTAACCCACCCTATATCACCTTCAACCCCTCGAATCCCGGTTGTAAACGAATCCAGCACAGGTTGGATCACACATGTTCACCCGGCATGATTTTTCATCGTTAGGGGATTACGATTTCGGAGAACTTATGGGAGTGCTTTGGATATGTTGCAGAGGCGCCCCGGGGGACGTACCTGCTGATAGATGGCCGTAGGTTGGACGCGGGTAACCAGTTCGTCCCCGTGAAGGAGGGTTCCGAGTTGACTTTGGAGTGTGCCGTCGAGGGTGGTAACCCACCACCCGATTTAGCATGGGGAATGACCCTGTCTCAGGCCACTTTAGATGGCCCAGAGCAACCACCGGACAATTTGACCGTGCTGCCCTCAACGTCTGGCAGACGAAGCGGAGCTCACCTTAAGGTCTTAAGGGGACACCATAATGCAACGATCGCCTGCGTGGCTCGTCACGTCACCTTAACGATACCGATGAACGCGAGCATTCTTCTGGACGTTCAATGTGAGTAATGCTTTCAGCTTTTTGTTCCCGGCGTCGGATGCTTGTATAGGGGGAGTAAGAAATATCGGGGGTGTTGGTTTATATACGGGAGGGGCGAGGATGGAATTTAGCGGGCGATGGGAATGAAATGGGGTGGCTGAGGGACGGATATCACGCTTCAAGTGACTGTGGGGATGTTTTGGATGGGGTATTAACTGGACGACTTTCTGTGGGCTTCTATTTGCGAAGAGTTCGATGTTTTGGGAGGCTTGATGTTGGCCACGGTTTTTCCGGCAGAGTAAGTTGGACGAAGCTGCACGCCGTTTTTCAATCAACTTTCGATCATTGCAGCTCGACACGTCTGACAATATTCACAATTTAACACAACTTATATTTTCTTCCTTAATTTGTCGATTAACGAATACAGTTGCCGGCAACGTTTCGAGGCTAGAGAGGATTTATCGAGGAAGGGGAATAGAACGGTTTCAATTGCGCAGACATAATTGAGCGGCGAAATTATCGAAGGTGTACCGGTGAAAATTTGTCCGGGCACGTAACGTCACGTTTCACTTCGCGCGACATGTCGCTCGCGCGAACTCCTGTCAATAAAATTTCACCGGCACTTTATTTATGGTGATCGCGTTAAAAATGAGATTCTCGTAAATTTCGAAGACGAGCAGCGCGATTAAATGGAGGGCCGCGACCATGAAGATTTTATCTGAACGGGATCGTCAGTATCGAAACAGTTTCAGCGGCGATGTCTCCTTTCAAACCGCCTTTATGTAGCCGTCGAGTTATCATCGCTGCCTCGCCTCGAACTCATCGCTCCTGTCTGGTCTGGGACTATCGTATAATTTAGAGCGTTTCACCGTAAGCTGTCTCGTCACTCGCGTCCGTCGTCTGGTCTTGGACCTTTTCACTTTTCACCCCCGACCCCGAGAAACTCCCGTCGCTCATGACTCGCACCTTCGACGTCGTAAAACTTGTAGTCCTTCGAGCATCGGCCGTGAAATCTTCCAGCGCTTTATGAAATTGGAAGCGGTCCTCATTTTGCGGCGAATAAAAAGAATTTTTTCATAGCTCGGGCGTCACTTCGAACAATTTGAAGAAAGGTATTCTTGTTTGCTTAATGAACAGTAACTATCGGAAAATCGTAATTCTGTGCGAGTAAAATTAAATTATTTCGCAAAATTCGATCGCGACATTACATTGATTAATCATAAATATATATTAACGCGAGATTAACAGCTCCGCTCGCCACACAGCTTAAATCTGAATACCCAAGTAATTTGCTACCCGCTTCTGGGTCCGCAGAAAGTTATATTCCATTTCTGCCTCTGCAACGGGATGACAGGATAATGCGGATTTAGCAAACTAAACAATTAGAATTTATTAACAGTAACTGCGCGGACCGCTCTGCCCAACAATTCGTTACAGAATTATTTTCCGCAATGCCCACGTACAATAGTCTCCAATGAGACTCACAGACCCGGAAATTTAACGGACTCGTTAAAAAGACAAATCTCATCAATTCGCCGCAATTATCGTCACTTCGTTTCACGTCACGGTAATTAGGTCAGCGGGGAAATTTGAAATTTTCATTAAACGTTGATCCACTCCCTCCCCGATGTCTCCTTTCAAACGAAACGATTCCTTTTATCCGCCATGCCATTGCCCTCGTTCAGAACGGATCGTTGTTATGAAGGGTCCGGGAAGGGAAAAGAGATAGGGCGAGATGGTGGGTGGGAGGGCGGAGGGAAAGTTACGAGCGGTATTATTTAGTTGATACCGCGTTGAAATTGCCGGTGGCCACGTTGGCCGAGATCTAATTTCCGTAGACATCGTAGCCAGCACAATTCCCGTTGAAATATTAGGTAGAGGAAATCGCGATACGGGGCCTGGTTGGCGAAAAAAGCCCGGGCCGGTCGCGGGTGCGCTTTTAAAAATGGGCTTAATTCGAGTCGAGCGGCCAGGAAGCGTTGTAATACCAGTGGATCGTTTTTCCGCCCCGAGTCAGAGGCGGTGCTGTTGGGAGGAGGAAGGGGCACGAATGAACCGGCTAGCTGGATTTCTGCGATATTAGAAGTAGAACGAACAGCGAGAAGCAGGATTTGTTGGTGGAATAAAGAGGACGAGATACAGGGAACGGACAAGCAACGAAACTGGTTATTATTTAACCGTAGGCTATGACAAACTATCGCAAGTCAGTGTGTCAGGAAAGTTATAGAAATTGTCAGACTCGCATATATCTTTTCCATACAAATATTGAGACTTTTGCGTTACAATGTTCGTTGGTAACGATATATTTCATTGTAAACTGTTCTGAACACTCTATTTATGTGCATTACCGATGTCCGACATTTTATTTGTAATATATGAATAAAGGCTGATTGTATAATTCGCTTGGAAGGGAGGCGAATTATGGATTAGACGAATTCCATCCAGAGCAATTGAAATATAACTCGCCGGAGAGGTCGAGCAATATTATAGATAAGAATTCCTGAAATAGATAACGTGGTATATGAATCGCCAAGCGTCGGGGGAGAAACGAAGACGCCATGGAACAGGGTGGGTGGAAAAGGAGAATGCTAAGAATTTCCGATGGTCTGGTTTGTTCGCTGTTTTTCAGATTATTAATTCTCCTACAATTTACTCGAAATTTTCCAACGAGCCGGGGTTTCGACGTGGCTCGTGGCCCCGGTCGTTTATTGCCCCGAGTAAATTTTCCAGTGGCTCCGAAGTTCCCCGGTTTACCGTTTATTGCGATCAAATTAGAGTCGTTGATGCAACCGTGGAGGAAGCCGGTTTCTTCCAGGGCGTCTCGTAAAATCTACCGCACTAGAGGAGAGATTTCGCGTCCCTATCTAGACTTGAGGAATGAAGCAACGGGAGATAACAAAAGCCACGGGAGAAGGGAACAACGTTAACCGCGCGTGGTAACGTCCTAACGTGTACACTTTATTTTCCCTTGGTCAACTTCTTGCAATGGTTCCCCGGGCGAAGCTGACGGGAGCTTTCCTAGTTAGAGTTTTCGGAACTAGTTTGTGCATTCGTCGAGACGGTTGATTTATTGGCGAGCGTAAAATCGCAGATACAGATTTGGCAGGGACACAATTTTATAACTCTGTCGTTGCAAAATTAGTGCGAAGGTGACGAATTCCTCGTCGGATTCGCGGCACAAGATATTTCGTTTGGTGTTCTTGGCAATTTAATGTTACACAGTAATGGAAAACGAAATTGGAATTTTCTTAAATCGTATCTTTTAAGTCGCGCCGCTATTTCTTCCCATTGACCTACTTTATGCGTTCTTTCGTGTGCCGCCATTGAATTTTTTCATTCCTTTGCGGGAATTTCTACATCTCCTCGATGCAATTCCCCATGGACGTAGAATTGCATACGTATTCTTTTAAATGGATTTCAGTTTAGCGACTCGTTCGAAATTTTTGATATAATTGCTACGTGATGTCGATCCTTCGAAATCTTTTCGTCCTCGATTTATCCTTTTCTGCTCAACAATTTGTATCGCACGTTTTTCGTGCACATTACACGCTTACCCAGGACCATTACGTCATTTCTGGTTCCCACGAAATTCCCTCTTTCGTGGAATCCTCTTCCCCGGTCGAAACGGGAATCCATTGTGTCCCGACGTCACTTCGCCCCCTTAATTCTTCCGTGCTTGTTCTCTTAAGGGTGGAAAGGAAACTGCGGTCAGTTACGAGTTCGTGAAACGGAAGCTCAATCATGGATCGTCCACTTCTTCACGGAAGTGGGAAAAGAAAGGTCACGAAAGCAGACTCGTGGCACCGGAATGAACCATAAGAAATTGTACAGCCTCTGGTTCTCAGCTTCCTTTGGGCTCTGTCGAGTAATAATGGAGCATATAATCAGTTCGAAAATATCGAATTGATCTTGTCGCAATGAAAACATAACTCGTCGAGTGAGAACAAATATTGTACAGTCCTGGCCAAGTTCCGTTATTGGAAGGTTTCGCAAGTTTCAATGAAGGACATGCACTGACTGTGCGAGGGAGAACAATTATCAGTCCACTGTTGGATGACTTGGAAAGTTTCGATTTGAGAGTTACGATAGAAACTACGCGAAGTTTCGCGGAGATCGGTTTCGAACGACAACGGGACAGAGTTCTCTTGTACCCACCGAAGAATTGCTCGGTGAACTTCAATCAACCCGTCCCAACAGTTCAACGCTCTTTGAAAAACATTGGCAGAAGTTTTTCAAACACACGGAATAGGTGCCATGTGAACCTCGACGAGGATTCATCTTCCACGAGAAATAAACGCGTGTCCGATCTAGAGCTTCTTCGACGAACAACGAAGAAGTATTTTCATTGATGTCAGTGGTTCAATATCTTTCTAGAACGCAATGGGATCTATTATAAACTTAACGCGACGATAACGGAACTGTGCTGAACTAAACGCAATTATTTTTTAAAGCCAGGAAGTAAACAATGGGGTAGGGTTGCTTGGAAACGCAAGGGCTACACGGGGGATGATAAGTCGAGGGTAAGTTCAGAGCTTAATTAGGATTTAAGGAATTCGCAGAAAGTTCGAGGACCGGTGGATTGCCTTTTCGTTAATGGGGATTGTTCGGCGCTAGTCTGCACCATTTACCTAACCAAAACATTGGAATCCACCGTCATTACACTATTCTGTCTGCCATACAAATGCAACCCTTAACGATAACCATGCAGCCTTACGCCGTCGCAATTGAGGAAAGGTCGGGATATTATCCGAAGCGGATATTACATTACAATTATTCGCCCCCGGGTGTACGAGACGTGGCAGACACAATCGCACGGACGGCAGGTTCTTCTACGGCGGAGAAATGTGAAAGGTTGCTGGTAGAGATAGTTGCAACGACTGGATAACGATTGAATAGCGTGCTTAAGGGTGAAGAAGTGGCACGCAGGAAAAAAAGAACACTTGACCACGTTTTTCTCAATAATTTCTTGCCGCTCCTTCTATTACTCAATTGAACATCGCATTGAATCAATTTATTACACCCAGAAATAATAAATGGAACGCTTCCGTTGCTGTTAAAATACCACAGCGAGAACGAATGACAAGAATGAAATAAACATAAGAAACATCGATTCTCGCGTGTACACCGGGTCCCCAATCGCGTTTCCACCCCCGCAAGCTTCGCGTTCCTCCCGGTCGGATTGTTTCCAGCCAATTGAGGGGAAAAATTCGGCAACACGGCAGGTATTTTCCAGACGATGGGAAACCCTCGCAGCGTCAAAGATGATGCGGGCGCGTGCAACGAAGCCGAAACACGCCGTCCCGTGAAGGATGCATATTTTCTAGACGAACAGCTTCGCGTACACCTTCGAGATTCCGGAAGGAGATGCGGGTGTTCCCCGAGCGATTTCTTCCGATGGGGGAGCACCGCCGTTCCTACGGACGGACCTGACCTCTTCGCCACGTTTTTCCGTGAATTTATATTCGTACGGTACCTGCGTTTGCCGCGTCTCTATCTGTGTACAGCAGCTTTAGCGGAAAAGAGCGAGACGGTGAAAGGCGAGGGGAAATGCCGTTGGGACGCTCGGCGACACCCGACCGAGCGAATTTTCCAACAGAACGGACGCCAAAGACATCTCAGAAGGCATTCGATGCCTTTACGACGCACTTCGGAACACGTAACGTGACCCACTTTGTCCATTGTGTACGTACGGGCCACGGGGGCCTCGCGTCGCGCCTCTTTCTCCCGGTCGTATCGTGCGATTCTAAGCACCGGACCGGCCGAACGCGCTCAATTCGTTTGCTCCTCGATTATTGTCGCACGCCGACAGGGATCAACAGATCTTCAACGACGTACACCGGGTTGTAATTTTCTTTTCGCGTAGATTCGCGAAGTTTGTTCTTTCTTCTTCTTGCTCGGGACTCGGTTCTTCGCGCATTGCTATCAATTCGAAGAAAACATAACCCGAGCGTACATGTACGGAGTGCAGATGTCGACGGATTGTTACGAAGTCTATGCATCTCTGAGGGGTTAATTGGAGGCTATTCGCGGAACCTGAACGTGCCAATTTCATTTAGCAACTTCCGCGCGCTACCATAATTCGATAGATCCCGTACTTGCTAGCACGAGATTGAACGTAACAAATGGCTCATTAGAGTGGAAATATTCCCAGATGCTTCGGATCGTGTTTCACCGTCTTGACGTTCAGAATCATTTGACCAATCCTCGCGCACGGGAACATAATTTTCGTTCAATTCGCGAACGCGATGTTTGTTCCGCGTTTCGTGTGGCAGACACGCTTCTCTCTTTGCATCATTCGATTAGAGGGAACGTCGGAATCAAGTTGGAGCGAAGAGTGTTCGTCAAAGGAAGGTTTCGCTGACTAAAATTTCGCGTCGAACGATACGAGACCGTTTGCTAACAAGGAGACAGGTGCAAAGGAGGGTGAAAAGAAAAAAATTATCGGTTTCATTGTTCCCATTTTGTTTCGCCGCTCGTTTAAGAGCGATTTCTCAAAGGAGTGAATGGAAGTATTGTGCTCCGCCGTTCACCATCTTCCGACGAGCTTTGTGCAAATTGATATCGCGATATTCCTTTTGCTGGCAGACAATAACGTTCTTAGTTATCTATGCTGCTCGAAATGTCGGTATACTAATTGCCACTCGGGGTTCCTCTTTCTACGTTACCGCAACGAAATGCACTGGGTAAATCTCTTTTCGAATCGATTCGAAGGCTAGCTTGTAACAAGCGCTTATTAAATGAATAAAGAGAAAGTCGATGGCGTTGGGGTTGAAGAAAAAAACCTCACCGTTTCCATTCGTCTTTTCCTTCCTATTCTTTGAAGTCACTGTTCCGATCTATAACGTTGAACAATTAATTTCGCGATATTTACCACAACATTTGAATTCCTATAATTTCGAAAATTCCCGAATAATGCCCGAACGACTGTACAATATTTCTCCCCCCGAACTTGTAACTCATATTTCAAGCATTATTTTCGTTTTCGCAAGATAGTGGCCGGCACTTCGAATAAAGGAACCTTTCTCATAGAAATGAAACCTCATACTCTACGCCCGGAAAACAAAGGGATTACATTCTTCTTTAACGAGAACTGTTCTCCGTTCCATTACGCTATGCAACGGTACGACAAAATGAGAATTCTCGTTTTAAGCTTGACAATACTATTCTTCGTGAAACAAATTTATTCCTGCAACGTGCAAATATAACATCCGCCCGAAACAATCGCGTGAAATGAATTTCAACAGTACGCCCCCGTTCGATCCGGCGTCGTTTTTAAAACGCGTAATCTTCCATCCGGGAGGGGGGTAAATATTTTGATGCACGTAAACAGTCGCTGTTTGCTCCGACTTTTGGGGTAAAATTACGCGATATTCTTATGGCGTTTCTCATCGATATGAGTCCACGGGGGACGGGAAACTCTCAAAGCGTATTCTGCACCGCATGTTGCGAAACGCAAATTGCGATACAGAGAGGCTCGTCATGATTTCGAGTTACGTATATGAAACGCGAATGCACGCGGGATGACTTTCTCATCAAAACAGAGATACGTTCGTCGTGTACGCGAAGGCCCGTGACGTTTCAAACACGGGTACGCGTTTAATTCCTGCTAAAAGATCTCTCAACTTCCATCTATCTCGCGTTCTCCCCGTTTCGCTATCCCTTTCACTGCCATTTTTGTTTTATCTCCGCCATAAAATTAGTACTCGCATATTCGCGTCAAAGTAATTACTATGGCGCGTTTCCTCAGTCTTCTATCCGCCCCTTGTCCATTCCGTCGAGACGTGCATTACAATATCTCGTTTCTCGGTGGAAGATGAATTTTCCGTTCGGAGCAGGGACGCGTTGATACTCGAGGAATAAACGTTAACTGAAATAATGAAACGCGTTACGCTTTAGTCAGCCTTTGGCCTCGTTACAATTGCCCCGAGGATGTCCATCGCGTTTTGAATCTGGTTAATGGCATTGCAATTGGGGGACTGTAATAATGTATACATAGCAGTTTCTTCTACTCCTTTTATCGAATCGCGAACTTACGACAAGCTTTCCGAACGATTCGAATGAACCTTTTACGCGTGTACGTATTTCTCCAATCCTGCTTAGCTTCAACCAATTTTGGCAGACGAAAGAATTGGATTAAATGTCAGGAACAGATTCCATTTGCGTATCTCGTTCTCGATAATTAAATGGCGAAAAATAACGCAACCTATCGTCGCCGCGCTAAATACTTCTTAAATGCGTCGAACATCAACAGGTTGTTGATTTCGCTGACCGTGCTTCGCGGTTATTTAGTTCAGGTTCGTTCAGGTAAGCGCACCCGTGTGTAGTCTACAGGTGAAACACGGCTTGCCTACGGGTGCTGTTCTCGCGTTCTCGCCGCAATAATTAGCAATGCTGATTCTTGTCGTTTCAGAAACATTTCCTCGTTGCAACATTGATTACATTTAACTCCGTCAACGTTAACGTATCATGAATAAGAAATACATGAAACTCAATTTGTCCGATAAAACGGAAACGCACACTTATAAGTGCACGTACAAAAGAAATTCCACGGATCTTCATACATCTCCCGAAATTCATACATCATTCATTAACATCAACTGCACGCGCGATACACCCCTTGGAAACTAAAAAATATTCGCTGTCGCAGTTACATTCCGATCAATTTCGTTCATTCCCGAAAGCAAACTGAAACGTTCAACCCTTGAACGTACGGCGCCCGTCAAATGAGTTCAACGGAAACGGAGTTACCTAAACTGTTACCCTCCTCGGCCCTGATCGATCACACTTTATCCGTAAACCATACCGAATTCCTTTCCTATCGGTACGCAACGACGGGTTCGACGCGTTTCACGTTGAATCTGTAGATCTGGGAGTATCTTGCGCTGTAAAATCCGCGGTGGCGTAAACGGAACAGGCGACGGACGTCGTCTCGTCGGATAGACGTTTCTCAGCACTGGGCTATACGGGGGTGCGACGGGTGTGCATTTAATAAAAGCTGCCACGAAATGATAAGCATCGTCTGATGGGATCGAAGCCGCGTGAAGGACCCGCGTTGAAAGCCTAGACGAGGGATTAGCTGGATTAGTTGGCCGGCTGGATCTATCTATTCCGGAGTCGGATGAAAGGGATACCTATAATTACGTTCCCCTTACGGCGAGAGGGTGCGAAAAGCCTCGCTATGAATGACGTCAATATCTCTTCTTCTAAAGGGACGAAATTGAACCCGCTGCACGCGCTTTTTCTCTTCCCGTACCCCCGCCGTCATCCGCGCTGCTTTATCCCCCGGTTATTCCAGTTTCCCTCTCGCTTCTTTTCGAAACGGCCTTTCAGCCGCTTTCAAAGCGGCTGCGCTCGCGATTCTAGACGGTGCAGCATGTTTAATAAGTGAAAGGCAACGAGGGACCCGTGTGGGTGAAATGTAATTATACGATATGATGCGTTATGTCTTGGATTCGGAATTACTGTGCGTGATTTCGTCACCGATATATTGTTTTTTATTATTCGATACTATATATCGCTCAGTTGTGGTCCGAACTTATTTCGAGATATTCAAGGGGGTCTCAGATGATTATTTTTAATGCTCGGAACAGCTGTTGCGTGTTGTTTAAACAAACCCTCAGAGCGTATGCAAGTATTATGGGGAACTATAATTTACGATGCTGAACGTAAATATCCGAGAAACTTGTTTAGCAACGAGCAACCTTAACAAAAAGAAAAATACCCCCAGTAATTCATCCCCCCGAAAAACTTCGCTCGGTATCGTATCTTTTATAACGAATGGGGAGAAAAAAAATATAACCGACATAAATCGCACGAAAATTCAAGAGGTGCATCGTCCAAGATCCACCCAGTATCCACAGTATTTTCTTTGAAAACAGCGCCCCTAGCCATCGACGGGATACACGAGAAAAGCGTCTGTTCTGAGTATATCTCAATTGGGTGAAATTATGGCGGCGGGATATGGTAAATTAGAATTTCACCCACGAACATTTTCCTTCTCCGTGCTTTCGCGTTTCGCGGTTTAAGAAGCTGGAAACGCGGAGCAGGTTTTCTCAGTTCGGGAACAGAAGCTTTTTTTCCCCCGCTGGCAGCGGTAATTTAGGTTCGCGAGGTCCGCTTCTCCCTTCTCCTTCACGGGATCGTGAAGTATGCGACTAATGCGAAAGTTTGCCACCCTCGCGGGACCGAAAACTACCTGCAACTTATTATTCGTGTTCAAATTCGAAATCGTTTTCAGTGAGCCGGTCCACGGTCTGTTGGATTACCGGTTTGCATATTTCTAGAACGTACGAGAGCGGTTCTGCCGGCGAAACAAACCGTAATGGGTTTTCGAAATCAATTTCGAGAAAATAACGACGTCGGTCTTTGACGAATTTGGGTGAAATTAAAATTGACCGGCCGGCCCGAAAGGGTGAAATAATGTTGCGCAATAATGTATTCATCATGCAAATTTCAGTGTTTAGAATTCACGTGTCGAAGGCTTGCGCATCGTTTGGAAATTTGTCTGTACTGAATTCCGATGTTTGGAAACTGGGAAAATTGTAATAAAAGGCTGTGAGATAGAAGGAATAGGGAGCGTTCGGTTTCATCGAAAATGGAGCACAATGTGCCGTTTGATTACATAAATTTTCAGGGCGGTTTAGCAATTTTCGAAAGTTTCGGAGTTTCGCAGAAAGTTCTCCCTTCGAATTTCTAAGTCCTCGTTGCGAAACCCGCCGAAAGTGCAGAGTTAAGTAAGAAATAAAGACGGGGCATCCAGCGGGGACGAAGTAACATTTTACGGAATGAAGCTTAATTAAAAGTGGCTGAAATTCATTTAATCATCCCCAATTCAATTACAAAACGCTAATACATTAATCCCCCATTCTGGCACTTCGTAGTTTTACAATCTTCCTAAAGTAAATAATACTCGACCTAGTTTCTATCACTTCCGATATAATGTAAGAAGATATAACTACGATTACACCCGCGTTAATGCCCAGCGAAAAGCACGATCAAACTGTCAAACATTCATTTCAACTGAATAATCATCGGAGTATCATGATTCATTAAATTCCGTGGGGCCACTTGAATGAAGTCAATTCATCCTCCGAGTTTCGTTACACTTGTATATTCCCAGACTCTCTCTCTCTCTCTCTTTCGTCCAGGAATCTCGACAGGAAGCTTAACACTCACTGGTATTCGTTCAAGTTCACGCGTAATCCTCAACATTTATCATCATCACTTTCCCCCGATTCGTCTTAGAATGGCTGGAGCTACCCCACCCGAAGTAACGACGTTATCATCGTGTTTAAGGGAGAGTCTCCGTTTCCCTCGATAGCGTCGTGCGACACGTCACTGTCACGTTTCATCTCCTTAAGCTACGTCCCCGTCACATGCACCATCGGGGTGGCCACCCTCACCTTATCGCTGGTTCCTTGGCTCCCCTCTCGTACGGGCAAACCTATTCACGTTCTACTTAGAAGTGCCCTCGATCAATCATATTCAAATTGAACGCACTACGCGCGGAGAGATGCGCGAGGGATGCGCGAGAGATGCACGACAGAAGGCCCGGAGAATCTCGTGTCTTTGCCGTTTCGCGTGGAACGCTAAATGCCGGCAAAGGAATGGATGTTAGATGACTTTAGCTTTTGGAGATGCACATGTGCGCATTAAATGCACGTTTCGAGGGTTGATAAAGACACGTAAGCAAAAGTTTCGATTAGCTCAAATGTGCATTGCTGTGGTAACGGCGAACAATTTTACGCCTGAAGTTTTCGATACAAGTTTTGTTACCACTACTGGTTTGAATGGTATTGGATCGGTGAAAATTCGGTGACCAATGCACTGTGAATAATTTGAGGTATTCCGTTTCGTTGAATTGCATCGTCTTTGTCCATTGAACATTTGCCAATTTTTGCTTAACGCTCTAAACACTGATACGACCAAATGTATTAATTTCTCAATTAATATCCAGATTCATTAAATCTTCGAACGTCAGACAAATTACATTTCCAGTGGAAATGCAATTACCCGGCCCAAAGACTTTGCTGGAATCGTAATTAACGTTCTCGCTATAGAGCGTAACAATGCGCCGCGGAATATTAGCGAAACTGTCGCGACTGTTCCCCACGCACAAAGACATCTCACGACCGGAAGTTCCTGCACAATACTCTTTGTAGACGCCCGTCCGTTTCTTCGACGGAATGTAGGACAGTCCTGGCGGACATTCAAGGGAAGGTGAAACGATGGTGACGAAATACGGAATCCAGATTATAACTCGAAGCATTAAATGCTATTTTCCTTCGAGATCGAATTGGCATCGCTTCACAATAGGTCGGGGAATAATGGAGTGAGAATAACAGGTGCTTCCGTGCACCGTCACACGAACACCGTCACATGTGCTCAGTCTTCTTGTAACTCTGTGACACACGCACCCTGGCCATTGCACGTATTTACGTGTATCAAGGCGCTGCTAAATTTAAGAGAGGACGTTGCTTGTCCTATGTAAAGTATTACAATTATCAATATGATTTTCTATCATTATTAACGGTAAGCAAATAAATGGCACGGATCAGCGTAGAGCTGTTTTTAGATTGCAAGATACGGCAGATTAGAGGGTGAAAATGAAAACGAAGAACGGCAGATAAATGATGGGAAAATAATTTGACTCGCTGTGTACGTTCAGCTTGCTGCACTCCGGCTGCCAGACTCTATACTGGTTTATTCTACTTGCCTGGCCGGACGGCCTCCGTCTCCTTGTTTCACTGCCGTGCTCAATGCGCGGTATGCCAGACACTAGGCGGTATGGCTCTACCAGACTGATTGTGAATCATTGTGTTCTACTTTGCCGCCGTCAGCCGTGGCAACGGGAACATTATCTGTATCTCATTAAGGTGTCGCGCCGTGTCGTGCATTGCCTTGCGATATTTATCACGAACGCCTTCCACGTTTTTTTTCCATATTAACATTATTAATGCTGTCATTTGATATGACATAATCATAGTCGTATACGTTTTGCCGACCGCAAAAGCTGCGCACCGTGAAATAAAATTTCGCCCTCGGGAAAGAACAAACGGAACACCTCCCATCGGTCGAGCAAAAATGTAGGAACCGAATAAAAAGGAAGGGCAGGCTTCGGGAATCGAACCCGAGACCTTCGTATTACTAGGCACTGATCAGTCCATTTACGCCACGGCCACTTCCCGATATTCGTTAATCGTTTGTTCCTTTTAACGTTGTTCTTTGATGGAGGCGCCCGATCCTACAAAAATATCATTCGAATCTGTCGCAACGATTCCTTCGATACCCGCCGTGAAAAACCGAATCACCGATTCCCGTGCGATCTAGAAACTCGCCGAAGAACATCCACCGGAAACCGACGTTCCTCGAACGACTACAAGACCGACAACCCCCATAACGAGCCATTGTAAGAACGGCGTCGCGACCGCGACAACGGCCGAATCGGCGTAGTCGAGGAACCGATAACAAGAAGGTTAGACGAAAATCACCAGTCCCCGGATGAAGAAAGGATATTCGAACAATTCCGCCGTTTAAGCCGCGTCCGCCTCCCCTCCCGTCCTTCGTAATTCTTCGTCAAGCAGTGGTACAAACGAGTCCTCCCCCGTGACACGTTCGACACCGTACGACAGACAAAGCGACCGCTATCTCCGTCGCTGTCGCCTCCACGCCCTGCACTCCAGAATCGAATGGAATCGAACCCCTACCTCCTCGTCGAGTTGCCACCAATCCAATGGGGAGGGGGCAGGGGGGGGGGCGATCTAACGAGGCTAATCGGCCGCGAGGACGTCAATGATTTTCACTAGACAGTAATTTAACTAATTGCCGTCGGGGCGGACGGACGGACGGACGTCGGTTACGAAGCCGGCGTGGCCACAGACGGCCGCCCTTGGATTACGAAACGAGCCTCGTTACTGTCGTTAACGATCCGCTTTCATCCGTGCCGCGTGACGGGTTTTCCCCGTAAACGTGGCCCACCGGAAGGAACTCAGCCGCTGGCGGAGGCGTCGCAGAATCGATCGGGAACATCGGAAGCGAGGCTGCGGCGAGCTTTCTATTATCGACGATGCCGTCGCGAAACGGCCCTCGTGTTTCCACCCTATATTCACCGTCCGCGTCCACGCTGGCTCTTCCAGATTTACCTCTCGTCGATCAACCGCAACCCCGTTCGTCTCGCGGTCCCGCAGCGGAGGCTGTAACGCGACGTCTGGGCACGAGCACGCCGATCACGTCGGAGCGACGCGAAACTTGACTGACTTCGCCCGAATACGTGCCATTTACCCGAATACGGGCCGTGTCGCCCTACTTGTAATTGATTTACAGGCTTCGCGATCGGCCGAGAAATGCCGTGAGCCTCGGAACACGGCGCCCGGAACTAACTCGAGAGACGTCTTCCGTCGTTCCATTTAGGGGAGGCACTCTTCGACGAACCCTGCGACCCTGTCGCCCTTCGTTTGTCCCTGCGATTCGGATGGGGGGCGGGGTGGGGGCACTTTGGGTTTCGAGATACGAGTAGCACCGCGTAGTTTTCGTGTTGAGTGTGACAGTCGAGATTATTTTAAAAGGCTAGTATAAATAGCACGAATCTTCTCATCTGCATTGTAAATCGATAAGTGCGAACTCTCAAGTGAAAAGCTATTTTTTCTAGAACGAAATATGCACTGAACGTTCGAAAGATTTATCTGAAGAAGTACCAGCCGATTGATGATTGATTTCATAATAACAGGCCTCGTGGGATTTTCAGTAAAACTGGTACAGTACGCGTGATATATTCGATTCTAATATGTTTTCAAGTAATTCCGATTGCCGTTCCATTTCTTACGAATGTCGACCACGGTGGCGCTGCGGCGGCCACGGGAATAATAGAATTCCGTGTCCCGGCCGTCTAATAAAATTGGAAAGGTGGCTCGGTATGCGCCGCCCGTTTCCCCATGCCCTTCGTTACTCTCGTTACAAAGTCGACGAGAGATTCTCGATACGACCTATATTTCAAGGCGTCCCGATGCTCGCGACGCCGTTCGATACATTGGCACGACAAAAATTCCACCGGCACGGTATCGAACGATTTTGCGGCCCGACAAGGCGTCGCGGAGAAATTTCACGAACCGCCCTCCGTTCTTTCTCGCCCCGTCTAGCCGCGATATCCGGTCGAAATCGACCGATTCTCGGTCGATCTCTCGTTTCAGTTATCCGTGTCTTCGCGTTTTACCATTCGCCGTTTACCGCTTTAATTCCTGCTCGACCGCGGCCATGAAATCGAAAGATAAACGCTTCGAGGGTGTGCAAGATTCGCTTTCAGCCAGCAATCAGTCCGCTGTAAATTTATTCGATAATACAGGACCGAACAGTGACATTCACTACGGGCGAAAAATAATTACGCTTTAAATAAAAGCGCGAGGTACTCGGCTGAAATAGAGGAAATTCGTAAACCGAGCGGCGAGACGTTGTCGTCGATGCAAATTCTGCGCGAAATTGTAACGGCACCGGGGAATCTCGCTCCTCGGCGAAGCCACCCGTGGAAATTCCTCGAGCCGCCCCTCACTTTTTCACCATGTTCCTGTTACGTTGCATGGAACTCGAGGAAAGGGGAGAAAAGCGTCAATGTGTTGCAACGATTGAAACGCGAGACCCGCACCTCGTCAATTTTTAAATCGGAAATGAAATCGTCCCGTTTGTCGACCTATTTGGAGAACGTCCACCCCCTTCGTTTCTGCTAGCCTCCGCAACGCAACGACGAGTCACCGCTCGACTTTTGACTTGGCCGGGATCCCTCCCCGCCCGGAGCTCGCGTACAGCGAAATCGGCGGTTCGTAGCAGAGGGTGGAAAAAGCGTGGAGACGGTTTTGGACGGTTGCCGCGGCCGTAAGATATTCGTCGAATGGAACGCGAAGTTACGTTACACTTGGATAAAGGGGGATTAGCGAGAGTTGTCCCGGCGCCAAAAGAGGCCAATACCCGTTACGTTCCCTGCCCGACCGATCCTTCGTCGCCTTTTACCCTTTCCTTCTTTCTCCATTTTTCTTCTATTTTTTTTTTTTTTCTTCCTTTCTTTCGTTTAACCCCACCGACGCGCAGCTTTTATCTCCGCGGACCCTTTTGTCTCCTCGATGTCGGTGCCGGCGGCCAATTGGCGTTGCGACCGCGGCTGTTGCTCGATGGAAAAATGTGTAGTGGACGAGGTTGGAGTGGAGTGGAGCCCGGCTGCGCTTGAGTCATATTCAGCTGATAATAGATAAATAAGAATGTTCGCGACGGTCGTTCTTTTTCCTGCGTGTTGAAAATGCAGAGGGATTTCTGTACTCGAGGAGGAACGCTCGTTTGTTCGTTTGCTCGAGGTCTATCCGGGGATATCATTTAAATGTACGACGCGGAAGGAATTAATTACGGACAATTGATATCGTGGAAAATTGCAAAACCGAATAATCGTGACGGTCGACCTTTTATATTTTGGTGGGAACAGGAAATCGAAAGACTCGGGCGATTTCGGTTTAGTCTTCTCCGCGGAACAAGATCCGTATACCGTGACTCGAAATTCCACCACCCGAAATATATAACAAAGACGTTGTTGAGTTTCGTCCAATTGGGGCAAAAAATTTGCCACGCTCG